>JARJCQ010000009.1:1200000-1887985 GCA_029281465.1 Mycena epipterygia | reverse complement strand
TGCCACGAGTGCGGTTCCCCCGAGAAAGGATAAGCCGCCGCGGCGGAAGGACAGCGTGAGCGGGGGTGTGGCCGTGTCGACGGCAGGCAGCAGCGGGGCGGAAGTTCGTGTGCCCAGTATCTTGCAGCGCGCCGATCCGGTCGTCGCGCCGATGATTGTACATCGCATCGACGGCGACGTGCAGGTGCAGCCCCAGGCGGGCGTCATTCCCGTCACCTTCACCGGCGGCGGCCCGCGTGGCGGCGGCGGTGGCGCGAGACGCGGTGGTCGCGGCGGCCCGGCGAGCAGAGCGCGCGGAGGTGCCGTCGGCGGCGGTGTTCCTGTCAGCCGGGGTGGTGGGTAACGCTGTCCGACCTCCCAGCTGGCTCATGCTCCCACTCAATGCCGAATATCTGCGACTCGACGTATTCCAAGGCACAGACACGCCTAGCTCTCTGCTCCCCGCTGCACGCTGTGCTCACTACCGCGCTGCATACCGCGGCACTTCTCTTCCTCAGCGACGACGTGCTTCGCATGCAATTGAAGTGCATCCATCCATTAGCTGATATCGTACATCGTATACACCGAAGGGCTGCTCTAGCGCATGGAATAGTATTATAGATCTAACTCTGTCCGACCCAACTCGTTCTTCAGAAATACTTGTCCCAGAAAGCAGCCGTGCCGTTTGTAGGCGCGACCGCATCGACGCCTAGGAGCCGCATAACAAGACTGTAGATCTGAACGTTCTCAAACTGATCCATGACGTATGTATCGTCGGATGTTGAATGCCAGCCTTTGTTTGGGCGGGATAGGAATCGGCGCGCGAGGCTGCTTGAACGGGCCTGGTGCAGCACCTTCACGACCGACGAAAAAGGCCCGTGGGCGACGAACATGGCGTGCATCGATGGCGCCGTGTTGTCGTACCCGTGGTTCTAGGACATAGTTAGATTTCTGAAGCTGGTATAGCAAAAGAGGAGACATACGCCTTTGGTCATGCCGACATCGCCCTCCGCCTTGGACGTCAGGACGTACCCGATCTGCGGAACGACATAGATCGGCGCGATGCGCTCGCTCTGCGTAAAGTGGAACCGGGTAGGCATCGTCTCATGCGTGAATACATCAAACTTGCCGCCGCTGGCAGCCGCCGCGGTGCGCAACAGCTCGAGATTGTGCGAGACGTTGGCGTTCGCGGAGAAGCGCAGGCCCATCGCGGGCCACCCGTCTTCGTGCTCGATCGACTTGTATCCCGCGTCCCCGAGGATGTCGTCCATGTAAATCAGCTCCGGGTGGCTCGTGTCCGTCATTCCGTGGTCGGAGACGAAAACGACGTCGACGATATCCGTGAGGTTGCGCGCCTTGAGCGCGATGTGCAGGTCTTTCGCGAAGACGTCAACTTCGCTGAGGGTTTTCTGGGAAACACCTTGAGGATTGGTCAGTTGGATGAATTGGTTTAGCTTACGTTTACGAGGGCACTAGCGGGCCCTGCTTTATGTCCCGCTTGGTCCAGCGAAGGCTCATATGCTATCGGGGCATGTAAGCTTCGCATCGAATAGCTAGACGACGACGCACCCATGAGCAGTTGCGGCCGCTCCTCGAACGGCAAATCGATCCATTGAACAAGCTGGTCGAGCTTTTCCTTCAAAGGTACCTTGTTCTACAGCGAAGGTGTCAATGTGTGAAATCTTTGCGTCCATGTGAACTCACCTTCCACGGCACGAAGTAGGTCGAAGACGCGCCCGAAGTTGTCTTAGGAGGTCCTGGCCTACAAGACGCTTGTAAGAAAATTCTGGCATGGCTTGGAAGCAGTAAATGCGCACCACATGAGATTCGCCGTGATTATGCCTGCCTTGCCGGCCGTTTCCCACATCTTAAAAACACTTAGTGGGTTTGAAGAGAGGATGCACAATAACATACAGGTTCGCCCAACCACCATGTTGGATTCCATGCCGAACTCAGCTGGTTGTAATGGAACTCCGACTTTGATATGGGGTCCCAGAAGTTCTGGGAAATGAATAGCATGAGATTCAGAGCAACACAAAGGCCGGAGAGCGTACGTTGCCAACGATTCCGTGAGACTCGGCGTAGAGACCAGTCCTTTTATATATATCAGCAGGAAACTATGAAAAAGGATAGACGCGCACATTAAAGCCCAGTGATTACTGTTAGAATTACGTGGTTAGCTCGTTAAATGCAATCAATTGTGTCGACGTACGGGAACGTTAGTGTCTGCATTGCCAATTAACCTTCAGTAAAATCTCACACCCAACCGGATAAAACGCACAGGAAAAATAGGGACAAGCGCCTTGGCGCGCAGACCCTGCTTGCTGATATCCAGCAGGTGCGGCGTTAGCCCTCTATCAAGGTAATCCGCCCTGTTCATTACTACGTATTCAGCACGAGGCAAACGTACGCGTCAACCATAGAACACGCACCGCAGGCCGTCTATGGACACGATGAGCACGGTCCGCTTGAAATCATGCGTCCCGTTGGACCGCACGTCCGCGCCGTGGAATGTCAAGTTCGGGTGCGTCACGGTAGGCGGGCTGAGCAGCAGCGTCCGGGCAAAGGCCCCGGTGATCAGGAGGGCGATGAGGCCCACGGCGGTGCCTACTATCTGCTTCGAGGACCATTCGCGCTGGGATTCTGGCTCAAGTTCTGTTTCGGATTTCCAGTGCTCCGGGGAGCTTTCGTCCGACCCAGAGAGAAGTCCTTTCCGTTCTTCCTGGTCGGCTTCGCCGCTAATACCATACGGCTTTCTGGAAGAGCTGGGGAGGGCTGGGGAGGTCATGGTGGCCACGAAGGGCGATATGGTGGAGCGTATAACTGAGGCTATAATGAGTTGTTTGAGTCTGTTGCAATTCAACGGCTTGGGCTTCCGACATAGGAGACTTACTATTACCCAACTTCTTGGATGAGAAAAATGCATAGTTGTAATGTTCCAAACCCGCAGACAAATCGACTGGCTATCTTACCTCTTTGCTACAGATTTCCGTGTTATGTACATAAATCAAAATTGGAAAGAAAAACAGTTGAAGCAGAACGAAATATCGATCCTCCATGCCTGCTGCAGGACTAATGGCCATCCGCGTCGAACACCATGTGGTGGTCACTCCCGACTTTCATGTGGTCGCCACTCGCCGTCGGCACGTACGCCTCTTCAGGGAGGCCGGACTCATCCAGCCCCTCCGCAGCCTCGATAATTTCGTACAGTCTCGACGCCACCTCCGGGGGAGGCACCCGCCCACCCAGGATATCCCGCGCGGGCACAGGAGAACCGTAGAAATCGCGGTTGGCGTCCTTCCGCTCGATAAGCACTGTGCCCTCAAGCGACATCCCTGCGAACAGACCTAATAGAACATCAGCATTTGGCAGTTGATCTTGTGGACAGCAACGCGCATACCCTTTGATTTTGAATACGAAAACATCGGCGTCGGGTGCGCCAGCGCCGACTGCACACTCCCACCCGTCCCAATCGGTCCCGCGCTCGCGCTGACGTTCCCGCCAATCGTCACGTTCCCGCCCATGGAGAACGCGCGCACAGCATCCTCGTTGTTGAGCACGATAACAAAGTCGGTGATGTCCGCGCCGATTTGGAGGCCCCAGCCGAGCCCGCCCGTCGCGATGCACGAAGGCGCGGACCACGAGCCGTCGGGAAGCCGTGCAATGACGAGACCAGAGCCCGCTTTGCCGGAGAAGACGAACCCGGCTTTGAGCACCTGGAATATGGCGAGCCCTGCAGGATGCCGCCTCAGCGTCTAATTCAATCTCGCTCTCGGCGGCGACGTACCTCGGGCAGACTGCAGGACGGCCTTTGGTATGGAATTGAGTGCAGATTCGCGTCTTTCGGGATCGGCTGGGGGTGGGTTATGAGGCTAACTGCCTTGATATGCATTAATCTTTGCTTCACCTAAGAAGCTATCCAGGATCTTTGCGGCCTTCTCTGCTTCGCCAGGGAGACTGAATCCTTGAACGAAGTCTCTAGAACCACTTGCGATCTTGGTAGAGCTGGTTTGGGCAAAGGCGGTTGCCTGGATTCCGGCCTTGTGCGCTCCTGCTTTGAATTTGTCGAGGAAAGACATGGGGATAGAGAGAAGAGTGGTGTTAACACAGCCAGCTACAGCCAGCCGAAAATGGAATTATGACACCATCCTTCTCTCATCACGTGAACAGTAAAGCGCGGCAGAACGACGTCAACAAGTGCACACAACGATGATTTGAACTGTGGGTACTACAATTACATTGCGATTATCAATATGCTACAGTCCAACGGTTCGGCGCGTTAAGGCTTAGCAACATCGTGAAAGCGACAAGAAAGCGACATCCAATTTTCAGCGCCAGGTATCGTCCCGGGTCAACGCAGTCGTCCCGGAGGCGAACTGGTTGTTGGGATCCGACTCCCACGTCACAACGCCATCCTGCTTGCGAATGTATTTATATTCGACGGATGTGGACGCGGGGACGACAACGGTGACTGAAAAAGAAAAGAAAAGACGGTAAGAAATCTAGAAAAACCTTCAAACGCAGCACTCACTGCTCCAGATCGGGTAGTTTGCCGCGGACAGGAGGATCGCGTTGTCAGGGGACCAGTCTTTCAGGGCATCGACAGACCCAGTGATGTAGATATCCTCTGGATAAATAACCAGTGTCAGAGCGCAGGTAAGGAAGAAAAGGGAGAACGCGCACCCCCGAGAACAGTCGTAGCGTTGACGTTGAAAGTGACAGAAACGGTGGGTCCGGCGTTAGACAGGCAGGTCGTGGGCACGACAAGCCCCGCGGCGCCCCAGCTCGCAGGCTTCGTTCCTTCGCGCGCGGCGAACACCGTAAGCGCTGCCGCGTAGCTCCACGTCAAATCGACGGCGCTAAGCGGTGCGCCGGTGTTGCGGTCGAACTGCTCCGCCAACGCGCCGTTCGAAGGCTGGTACAAAAGTCTGAGCACACCAAAAATGTGACAATGCACAACCGACGAACCGTGTAGTTGGCGTGGATAGCGAGGAATCCGTCCGCGAACGTCTTGATGCTGGAGGTCAAGCTGGTGAACGTCTTGGTCGATGCCGCGTACTTTCCGACGGCAACCGAGGGGGAAAATTGCTGGAAGAACGCAAGAGAGGTAGACGTGACACTCAGAGTGCCCTGAGCCTTCCACGCGATGAGGGCATCGTACAACTGCTCTGCGACCGCTGCGGTGGTTAAATACCATGGCTACGGAAAGTCAGATAATGACATTGACAAGCCATGCGAAATGTGAGCTCACGTTCCCTCCCTGGTACACATCTTCAGCATACCGCCCAGTCGCCACCGCCGCGTTGGCCGCGATTCCGCTGTTGATTTTGTAGATGGACCGGAAAGAGTCGACATACACTTTCAAACTAGACAAGGCCTTGTCGGAGCAGGGTTGGAATGTGTTCGAGTCCTGTAACCATGTGAGCGGGGGCGTTGATGATTATAAAATAGCGACGTACGCAACCAGCTGCAGGGTCGAAGGTGTGGATCGAAGCCAGAGCCGTATTGGCATCTATTCCAGTACGGCCTCCTCCCGTATTCGACGTCATGTATCCGCCGGTCGGGTTCCAATACGATTGCAAGAAACACAAGATGTTGTCAGCCTGTGTGGTGTAGGCGCTGGAATTCTGTCCAAGGATCTTGGCGAGTGTGGCTCCCTCGCGCAAGGATCGGTGCTGGACCGCGGTAGTGAAAAACGAAGACGAGGATATCTCTTCCCAAAGGTCTGTGTGATCGGATTTGAGACGGTATTGAGCAAAACGAGAAAAAGAATTACGCACCGAAGCCGGTTTGATTCCAGCTAGCTTGGACATAGTCGAGGTCGAGCTTAATGATGGGCCACAGCGTAGTGAGGACATTCGACACGTTGGTGGTTTTGAGTAGCCAGTTGGCGTAGGCAATCATTGAGGTACTTCTCAAAGCGGGACCATCTTCAACCGAATTAGTACACATTTCTATCCGTCGCGTCCTACGCACCTCGTTGAGGTCTGGAATAAGGACATCAGCGACAATGCGAAAAGCGGTCAAGCATTCATTACCTTCCCCATGACTCCGTAAAGGCCGTCTCATCGACATTGAATTTTGGTTCGCCGAGCCCACCGCTGGTAAGATTTCCACTGGGGTTGGAAACCTGCTGCAGGATGCTCTCCGCCGTCACAAAGTCATGAATATGACCCAGAAGAGTAGTATCCTTTCCCGAAGTATACCTGAAGCAAGTCCAAATCAATAAACCGAAACGCAGTGTGTATTAAATCCGCGTACTGGTCGATGATGACTTTGAACACCAAAGACGAATCCCGGACCCATGTGAAAACATAATTCGGATTCTCGGTACTCGGGCTAGCAACAACGACCCCGGCCTGAAGCACAATTAAGATACGTGGAGAGCCGAGCATATCCACTCCAACGTACCTTGGCCCCAGCAGACTTGGAACCACTAGCACCTATGTTCGCCATCATCCCCGCTTTCGCAATAGGGCACTCGACCGCGATGTAGGAGTCGACAGTAGTGTTGGCTAGAACGGCGCCACATAGCGAGAGAGCAGAAAAGAGGACGACGCGCATTCTTGTTTGCGCAAGGTCTTGAACCTTGGTGTAGGCAAAGGAGTAGAGACTGTTGAGCGAAGAGACGGCCTCTTTATATAAATCGGACATTTGGCATTGATGAGCACAAGATGAGCACGCGAAAGATGGCTCAGGGGTGAACCGTGTGCAATGATCTCGGGCGGATCACTGACCGTGTGGGGTGCGGCGAGTGTGGGGTGCGGGGTTTGTTTCAGAGGCTCTTGGTGAGCTGCGAGCTCGAGAGAGAAGAGATGGTCGAGGTTTCGAGTGTCTAACGGTACTCGCTTGCAACTCGGTAGCGTCGAGGTTCTGCGAAGGAAATTTACGTCCGTTGCGGCGGTCACTCACTGTGACGTCATGCTAACCCAATCTTGGATTCGCCTTCGCAGACGTCGACAGCCGCAGCGTTCAGACGCGTTTTCAGGGCAGAATTTGAAGGGGATGGCTAAGGAGTACATACAACTTTAGCATAGGCATTCGGCTGCTGCCCGAACGCCTGTAGACGGCGCGAATGCCTATTGTCAATTGTGCCGGCAATACTCAGATTTGCACAAGTCCCTCCTTGAACAGCATTAAATATCCCTGAGCCCTAGCACTAACCACTAACATTCTAACCACTGACCTCTAACCAAAAACTCTAACCAGAACCCCTAACCCGGCAATATCGGCACAAATGATGCGAGTGATGGCCATGCGCTGATCGATAGGCATTCACGCCATCAATAGGCGTTCGGATGCCGGTCCGGGTCCACGCTACTAGTTGTCGTCCAATATCACATGAGAACTTTGAGATCCCACACTAGCCGACAATTTTGTCTTCCATTGGTCTTGCGAGACACTGGCTGACACTGAGCATATTTCTCGTAGAAGCAGGATCAATGCAGAAGAAGGGGAAGGAGATGCTTGCCATTTCAACCAACTCAAAATTAGTATATTCCAGTAGAGAACACGTCCAAAAGCAAAGCTCATATCGTCCGCATTGAAATGATGCTGCCAGCAAGAGTTTTCATCGGGTTGTAATAAATAAAATAGACGAACATATGGCAATAGTCGCCGAGGAAGTCGTACACGGTCCAAATCAGAACTCAAGCCAGAAAGACGTGATGCTGGCAGCGAAATTAACCCGGCGGCGACCTTTTAGTTCTGTTTCTTGGGGGTCTTTAAGGGCCAAGACGGCCAGCAACTCGAGGGACGTTAGCCAAATTCGCAGCCATCGTCGAAATCTAATGTCTACCACGCTAGAGTGCTCCTCATCGATGCTAAGAACAAGTTACGCTGAGGGGGTGGAGTTATGCTCCATGGAGTGCTTTCAGATCCAGCCAAGTTCCACCGTCGTACAGGCGCTCAAAAGAGATCGGCGTCGGGACGGCTAAGTACCCATGTTAGAATAAATTCAAGAAAAGACAAGTTAGGATTCGGCGCACGCGTATTGAGGAGTCCGTCGCGTATCATCTCACGCGTGACGTCTGACTCGGAGTACTCTGGCCCTGGGAGATACTCTCTGATTATGCGTGTCGTCAGCTCATACGATTGCTCTATTGAGACATTTTCAGAACGGGGTAGTGAGGGAAAAGCGTATGAGGGATACCTTCTTCTTCGAACGCGGCCGCTTTTCGTGTCCTTGCACGCTCTCTCCGCCATCTTCGCCGTTTTGTGGATCGTTTTGAATTAGGGGATTCGGGAAACGGAAGACGACTCTGAAGTGCTCGTTGAAGTCGTTCCCTATGTATGGAAATCAGCGCTGGCCAGTTACTGGGACTTTGGAATGACCTCTGTTATGGGTGTTGTTCTGGCGGACACCTATTTGACGGCCAGCAACTTGCACGATCGGATTTTATGACTCAAGGATCGAGGCAACAGTGAGAAACTTTATCAACGGATTGTCTGGTACCTTTGGTGCGGGATTAGGATTCTGTTTGGAGTGCTAGGCTCTCGATGCCGTGGTCAAATTTTGAGAGGTCAAAGAGAAGTTAGGAGGCCTTGGCAAGTGCCGGCAGAATTCAACCTCCGCTGAAAAGTCCCACGGTTCCATGGGCCCTCTCTTGACTCCCGACCTGTTGTCCCGAATCTTCTCTTGTCTTCTGCTCTCAGTTTGCGCCATATCCTCGCCGCCGCTCATGGCGCCAGATCGAAATGGTCCCTGCCAGGAACTCGTACCACTACCTTGGATTTTAATTGGAAGCGTTTTGGGCGCGAGCCTCGGCGTTTACAAGTGTCCGGTCCAGAAGTCATGTCCCCTGTTCCCGCAGCACGGCCGAGCAGGGCGCTGTGCGAAATCATTGCGTTCCAGAATCTCTTCAATATGTAGGTTTACCATGCTGTAAATTTCATCCAACTCAATTAAACTAGGGAAATGAAATCGTGTTGATCCTTGTCACTCTTTTCGACGCTCTTTCGTCGAGTTATGTACCGTATGACCTTCCGGATGGATCTGCGCGACATCGTAAGGAGGTGTCAAACTCGAAAATCCGACGTGAGCTTACCATTATGCACTCGTTTCAATTGTGTGGACGGCGCCGCATAATCAACGCAAGTTGGAACAAATAGGGGTGGCCGCGAAAGGTACATAAGGACTGCCACTTTTTCAGCCTAAGCAGTAAATTTGCGCACCATGAGGCTCATCTGCAGCATCCTCACGTTCTGCTCCTTCTACATCGCGACTGTCTGGGCGCAGAGCAGTCACATCGGATTTCCGCTCCCCGGCGCTACCCTCCATTTCAACACCAATATTACAGTCCAAATTGTTCGACCCGTAAGTGCTACAATGCCAAGTCATCTTACTTCCATTCCCAACCGTATTTTAGAACAGCATCGAGGGCTCGATTGAAGTGGGAATCGCTATTGGTCTCCTTTCCTGCCCTACCTCGCAAGAGGCAACGTGCCCGCCCCCGGGAGCGCAACTCGGCGTCATCTTATTCGTCGGCCGATTCAATCCCACAATTCATCCAATGGCGAAGTTTTACGAGAACTTCACGGTGACGATCCCGTCTTCGGACTTGCTCTCGGTCGGCAGAGCTCAGTTGGGTGTTGCAAGACTCCATTTGATCGGGGTGAGTGTTCAAGTTTAAACACCACATTTTTCCTCTGTTGCTGACTGATTATCATGCAGGGGGGTCCGTCGCCGATACTCGAGCTCAATAATATCACGGTGAATCTGAAGAACTGAAGTGCGGGCTAAATAGTGGGGAAGAAGAAAAAAAGGGCATTTGATAGTTCAACCAAACTCAACGCCCAATGCCAAATTAGTAAATTCTGGGTTGAGCTTGCACGCACGTGTATAATTAAACATCGCATGACCTAGGATAAACAAAGTACGCTAGCATCGTGTTCCTGTTGAAATAGCGCTGCTACGAAAAGTTGATATCGCGCTCCAAATTCGCAACGCGTGGACAGACGCGCATCGCGTTCCTGGGCGAACGGAGTACAACGCCACAGTGGGCAATATCTTGTGCACGATCTTCGGCACATGCGCGGTACCGGGTACGTAGGCTGGAATAACGCCATCCACGCGCGTGATAGGTAAATAGACGAAGATACCGCACTCGTCGTCAAGGAAGTCTTGTGCCGGGGCAAATTGGTGGCAAAAGCAAGCCTTTCAGTGTTTTCTGTTTTATTTATATTTTTGGCCTTCGAGGAAAGATTCCGCCGCCAACTCGAGGGACGCGTAAATTCGTCCAATCAACAACCGGAATGACTCTGATCAATGCTGAGAACAAGTTGTGCGGCGCGTAAACATAGCCAGTTCAGAATAGATACCAGGGGGGTGCATTGTGTTGGAAATGACTGGTCAGGCGTTGACAGGCATCTGAGTGAGAACCTGTCCGAAAACACCGCGAGAAATATTGACTGCGGATGAATCCGACAAGTATGGTGCGCGTACGTTGGGAGTTGGTTCCTAGCGCTGGGACCTCGATGCGCGAATTTTATGTAAAGCAGACATGAGGAGAAGGAAGGATTCGGCAAGTGCCGCAAACGGAAATTCAGGCTCCGGCCTGTTCCGCTTGAAAGTCCCACAATGACCCCTTGGACTTCACCTCGGACGACGGACACTACACACGGACTTTGAGGCTTCAACGTACGAATTCAAGTTACCTTCAGCCCGCTGGATCCTGGATCGTGGGTCTTCCTCGAGCTCGGTCGCTTTACATCATGATGGCACGACTTTGAACTTGTCCTTCTTTAGCCACCTGGCTACTATTAATATTCTCTCCGGCACTGTCTTTCACCATTCTGCACTGTATTCTTCTCCCTAATGGCAAGAAATGGTTGAAATTGTCTCGGATTCGATCCGCGGAAGCATTGCGTTCCAGGATTTCAACTAGCCAAACGAGGTAGAGATGAAGTCTGTGAAGAGAGACATCCTAGGATATAGGTTGCCCACGCTATAAAGGTGAATTTCAATTCAACTCAATTCAACCACGGAAGCAAAACTCGGGCGCTTCGATCCTTATCACTTCCAGAATTCTTTCGAGGGTTTTCGAATTTTGTACCGTATGGTCCATCGGATCTCGACCTCGCTAGGAGGTGTCAAACTCGGAAATCCGACGTGAACTGATCATTATTACTTGCCTACCGCCGCATAATCGACACAAGTTGAACAGGCAAGGATCGCTCTGAGAGGTATATAAGGACTGCCATTCTTGCAGCCCAAGCTGTGGACTTGCGCACCATGAGGCTCATCTCTAGCATCCTAACGTTCTGCACCTTCTACATTGCGACTGTCTGGGCGCAAGCTACTGAACTCGGATCGCCGCTCCCCGGCGCTATCCTCCAGTTCAACACCAATTTCACGGTGCAGCTCATCCTTCCTGTAAGTCTTACAATAATTATCCCACTCCCTCCATGTCCAACTGTCATTTCAGATCAGCATTGAGGGTTCGATCGATGTGGGGATCGCGATTGGCCTTCTTTCCTGTCCCACTTCGGAAGAAGCAACGTGCCCACCGCCCGCAGATGAACTTGGCGATGTCTTATTCGTCGGCCCATTCAATCCTACGCTTCATCCGATGGCGATGTTTTACGAGAACTTCACCGTGACGGTCCCGTCTGAGGGGTTTCCAGTAGGCAGAGCTCAGTTGACTATTGCGAGATTCCATTTAGTTGGGGTGGGTGTTTGACGTTAATCAACGAAGTTTTCGGTGTCGCTGATTATTATCTAGGCTGGAGCAACGCCGACTGTCGACTTCAATAATATCACAGTGAATCTGAGCAACTGAAGTGCGCTCAACCTTTGGCGGAATCCCGATGTGTCTTCTATTAAGTTCTACTGGTATCTATCTAGTATCGACTCTACTATGGATCAAAATAAACCAATAAACCAACAATGCTAAATAATCAAGACTTTAAAACGGTGGTATACACGAGTAGCTCTGCGCAAAGGGGATCTTAAATTTTCGCATTGATCCCGACACGAATGATCCTAAAAACGCTCAGAACAAAATTATTCGAACCATATAGGAATGAAACTCACTCTTCGGCGAAGAGCCAATTGCCAGTTTCAGGGAACATCGTGGCTAATATCGGCGTAAGAACATTACGATGACACGAGGACAAGAGAACGCACCCAACCGACGGTATATATCTTCGATAAGATATCTCCGGAGCCAGTTGACAACCAAAGAGAATTTACCCGCGTCTACATGTTTGCTGATCACATGGAAGTGTGGGGCTCTGAAGGAGTCGTCAGTGGGGAATTACAGCAGAGAAAAAAACAGACGAACATGTGGGTCGTAGAACGCGCAACCGCCCGTATCTGCTCAATATTTCCAGACAGTTGACGCGGGTCGAGTTGCAGTTCGAGGGCACAGATTCTCTCTATTATCTCTTCGACCTATAAAGGTTCAGAGACGAATAATGATTGTAACGAAGAAGGCAATTACGCGGATGTCGAACCCCTCTCTGAAACCCAGATAAGCGGTGACCCCATAAAATCCTTTTTTGTGGATTAGCGCTGGCGCAAACTAAGAATTAAACAATACCTTCGACGGTCCGGACTTTGGTGATAGCATAGCGATCATCCCTGGGGACTCGGGCAACAGGAACAACGGATACAGACAAGAAGATCTGGATCAGAGTTAGGGGGTTGAATGTTGAAAATGATTATACGACTTACAACAACACGGGGAAGAGCAGGCCACTGGCGTACGAAACCTGTGCGAGATTAGAGCGGTTGGCGGTGATCAGCGAGAATGAGAACATACCAACGAAGGTGTGAGGAGCTCCCTGGCCCCGAGCGATCTTATGGAAGACGGCACAGGTCGGGATTCTCACAAGAGGGTGTCGTTCTTCCGTTTCCTTCTCCCCGTGGGCTTCCGCCGTGTAGTAGTATGTCAAGTCCTTGACTTTGGTGTCCTCGTCTGTCTGATCTGCCATTTCGTCGTCATCTTCTTCCTCCAAGTCGTCGATGTCTTGATGGATGAAATGCCGGAGATTGGTGCGCGTTTTTCCATCAAACTTGTCCTCAAGTCCCTGTGTAAACACTTAGAAGTGGGCTCTGAGCCAGGTTCTGATGTCTTTCCCTACCTTGGCCCAAGTCCATAGAGACATGAATATCATGCTGTGCGTATGAGGTGAGCACATAGCGGCAAGCCACGCACGAGACAACGCACAGGATCACACCGATCATCAGAGGAACCCATGCACCCTTGGGTACTTTCTTCAACGAGGCACCCCAAAAGAGCCCATCGAAGAATCCCCACAGTACGAAATATCCGAGGGCAACAAACGCTGGCCACTGCTTGACCCAGCGCATCTGCACCGCAAGCAAGACGGTGGTGGAGAACATCACGGTGGCTACAGCGAATCCATATGCATTGGTGAGGGCGGCCAAATTCGAGAATGCGGCGACGATGACAATGGTTCCGATCATGAGCGTCCAGTTGACGGCGGGGATGTACACTTGTCCCTGGATGGTCTCGGAGGTGTATGCCATTTTGAGCGGCGGCAGCGCCTTCATGTTGACGAGCTGCTGGATGAGACTGAAGGTAGCGCTGATCATGGCTTGCGATGCAATTATCTACAGAATTGTTATGAACTGCAAATCTTATTTAAACCGTGGGAACTTACGGTTGCAAGAATCGCGAAGACGAAAACGATCCTTTGATAAGCAAATATCGGTCATTACGTTTGTTAAATGAATTTGCGCTCGTACCAAAATAATGCTCCGTTTGTGGGCCCGGGAATGGATTTGTAGAAGATGTTGGTCAATACCTCGTCACCGTCCTCGATCAACCGTGCGCCTTGTCCAAGATATGCAAGGACTAGCGATGGATAGACGAATCCTGCGAAGGAGATCTGAAGTCGAATAAGCGGGATCGAATTTGAGAGAAGAATAAACTTGCTCGGATAGACGTTGCGTTGAATTGACCAAGGCTGGATGAATGTTTTAAACAAAAAACCTTGCCGCGACGTGAAGAAAGAACGTACTTGGCGAAGATTGCCTCGCATCCAGTAACAGCAAGTAGAACACCAGCGAGTATATCGTAGTCCCCCGTGCGTACGAATACTGATCAGAGGAATGAGCTAATGGTCCGATGTGAGGAAACTTTGTGGACTCACGCATGACGGCGCGCGAAGGGTCAAAGGCGCGGAAAATACCAGGGTGGGTAGTTATGTTGTATATACCCGTACCCGCCAAGAGCAGGAACCAAATGCAGGAAACTAATGATATGCGGCCTGAGCAGGAGATGAAGGGGAGTAGAGCACCATCACATACTTGGGGCGAACATGAAGGCCAAGCCGGAGGTTCCGAATCGCTGGGCGATGAAGAGCACAAGAAGGATGACGATGGAAATGGGAACAATCTGCTCTGTCACCGAAGCCTTTGCCACTGCAATTCCACCGACAGCACTAGTGACACTCTGGTTCGTCTGTCAGATGGGTGCCATGACGCCTTCGTAAAAACAACTCACGACTGCAGGGGTAAAAACCCCATCGGCGATGGTTAATCTGCGAATGGCAGGTTAGTAGGAGGTGGTAGTAAGCTGAGGTTCATCGTACGCCGTTCCAAACAAGCCCTAGAGGACACAGATCAGTGTGAATTGCAAATGATGAGGGCCGTATCATACCCAACCCAACAAGGGCAGCCGAAAACGTTCGCTGATGGTCGAGTGTTTATGGCTCGTGGTTTTGAAGCTGTCGCCGGTCAGAGTACGGTCCAGATTGCCATCGAAGTCATCCGGAGGGTACAACCCTTGGTAAAGGGCGTAGGAACCACCCTCTCCTGCGAAACAAGATGTTCAAGTCATACAAAACCCCTCGAAAGGTCACAAACCTTCTTGGGTGCCAAAGAGGAGGGATATAAACACCTGGAGGCAATAGATGAGATGGTGAATCGGTGACGGCGGGTGGGATCTTACATATTTTATCAGCGGTGTAAGAGTGAGGGCCCAGATAATGGCGCTAATGCCTCCAATAATATCCTCCTTAGAGGGGACTTCACCCGAACCAGGCCATATGCCGTTGAGAACATAGAGCGGTGATGTGCCGATGTCAGAATATATGATTCCTACATGTCGTGTGAGTCCTGGGTTAAAACGAAATGCCGACCAACATACCCAAGGTTTGAAAGCTTAAAAAGAGCAAAGCGACGCCGCTTAGTTTCACCGCAGTACGCTTCTTGTTGAGCCCACTTTCCAGAGATGCCGGAATAATGGGAGAAGACATGGCGGGAAATCGGGAGACAGTGTTCTAAGTTAAGAGATTGGCGACTTTATACCATCATGGAATTTGAACAAAAATGCTGCGTATCAACAGGGATTTGATCGAGCGACACCTGAAAATGTCTCTCTGGGAATGGCGAATATCGCGCAGAGCGCTATAATCGCCAGAGGAGAAACGGAAGAGGCGACCGCGATGACGTTCTATTTGATATATCCATTCGGGGCTGTGTGAGGAACGAAACCACAGACTCCGACAGAGGAGACAAGGGTGAGACATGGTTTTTGAACGCAGGATCGATGTTGAACTTGCCGAAGCCACGGCGGTCGCACAGACTCTGAGTTAGGAGAATTGCAGGAGACCGGAATTATAGAATTCCGCCGGGGTTAGCAGCTCCTCAGGCTTTTCTTTCCTGGCCGCGTTATCGAGTATTGCATTGGCTATTGAGGCTGTGGGCCCAGAGGCCAGCTGCAGTTCGTATCTTGTTCACTGCAGATCTGGTTCAACTTAAGCGAGATCAATGTTGTCATGATTGAGGCCAACACCTACAAACTACTCACCACTGCGCTTCCTTCAACCCAATCTCAACCTGTTCTCAATTGGTTCTCAAGTTGAACTTCTTGAGGTGGAAACGACATTCCGCTAGTCCTTGCCTTGGATTTCCGAAACTTGGTGAAGCAGGTGAATTAATGTGATGGAGCAGACACGACATCGGACACGACACGAGCGGCGTTGGGCTATCGTCTAGACTGCCTGGGGATAACGTTACTTCACCGCCTGCTCGCACGATTAGGAACTAGTACGTCGTCGCGCAGCGCGGATATCTTAGTTTATACATCGTCAGCGAGGCGGGAGGATCCGCGGGATTTGAATCCGCCTTTCGGATTTCTGTAGGCGCGGTCTAAGTATGGGCACAATGCCGTATTCGCCTCCCATATATTTCATAAATGATGCAATAACCAACATGTAGGCCTTGGACAAATCCCTCGCGCACCCAATAAAATTATATTATCAGCCATATTGCGAGACCTTCACCAAGCCATCTTAGCGACGAACGACTGGAGTAAAGTCAGCACAAGACCAGATTCTGAAGAGAATTTCGTACCTTAGGGTAAGATCTCACAATCAGCTTCCTCGTCTCGTCAGCACAGAGGATACCAAAGGCGAACGCGAAAGGTAGGCCCCAGAACATCCCAGGGATTGCCGCGGTCGCAAACACGTGCCGGAAACCAGGTCCATACAGGTTGACGATGGCGATCAGCATCGTGAACATCATTCCAATGGGCACCGCAATGTTCCTGCGAGGACCCCAGAAGGGGCTGGAATTGAGGATGGACATGCGTCGGTTACGAGCAGAGAGCAGGCCGCCATATTGCATGAAGACCATGGTGACGTAGCTTCAAGGCCGTCAGTATGGACGGATCAGTCGTAAGAAAGGAAAACATACTAGATGCATTGGCCGACACTGACGAAGTGAGTCAACTGTTCGATCGAGTATCCCTTATATCCATCAGTCCATTTGTCGTAGACTAGGATCACGTCGTAGAAGGAGAGTCCTTGTTGGCTCATGTACAAGAACCACATCGCCATCGCACAAGGCCACATCATCAATCCTATGAACTGCAGCCCCAGTCAGCGCTTTGCTCCAAAGCGGACGATGAAATGGTACAGACGAAGTAGATCTGGAAGAAGAACCGCCAGTCGGTCAGTCGGTCAGTCCGTGCATTCCGCGGCTTGCGCAGCATCAAATCTGCGGGCGCAAAAAACATGAGTGTTGTGAGAACAGCGACGGAGAATATGCTGCACACCTGCTTCGGGCTTCTCAAACATGAGGGAAATGGACATCACGACGTCGTTGGTAATCGAGAAGCAAACTTGAAGATAGGAGCTGAGAGCAAGTTGCATGCCCAAAAACACATTAGCAAAGACGGACATGAACTCAGTGTATGTTCCCGCCTAGGAGATATAGAGTGAGATCAATGAGACATCGCCAAAGTTTCCAAGAACGTACTGGCATGATGTATAAGACGACCTTTTTTATATTGTCGAAAACCAGGCGTCCCTCCTCGATACCGACAGGGATCGACGAGAAGTTGTTGTCCAGTAAGATCATAGCCGCTGGAAGGACAAAGTGAGAACAGGCCGAAGGAGATTCGCAAGAGAAGCTCACCAGCTTCTTTCGCAACATCACTGCCGCTACCCATTGCTATACCAATATCGCTGGCTTTGAGAGCCGGGGCGTCGTTTGTTCCATCACCAGTAACAGCCACAACATTGTCACCGCGAGCCTTCACTTCGTTGACGATGCGCAGCTTTTGCTCGGGAGTCGTACGGGCGAAGACAATCTCGGTGTAATTCCCGAGGCACTTGTCCCACTCCTCAGTAGTGAACGACGAGATCTCTTCTCCGGTCAAAACCAGTGAGCGGATCCCGTCGTCGTCCGAAGGCTTGATGTTCGGGGGAGCAACGCCGGAGAAGTTCTGAGTCGAAGACAACAGCGTTCCACAAGTATCGACGGCGTCGGTCGTAATTATTCCAACCTGGGACACAAATTAGACCCCCACTCTCAAACGACTGAAAGCGATGATACGGACCTGTTTCGCGATGGCGACAGCGGTCATCTTGAAATCGCCCGTAACCATGAACATCCGAACGCCTGCTCTCCTGATGATTCCAACGGTGTGCTTCACAGTGGGGCGGGGAGGGTCGCGGATACCGATAAGACCGACCAAAGTGAGTCCACGAAGCTCGCGATAAACACTGTCCTCCACCGTCTCTTGATTATCGAAATCGATGTCGACACCCGCCAAGGATCGTTTGCACAACGCCAATACTCGCTGCCCTTCGCCAGCCCAATCCGATTGGAGCTGGAATAACTTTTCTCGGAGCGGCGCATCTAGAGGCACTTCCGTGCCATCATACTTCATCGCGGCGACACATTTGGTGAATAGGATATCGGGAGCACCCTTGACGAGCATCTCGGGTGGAACGCCAGAGACGCCGCGAGGGCGCACGATGGTGAGCATCCATTTATTCTTGGAATTGAACGCGAGCGTGTAGGTGGTCTTGTGCGATCTGATCAGCGAGGGCACGTCGATGCTAGAGTCTGGCGTGTTGAACAGTTCGGTGAAGCGAAGAACGGCGCTGTCTGTGGCGTCACCCTTGACCGGACGCTGGTCGGGAGAGTCGGCATCGTCCTCTTGGTCAAGGAACTGGGCACCATTGCAAAGACGCCCGATCTTGATGAGAGAGGCCACGCTGGGTCCTAAAGTGTCCTTTTCCGATTCGACGAGTTCCTTCTTCACGTTATCGTAGGATCTATCCAAGAAGGCTAGGCTTTCGACGGACTGATGAACCTACATGAGCACCAAGCGACGGTACCGAGAACTCAAGACGTACCATGACTCCTGTCGTCAAAGTCCCAGTCTTATCGGAGCACAAGACGGACATGCAGCCAAGAGTTTCGATAGTCGCCAAATTCTTCACCAAAACGTTGCGCTTCGCCATGCGTTTGGCAATGATTGTGAGTGAAAGAGCGACGCAGAGGGGAAGACCCTGTGCCAACACAAGTCAGGAACAACAGCCGACGGAGGCAGACGTTTAGATACGAACCTGAGGAACGAAAGCGGTCAAACAGCCAATGGAATTGATGATGGCTGAGCTCGCAGTCAAAAAGCCAGGGAAGGCAGTGCGAAGCCATGCAGCCCAAGCGATTATGGAAAGACAGAACAAACTGAGGGCGAGGGCCGAAATGATCTTGGTGAAGAACCAGATTTCTCTAGAAAGAAACTCTCATGAGCGAATGCGAGGTAGCAAGAGACGAGAAGAACATACTTTTGCATGGGAGTCATCTTGAACTTGGTTTCGCCGGACATGGCCACGATCTGACCCATAGTAGACTTGTCGCCAATGGCAAAGACGACTCCACTGCAGGTGCCTTGGGTGACGAAAGTAGACGAGAGGGCGAGGTTGCGCGTTTCCAGAGCGTTGTCGGATGTTGCTGTCAGACTCCCTGCGATGGGCTCGCTAGCGAGTTTCGTCAGCGATCTTCAGAGACGGGGGGAAGAAGAATGAATACCTTTCGCCAGTGAGGAGTGAGCGATCGAATTTGAGGTCGGAAGACGCTTCAAAGATTCTCATGTCCGCGGGCACCCTATCTCCCAAGCCAACCAACACAACGTCGCCGCACACGAGATCTGTGGCCTTGATCACCTGGCGAGTGCCACCGCGCACGACGGTAGCATCCTGGGCGACGAGGGACTTGATGGACTTCATGACACGGGAGGCATGGAAATCGACCAGAGAGTAGAAGGTGGACGAGATGGCGATAACGAGAAGCTAAGGAATGGACGTGAAAAAATGGATGGGAAAAGAGGCAATGAAAACCTACCAAAAGGACAGCAACACCGAGGTTGAATACGGCAGGATCGGGACGTCCGAGAGGTTGATACGACAACTAGCAGGACTTTGTAGGTATATTGAAAAAAACGTGTTAGCAACGACGTACTATTGTTACAATGAAGGCAATCCACATCAGGAAATTGAATCCACCGAAGATGTAGTTGAGGACCTTCTTCCAATACTGAGTGCGAGGCGGAGAGATGACGTTCCTGCCATCCGCGGCCTTACGCTCGACGGTGTTGAGGTCAAGGCCAAGGGTTGGGTGGCTCGAATACCGGGTCCAGAGCTCTGCTATGTCGACAAGATGGGCATCTATTTGGCGAATAACCTCTGCTGGTTCAGGAATCGGCTTTGGGAGTGTCTTGTCTTCCGCTTGGATGGACAGAGTCCGGAATCTGCGGGAGTATGACCATCGTCAGGCATAATGCAGGTCTTCTGAATGTTGAGCATCTACCCGATGGTGATGGACGCTCTATCGCGCCGAATTGCTCGATCGACCGAAGACGATCTTCTGGATACTGGAGCTTTCTCCAACGCAGCATTGGCGGCAGACATTGTTGAGAGGATGAAAGTGTGGGAGCCATTGTCGGGTTTAAATCATATTCATATGCCCTGAAAAATCTTCGTGAATGGCGTATTTCGCTCAGCGCTATTAATATTATGTGCCAGAGGAGCGCCGCCATGCTATGATATTTCCATCCGGGGTTGTGCAAGACAAGACGCGGCCAAGACGCGGCCCAAGATAGAGCTTTTTTGAAGTACGGGATTGAGTGAAGCCACCTTCGAAAGGCAACAAACTACACAGCACTGCAGAAATATGCTTCAGTCTGCTTCAAGTCTGCTCGAGTATTATTCAACGCAGTTTCTTCTGCGCCGAAAATCCCAGCATTGTAGGAGCGGAGAGCCCCTGAGTCAGGTAAACTGCGAGAGGCTCGGAATTTAGATGCAATTGAGAGCATGGGAAGAGCGCCTAAGTCACAGGAGTATGGCAGGAGACTCGAATCCCATCCGAGTCGGGGTCTCGGCCGGGTTACCAGGGCTCTTTGTAACTCCCTCGCGTTGTCGAAATCTGGCTGATTGGGCTTGTATTTCCTCCTCCTCAAGCCACTGAGGCGAGGTCTGGAGGCTGGCCCGTAGGCGAGATCGGAATTCGTGGTGGTTCAAGCGAGATCAATGATGACATCATGGTGGCAGCCAAATATCTGCAAACTCCTCACCGCTTTCAACCAAACTTCAACCTGCTCTCTCTATTGCACGTTCCTGAGGTGAAACGACTTTCCCCTAGTCTCCGCCTGGATTTCTCAAACTTTGACGACAACATGAGGCAAGGATCTGTATCGGACACAACCTCGAGTCGAGGCCTTATCGTCGTTATCGACGCTGGTTATAGACATGGACTGCCTGGGGAAACGTCACTGCCATCCGCCCGCTCGCTCGATTGTGGGCTAGCATGCCGTCGCACATCGGACATACTTTAATAACGACAAAAGTAGTAAAGGTACCAATGTGCAGGCAGCAGGCTACACGAAAGCATTTCATCACCTCTACTAGTTAGTGCTCCCCTGAATCCATGAACGGGCCGTCTGCCCTTTTACGTGAAGGGATTGTCAGCACTAGGTGGTTCCAACTTCCCACTAAGCTTGGGCCTAAATAAGCGAGGAACGTCATCTGACTAATGAAGCATTCTCTTCGCACTTCCCACAATGACCAGCGCTCGCAGTTATCTCGTTACTGGCGCGAACCAAGGCATTCTATGTCGATTGTGCTCATGGACCAACACCTAACCGCGTTAATTCAGGCCTGGGAATGCACACTGTCCACCAAATCGCGTCGACGCCCGACGCTGTGGTGTTTATGGGTAGGTTGGCCCACCACCCGAACCTTCAAGTTGGAGACAAATGAACTGTAAATAGGGTCGCGAAAATTAGCCGCCGCTGAAGAGGCAATTGCTACGTTTGCCTCGAGCGTCCACTCCTCCTCGGCGGTGGTACCCGTGCAGCTCGACATCACTGACGACGCCTCCATCAAAGCCGCGCACGCATTCATTGCCAAAGAGCTGAGCGCGCGCAATCTCAAGGGGCTAGACGTCCTGATAAACAAGTGCCGATTCCTCTCACTGCGAAAAACCAACAACTTATTAATATTTCCACCTCCAGCGCTGGGACCAACTCGCCCTCGTTCCGAGAAACCTACGAAGTGAACGTCTTCGGCACGGTTGCCGTCACGGAAGCCATGCGCCCGCTGATAAACAATGGCGGTGCGATCATCAACATCTCGTCCCGCGTAGGATCTATGGGCTCCCTCCTAAAAATTGACTCGTTACCTTTCGCTCCGCCGTACAGCTCGAGCAAGAGCGCGCTGAACAATCTCACGGTCAACTGGGCGTTGCAGGAGAAGCGGAAGGGCTCGGGCATCCGCGTGGTGTCGATAACCCCTGGTATGTACTTATGCCTGCTCGTTGGACTTTCAATGCAGAGTGGCTACTGACGGGTCCGGTGCGCAAGGCCTTGTGGTGACGAAGCTGAGCGAGCACAGCGGGACGGTGCAGCCCGAGGATGGATGCCAGATAATCGTCAAAACCGCGTTGGAGAAAGAGGGGAGGACTGCGGTGTTTTTCAGCAAAGAGGAAGATTTGGAGTGGTGAATTTTGTTGGCAGTTTGAAAGTGGATTTTTGGACCTAAATTGGTAGACAAGCTTCGTACGAAACCTAAAATAAAGCGGTCATCTGTGACAAGGTATATCTCTCTTTTCTCTCTTTATAAAATCTTGTCCGAAGCACATCTCCGACGGCTCTCAAAGGCTCCACTTCGTAATTCTGATTCTGTCAGTGCCGGGGCGCTTCGCGTCCCGGCGCGCTCTTGTACAATTTATCTATTAGCTTCCTACGGAATCCTACCGCCATGTCTAACGCTCGCAGCTTCCTCGTTACTGGCGCCAACCAAGGCATCGGACTAATTTTGCTTTTGGACTCATTCCTAATCGCGTTAATTCAGGCCTGGGAATGCATACCGTGCACCAAATCGCGTCGACGCCGGACGCTGTAGTATTTATGGGTAAGTGGAGCCACGACTCGAACCTTCAAATTTGAGACAAATGCACTTTGAATATGTAGGGTCGCGAAAACTAACGGCAGCTGAAGACGCTATCGCGACGTTTGCCTCGAGCATCCACTCTTCGTCGGCGGTGGTGCCCGTGCAGCTCGACATCACCGACGACGCGTCCATCAAAGCCGCGCACGCGTTCATCGCAAACGAGCTTAGCGCGCGGAACCTCAAGGGGCTCGACGCACTCATAAACAAGTCCCCATTTTCCTCAGTGCGAAACACCAGCACCTTACTAATATGAATATTTCCACCTTCAGCGCGGGGGTCCAGCTGCCCTCGTTCCGAGAAACCTACGAAGTGAACGTCTTCGGCACTATCGCCGTCACGGAAGCCATGCGCCCGCTGATCAACAACGGCGGCGCGATCATCAACATCTCCTCCCGCTCAGGATCTATGGATTCCTTGTTGAAAATCGACTACATACCGTTCGTTCCGCCCTACAGCTCCAGCAAGACCGCGTTGAACAACCTCACGGTCAACTGGGCGTTGCAGGAGAAGCGGAACGGCTCCGGGATTCGCGTGGTGGCGATTTGCCCTGGTATGTGCATTTGTTGGAAAATTGAAGCAGATTTGAGCTTACTGGCGCTATGCAAGGGTGGAACGCGACGAAGTTCAGTTTTTACACTGGGTCGATGTCGCCTGCAGAGGGATGCAAGATAATTGTTAGGACCGCGTTGGAGAAAGAAGGGAGGACTGCAGTGTTTTTTAATAAGGACGGAGATATAGAGTGGTGAATTTTGTTGAGAGTCTGAAAATAGGTTTTTGTACCTGAATTGGTGGACGAGCTTCGTACGAAATCTAAAATAAAGCGGTCATCTGACGAAGTAAACAGATATCTTAGCTTCCCACCACCATGAGCAGCGCTCGCAGCTTTCTCGTTACTGGCGCCAACCAAGGCATATGGCTAATTTTGCTTTTGGTCCAATTCCTAATCATGTTGATTCAGGCCTAGGAATGCATACCGTCCACCAGATTGCATCGACGCCGGACGCCGTTGTGTTTATGGGTGAGTGGGGCCACGACCGCGAACCTTCAAGACAAACGCACTTGCAACAGGATCTCGGAAAGTGGCGGCAGCTGAAGAGTCCCTCGCGACGTTTTCTTCGAGCATCCACCCTTCGTCGGCGGTGGTGCCCGTGCAGCTCGATATCACCGACGAGGCCTCAATCAAAGCAGCACACGCGTTCATTTCCAACGAGCTCACCGCAAGGAATTTGAAGGGGCTAGACGTTCTAATAAATAAGTCGTAACTTCCCTCCAGCAACAAAAATTGTTCCACTGATATGTTCACGTTCAGCGCCGCGGCAAGCTTCCCCACCTTTAGAGAAACGTACGAGGTGAACGTCTTCGGCACTATCGCCATCACGGAAGCCATGCGCCCGCTGATGAACGACGGCGGCGCGATCATCAACATCTCCTCCCGCATAGGATCTATGGGCACCCTGTTGAAACTCGACCGGTTGAGATCGGCGCCGGTGTATAGCTCCAGAAAGAGCGCGCTGAACAATCTCACCATCAACTGGGCGTTGCAGGAGAAACGAAATGGCTCGGGGATTCGCGTGGTGTCTATATGCCCTGGTATGCATATTTGTTTCGTTGGAAAATTGAGGCAGATTTTGAGCTTACTGGCGCTGTGCAAGGGTGGAACTCGACAAAGCTAAACAATTACAGCGGGCCGATGTCGCCTGCAGAGGGATGTAAGATAATTGTCAAGACCGCGTTGGAGAAGGAGGGGAGGACTGCGGTGTTTTTTAACAAGGACGGAGATTTGAAGTGGTGAATTTGGAGTCATGGTTAGAATTTGAAAGTGTACTGTAGATTTAAATGCCAACGTCCGCTGAGAAACGACTGCGCTAGTTTTCTTGAATTCTGAAGATCGACGTGAAGGGAAGAGGAAGAATTAATTTTCGAGTTGATTTCATTTTGACGGATCAGCCAAAGCCGTTGGCGCACACACGCAAACAACGCTCCGTGACCTGGAACCAAATCCCCAGTAAGTCGAAACTGGCGTCCATGCCGGCCTTTGAGCTTATTCCTCAGCCGCAGTGGATTCCCCCAAGGCACCTACACGCACACAATCTATACCGCAGCCCAATGGCTCTCCCGCCCCCGCACCGACGGCGGGCATGTCGCCCGAGCTAGAACAGACCCTCGCGCTCCTCTCGTCGCACCGCTCGGTCCTCGGGTACATCCTCCTGGGGCGTGGCCATCCCGTGAGCATTATACGGCACTCGGGCGTCGTGTTCGAGGGCGAGCAGGGCAAAAAGTACGCGGGCGCGATTGGGCGGATCGTCGAGAGCGTCCAGGGAGGGCTGGAGGACGTGCATGCTGGCGAGGGCGATGTGGTGCGTGCCCCCATCTAGCTGGTGTGTTTGCCACCGTGCCCCCGCTGACAATGCGCCCCCAGGACGAGCTGCGGTTCCTGCGAATCCGGACAAGACGGCACGAAATTATGATCTCGCCAGGTGCGCTCGCTCTCCGTGTACACATAGCGCGCGTATTGACGAGCGTCCACACTACAGACGACCGGTATCTACTCGCGGTGCTGCACGATCCATCGGCGACGTAACGCGCATCCATGTCGATCCATGCTCGATTTCTCTGTACATCTATGGGACGGTTTTGGATAATTTATCTCGCTCTAATCATCTTGTCTACCGTGAACCGCAGATTAAGCCCGTGGCTCCGCCTCCAGGATACCCCGTTTCGCGGAACTGCCATAATTACTTATACCCGTGTACGGCGATCTCTGAAGACGAAATATGAAGTTGCGGGGGTGTCTACCTTGCTTTCCTATTATCTATTGCGGTATGACCCGCTTTGACCAGAGCTTGGTACATACTACATAGTAAATTTACGTGAAGGGTCGACCTGATTTGGGTGTTGATGTAGACGATCGTTATATTTGGTCGTTAAGCGCCATCTCTGTTAGCACCTCCATGTCGTTTTTCAAGTCAGTCTTTTCTTTGCCCTGCAGTCCTTGTTTTCGATCCCTTCTCTAGCAGGAATCGCGCCCCACCACGGGCCAAGCGGTCGCCCACCCCCAGCCGCAAGGACTCGACCGGATCCGAGCCCCCGTCCCCCGGCGGCATGTCTGGGCCCAAGCCGCTCTACCTCTCGCGCCCCTTCGCCGACGCCGCGCTCGTCAAGGGCAACTTCAAGACGATCGTCATGCAGCCCAAGTACGTCGACGTGAACGAATGGGTCGCCGTCAACAGTGAGCGCTCGCTGCCACTCGCTGTCTGATCGCCTGGTGCTGAATGTGCAGCGTCTAGTGTATGACTTTTACACGAACCTGAACGAATTCTACGGCGTCCTGACCGAGTGCTGCACGCAGCAGAGCTGCCCCTCGATGTCAGCCGGCCCAACGTACGTCGTATTGAGCAGAGGCACGCGACATGCTGAGGGATTTGTGCGCACGCAGATTGAACTACACCTGGATGCAGGACCGCAAGAAGGTCGCGCTCTCCGCGCCGACATACATCGACTCCGTCATGTCCACGATCCAGAACCTCCTCGACGACGAGAACGTCTTCCCCACCAAGTCCAGTGCGTTTCCCTCCTCTCCCTCCGCGCCCTTCACTCATAAAATGCATGTTGCGTTGCAGGCCAGGCGTTCGACAAGGACACCTTCCCCACGACGATCAAGCAGGTGTACATCCAGCTCCTGCGCGTCTTCGCGCATCTCTACCACGCGCACTACCCGCAGATCCTGCACCTGCGCTCCGAGCCGCACTTCAACTCGATGTTCGCGCACTTCCTCTCGTTCGGCACGCAGTACCACCTCTTTGAGGAGCGCGACATCCGCGGCGACGCGAATGCGCCGGTGGGCGTTGGCCTGCTGTGGGAGAGGTGGAAGAGCGTCGGCATCCTGGAGGGATAGAGGTGTCGGCATCCTGAAGGGTTGACGGGGGCATCGGAGGGTTAACGTGGGCATCCTGGAGGGTTAACGTGGGCATCCCGGGGGATGTCGGATCATGGAAGGCGAGGGAAGATGAAGAGGAAGGCAGCAGCATAAGGACGCTGCTGGGTGTATTGCATCGCATTGGATAGAGTATGTAACAATGGGGGCGCAGTTTTCAGCTCGCCCCCGCTCGAGTAATTTATTTTACTGCTGGCCATTTGTTGGAGCCGACTCGGAAGGCTCCTGGAGTGGTTCTGGACAGTTAAGTTAGACCTTTGAATATTCAGGTCAAAGTCCTCCAGCCTCAGCGCCACGAATCGCGAACTGAAAGAAAATCAGGACAAAATTGGGGAAACCATAAACGTAGTTGGTCGACTGCGTATCTGCTGAACGCTTAATTCTAGATTGACTGAAGCGGGATAACCCGGGAACTATTATTTCCTGTTGTCCAACGTCCTGCCGATCTGCCGGGTCGTCGATCATTGATGTCATCTCCCCGCTTTCCCCATGACACTTGCCGCAAATCGCAAATCCCACATAAAAAACCGGATTCGTCTATGGTTAAAGCAATGGATGTGATTACCACAGCGGCCCAAGCACAGCTCGAGTGTGCGATTAGATAGATAGGTACGGGAATACGACAACGACAACGACAACCAACCCTTAATATTTAAACCCTTTCCTCAACCTCCCAGTATACCCATGCCCTTCCACCGCTCCCAGAGCGCGCCGACGCCGACGGGGGCCGACGACGAGCCGCGCAGGTCCTTCATCTCGAGCAGCTCAAACTCGGCGCCGAACGCGAGAAAGTGCGCAAAGAGCGAGTTGAAGTGCGGCTCGGAGCGCAGGTGCAGGATCTGTGCGTAGTGCGCGTGGTAGAGGTGCGCGAAGACGCGCAGCAGTTGGCGGTAGATGTGCTTCACCGTCGAGGGGAAGGACGGGGGGAAGTCCTGGCCTGCGCGCGGGTCAGCATGCTAGCTGGGTGGGTGAAAGAGAATACGGACCGGACTTTGTGGGGAAGACGTTGTCGTCGTCGAGCATGTTTTGGACCCAGGTCATCACGTAGTCGATGTACGTTGGCGCAGGGAGGTGCACATGCTTGCGGTCCTGGTTGATCCAAGTATAATTTAATCTGGGGTCCAGTCAGCAGGGAAGATGTACGGAACGTAACCATACGTCGCCCCGGCAGACATGGTGGCGCAGTTCTGCGGCGTGCAGAACTCGGTGAGTATCCCGCCGTAAAACTCGTTCAGGTTGGTGTAAAAGTCAAACACTGCGATGGGTCAATATTAGAGGCAGCGCGCTGCAAACTGTCACCCACTGCAAAGTGGATGAATAATGAACAACACAGTAAAAGACGGCGCACGTACCTGTTGACGGCAACCCACTCCATAATATCGACGTACTTCGGGAGCATGACGATCGTTTTGAAGTTTCCCTTGACGAGGGCAGCCTCAACAAAGGGGCTGCATAGGTAGAGCGGTTTTGGGGCCGGGGGAGGGGCCTGGGGCGCCGCCTTTGACGGCGGCAGGTCCGAGGGAAACGTGGGGGTGGTGGGCGTTGGCGAGCGCTTCGCATTCCGCGGTGCGCGGGACATGGAGCGCCTGGACAATGCGTGAGTCGGAACAACATGGCCATGAACGAGTAACTGACCCAATTGAGTTGAAGAAAGACATGTTGGTCAGAGCTGAAGTGAACCAGTCGTACAACAGTCTGGTGTGGTGCACCCCTGCCTTATAGGTTTACGGCGAGGGAGACAAGGTGGGGGGGAGAGAAGGGGGGAGAAGGGGCAGGAGGGGCAGGATGGCAGGAACAAGAATCGATCAACCTGCTTCCCGCGATCAGCCATTCACGTCACGTTGCCATAATATTCGGTCGCGTCGATTTAATTTCAAGGAAACGTAGATATGTACCAGTACTTCCATTTCACCACGCCAAATCGCCCCCCTTGTTGTAAAACACACCGGTCCTCCCCTCCTTCGCCAGCGCCTCGTTGACAACAAGCTTGCAGCCCTCCGCAGGGCTCGTCGTTCCAGAGAAGCCGTTAATCCGCGTCGCGTTGAAGCCTCGGACATGTAAGCCACAGAGCACACATAAGTCGAAGCGCGCTCACCAGGGCAGATCGATACCACGCGGATCCCAGAGCCCTTGTTCTTCTCCTCAAGCGCCCAGTTCACCGTCAGCGCGTTCAGCGCGGACTTGCTCGTCGCGTACGGAATGTGGAGCATCGTCGGCGGCGTCGGGGACATGAACCAGGAGAGCGAGCCCATCCGCGACGTGACGTTGATGATCGCCCCGCCGTTATTCATCAGCGGCCGGACCGCCGCCGTTACGTTCGCCGCGCCGAAGACGTTCACGGCGTACGCCGTCTCGAGCGAGGTCCCTGCGATCCCCGCGCTGGATGCCATGGTGCGTCACGGAAATGAATACGGGGTAGGAACGGCAGCACTGACTTGTTGATCAATACGTCGAGCCCCGCAATGCTCTTGCCCTGCAGGTACTCCTTGATGAATGCCTGCGCGCTCTTGATCGACTCGGCATCGGTGACGTCGAGCTGCACGGGGACGACCGTCGACGAGGCGTGGATTTCCGGTGCGAACTTGGCGAGCGCCTCCTCTGCGGCTGCGAGCTTGCGGGAGCCTGTTCCGGGTCGTTATCCCTCCTGACCATCCCTTGTGCTACCTCACCCACCCATAAAGACGAGCGCCTCCGGCGTCATCGCAAGTTGGTGCACGGTGTGCATTCCGAGGCCTATATCGAGTCAGTAAGTTGCCTTTGAAAGACAGAAAACTTGCCTTGGTTAGATCCTGTGACGAGGAAGCTGCGTACAGCAGACATGATAGACATGGAAAGGGAGATGTAGTCGTGGGTTCAGCCTTATAACTACGGAACGTGCCGAGTTGCAAGATGCATCAGCTCCATTAGCGCGCTAGTGTTGTTGATCACATCGCTGGATCTGATTTACTGTGTGGCGACAGCGATTTATAGACCCAAGAAAGCGAACAGCGACGAATGCTAAGGGTCGCAAACTCCAAATCAACGGATCAACAGTATCGATCAGCGGAGTGTAAAATAGATAGGGGCTCAGATCCTACTCAAGCTGGTTGTACTCCAACACGTTCGACATTGGGAGCTTATCAATGTGGATTCCGAACAAAGCAAGCTCATCAAATTCACCACTCTATATCTCCATTCTGGTTAATAAACACCGCAGTCCTCCCTACCTTCTCCAACGCGGTTTTGACGATTATCTTGCACCCCTCCGCAGGCGATCTCGTGTATTTGAAGTTGCTCATCTTTGTTCCATTTGCGCCTTGCGCAGCGCGGGTGAGCGGTGTGCATCAAATTCCAACCAATTAAAAGAAGTACCAGGGCATATCGACACCACGCGGATCCCCGAGCCCTTCCTCTTCTCCTGCAACGCCCAGTTCACCGTGAGGTTGTTCAGCGCGCTCTTGCTCGAGCTATACGCCGGGACGTCCGGTAGGGCGTCCCCGAGTGTCAACAGCGCCCCCAGCGACGCTACATGGGACGAGATGTTGATGATCGCTCCGCCGGTGTCAGTATTCATCAATGGGCGCATGGCCTCCGTGACGGCGACGGTGCCGAAGACGTTCACCTCGTACGTGTCTTTGAAGGAGAAGGAAAAGACCGCGGCGCTGTGTGGGTGAGACTATCAGTGCACCGTCGGTGGTTCGCAAGGAATTTTACGACTTGTTTATGAGGACATCTAGCCCCTTGAGGTTCCGCGCCGCAAGGTCGTTAGCGATGAACGCGTGCGCAGCTTTAATGGAGGCGTCGTCGGTGATATCCAGTTGGACGGGCACCACCGCCGACGAGGGGTGGATGCTCTCTGCAAACGTTGCGAGCGCCTCTTCAGCGGCGGTTAATTTCCGAGACCCTGTTTCAGGCTTTTCAAAAGGCTCCAAGGTTCTTAAAGATGGATCCACCTACCCATAAATACGACAGCGTCCGGCGTCTCTGCAATCTGGTGGACGGTATGCATTCCCAGGCCTGAATTAACGCGATTAGGAATTGGACCAAAAGCAAAATTGACCGTATGCCTTGGTTGGCGCCAGTAACGAGAAAACTGCGAGCACTAGTCATGGCGGTGGGAAGGTAAAAGAGGAGTTGATTGTCAGATGACCGCTTCCAGTTATTTCAAGTTTACCTCTTCGTTCATGCAAAGGAAGCCCATCAATTTAGGTATGCATCATACAACATCAGTCTCAGCAAAATTCACCACTCCAAATCTCGGTTCTTATTGAAAAACATCGCGGTCCTACCCTCTTTCTCCAACGCGGTTTGTACAATTATCTTACATCCCTCTGCAGGCAACATCGACCGAGTGTAATTGCTTCACTTCGTCGCGTTGTGGCCTGACGCAGCGTGAGTGGGCTTGAGGTCTGCTTCACAAAGGCGCATACCAGGGCATATCGACACCACCCAGATCCCCGATCCGCTCCTCTTCTCCTGCAACGCCCAGTTGACCGTCAGGTTATTCAGCGCGCTCTTGCTGGAGTTGTACGCAGGAAGTATAGGCAGGTCCGGCATTCTAGCGTGCACCCCGGACGACCCGATCCCGGAGATGTTCAGGATCGCACCGCCGTTATTGAGCAGCGGGCGCATGGCCTCTGTGACGGAAATGGTGCCGAAAACGTTCACCTCGTACGTGTCTCGGAACGGGGGCAACTGGACCGCATCACTGGATACCACCCTGTTAATACACCGCGCTGTTCCTCGAAGAAATTGGTGAGTGACTGGTTTATTAGGACGTCTAGTCCCTGGAGATTCCGCACGCAAAGTTCATTGACAATGAACGCGTGCGCGGCTTTGATTGAGGCGGCGTCGATAATGTTGAGTTGTACCGGTACCACCGAGGAGGGGTGGATACTCGACAGTGCCTCTTCCGCGGCAGATAGTTTGCGAGACCCTGTTCCAAGTGCGTTTGTCTTGATGCTTCGAGCTCGCAAACCCACCTATAAACACGGCAACATCGGGTGTCATTGCAGTTTGATGCAGTGTTCATTCCCAGGCCTGAATTAAAGTGAATAGCACCGAAAACGGTGCCGACGAAATACTCGGTGTATAAAGAGATATCGGCATCCCCGCTAGTCATGGCGGTAGGAACAGAGGACTTGATTGTCAGATGACCGCTTTATTTTCGGTTTACCTCTCGTTTATACAAAGCTTATCAACTCCAGTCCAAAAAAAAAGGATTCTCAGCAATGTTCACCACTCTAAATCTCGGTCCACATTACAGCAGTTCCTGAAAATAATGGCAAACACAATTTTTTTCAGGCACATCCAAAAAGGAAACTTGGACTGTCCGGGAGCCGCCACGAGCGTTCTTCAGCACCTGTAGGCTATAAAATCTAGCAGATATCCTGGTTAGATGTCTAGACCCCATAGATGTGTAGAACAACTCAAAAATCACGACTTCAAATTTTGGTCAACCAGATTCGGTGTTGACATCAAGTTGACATATCCTATTGGCGTGCACATATGGTTCCAGTGCGGGAACTCTCCAGGTGGCTCACAAAATCATTCCTAACCAAATAAAATCCATTCCAAGCTTCTGGATGCACCACTGGGAAGGATATTGCTCTGCATAGCGGGGAGTTTCCTTTTTGGGAATCACGCAAAAAAAAAAAACTGTGTTTGCCATTATTTTCAGGAACTGCTGTAAAAAACACGGCAGTCCTACCCTCTTTCTCCAACGCGGTTTGCACAATTATCTTGCATCCCTCCGCGGGCAACCTTGTCCCGTGGTAATTGTTTATATTCGTCGCGTTGTGGCCTTGCACAGCGCGGGTGAGCAGATTCCAATGAATTTGGAGAAGTACCAGGGCATATCGACACTACGCGGATCCCCGAGCCGTTCCGCTTCTCTTGCAGCGCCCAGTTAACCGTAAGGTTATTGAGCGCGCTCTTGCTGGGATTGGGCGGGGAATATGGGCAGGGTAGGTGCTCTTGCGAGGATGTCAGAGGATCCGAGGCCGGAGGAGATGTTCAGGATCGCACCGCCGTTGTTCATCAGCGGGCGCATGGCCTCCGTGACGGAAATGGTGCCGAAGACGTTTACCTCATATGTATCTCTGAACGAGGGCAACCACCCTGTTAATACACGGCCCTGTTTGTCAAAGAAACTAGGTACTTGTTTATTAGGACGTCCAGCCCCTTCAGATTCTGCGCGCTAATCTCGTTGGCAATGAATGCATGCGCGACTTTGATTGAGGCCGCGTCGGTGATATCGAGCTGCACTGGTACCATCATCGAGGAGGGGTGGATACTCGAAGAAAACGTAGCCAGGGCTTCTTCAGCTGCCGCTAATTTTTGCGACCCTGTTTCAATTGTGGTTGTCTTGAAGATTCCGGCGGGTTGCGGCCCCACCTACCCATAAACACGACAACGTCGGGGGTCATTGCAACTTGGTGGACAGTGTTCATTCCCAGGCCTGAATCAAAGTGATTAGGCACGGTCCCAAAAGCAAATTAGTCATATGCCTTGGTTGGCACCAGTAACGAGGAAGCTGCGAGCGCTGGTCATGGTGGGAAGCGCGAAGAGAGAAATTTGCTTCATTAAGTTACATGCCGGTCATACCCATCTTATTTTAGGTTCCATGTAGCGGTTCAGGGAAACGAGGCCAGTTCGCAGATTGTGGCGCGAGAACTCAACGAGAACTGGTTGGCAAGAAATTTGATGATGGCGGTTTGAGACGGTGCGTTGTTTGCGCGTGTGGGCCAACGGCTTCGGCTGACTCCGGTTTCCTCCTAAGGGTCCTTCCCGTTTCTACGTTCATACCACTCTTTTCACGAAATATCAAGTTCAGGAAAAAGCCAACTTGAAGGGACTGCATGGAACAGCGCAGACTGCACAGTTGTCGCCCGGCTTCAAGGTAGTATAGCATCTTGTTCCTGACCAATTCCTGGTAACCTTTTTCGCTGATTCTGGCAGAAAATTGGCCAGAAAGTGCACAACTCATCTCACGGCGGTGCCAACCAAGTGCGAACCTTTCACTTGAAGCGCCCAACACAACAGGCGCAAAGTGTGGGACCTCGTCTGCTATCGATGCGGTCGATGCGCATCAGTGCATGATACTCGGAAAGGGCCAGGCCCTGATGGACCGCCTTCCTTAGCCGACGTCGGGCGTCGGGTAGGCTGTGTCGTCGGGGCGCGTAGGCTGTGCGTCGGGCGTCGGGAAGCTGTGCGTCGGGTGTCGGTAGGCTGTGTGCGTCGGGGCGCCGGCGGGGCTTCGAGTCGGCTGTGAAGGGCGTCGGGATCGCGGTTGGAGCGCGATTTCAATTAAATTCAGCACTGGATATCTGCCCCTCTCCGGACGTATAGAAGCCCGAACCTCCACCTGCTACTCGGACCAGGAACAAATATACCGTATTCATTCCATCTTCGAGGCCGCCGTATGGAGCGTGGACATCGCAATTCACAATGGGCTTCGGGGTGCACAATTGAAACACCTCTGTGGGAACTTACGGAAAGAACCCAATGTGAATTCGATATCAAGATATATATCGCACGTCTTCGAGTTGGATATTCAGTCACTTGCCGTTTGAAGAGGTGTGTCAATTATTCTTGGAAATGGAATGGAGGCTTAAGTGAACTCCAGAACCGTGAGAACGGTGATGGCGGAGTTTCAACTTGAACCTTCGTCCCGACTCTTGCAACTTTTATTCATTTTATTTCAGCTTGCACCTACGCATCCCCTGCTCTCTGTCCATTCTCTGCATTTTAAATTGCCTGGCCAGCCGAATATTCAATCTCCATCAAAACCATGAAACTACGGTCGCTTTGATTATATCCAGCCGACTGTTTCCGGGAGGCCACACGACCACGAAACATATTCCCCAGATTACCAAGGGCGCCGGAACACTTGTCGTCTGCCTCCTGATCCCATTCTGAATGAATACGCAGCCGTACGGGATTATATTGCGCATAAAACTCAATGCAATTGCGCTTCGCAGGCGGTGCCTGCGCAATTACCGGCTAAGTCCTCGTGCCTTGCCGGTGGAAGAATTCAGGCGCTGCGTAAGCGCTGAGGCGCTTGAATTTGGGGACTCCACAAGACAACGTCACGTCAGTACTATGTGATCATCACAAGTATGATATTCGGAAAGGGAGCATAACGACCTCTTGCGGTGTGGGCCTGCCAAACAGCGGCTGTACCTATGAATTACAGCGGACGTGGATTTCTTCTCTTCTGCGCCCTGGAGATCTGAGCTCTGCACCTCCGGCGTTGGCAGCTTCTCGCCATGACCTCCTTGCCTCGAAAATTAATTCCCACCACGCGGACCCACTACGTCGTCGTCCTTGATGGTGGATTGGACGGCATGGTTGCTCGGCGCTCACTATGTAGCATCACACTCACCAAACTCGCGTCGTCTACTGCAGTTGCCGGCGACCGGAGGTCCTCATGTTTCTGCTCCTGTTACCTCGGGCTCCGGGAAGGTAATGGAGTCTCCACTCCGCGGCCCGCACAAAATATTGTGTTATGTCGACTCACCATCCTGACATCACGACGAGATGCATGTCATTGGCGGCATTTTTTCTTTTTTGGCATTTTGGGACCGTCTAGCGCAGAACTCGCACGTCGGCGCCCATCCAAAATATGATACTATTGGCGGTTTTTGAATCAGTGGATTTTTACCAGTCTGTTCGGTCAAAAAGAATCCTTGTTGAGTTTTCTCTTCATTTTCGAATGCGAATCTACCCACGTGATCTTTGTTCAATCCTCCGACTTTATTAGAATAGACTCAAATTACCATCATCATTTAGGTGCGGTGTAGACCGGATATCTCGGGATATCATGAATATCGGCTCCGTCTCCCTTGTTTGATCCCACACAAGTCGCAACGACGACATAGATTGGGTCAACCGATGATGAAGTTAATGTTAACGTTGAATGATCTAATGTTGAATGATCCGCTCGACGGTTAATCCGACTCACCGGTCGCACTTTTCCGTCAGTTAAGGAACGGTACCGCTGCGTGAGCCTGGGTTCGTCCTGTCAAACGCAATGACAGAATCCGCCCTGAGTTTTATCAACTACTGCATTATTTCAATCAATTCAACCTAGTGCGTGACGCGTGACCCAAATTACCAATTCGACCATTCGACCAGCGCCAAATTTAGCGTGACAGACGCGAAAAAATTCGACCAACGAACGAAAAATTTGGCTTTTTCACGCTGCGGGCGCAAATTTGGGGCCCGCGTGAACTTTGGGCTCGACCAGCGGGTGCGTGACGCGTGACCCGTAACGGTCGAATTGAATGAAAAAATACAGTATATCGCTACCACGACTGTGATGAATCAATCAACGGCGTTAGCGCCTACTACTACGGCGCCTCTCAGAGCACAGACAAAGATGTGGTGCTATGTTTTTCATCAATATTAAGTACAGGAGTGGTTACAGTAGTGCAGACTATAGCTAGTCGCTACATACAGATCAAGGAAGAGAGGAGAACAGAAATACTCGATCCGCGTTCGATGTATTGTTTTGCGGCGCAATCGCGAGATCGGCCAGCGGCGTCACGATGGATAGTACCTGGGCAATTGGTTGAGGTCGGGGAAGTCGGACGAGGTTGGAGACGGGGTATGCAATGGCACTCTGGGTGGCGGAGCGCTCGTGGGATATTGCGGCATGGACGGCGGGTAGTTGTATGGATAGTTCGATGGCCCACGGAACGCGGAAGGGTGGGGCTGGTACATGTTGCTGCGCCGTTGCATCGGGGCTGCGTTTTGAAATAACGTGCTGGAATTGAACGCGTCGAGAGCGTCATCGGGGCTCCCGCGGACGATGGGGGACGGAAGTCCTCTGGGGTATGGCATATGTGGGGAAGACACCCCCGCCCTCGACCGAGTTGGCGGCGAATTTTGCATGGAGACGTATGGGTTGAATTGATCTTCAATGCTAGAATATCCATCGTAGAGCGGAAGTGATGGATGGGGAGTGCTACTCGGAGGGAGCTGTGGAGACATCAACGGTTGCGGACTGTTCGTAGCAGACACGCTGCTGAAACGAGAGGTTGGGCTGCGGAACATCTCTGGTGGGGAGGATGAAGCTGAAGATGAGGGCGGGGAAGTATTCGTGTCTACGCCGGACCTGCTTGAACCCGATTTTCTACTTTTGGTACGGGGCTGGGGAGTCAAGTGGATTCGCTGGCTAGGGAATGTAAGAACGAGATATTGTCCGAGTTTGAGAACACTCACTGTGCCTGAAGGTTATCCAGCCTCGAACATCTAGTTTCACAACCGGGAAACGAGCATTTATAGTTTTTTTCTCCGGTGTGTACACGGGAATGGCGCCCCAAGTGACTACTCGTGGAGAATGCCTTGTCGCAGTCAGGGCAGACATAGCGGCGTGTCGCGGGATCGTTTGGGGAGGACATGTGGAAAGAGGAGGTCGAAATCCAGATGACTGCGAGGACTGGGGATTTTAAAACAAGAGGGCCGTGTATATATACATTTTGAACTGCCAGGACGAATCGGGAATACTTGGGCCAGATTGATCGTCATAAGATCGCCATAAGCGACCGGTGATCTAAAGGGGAAAAGGGCGCAGCGGGAAGGCGCTGCAGTCGGCTAATCACGTTACGCCGTACGGCGGCAATCTCATCCCAAAGAGGAATGCCTGAACTGCACCCGGCACGGCGGTGCAAAGCTTGTCCCGCAAAGAGTTGGCAAACAATCCTCCATGTGCGATACACGTGTGAAACAAGCGATAATAGCCCAGTGTCTCCAATTGAACTGGACCCTTTTTACCTAGACTTTATTAACCGACCGAGCAGGAGCGTCGCACCTGTTCGCGGTTGCGGAAGCCATCTGTTTTCGCGAATTGGATGGGGGTGCCCAGTGCTACCTGCCGATCTCGGTTGCATTGCGTATACACATCGCCAACCCCGGATTTGCGAAATAATTGTAACGAGAAAGTCCGTTGTGGAGAGGACATATAAGCATGCTGAGTCGAGAAATGCCGCCAGTCCGACGTAGGATCAACTTGCGGCTGCAGTTCGTGCATTCTTTGAATGCTCTTTTGGGCTCGGAATATTGAACTCCGTAGAAAGTTATGTAAGTCGAGTATGAGAGCCGGCGTGTATAATATATTCCTACCCTGGACGTCGCACGTACTTACTAACGCGAACCGGGTCCCGGGTCACTGGTTACCGAAATGCTGACCAGGTAATGGGCCCGGACCCGAGCGAGAAGTATGCGCGTCGAAGAGAACAGTCAAAGCGGAGAATAGCGGTCAAGATAATGGAGTGGTCGGAATTAAGAGGGAGAAGGCCAATTCCCAACAAGTTTGTATGCATATGTTTTATGCGGGATCACCCGGCCGGTTCCAAACTCCGTCGGAGTTTACCAGACTCTACCATTCTCTCAGTGCGTAATTGTTGTCCCAAACTAATCCGCAAGTTCTCTTCGCTAACTCTCATAGATGGCAGAGCGCTCACTCAATCGCATCCCCCCAGAAATACTTTATGAAATATTTTCTTTGGTGACCGCGCCAGTGTCCTCTGAAGAACGCGGAACAGCGGCGTCGGACTATGCACTCTGGACCTTGGGCCACATCTGCGGTCGCTGGCGGGCGGCGGCGATCTCGCACTCGATGATGTGGTGCACGATATACATTCGCAAGGGCTGGCCGCCCCCAGTCGACCTACTTGACCGGCAGCTGCAGCTGTCCCGCAACCTGCCTCTGAACATCGTCTTCTACCAGTCGAGAAGTGACCGCTGCATCGGGCTGTTCAAGGCACTCGTAGCTTGCTCTAACCGCTGGAGGAAGCTCTCCCTCACGCTCCTACACGAAGCCAGCCCTTTTCTAAGGACGCTCGAGCGCGTCCGAGGGCAGATCCCGATCCTCCACACGCTGAATTTCGAAGGGTGGGCGACCACCACAGGTAACCCCTTTGCCTTCGAAGTCGCACCATCCCTCCGGGACGTTACTTTGCGTTTCACCCCGGTCCCAATCATTCCATGGCGGCAGCTGAATCGTCTTTCCATGACCTGCGCATTTTCCTCACTCTTGCCCGTCCTACAGCTCGCACAAAGCGTACAAGAGCTGACGGTGCACCTCCTGGACCACTCAGGTCCTTTTGATTCCGACATTCAGCCCATCCATCTACCCTGCGTATCCCGATGCCTACTCTTCCACAAATGTGTCATCGATTCGCTTGTGTTGCCTCAGCTCGAGGTATTCATTGTCGAGCCCGATACCGCATCCTCTGTTGTCCCCCTCTTGGAACGATCGTCGTGCAGCCTAAAAAAACTCGGACTGTACGGCAAATGCACCGTTACCACTGTGACTTCCATTCTAGAGTACTGCCCGACGCTCTCCGAGATAACCGTCGTGGGTCTCGCTGGATCAGAAGCGGCGTATTTCGATCTCCTCGTCGCGCAGTTATCGAGGCGCGCAGACAACCATACCCCTCTCGTTGTCCCTCACCTAAAGCACCTATTCGTCATGGCCGATAATATCGACCAAGCCGCCTTCGTTGACATGGTGGAGGCTCGTTGGCGAGTGTCCAATTCTGGTCATCAGTTGGAACAAATCACCGCGTTGCTAAATGAAAAATGGGATGATGAGGCTGCGAAGAGACTCATGGTGTTTCAAGAGGAAGGCTTGGGAGTGCGGATATAACCGCGCGCTAATTCCAATTTGGAACCTCCGAGTTCCACCATGGTGGGATATGATGATACCGGCAATTATGAGTATACGTTGTACATAAAATGATACAGTTAATGAGCGATGTAAGAGCGACAACAAGAATATAAATAAGTAGGAGGTTATGATGCTGGTGGTGGCCGTCTCAACTGTACAGGTTTGCTAGCGGGTTCCGCAGGTTTTAAGCGCTTTGCCAGCGAGTCATCAGCAGGCGTGCCCTCCTCCCTGGGCCGCTTTGCGGCACCCATGATTGAAACCCCAGCAGCAGGAGCGGCGGTGGGCGTTGGGGCAACTGGAGGGACGCGCGTTGCGCCTCCACGGATGCTCAAAGCACGACCACGAGTGGCTGCCCCGCGTGGGGCGGCAGCACCACGAGCAGCAGCGGCTGCAGGCGCACCGCCGCGCGCAGGCGCAGCGGGAGCACCGCCGCGGGCAGCCGGTGCAGCTTTGGCCGCTGGTGTGGAATCAGATGCGGAGGTAGAAGCAAGAACTGCCGCAGTAGGTGCGGGAGTCGCAGGCGTCAGGGTGGGAGTTGGCAGTAAGCCCTCCTTTTGCCACGTAAGGATCTGGGTCTCGAGATCCTTCACCTTCTTCTGGGTCTTCACGAGCTGTTGGTCCTTTAGTTTTGCTCTGGTGGCAGCTTCTGCACGTCCTCTTTCAACCGCGGCTGTGATCTCGTCCTGGCGACCCTTCTCCTGCTCTTTATCATGTTTGGCGATAGCCGCAGCGATCAACGCGTCAACGTCGGCAGGGGGACTTGAACCAGGATTCTCTGAACGTGCAGCCTCAACGGCGGCTTTGAGTTCTGCGGTATGTTTCGCAGTCAGAGTCTCTTGCAGAGCCTGCAGCTCGTCGGCATGTTTCTTTAGAGCTGCTTCGGAAAGGGCTCCCGCACTGGGATCTTGCGCTTCGCTCTTCGTTTGTGCGACAGCAGCGGCGACGGCGGCCGCTTGAGTTTCAGTCGCCTTCTGTTGTGCCTTCATGAGCTCGCGCGCTCTGTTCGCCAATCTTTCCTGTGGATGATATAAGAACAGTAACGCGTGAACCTAAGATACATACATTTGAGTTCTTAGAATCGATCAGTTTTTTCTCCGCGTCCTAGAAAGAAAACAGATCAGCGTTTATTTTGGAGTTCCCGACGAAGGTTCCTCCTACCTTCGCTTCTGCTTGAGCTGTATCCCGAGCCTGAACGAGTTCAGCCTTTTCGGCTTCCCATGCACGCTTCGCTTCTTCTACATCAGCCGGTACGGGTGCAGCAGTCGTGTTTGCAATCCAAGTAGACTTCTCGGCCAACAAGGCATCCCGTTCTGCACGTAAAGCAGCCTGCACAACTTCTTCAGTAAAGATAAACCGCTAAGAGGGGGCTAAACGCACGACGGCTGCAGCCTCTGCGGCGGAAGTTTGAGTGGTGGTAGCGTCGGAGCTAGCTTTAGACTCTTGAAGCGTTTTTATTTCACTTTCCAAGGACGAAAGTTTGACAACTAGCTCCTGCTTTTCGGCGGCGGCAGCAGATTTTTCGACATTCATTTGGCCTAGTCGTGCCTTGAAGTGTTCTGCATTTTTGGCGTACTGCTCTCTAAATGTCCGGAGAGTCTTTTCCACAGCTGCAGTCTAAATATGATCTCAGTAAACAAAACCGAGGCGTGACGACTTGATGTAAACTCACGTGTTCTTGCTGTGCTTTGAAAGATTTTTCTTGTTCTGCCTTGGCTGTCTCAGCTTGCGTCCTCTGGGTCTTCAGCTGCTCAATCTCGTCTTTGAGCGATTGGACTTCGGCCGGGTCAATGCGGTCATACTACAGGCATTGTGAGTGAGGACATGAATAATCGAGCGAACGGAAGCAGTTACCTTGCTCAGGAGTTGAGTGTTTCGCTCCTGCCACTTCCGATTCTCCTCCTCCAGACGTGCCATTTGACCGTTGCGGGCCTCTAGTTCCGCTTGCGCAACCCGTGCTTGCTCCTTTGCTGGGTTAAGTTGCGCAGATAATTGCTTCAATTTAGCTTCCAATTCCCGGGATCGTTTGGAATAGTTTTCAGAGTCAGCCCGCAGCGTCGCATTGCTCTCGCGCAAGATGTTCAACTGGTTGATCCGCTCAACAAGTTCCGCGTGTTGCGCAGCTGATCCAGCAGTCTCGACTGCCCGTTCTCGCTCCTGAAATTGCAAGATGAGCGAAGGGAACAGAAGGAAGATGGTGAACATACATCGGACAGCGTGGCTCTGGTGTCATCTAGCGTTTGTGACAAGTGCTCGATCTGAGTTTTCAGACGGGCATTCTCCTGCTTGCTCAGTTCAAGCTGGAGGTCGACGATCTCCTTCTCTTTACGCAAGTATGCGACAACGGAGCGCAGTTCAGAGAGTTTGGTGTCGGTATCATCGGCCGACTCGCCTTCCCCAGACGCAGAGGTTGAGGATTCGGCAGCCTGTCTAATCCGAGCCGCCTGCGAACTGACAGACTCGAGGTGTTGATGAAGGAGGGAGTTCTGGGAGGTGAGATCTTGGCAGCTAAAGTCCGCTCATAAATGACTATTTCGCCGATACGACGAGAAAAGCTTACCGTCTGTTCAAATCGGATACCTCTTTATCAAGGGCATCTTTTTGCAAGGCCCAGCTGCCTTCTGAAGTGGCGAGCTTCGCGATGGCAGTTTCAGCAGTTGTCTGATGATCCCGAGCGGTCGCTTGGATTGTTGATAGTTGTTTTTTTAGGATGGTGACAGACTTGATCGATTCTGCATGAGCGACCACTTCCTGCGTATAACGTTCCTCCGCCGCCTGGAAGTAGTGAGTACAGGTTGCAATGAAGGATATCAGTACTTGCCTTGGCACGCTCCTCCTGCTGCCGGACTTCAGTTTCGCGGGAGTTACGGTCGTTTTCTGAATGCTTTTCGGATGTGCCGAGATCGACAATAGTATCCTCAAGGACTTTCTTGTCGTTAGTCCAAGCAGTCCGTTCTGTTTCAAACGACTTTTGAAGCTCGTTGTACTTGGCAGCGAATTGGTCCAACTCTTGCTGGGCGGCATTGAGTTTTTCTTGGATAGCGTTGTATTCCGACTTGAAGGAAGGCGACTGATCAACAAGGTGCTCAAGAAGGTAAATCAAACAACACACCTCATGTCTGGCGATTTGAGCTTCAGTCGATGTCTTGTACTCGTCATACGTGGCATCTAAGCTCTTCAGAGCTGCCTCGTTCGCTTGACTAATTTCACGGAACTGTTGGACATGGCTCCGCGCAGTGGCAAGATCGACCTCCGTGACTTTGAGAGCGGAACTGCGTTGTGTCAAGGACAGCTCGAAAAAGTTTTTCCGGAAACATACCGAAGCTCGGCCACCTCAACCTCAAGTTGCTGCTCGCGATTCAGGTCCTGATCCATGTGCTGGGCGACTCCGCTACCGCCACTCGGTCGGCGTTCATAGACCGCGAGTTTCTCATCGTTGCCCTGGAGTTGCCGAGCCAGCTCTTCGACGCGTTGCTCAAGATGTGCCTTGCTAGTTTCAGCACCGACTAGTGCTTCCCGTGTTTTAGAGAACTCTTGGGCCTATAATCCATTAGTGGTGTTGTAAATCGGAGTGAGGACCCTGCTCACGGCCTTATCGAGTCGTGTTTGCAGTTCCTTGAGGTCGATGTCCTTCTGTAAAGATAGATGCCGGCCAGAGTCTCGCTCTTGCGACAGTTGTATTCTCAGATCTTGCCTAGAAGAAAATGTAAGTCGAAGGCGATAATCAAGAGGCAAGCACATACAATTGTCCCTCATACATCTGCACCTGACTCTCCAACCGCCTGCGATCGTTCTCCCCAGACTTCTCAAGATCATTGTGCATTTTTTGGACATTGCCCATCAGATCAGACAGATGCGACCGCTCCATTGCCAGAGTCTTGTTCTCCTCCACAAGACGACCTTGGACACTCTGGTCATAATCCGTGAGCTTTAGCTAAGGTCCATAAATATAACGAACCTCCCAAATCTTCTTCTCGGCACGAAGATTGGCACACTCATTGCGCAGTTGCTCGATTCGGCCATTGGCAGTCTGCAAGTCTTCCGTTGCACGATTGCACTCAATGTCGACCCGCGTCCATTGGTCGAATAGCTGTTGATTGCGTTTTGTCAGGTCCTCGATCTCACGATTGTGCATGGAGAATTGGTCTTGGCTCATCCTATGCCGGTCTGGAGCAAGCAGTGAGAATTAAAATGATTTCGAAGTGAGCGTGACGCACCAGACAGGTATTCGATCCTGGCGTTGGCTTTCGCCAGAGCAGCGCCAAGCTGGCCAGCCTCTCGCTGGGCCAAGACTGCCTCTTCACGGAGTCTTACGGAGTCAACACCCATTTCTGTTCGATATGTCTCGAACTGGTTTTGCATATCCGCGAGCTCCTTGGCCATGTCACTGGTATTCGGCGGCAGGCCTTCACCAAATCCGTTCGCCTCAGTGTTCATACCGTTGACGGCAGCACCGCCCTTCTCCGCCATCGCTAACATGGCCTTCAATGCGTCGCGCTCCTTCACGTACGCCTTGATGATCGTGTCGCTACTGCTCTTCTGCCTCTCAAGTTGCTCCGCGAGCTCTTGCATAGCCTCATGTGCCTCGCGGACCGCCTCGCCTTGCTCCCTCTCCATCAACTCCCGGTAATCCCGCTCCTCGCCCTCCATCTTGTCCCCGAGCTCCCGAACAACCTTCAACAGCTTCTGGTTCTGTTCCTGCAATTGCCCAATGGATTGGAACAGTACGAGGTTATTGGTGATAACGCCGTCGATGGTTTCCGCAGGCGCGGCGGCAAGCATCTCGATGTCAGCGTCCGAAGGGATTGACGGATCGTCGCGGCGGCCAATCTCACGGAGGAGGTTCTGGATTTGGCGGCCGAGGTCGGTAAGTTGCTGTTGAAGAAGCTCGTTCTCGCGAGTTGAGCGGGCGAGTTTCTGTGAGTTCTCCTGGGCAAAAGTTGCTTGAGAGTCGCGGTCTGAAAGGGCCTGTGCGAGTTGCGAGGCTAGATGGGACGCCTCGGATTGGAGACGTTCGTATTCCGCTCGTTGCTGTGATAACATAGGAGCCTAGGAACAAGAAAATAAGTGAAAACTGGAAGCACAGATAACAGGCGATACATACTCTTTCCTCGATTTGGGAAAGTACGGCAGAAAGAGTTTGTTCCATGCGGTCGTACTCCGTGCACTTCTTTGCAAATTCTTCTTGCAGTCGTACGTAGTCCGCATAAACCTCGGTGAAGGTCTTCCCGGTCCTCTGCGCTTTGCTCACCATCGCCACCGTCGGGGAGAGACCCATCAAGCCGTCCACCGTGAAGTCGAGTGCCGCTCGGGGTCCAGGAACCGGTAAGTCTCCTCTCCCCATCCTATCTAACACCTCCTCCAGTTGTTCCATCCGCTTCTCCGCCTCCTCGCGGGCCTTCCTCTCGCTCTCGACCTCATCCTGCAACGTCTTCTCCCTCCTATCCGCCTTTTCTCCCACGCTAGCCCACTCGCGGTCAATGTTGTCAACAATCTCTTTGGCCTTGGCTTCCCGCTCCTCCATCATCCCCACAAGCCTCCGAAGTCCGCTCGCCTCACTCGCATACGTTGCTTCTTGTTCAGCAAGCTGCCCCGTGAGATCCTGCACCCGCGAGAGGGCCTGGGTGAGCTGGTGCGTTTGTGCCGTGTGTGCAGACTGAAGCGCCTTCAAAGTGGCCTGCGTCGATGCATGGGTTTGTGTGAGGGCATCGAAATTGGCTTGCAGAGTGACAAGCTCTGCGTGCTTCGTTCGCCGGTGGTTCGAATATTCCTCAGATTTGGCAGTAAGTTCAGCATTAGTACGCTCAGCCTCAGACTGGGAGAGCTGGAGCTGCTGCGTCAATGATTCGACTTTGAACTAACGAGCACCGGTTAGAGACAATCGCGAAGGAAATAACCACTACAAACCTTTGTGGACGTTTCTGTTGACCGAAGTTCGCGAACTTGGCTCTCCAGAGCCTGGTGCTCCTGCCGTGCCTCCTTCAGGTTGGCGCGAAGAGTTTGTATTTCCTCTGCTTCCGTTAACACCGACGATGAAGCGGACAACAGAATAGTGGCTCACCTTCTCTCTGGCTGCTATCCTGCTTCATTCGACTGATCACGCCAACAAGGTCGCGTTTTTCGCGTTCCGTGTCCTCGACGCGATGCTTCAAGTTGTCGACCTCGGTGGAAGAAGAGGACTGGGAAGTAGACAGTGCGGATATTTGAGCCTGTAACGCGGCCTGGGATGATACTAGAACCATGGTTATACTGAATAAATGTCAACGCGCCACACTTCAAACGAGAGACGTACACAGATCGTCCCGTTCCTGCTTGACTTGCTTCAACTCGACCTGAAAGTTGTCTGCGGAACCCTCGAGCTCCTTTGACATCGCCTCCTTGTCCTGCAGCGCCTGATCCAATTCAACCTCCATCCTCTCCGCATCTGCGCGATCCTCGTCTCGTTCCCTCACGGTGGCATCAAGTTTGGAGGCCAAGTCGACCAGGCGTCGGTAGAGCTCGACTATGCCGTCTGGGCTCTGAGAGGTGATACTGGTTTCGGGCAGAAGATTGGAGAGGGTATCCAAATCAACGTCCGGCGGTATAAAGACGGTGAGGCGCTGGGAGTCCTCGGCGGTGGGCGAAGCGGGTTCGTTCTCCGAGTCGACGGGGGCGGCTGCAGCCGCCTTGCTTTTTCTGCGGGTCTGCATCATGACCGGCAGCGAAGAGCCAGAGTGAGAGATTGACCTGGGCGCTCTAATACGCGTGGAGTTACAAGGTCACGACTGTGACTGTGACGGCACCAAAAAAAACAACTCAGCCACAAAGACCAAAAAAACGGTACAAAACGTCCTAAAAACCATCTTCGACTTCAATTTAATTGGAATCTCTACATCCAACACTGCCCGTTGTTGTTTCAAGATTTATACAGATAAAATGCAAAACCCGTAGGCTCTACAGCCGGGCTTCGTCGGGATGGGCATGCTTCCAATCCATCGCTTTCAAAAGCGAATATATCCTGAACTATAATTAGTTCGGATAATAATAACAGCTAAAAGACAATGAACGTGGTCAATGTTGGGACTGATATTCCGAGCCTAAGCCCTTCTCTTAATGGATAGCCAAGTATTGACTGTCGAACAATTGTGAGAAATAAAACCAAGAGGAACAAAAAATGATAGCGCACTTCCACTTCCATTGGTTTCATATTAAGAGCGTCGGTCAGCATCGAACTAGTCGACCCGCTGAGTGAAGTATACTTGGCCATCATCGTATCGAGAGTGTCCTCGGGGATAGCGATACCCTTAGCTGCAGCGACAGCAATCCCTTCAGTAAAAATGGATCGAGCCACCACCACGGCACTTGGAGAAGTCGAAATAAAATCGCTAGTTCTGAGCTGTGTCAAAGCCGTTAATGAGTTCCTGAAATTCCGCCATTAGCACTTGTATAACCGAAGCAACGCGGTTGGTGCACCAAGCACAATTCCTGAAACAAGATTTAGAAAGGTCTTTGAAAAAAAGTTTGATTCAGGTCCTTACCAGATCACTTTGACCCAGCGGTCGATTTGAATGTCCTCCTTGACAGTAATTTGGGCATTCGACTTGACGAGTATGTCGGCAAGGATACGCAAGTGTTCTTCCTGCTGAGGTCGCGGAAGAGTGGGACTCCAATCCACCCCGAGCATCAGTGTGTCACTTCGAGTGAAAACTTGAACCACGCCCACGTCGAGCGTGCGAGCTCCTGTCCAGGTCTCCGGTCCAAGAATCAGTACGTTATGAATCGTCGAGTAAATGATGTAGTACCACACAGGTTATGATGGTAGTCGTCGGAAATGCCTTATGCAAAGGCCCTTCTTGGCCGACACCGTTCTGGATCAACACAATGACCGTATCTGGTTCAACGACTGGTCTGAGGAGTTCCTCCATTGGTGGTGTAGCATCTAGGATCGCTTTGTTCGTGCAAATTACTATATGCCAAGTGGATTTCAACGGGAGGTGTTGGAGCTCAAGAGTGAAGCCAAGAGACCATAAGAAAACGAAAGGCCCGATTCGGCGGCCTCTTGGCAATTAGAGTACACTGAGGATGTCTTATGTGTTAAACTTTGCAGAGAATACAAAATCAGAGCTCACCTCCGTTGAACCGTATGCCATCATGATCGCCGAACTTGATTGAACGCAGACTTAATCCCTGGAGCCAGTGTATCAGATATCTGTGTGGAGATCTGTAGCAACCCTGGCGAACTTGTTCCTTGATAACTGAAGCGTTCGATCGAGCTACCACGCTGACGCGAACCTGCCCTCCAGCTAGAGAACGACGGAATGGGAAACTCATGAAACTGGCGGGATTCTGGCAAAAGACTACGCGCCTTTAAGAATGTACGCATAGGTAGATCCGATGCTACCAATTGAACGTCAAAAGCTGTCCCAGTCGAATACATATTAAGGCTTACCCTCCAAGTCCAAAAACCAGTACGTCGAGCATTTGATAGTAGGCAGCAACCTGGTACGGCGCGGAATCACGCCATCGGGGATATCGCCAGGTCTCTTTAACAAGACCGAGGTCGCCACGCCGATGATCCGGATTCGTTTGGCCACCGCCAGACTACAGAGAATGAACGTACGGCAGTGTTGTCATTGACCGGGTCAAACCAATTTGAGTGGTGCTTTAAATGAGAGCAGGACCACAAAACTCTTGACTTCATATATATCCCTTCAAGGCTAGTGAAGCATGAAAAAGTTCAAAAGAGTTTGGCATGTCGCTGCTCAGCGGTTACATAAAACAACCATAGGTCAAATTCTCCTGACCCTTGTTTGATCCGGTCAATGCCAACACTGACGTGAGATATGTTACATCGAGGACCAGCTATGCGAGGACGGCCGTGATCGGAATGGGTGGGACAACTGATTAATATTACTCGGAACTCCGAGTCGAGAGAGGCAGGTGTGTGAAATTACCATGACTCGCATGAGGTCCTCGGCGGACATGCTCTGGCATGCACATCGCCCCGCGATATCGAAATGAAGGACTTTCGAATGACTGCATCAGTAGCCTATAGGCAGGGCACTCACAGTACAAGCATCGGCGATATTGATAAAGAATACATAACTGCATTTCATTTTAAGAGACGTAGGCAAAAACCCAGTTGAGAGCGGATATTAAGTGCGGTCAGAGCATGCATACATCCGACATTGGGCAATGTTGCCGTTCAATTGGTCAGTTCAACTTGAACATACGACCACGTGACTTCGGTTGAATTTCTGTTCAAACTCGGCCCTTGCATAGACCTGAATATTAATTTGAATACGCGGTTAACTGAGGTTTTAAAATCAGGGGTGTAAAACCATCAATGATGTGTGCACGACGACCACATACTCTAGAACTTCGCGTCCGGATCCGTATCTCTCTCCTCCGTCTCCGAGTCCCGGAGCTGTACTCTGATGGCAGTTACGACAGGAAGTTTCCCAACTGGACCCGCCCGCCTATTTCCAATAAAAATCCGGCCTCCGGGCGCATCTTGCAACGCTCGCAAAATGACGTCCTTCTCGAAGAGCAAGCCAATCTCCTCGAGTCCGAATCCCGCCGTCTCTGGAAGGCAGAGCCACGCCCAGAATGCCATGATGAAACAGCAGAAACCAAACAGTAAGAAGGTCCAATACTCTAGTTGGTTCAGCATGATAGGCGTGAGTTTTGATATCGTTAAAGAGAAGAGCCTATTAAATATCGTGAGTCGCAAGCAGGGAACACTTACAGCATATATACCAGTTGACACCGAGTGCGATGGACATTACGGCGGTTCGTAGGTGGTTCGGCGCGATCTCACTCGCGATGACCCACGGAAGGGGTCCCCACCCGATGCAATAGAACACGGCGAAGAGGTAGATGGCGACGATGGAAACGTAACGCGAAGGAGGAGGATTAACGGGCGTGGTGGGGTGGAGGCCGCTGTAAACCCCGATCCATAGCATCATTGCGGCCTGGCCGAGACCTCCGACAATGAGGCACTTTTTGCGGCCGATGCCTTCAATCGCAAAGGCGAGCACAAGGGACACCGAGACGACCTACGCGGGATTTAGTCCATACTTGAAATATCGCACCTGAGGGAGCGTACCTTGACACAGCCATAAATCCCTGTGAAGTGCATCAGCAACGAGCAACTATTTTCGTACCTGGTCCGAACTTACCGGTGGCGAAAAGCTCGGCGGTCGTCCCCTTGATGCCTAAACTAGCGAATATCTGCGGGCTAAAATAATTTATGGCATTGCTCCCAGTGGTTTGTTGAAAAAACATAACGAGTGACGGGATGAAGCATCGCAGTGCAACACCCCGAGACGCTCCCATGCGCATTATCTGCTGGGAGACGGAGAGTTTTCCCTTACCCACAAAGTCGGCCTTGATTTCCTCAATTGTCGCAAGGACCGTGGCGTCGTCCGGGGTGGTCCGCGCTAGGAACGCCAGCGTCCGCGCTGCACGGTCATATTCTTCGTGTTCCACCATGAACCTGGGTGACTCGGGCTGAAAAGGAAGCACCAAGAGAAAGAGAACGCCAGGGACGATTCTATTGATGGGTTAACCACAAGAAGAAACTAACACGTCCGATCCTACTGAATTATGAAAGGGATGCGCCATTGCATCTCCCCAGGGGCAATGCTTTTAGAGGCACTGTAGTTGACCCAAACTCGACAGAGGTCAGTCAACGCTGCCAAAATAACCGAAACCCGTACAAGACAGCATGGTCCCAGTGTTGACGGCAAGTTGTACCAACCCCGTACAACGACCGCGAATGGCTCGCGGACTGCACTCGGAAACATATGAGGGTACCAGCGCCGTCACCATACCCACACCAATCCCCCCCAAGAATCTATAGCCGAGTATTGAGCAACTTTAATCCTGAGATGCATCTTTTGCATACCGGCCAAAGCACAAAAGGTTCAGGGCGTACTCCCGAGTCGGCCCTAAGCCGACAATAACTTGAACGGAGCTCCCAATGATATAGATGACGCCTGCACCAAGTAGACACGGTTTGCGGCCATACCCACTAGAGAAAAATCCAACAGCTAGTGCCCCAGATCTGCGCTCGCTGATCCTCGTGTTGAAGGAGATACAATTGAGTGCTCACAAGCATCCAACCTGCAAGATTGCGACTATGTTTCCGTTCAGCGACGCCTTCTCTTCAGCGTTCATCTCGTCTAAGCCAAAATAATGCTGGAATGAAGCGAGGGAAAGAACGCCTCCAATCAGCCCTCTACCGACTATCGGGTAAGATCCACAACAGATGTGCAGCTCGGATTGTGCACCCACATGTCATAACCGTGAAACATGCTACCCATCGCGACGGAAAGCGCCAGGAAATAGACATTTCTGTAGCGAGAAATCTCGACTAGTTGCGATTTAAGGGTCATCGTGGAGGTAGGGAAAGGCCTTCAAATGGGAGTGCCAGCACGGAACGGAGCCATACATACACGCCCCCGGGCCCTGGCTCATACGTATACGGGAGCTTCCCTTCCAGTGGCTCGTCGGTCCTTGGCAGCACCGAGTCGCACAAACTCCGTCTTGAGTTTACCATTCATTTAGTCTCTTGGTCCAAGACGTCAACAAGAGGGAGTGAGTGCGTAGGATCCGGCACTCGAGTCCGACAGTCTCCGATGTTGTTCCGACTCGGAGTCGTTGGTCCGAGTCACGCGTGACCTATAATTTCTTCGTTACCCTCTCTTACCATGCCGGACTCCAAATCGTCGACACCGGTCTCCGGACTTGTGGACGACCCTGCAAGCATTCCTCCTCCAAGGCTTGGTCCTCCATCGACGGGAAATCTTGTCACAGACTCATTTAGAGTACGGGACTCTCAACCGACACTTAACTATACTAACAACAACGTGCGCCAGTAAAGAGTGCCAGTCACATCGGCGAGGTCCCCTGCGCCCGCGAAAGCTTTCTCCACGGAATCGCAGGTGGCGTCGGCATCGGTGTCATACGTGGGATATCTGCCCGTGCGTGGATTCCACTGTTTCTTCGGGAGATTGGAGTTGTATATCACGCTTAGACCCTATAATTGCGGGAAACTGGGCAGTGGGGACGTTCGCACTGATTGCAGCGTTTTCTTGGTGAATTCATTTTCTTTGCCGCATTCGAGACTGGCATTGACTTCGTTAGGCATCTGTGTGTCAAGAAGATAGAAGACCAGCAAAAATTAACGCGGGCAGCCATTCAGAACCTACCAAAACAATTACGATTGAAGAAGGAGGACGATACGGACCCTAGTTCGACCTGAGATGTACATGTATCTAAACGCCTCAAAGGAACTTTGGAGACGCCCTTCTGAATCCAATCCTCGGCATGTGCCCCTCGGGGCCCTCTACGAGCGCCGGGTCGTGCCTTTGTTCAACTCCAAGCTCGCACCTCTTTGTCCCAGTTCTCTACGAGGTTTAGGTTGTCCTTGCATCGATTTAATGCTTGGGTTGAGAGAGATTCATAAACAACGCACCTTGAACCTTGGCCCAAACTCGTCGAACCCATTCCTTAAGACCCAAACTTTTTGTACTTCAGGCTGTGCAACTTTCAGTTGTTTTGTTTTTATCAAATCGTTTCGTGTCTCATGGTAAATCTTCAATGTCGCGTCCTATGAGCGAATGCACTAGCAAGATCCGGATAGAGCACATACACGGGCAGCTTTGGGGCCTCTTCGTGCCCAGTGAGCGAGCGGTACAATACCGAACATCAAGACACATACCGTGCCTGCGACAGCGCGCAATGGAAGACCTAAGCCTCGATTAGATCGAATGGATACCCACGCTGTAACGATGCACCATGATAGGGACATCGGCAGTGTCCTGCACGAGGTCTTTAACTTCCTGGGCGTCTGGTACTTTGAATTTTTGTGAGGGCAGGTTCAGTGCGCCCTTAATGTGTCCCCCAGGGTAATCGTCGTCGCGCACATCGACGACCAGGTAGTCCTTGTTGGGGACCTTGTTCTTGTCACTGATGATCTTGGCGAGCTCCTACCAGCGAGCACAGTTCAGCGCATAGCCCGAGATTGGGAGCGGCATATCGTACGTCGCCTGAGATGTACTCCAGCTTGAAGTTTTCCATAGCAGGGGAGAGGCCGCAAAGTCGTCGGATTAAGGGATTTGATCGTGGCAAGCGTGAGAGGAACATTACTAATACATCACTGATCCTCGCTTTGACCATGACGGAAAATTTCCCAGATAAGGGAGATAGCGATTATTCCTCCTGGATGTGATAGTATATAATCAATCTGTATCAGTGGTATTAAAATGGATATTCGCCGGCGGTCTTCGACCGCCGTGTGATCTGGGGAGAATGGGTAATGAATAATCTATGAAGGTGCAATGCTAAAGTGATAAAGGGTTTGCGGGAGGAGCTGGGCCGCTTCGCGGCCGATTCGCTGAGCTGCCAACGCGCCAGCAAGTGGGCGGGGCTGCGAATCGGGGAGGAATGCCCGCGAATGCCCAGGTCCTGTACGCAAAGTGGGATCGGGTCTCGGATGGGAGACGACCGAAACAACCAGCGTGAGCAAAGGGAATGGGAGGGTGGGAAAAACGGATTGGGAAGATGAGGTCGTATGGGATGGAGACGTGTATGGAAAGACGCGGTGGACGCGTCGAAAGAATAAGCGATCACGTGTATTGGAGGCGCATGGCAAACACGGCTACATAATCTGATCTCCCTTATCTCCCACTAAGGCTAGCTCGTGCCTCGCCATCCTGAGCTCACAATAATGTAATGGAATGTCACCATCGTTCTAGCATTTTTCGGAACAGAACACCACTTTTTCGGAAAAATTCAAATCTACTGATCAGGCGGTGGCCAGGTTGTGGCCAGGTCCATGTTAGAACGGAGCTTATCGCCCAGGCTCGATACAAACGGATAATTGAAGAAACTCATTCGTGATACAGGTAGAACTGTTTGAATAAACTGTTCCTTAATCCATGGCTCTTCTCCTCCCTTGATCATATTGTAGCCCAATCACCCACCCTGAGAGCAATAAAAAAAGGTCCGAGAGGTTGTCTGTGGGATACGTCCTGACAAAATCGGATAATTCATCCCTGTAAAATGGTGAGTAACGCTGTCTTCTATATATTTTAAGAGGAGCCATACTGCGATAATCGATCCCGCAAAGTCTTGAACATGAGATTTTGAGTTTCGTAGTCGAATGCAAAAACTTGCTGAAGGATCTCCCACCGCCTCGACTGGACACAATGATCAATGAGGCAGTTGGTCGCCGATGAACGTAGTTCAGGGCTGAATAATTCACTGTGAAACATACGGTGAGAAAATATAAATATAGCCAACACCTTGAACGCTCCTACCTCGTGAAGATAACAGCATCTGCTAACGCATCAAAGAGTTTCGGCGTCGAAAGGTTGTGTGTCGAAGCCAGGATATCTGTAACCTCGAGCATACGTGCGTCCAAACGGAATCCGCCGGCCTCTAAGGCAATCCACATCACATGGCGGCCGTCGTTCGAATACATAGCTTGTATCTTTGAAAATGGGATGATCTGATTTGATTCAAGTATCTTGGAACAGGCTGAGATGACAGGATGTTCGACATTGCGGCCTGATTCGACAATTGCAGTGGCAACATCCGAAGAGATAAATTTGTAGTCGCCCTTGATCTGGAAGACGCCTGCCAGAAAATCGCAAAAAGAACGGATGGCCAGTATCTTCTCTTCGGAAGTAAGAGAACATCTATTTAGCAGAATTGGATCAAAATTGAGTGAGGGATTGTAATTGGGATATCTCACAGAACCAAAGGAACATCTTGAACGAGTGTTCTGATCATTTCTCTACCAGTGATCGATACAAGCTTACACACGCCAAGGGAGATGTGAATCCTGGAAGATACGGAGCCTTGACATATGTTTCTAAGTGTCAGTAAAATCGCAGCATTGGTTATTTGTGAGGGATATCGAGTACGTCTGCGGTGGAATTTCGTTAGCACGCCAACTTGAAGCTGAGAAGTGAAAACATGAATTACAAGCAGAGTTTAACCATTTTATCCCACATATTATGGGATGCATTCGATGACACTTTACGCATAATTGCATGCGCATCTGCTACCTCTGAGGTGGACAACTCTCTACGGCTGAACGGCAAGGACGTCGACAAGGTAAGTTCATTACGGTTCGTTGCGGCAATGTGACCTCACCGTTGCAAGTTGAAATCTGTGCGCCGCAATTCGCTGACGATTTCTCCGGACGGGAACTCAAAGAATTCACAGACAGGTTTCCATCGAGCGCCGTGTATCTTCCTCAGGCAAGAGAGGGCCAACGATTGAAGCTCGAAGTCGAAATCCGATCTGGAAGTGAAAAAAAAAACTCTGTTGAGATACCATGCCAACCAACACTGATTTGAAGACAATCTTGCCTTGTAAAAATGACGGCATCGGAGATGGCATCCAATAATTGGGGTGAAAGATCTGGATTTGAGATTTGATTTACAATGTTTTCAATCCTGAGCATCCGATCCTGCAAATCTAGCCCACACGTGTGAAGGGATAGCCACGTTTCTGAACGCATGTGAGAGGAATAGCTTTTCTGTAGCGTTGACAGTGGCTCCCGAGCATTTGGGGCAATTTCGGAACAGAGTATGTGGATGGGATGGCTAGCGAGTGGCTGAACTTGGAAATCACCGCGAAGCAAAAGCGCAGCGTTCACTACAATATTTTCCCACTGTTCCTTGGCCTGAATTATTGCGACGAGGAAGTCAGCCATTCCTTTCAGCTGCCATCCAGAAGGATGCAAAGGCTCTCTGAGCAGAACAAGCGTTGTATAGAATGCTATTCAGAAAGAATAGAACACTCACGATAAATTGGCCATCAGGACATGCAGAATCAGATATGCTTCACGTTCAGGCCATTTGCAGAGGGCAAGAACGAGCATGGAATATTTCAAGTCTACACAAATCTGCGTCAAAACCAAGCGAACAGCCTCCTTCTGGATCCGTGGAGAATACATGGCCGGGCTATACATATATCAATACCACGTCTGAATGTTTGAAGACTTTGGTTGAGGGAATATTAAGCTCACCGGCAGAGTTCCAACAGGTCATCGCACATGGATGCCGACAGGGCAGGAGAACGCAACCGGATAGTCGCGAGTCTGCGCCGAATCAAGAGTGCATCAATTCCACGGATCGTAACCTCTCCGAGAGCAAGCAGAGCTCTTCCAGAGACAGTACCGGGACCCCATACGGTCGAAGTATCGGTTGTTGTCCGCTGCGAATCCAATGAAAGAATGGATGAAGATGCGGAAAAGGGGCGAATTGCAAGCGTTTGAGACATACGCTGGAGGGAGTGGGGAGGGAGAGTGCGGGGCGGTGTAATCTCAGGACATACATATAGCTGTAGTGTGGAATGATCGAGGATCGGGCTCTTCGGGATTCTAGATGTCCAAGTGGGAACTTGTATTGCATAGTATGATGGATTGGGCATCAGGCGGTTCATGTAACAGGAAAGAAGAAAGCTGTAGAGGCTGGGTAGAATTAAGCAGTTGCGTCGGCGTACTTCCACCAAGTCTTTACACGGCAATCTATTTTTTACCTGAAATTTTTGGCGAACCAAGATGGCTCCGCATCGATTCCACATATCATAAATTCTACGAGCAGAGGCAGAGTGTGGGACGCCATATGATGTCAACGTGCGCTGCTCTCGGACATTGATTCGACGAAAAACGGCGGGCGTCAACAGGACTCAAGGTCTGCCCACCAACACAGGGAAGGATGAAGAGCCAGACAGAAGAGAATAAGGGCCATGGGATATGCCAGTCCTGGAGGGAAAATCAAAGCCAGGTGGTCCGACAAAGGCCTTAGCAGTTTCGTGGCAGTGAAACCCAATTCATCTACAGCTTTCGTAGAAGGAATGGTAGATATCTGACGTCAAGTGTTTTTATAAAAGGCGGAGCTGTTCCTGCCGCTCAGCAAATGATCCCTGAGACGCGGGGAGAACGTTCTAACGATCTCAGTCAAGAAAAGCCCGGTCTCCAGGAGACAAACTGAGGAGCGGGCTTGAACAAAGTGTATTCTCTGGGGAACAAAATAAGTAGCTGTTCCAGTCCGGCCTTGTACCCCGGTTCAGTTCCGCTATAGGCATACCGTCAACGAGATTCAGTCCATATGATCGCGAACACGCACCAAACTTTCCACCATCTTCATTTGCTCTCCTCTTTCTCGCTCTCCTGCTTTTCGCTGTCGTCGTGCTCGTCTTTGGGTGGCTCAGCAGCCTGTCGGGTCGAGTCATAGATGAGTTTCGGCGCTAAGATCGCACCAGGGAACTCACAGCATCAGCAACCGAATCGTCAGACTTCTGTGTGAGAGAGACCAACGCGTCAGGGTCTTTGCACGCGACTCGAGGATATGCTTACTGCGCCAGCTGCCTTTGGCGCATCCGCCGCCTGAAGTGGCCATTTGGGTTATTAGTGAGATACACACGAGGCAGCCGACGTACGGTAGCATCGTTAACTGCGCTCGAAACATCCACCTCCGTCCCTTCGTCATCATTCATCACCGCCGGGGCAGCATGATCCTCGTGCGTCTCCCCGTGCGCCGCATCCGCGTGCGCCGCATGCGAGTCGTGCGAGTCATGTCCATGGTGGCCCTCCGCTATCTTTTTCTTGATAGCAACGGTGTCCTTGAGTAGGTACGCTAGCTTTGATGACGCGACTCAGTCCATTGCTGCCAAAATGGTATGGCGAATAGCTCACACATGGGCCGGCGACGGCCACCGCGCCTATCTGAAGGGGATTGTCAAGTTACCATTGAGTCCATGTGTGAGTTCGACCCACAATCCAGGGTAGGTCAGATTTTGGCTTGAACGGTTCGTGGTGGGCGGCCGCGTCCGCGCTCATGAGGCGCCTGGGCGGGTGTACATTGGAGCGCACGGACCTGGCGGCGCGAGCGGTCGAGAAAGCCTGACGGCCCAAGCGGGATGCCATGTCGAGTTCAAAGGATTGTGTATCGGAGCGGCCGCCAAACAACGGACAACGACATCACAGCGGCGAGTCTAGAACCACGAAAATCTATGCTATCTCTGCGACAGGCTGTGGCTACATACAACACGTTGCTAATCATCCCAGCTCAAGCCAGTCCTCGACATGAACACCAGACCCATCGCGGCTTGGAACGGGTCACTCATAGCAAGACTATCGTCCAGCAACCGCTCATACACCTCCTCCACCGTGTTCGCGTCTCCCACCCGCTGCTGGAGCTCAGCCTGGAGGACGCTGAGATGCTTGAGAGGCGCCTTCTGCACGTCTAGCCCGCTGGAGGCTATACTGGACGAGCCGTCTTCGTGGTTATCACTGCTCGTCGCAGGGCTACCGGGGGTCAGATTGAGCATCTAAAAGCCAGCGTCAATGAGCGAAAGAGCCTGGCGCCATAGGATCATTACGCTGCTAAACAGGAACTTGTCATCGATGGGCGTGCTGAATGAGGTGGTGGATTTAGAGTCTTCCTGTTTAATATCATGCTCGGGCATGTACGACTGTAAGTGGGAGGGAGAAATCAGCGATTGCGTGTGATTGGATGGCTCTTGGGAGAAGGGAGATGAGATTGGCGATTGCAGGATATGGGCTGGTGTGTTCTTGTGAGGGGCATGAAACGGAGAGGGTTCTCCAGGTACAGATTGCTGATTTGTGGGAAAGGGTGTCCTGCGGAGTAACGTCGAGTGGCTTGTTGATTTCGAAGAGGCAAGAGTCGAATTATGTGAAGATGCGTTTCGGTCGGCAACAGCGAGCAAGGCGGCAGGGGTCACTGTGGAACTGTAGGCGAGTGGATCGATAATAACGGTGGATGCAGGGGTTGTGCCCCAAGCCTTCGTTCGTTCGTAAACGTGTTGAGGGGCAGGATTGATATTTTCCGGGAGTTGCAACGGGCGAGGCGGGAGGAGCATTGGACCACTGGGAGGCGCATTTAGATAATACAAGGGTAGTTGACGCGAACTAGAAGGCTTTTGCTGCTCGGACACCGGAGCCAGGTGAGGGTGATTCAGGTAAAAAGCATGTCCATGGGAGCTGGGGAGCGGCGTATACGAGAGAAGAGGACGGCGGGCGGTATTGGACGTGGATGCGTAGTCGGCGATCGGGCTGGGGGCCCTCATATACGAGTCGTCTGGAGGAGGCAAGTCGAAGTTTCGTGCGGGCTCCGCTTTGACAGATAGCAATTGGCCTCGGGCGGATGGAGGAGGGGAGTTGCGAGGGCGTCCTCTTTTCTTCGGGGGCGCTTCGTCTTCGTCCGGAGTCGCTTCACGCTTTTTCGATTCTTTCTTTCTGAACCGCACAAACCACGACTTGATCCACTGAGAAGGACTGCGCAACAGATCAGGTTACGATCAAGTTTGCACATGGACGCGTACAGGCCGGTCTCTTTGGCAAGTCTGTCGGCGTCGGCACTGGATGTTTTATCGGCGACAAACGCGGCCGTGAGGGTTGCTATCTGCTCGATCGACCCGCGTATGACTAGATCGGACATCAGACCACCGGCCTCATGGATATGATTCTGCAACTCGCCTATTCTCTTCGGAGCGTCCGCCATCGTGCGAGGTTGAGGCTGAGAGCAGACGGTGTCACGCTGAGTCACGTATGTCACATTGTCAGTCATCTACTCTAATCCACTCCCAGACAAGTCCCGACCTATGGATCCACAGGACCGTTTTATGGATACAAGGACATATACTGTCGACTCGCAGTATTTTTCCCCTGTCTCCGTTGTTTGTTATATCAATTTTCAGTGTCAACCTGACCTTCAAGTTCGACCATTGCTCATCCTCTCACTTCCACCTGATGCAGGCCGGCCTCGGGCTATTTTCCTGCATCCCCCCCGTGCAGAAAGTCAGTTGAGCCTTGTTTTTACCGCATCTCACGCGTTTGTAACTTTGTTATTCGAATCTCAACGTTGTTCGACCGATTCTTATCAGAGTCCTTCCCCGCTCAGACACAGTCCTTTCGGTAAACTTACAATGCCCGCCTAGCTCAATCGGATAGAGCGTCAGACTTTTACGAGCCTGATCCATAAGGCGGGAGTGACATCTGAAGGCTGCGAGTTCGACCCTCGCGGTGGGCTATTGATTGCTTTTTGCGATTATTTCGCCCCCCCCCCCCCCCCCATCGTTTTGCTTCCTCTAGTGTCGCTGGCGATGTTTCCAAGACCACAGGATTATAGGTTGCTGTCGTGAAATTTTTTCTCGCCTTTTGCATAGGAAACCACGAGGGCAGAGCCTATCTATCGTCTCATTTCTCGATCTCTCTATCCGTCAATTGCGGGCATGGAAAATCTAAGAAACATTGGGAATGAGCGAGAACGACCGAAGATTTGGACGGTCTTTTGAATCGAGCTCTTTGTCAACGGCAGAAGCCTGGTATCATTGAGCTTCCTTATTGGGCCGCGGGCGTCGAGTATAATATCACGTGTTCTTTGGCAGTGAAAACATTCAATGACAATGATTCATGGTGCGTGGCGTGCTACGCTACCCAGATATTTGAAGGGATTTGGGGAACTGAACTAAGAGCTTAAAATCCATCGATGGGGACAGCTGATGAGTTTCAACGAACGTGAAGTTAATATCTTGAATCACCCGAACTCAGCATACTCGCCCAGCCCACTGATCAGGTCTTATCCCCTCCGTCTTCGGTTTCTATGGCGTCTTTCTTACCGCTCAATCATCCTCCTTTGCGAGCCCATCTGTTTGGTAGATCCACGTACCGGTAGGCATCTTCGCGCTCGATGTCAATGAGGTGCTCCATCCCCATGAAGCCCACTGCGCGTTAACATCACACTTGAAGCTACGAGGTGCGGATCAGAGACCTGCTGATACCACCGTCCAAGTGTTGTCATGAATATAAATGCTATCTAGATGGCATTTTGGTTGTGTGTTTATCATTTAAAAGATACACAAGCCTGGAATGCGATATCGTCCTGCCACAATTCCAATGCGGGATGATGACGACAAAGCAGCACATCACTATTACATTCTATAGCAAATTCCTGTTCAAGTCAAGCTGTGAGTCCTCGCCACAATCTAGCCGTGAGGCCTTGTCCTCGATTGGTACCGGTAGCGGCATCTAATCCGGGTTGCCGACTGTGCCCACTTCGATGAGACTCCAAATTACAGCCTAGCGTTCCAATTTTTCGCGAAAGAAAGCCTTCAAAGCGCGTTTCGATAGCGAACTTGGTTCCAGTTCAAGTGATGTAGTATCCGCTGAAATTCATTTGTGCCTATCTCGTCAATCCGCACCCAGGATGATTAGAACAGATTGGAGCCGAAGTGTGTGGAAAAACACGTTGCGTTCGGGATTGGCCGCTCTGCTGCCGTTAAAGTTTAGCGCGCATCACGTGGGCCCGTTCAACGCCCATCAAAGTCAGAGCGACGCTCTTGTTTTCGTTCTGTCGTGTACCACCATGGACTACCCTCATCCTCATGAGGGCTCTACTGACGTCTTCTCCCTCTCCGACCAAGGTGATTCTCCTTCGCGTGTTTCGATCCTGCAGACTCACCTGTGTCTTCGTGAATCAGTCTTGTCAGACAAGCTACAGTTCGTCGAGGAGATTGGCTTCGGCAACTGGGGGAGCGTCTGGCTATGCAGGCCAAAGGAGGACCCCAACTCTCCCACCGCAGATGGCCTCGTCAAACTCCAGGAAACCAAGATCGCGGTCAAGCTCGTCCACCGCTCCAAGACTTCCACGACTGCCGCACGCGTTAGATCACTGTATGTCGCTTCATCCACACCCACGGCCTACATTAATCACCTTCTGCGCACAGGTGGAATGAAATGAAGATTGTGCGCTCATTCAAGGCGGATCCACACCCCTCGATCATCCCATTTCATTCCTTCATAATCACTCCTTCTTACGCGTTGATCACAATGTGAGTCCTTCAAACCATCCATCCTCGCCTCAGAGAGGTACATTCGACTCCTTGACGCGTAATTTTGGCCTTAGTCGCGCGTCAACCCCACTTCTCTTTATGTCGATGTCTCCATGAACTAACGTTCTTTTCGGTCAGGGCATACCTTCCAACACTCGTTCCAGTCGAGGTGGGTGAGGCTAAAGCCTGTGAATGGTTCCGCTTCCTTCTCTCGGGCGTCGAATTCCTTCATAAACGCGGTGTCGTCCATAACGATATCAAGTATGCCTGCTCTATCGCACTCGTCACGCGATAACTCATCTCTCCTTCAGGCCAGCCAACATTCTGCTCTCCAGCAAGAACATCCCCGTTCTCGTCGACTTCGGATTTGCTGAGAAGTATGACATGAAGTCGGGTACTGCTTTCCACAGCAACCTGTCTTATGGTACCCCCGAAGCAAGTCGCGTTTATTCACCTTACGGACGCGGTTACTGACATTACGCACAGTACCTATCTCCTGAACGCGCCCGCGGTCTTCCCCATGACACAAGGAAGTCCGACGTGTGGTCTCTCGGCATTACCTTTTTCGAGATATTGATTGGCCGGACACCATTCGAGCATTCAGACACGGAGCAATTCTCTACCAAAGAGGATCTCGAGAAGTACTGGGCGCGCACTGTCAGTCACACCTTTCGCGTTTTTACGCATATGCTCACTTCTCCTTAGCTTCGAGGGAAATGGGTTGGGAGTTGGAAGATGTCCAAAGCCATCGAGAAACTACTCCGAAGGATGATCTCGCCCAACGCTGATCTGCGCTGCACCGCCTCTGACGCCATGAAGGACTCGTACTGGCGCCAACCCAAGGAATCTGATAACCTGCACAGTAAGCAAGCATTGCGCTCAAGGAAGGGGGGTTGAGCTAATCACCGATGCAGGACGATCCTCCAGTTACACGTCGTCAGTGGTCTTCGAGAAGGACATGGCCAAACTCGTGGACTTTGCATCCCCGTTGTCCGCCAACGCCAAAGAGAACCTTTCTCCCCCTGGCCTTCATTCAAGTGGCAACTTCTCGAAGGAGGGTGACAGCCTCCACCGTAGCATTACCAAGTCCAAATCCCAGCCGAAGGTTACCACCTCGAAGAGTATGTTGTGCTTTTCTTATCCAAGCTCTGGACGCTTATGGGACCGTCAGTCCAAGTACAAGCACGGAAGCGCGTGCAGGTGGATCTTTCGCCTATCAAAGGCTCCCCGCCAGCGTCGCCTCCAACCATCTCGGCCAAGCAGAACGTCATGTCCCTTACCTCCATCACCGGTGCCGCCAATGCGCGCAAACCTCTGGGAATCATCGGCGGTCGGACCCGCGAAAACCTACCCCAAGCGCCGCACTCGGTCGCAGAAGTTGCCAAAGACGCCCGCAAGGTCAGACCCTTGGCCGATCTCACCGCCAACCGCAACGTCAATGACCGAGGCAAGCGGGATTCGGTGAAGGACCGCGTGCGGGAGTGGGAGCGGGAGAAGGAGCGACTGCGCGAGATGGAGCGCCTCGACGAACTGGAGAGAGATCGGGATGCGCAGTTTGAGGAGGAGCGGGAGCATGCCGCGCGGCAGCAGCGAGTGCTTGCTGCTCGAGAGCGTCAGCGGGACAAGGAGAATCAGACCGCCGATACGTCCGGTGTCCTTTCGCCTCCACGTCCGGTGGCTCCACCACCCACACCCGGTAAGACGACTTATACGTTGTTTGTCTGGTGCTGATTGTCGCTGCAGAGGTGCAAACTCAGGTGTCCTCGCAAACTGTCAATACGCCAACCGTCAATACCTCCCCTCGAGGCAGCAGCAGTTTCGCTATCAATAGCTTCAAACACAGCGTTAAATTATCATTTGGTACGGTCGCACCACCATATTCCGTCTACCCGGTGCTGATGAATGTATCGCAGACAAGACACTACAATTCTACAAAAACACAGCGCTGGCGCAGGGCACCAATCGCAACGTTTCTTCCCGGACACTGTCCGCCGAGCTGCAAGACGATACTATATCCCGCCGGAGTCCGAGCTTGCGACGTGAGTCGTGGGAGGACGAGGCCTTGGAGCGTGATGGTAGGGTCAACTTGCCTTGACTCTCATCGATGCTTACATGGTATCTCAGCCAAATCGTCGCTTCCCGTCGTTAGACATGCAGTGCACAACGAGCGAGTAGCAGCAGACAACCGCATGGACCGCATGGCGATCTGGATGCGTAACGTAGAGCGTTCGTCTCTTCTATTAGGACCATTTCCACTTGGCTCATCTTTTTTTTTAAAAATCCTGCAGAAGTCGTCGAGGATGCTCGCCAAAACTTCGCTTCGTCTTCCACGGAAGTAACACCACTTCCCCCGCTTCCGCTGGCCCCTCTTTCTCGTGCAACATCTCAGACCCATACCTATCGCTCTTCCCGGCTGCCGCGCAAGGTCCTTGCAGCAAGCCAGATCTTCGCCGACCCCGCGGACTCGAGCCAGAACCTGTCCTCGATGGACGCCACCGCCAATTCCACTGTCGCGAATGCGGATTTCAGCGAGGGCACAAGCCAGATTATGGCTGGATTGCGCACCCCGACTCGGCCGCGCCGCGCGACGGTCAGTGCGCGGTCCCCCGAGCCCGCAGACACTTCTTTCGACCTCGAAATTGAGACTGGTTCTCCGTCGAAGCGGAAGGAAAAGAGCAGGTCCCATGTCGACCTGCTCCAGCGTCGCATTACCCCCGTTGCGCTTCTGGAGTTGGAGCTTGCTAAACGTGAGAGATCCTTTGTTTCGTTTTCTCGAGTACAGTAATCTAACGGTCTGGTGCAGCCGTTGTTCCGCTGCCTTCTCCCCGTCTTTCAGACGTCCTGGATCGAAGCCTCTTCATCGCGTCCTCCACTCCTCGGCTTGTCGAGGAAGAGGACCGATCGCAGGCCGTCGAGCGGTCTTTCGACGAGCTTACAGCGTCCCCGTTCCACGTGGAACCCTACCCCGCGCGGAAACCAACCGTGCCTGAGGCGCCTGTGCCCGACACGCCAAGCCAGCGGCGGCTGGAGGGCGTGTACGACAGATTTTTGATGGCGACGACGGGTGTCAAGCGGTTAGGAAAGGGGTACCAGTCCGACAACGCAGGACCGGTGTCGTACACCATGGGGCCCAGCACGCCTGCGCCGCCGCGCAACCACCGGGCGTTCCACTCTGCACGCCGCGCGATGCGCCCGCCGGTGTCGAGCGAGGATAGTAAGCGGCAGAGCGCGTCGGTGGACGAGCTGGGGATCATGACGTATGCGGGGCCCGGGACGCCCCGCGAGGGCGGTGGCAACACCACCATTACACTTGTGCGGCGGGCGTTCAAGGCGATCGTGCCGGGGAAGACTGTGTCTCGCCGGCTGTCGCGCTTGAACTAGCGGCGAGCTCCGTTTTGCCATTTTGTTTGTCCACCATTCACTCATCCATCATCTATCTATTCGATCCATCTCAGTCACCATCCACCCATTCATATCCCTCCGCTACTTGACGACCCATCTACCCTCATCTAGTTATTCACCCACCCGGACGCCCGTACCGCCACACTCCTTTGGTTCTCTTGTGACATTGCTTGCTTGCTCTACTTCTGCCTGCTCCCGCTGCCTATTGCTATATATTGATTGGCTATTTGTTTGTTTTCCCTCACGCTTTCGCTACGACTCCTGCTCTACGTATCCTACGCATCTTCACGCATTTCTCACGCATCATCTCACGCCTCGTTATATCTCCTACCCACGTCCACGTCTATATCTCCTACTTACCTCACGCCTCGTACGCCTCGCTGTCGCTGACTTGATGATTGTAACGCCATACTTCATGCATCATGTCTGTATACGTAGTCCATCCATTCCATTCGCTTGTATACGCCTCAGTGGCTGGCAAAACTTGGAGGACAGAATATGGAAAGTCCGGCGATCTTATTGTGAGAATTCCGCTGATCGCGAGCTCATTAATTAATCTAACCTATTTTCTTCGAACCCTGGAGGCGTATTCATCTCTCAACTCTACGCGTAGAAAATGTGAGACTTAGAGCGGACAGAATAAATCATCGCCCTGGACGAAGCTTCGAGTGTACTTGCCAAAATTGAGCCCCTATGACTCGTCAAGTGCATTACTCCACTACACAACTGTCAACAATCTATCCCCACCATTGCACCGCCCATTGAGGAGGTCATCGCCGCCGTCTTTTGCATTCTCTGCATTGTCACCCCTGCCTCTCCAACTCCAAGCCAATTCCTATTTTCTCTGCGCGTCGACGCACTTCTCCGCTTGGGTACTGGCGTCGTCGCCTTTGTATGTGCTGCGCTTCTGCCCCGCCTCACGACCTCCCCCGGCCCCCATCTCCTTTTCATACTCTACACAGGGCTTAGCTTCCAACTAGGTTCGCACTAACCTCCATTAATTCCACCACATATTGAATTAATTCTTAGCTCATCTTGCACCTGTAATGTTCAATCCTTCGATACAGTGCCCGTTATGCTTCCTCATTTCCTATTTCACATACATCGCTTAGCTCCACTTATCGACCGACCTGGACGGTCCCGCCATGGACTGGTTCGGGCGTTCAGTGATTTCCCCTGTTGGCTCGTGACGGCAACGAGAAAGACGTGGGCGGAGCTAGTCCAACTACTCTTCGTCATCATTTCCTTCGTCTTGGGCATGATAGAGCGGACTGGAGGTGCTGTTTGGAACCTCTGCGCTCCATCAGAAAACCCAGTAGCCATCATGGACGAAGAGGTAGGTCCCCCACCCTATGAACTTTCGAAGGTCAGATTGGTTTCATGGCTTGTGTTCGCAACCTCTGACCCTATTGATCTCTTCTAGGATTGATTATGATTGGGTGTTATACTCAGTACTGTACTATTATGACCAAGTATTCATTAATTTCGGGAATTTCACTCACCGAGATGGCCGATAAATTTTCTTTTATTATGGTCACCTGAACAAGACTTGGTCGTAATAGTACAGTAGAGAATTGTTTTGTTTCATGGCCTGCGGTTGTCGCTTCAAAATTAAATTCCAATCTTCAGCTCTGTTCACTGCTATTCACAGGGCTTGATGTTCGGGCGGTCAACTGCCTGTCTGAATTCCCGTCATGATCGGATGATCATTTTTCAACCGTGAGAAAGCGGATGGTCCGCTCCTCGATATTCCGAAGTATCCCACCGAGTCGGATTCATATCATACAAGGAAGTCATTAGGACTCAAGAAAGTTCAAGAACTCATGGTACATATAGTAATTTTAAGAAACTAAAATGACAAGAGGGGTGAAGAGGCGAAATCAAGACGCCTTTAGAGAATTGGGTTCAAATGTGGAGTTGAGACGCTACTGCGCCGTGAGATGACGAACACTCTTCCAAAACCTGTCGGCAGCCATAAGCCACCAGTTATTTAACCATCCGATTCGGATAAAAGACTCACTCGCAACGACTCAGCAGTGCGCGCGACGTCGGCGCCGCCGCGATCGAGGGCGCGCCAAGCTCCGTCTTGTTAAAGACCATCTCCGCGTCCGCAGCCAGGGACCATTTCTGCCACACAGGCGTGATACTTGGGCGCAATTTGGTGTTGGGGTCGAGGTTCGCAGCGAAGGAGAGGAAACCTTGTGTGAACGCGTTGATGAAGTCGGTGTTGTTGAACTGGAGCTGGGAGCCCGGAAACGAGAAAGATGGGAAGTAGTAGAATACATCGTCGCCGTGCAGTGCCGGAGGGACCGCGTATTCGCCCTGCAAAGACAAGTCAGCAATCTTAAATCAAGGTGGAGAAGCTGTAGCAACCTTGTACGAATCTCCGGGGAAAGCGTTGAGCAGGCCATACGTAGGACATATAAAAATCGCTGCAGTGCAAATTAGGTAACTGTTGGCAGAATGTATGGAAGAAGGGACCAACATTCTCCCATGATTGCGTTCACCTGATCGAGTGATGACCCCAGCGATCGATAAACAGACGCGACCGCCGCACTCTCCTTTGCTCCAAACAGAGGGAATAGTTGCCTGGCATACTGCGCCACATCGTACTCTACACTCTGGTTCACAAACAAATTTCCTTCGTGGGCGTTTGTTACAGAGAGCAGAATGTCCTGTACAATATTGGTAAAATTCAACATGCAGAAAATAGTAGAATCTCACCCCGTTCACTTCGCCTTTCAGGAGGGCATCCGTCGGACTCTGGGTTATGAACGACCCATCAACGACGGGGACGAATGTGAATGTGCCCATGAAGCCGGCGATAATCATGTTGAGGTTAATTTCTTGCAACAGTGTTGCATCGACTGCACGTAGGCAGTCAAGGACATGAGTGTCGTTGCATCTGGAATATAATAAGCAACGGGCTTAATGGAAGAAGGAGAGGAGGTACCCAGCTTGGCTTGCTACATCGTTGAACAAAGTCTAGAACATATATCAGCCAAAGCACGTCAAGGAATCGAGAGAACTACCTGAGGAATTCTGTCGTTGAATTTGTACTGCGACGGCAGAAAGGTTGAACTAGTGATCGCGGCCCTGAAGAGCTTGGGCTCTGTTTTTCCGTTCTGTGCGACTACGTGCTGGAGGACAGATCCAGCGCCTATTAAAATGATATTTGGGTTTAGGACTGGAATTGGTCCGGGAAGTAATGCAGTACCTGCACTTTCTCCCCAAATGGCGACTTGTTCGGGATCGCCGCTGCAGGCGCTCTTAGTTATACCCATTGACCGGTGCGGTATTAACTTACCCAAATTTTGCAATCTATGAATTGTGAGCAGGTTATCATTCCACATGTGGCAAGAGCAACGAACATTTTTATTAACCCAACGTAGGGCAAAATTTTGATCAACTGTTCGTCAGATCAGCAGGCATTGTTGGATAAAGTTATCTGGTGCATACGCAAACCAGCATTGAGGGCACCGCCGTCCTTCACCTGCTGCCCCGCAAGAAATCCTTGAGGAGAATAAGTAAAACTCGTGCTGTTGGTGAGAGTATTTACCGAATAGCCCAAGCCTGTATTGAATTATAACGACGATGACCTCTCTGTTCGATTCCTGAACAAGCTCTGCGCCGTTGTAATCGCTGGCAGAACCGAGAACATATCTGCAGGTGCCGCGTGTATGATCAATTAGGACTCAAAATTGGAAGTAAAGATAATTACCCTCCACCATGGATCCAAACGATCGTTGGTAGAAGCTTGGTAGAATTCAGAGCGGGTGAATAGACGCTAAGGGTGGCATTTATAAATCTCCATGTGGAAAATTGAAATGAAATGAATACACACTTGAGGAATAAGCAATCTTCGGATTCTTCGTCATCTCGGGCGGCTAGGGGATTTGTGGGAGAAGCACCGAACGTTCCTTGGTAGCACTGGGGCAAATTACTACCCGCTAGCTGAACTCCACCAACCTGGGAAGGTGGGGTAGGTGCTTGCCAGCGTAAACTCCCTTTCAAAGGCCTCAGCTTCATCGGTGTGCGGGCCAAACTCGTGCTTACCAGTTGGAGCGGAGGCATAGCGAATTCCTAGAAAACTAGTGATGTTAAGGTTCGTGTCGACGACTCCTTGATATTGCGCGTAGCCCAGATCGACTACTGGAGTAATAGCGGAGTTCACAGCACAGACGGAAGCAAGGAAAATGATGGCAGTGTGCCAAAAATTGAGGGGAGACGCGAGAGTCATTGCAGAACCGGATCACACCTTGGGCGAGGAGCAGCTATAGTATGTGGGCTCAATTTTCGCAACCTGATTTTATAGATTTTTGCTGTGAAAATAGTTGTCCATACCTCAACATCCGTTTTGCCGCAACAGCTGAGAAATCGGCCCGAATTACTGTTAATAATTATTCAGCGCTAGATGAATAAGCTTTCTGGAATGCCGTCGACGCGTCAACCCGCGGCAGGGATAACTGGGAAGTGTCAAAGTAGTGGTTTCAGACACTGCGCTATGGAGGTTAACTTGAGCGGAGTTTGAAGTTGTGTGAAGCGGATCACAAGCCGGAACAAATGCTAAAATTTGTTTCGAGATAACCCGACGCCGCCTAAAGTTCTTCCACCGCGAAGCTTATGCAGGTGAGTAGTAGATTTCCGTAAACACCGCTGTGAATCAACCCCCTTTTGCCAGCACCTTTTTCAGCTCCAAGTTCCTTCGCTCCAGTGCCTCGATTTTCATCGCCGACGCGTGCATTTTGGACAATAGGTAATGTGACCGAGACGATGAGGCCGACTTTCCACCCCACCAGTGCTCGTAATCCGTACCGATCTCCTTCAGCACCAAGAGCTCTTGCTCGCATGACTTGATTTTGCTTTCCGCATCGGCCATTATCTTCTCGTTAAATGCGATGTCTTGCGTGGCTTGGAATATTGAATCTGGAGCCAGGGAACAATGAGCAATGCCATAATAACAGACAGGCGACCCACCATTGACCAGCCGTTCGAAAACGTACTTGTACACTGGTTTCCCCGGACGGATTGTGGACGGGCGGCCTGACATGTTTTAGTAATAATCGCACCAACCCGACAGCGACATACCGTTATGCGTCCCAATCGATATCAGCTCCGCATGCTCCATGCTCCGAAGCGAAGCCTCGTCACCTTTGAACGGGAACTCCAGCAGCACTTCGTGATAGGGGACCTTCGAAGCGGCCGGCCGTTCAAACTTCAATACGATGAATAATTGCATGGAATCACGCACCTCCGCTTGCTTGGACAGGAGTTTAAAAAGCGACCACGCCTGTTCGCGCGCCCACGGGAGGCTTTTCGCATCGTCTACGTCGTCCCCGAATGCATTCTTGCGCAGTTCACTCACACCACGGGTGATGATGTCCTCGACTGCCTCTTCCACCCTCGCACCGCTGCGCACCTTGGAGATAAGCTGGATGTGCATTGTCAGCCTACATAGATCATTTGGAAGACTGGCTAATACACACGCGTTCAAGGTCGCTCACCCTTCCACCCAGGCGCTCCACGGATGCAACTTGCTCACGAGTATAATCGAGATTGAGACCCGCGGCCTGGAGCTTCCGCTTCACGAACGCGAGAGCACTTATTGGATTAGCGTCGTCTAGCGCGATTAGGTAGAGAGGTTTCGAGGGCAGCGCTGACCACAAGTAAGTCAACTCTACGCTGCACCATCCGATAAATAACTGACCTTTCGCGAGCCTTTTGGAGTTTTCGCGATTGTCAGAAATGACCACGACATGTGCCAACTAGAAATTATCAGTTCTGTTCAGACACGAACAGAGCCGGAACCGACCTGGTTCTCCGCCAAATTCGCAGCCCACTCCGCGAGCACATCGTATATTTCCCCCCGATTCGACCCCCGGGCGGCGAAATTCTTAATCACGACAATTGGCAACGATCTCACCGCCTCGAGCTCCGCCTTGCCCTTCTGTTTTTTCTTCGCATTCTGCTCACCCTGGCTCTTTCTCTTCTCCCCCTTCTCATCGGCGCGCGCAAAGACAACAGGGTCGTCGTCGTCCATGAGCTCGTCGCCGACGCCGAGCTCGGCCATAACCCCATTTCCCGCGACGCAATGCAGCCGCCCGTCGTGCCACGTGCCGCGGCGGATCTTTTCCAGCTGCACGGTGGCCATTCGCGCGCGCTCTTCCGCCTGCACCTCGCGGCGGATCTGGCGTTGCACATCCCGCCGGCGCGACGAGTTGACGCTCTTGAGCGCCGTACGCACGACCGACAGCATCTCGCGGACCTGCTCGGAAAGGGTATTGTTCAGATTTGCTGAGTAGCAGCATAGTCAGTGTGATTAATCTTAAAACACCGGAGCGCGCGCACCCTTTTGCCCGATGAGCCCAATACTAGCTAGGTCGATGAGATGATTGGCAGAGTTGAGGAATGAGAAAACAGGCCAATAGCCAACTTGTCTCGCGAGGATGGTGATAAGCTGGGCGTCGGAGGTGGCGTTCTCAAGTGCGCGGCAATCGATCGTGAGGACGTTGCGGCCGGCGTCCTTAAGGACCACTTGAACGACGCGGGTCTTGCCGCTCCCATGCGGTCCGTGCACGAAGGCAATCGTGGAGGGCCAGTCAGCAAGGTAAGCGCGTGCGCGTTTGACGCTGTCTTGCGGGCCATGCACGAAGGCAGTCGTGGAGTCAGCGAAAGAGGCATGCATGTCCGCCTCTGCCTGCTTGCGCTTCTTCCAGATCTCTTCTGCGGACGCGTGGGGCTGCGGCGTGTATATGTGGAGCTCTATTGTTTTCGTGCGTAACCATTGATAGAGTCTGAATTCTAGTGGGATTTAGGACTGGCTGTAATGTGCATCTGCCCGCACACATACCGCGGACGTTAAACCAGTCTTGCATCTTTGAGTGGACCATGAAAGAGCGTACCGGATCGAAGATCTATAGATATCAGCACGGGGGGAATTTGTAGGGGCACGTAACATACCGTGTATGTTAAACTGCCCAGAAGGAATACAACAATTGGCAGCACGACTCTCGGATGTTGAGTCAACCAGTCTCGGATCTGAGTCAGAGAGCTTCAGTAGTACAAGAAGGACTAAGTGGATTGTGCGCACATTGTGCGTATCCAAGACAGAGCCGTATGTTATGTGGAGTGTCGTCGGTGAAGTAGCACCGGGGGCTGATACTTCTAGCCCGTGAATAACATTGCGGGCGATCGTAGCACCGCGCAGGCGCCTGAATTCGACAATAGCCGACCGGAGAGTGCCTGGGGGAACTGGATTTGGCGCGTGGATGTCTTCTATCTGACCGTAGGGCTGAAAAATGAAAGGGAATGCAGTCAACAGGCAACAGCCTTGAAAAAATTATCACTCACGCGAAACAGACGATATAGCTGTTCTTCACGAATATCTGGCCCTTCGAAAGTAATGTTGAGGTGAGAGGACGGAAAGCGCCACATGTCCTGTACGTATGAGTGCACTGGGCGCATACTGTGATATGGCCAGCACTACCTCGAACCACGGTTTGCCCTTGACGACCCAGACGCCACCGCCGCCGCCTATCCAGGACGCAAACCCGTCATGTTTTTTGACCGCCTCGGTTTTCAGCGCGTCCTCGATTGTCTTGAGCGCGTCCTCTGGGTCGGAAGCGGAGAAATCAAAAGTCACAAGCGCGCCGCCGTCCTTATACGTGTGAATACGTGTCTTGACAGAAGTATACAAAGTGGATTTTGCGAGAGTACCTTGTCGTATGGTTGGATATCGACGACAGTGAAGGAATGAGTTTTAATGCTGGACAGACGAGATCGGAGAGCGCCCAAAAACTGCTCCTTTTGAGTAATGGCGCGGAAATAGCGGAAACTGGCGAGAGATGAGGGAAAGCAGAATAACAGGGCAAGAAATCGACTGACTCCCATAGTCTGAGAGGGAAAATATCTACATACGCATGACCGCGCAATTTGGAGGCTGCCTGCTCGGAAAAATACCTTCGCGGTAAGGCAGCAGGCAGCAGTCGTCGTCGAAGAGAGAGAGTTAGAGAGAGCATAATCAACCGCACAGCCACCGGCATCGGGCCGCATCTCCACAATCTCTAATTGATTGTGATTGACCGGTGACCCTGGTCCATCCGGAACTTAGAGAAAGGTCCTTCAGCAAGAAATTATAAAACCATCAAGTTATAATAATGAACATTCTGAATTTTATCCTGAGATTGAGTTGAACGTTGAACAGTTCGGGTCTCCTCGGATCGAATACGGTACCCGAAGCCTCAGAGTCGGACAATACCCCGGTGACGCTAGAGATTTAGCGGATGATGGCGGATTGGCGGATGATGGCGGATTGATGGCGGATTGATGGCATCAATCCCCTGCACGGATTTCAGCCCAGGGATATCCCTGGGCGGATATCCACTGCACAAATAAAGTGTCAGCTACCATGACTTAGTAGGATATCCAAACTCCCTGCAAGGATAGCAAGAAATTGTAATTGTAAGACATGCAAGGAACTGCACGTCAACTCCCCGCAAGGAATAGAAAGTTAACTCCCTGCAAGGAATAGAAAGTTAACTCCCTGCATGGATATCCATGCAAGGAACTGCATGTCAACTCCCTGCATGGATATCCTCGCAGGGAATTGAAAGCCAACTCCCTGTGTGGATATCCATGCAAGGAATTGCACATCACCTCCCTGCATGGATATCCTTGCAGGGAATTGAAAGTCAACTCCCCGCATGGATATCCGTGCAAGGAACTGCACATCAATTCCCTGTGCGGATATCCTTGCAGGGAATTGAAAGTCAACTCCCCGCATGGATATCCGTGCAAGGAACTGCACATCAATTCCCTGTGCGGATATCCTCGCAGGGAATTGAAAGCCAACTCCCCGCGTGGATATCGCGCAAAAAAACGACTCTAGTGGGAATCGAACTCTCAACCTCACGCTAACGAATAAAATACACAAGTCTACAACACAACCACTATACTACGAAGACGATAGATGTCCTCAAAACTAATAGCAGCTTATTGGCCCTCTCCCCGCCATCATACCTACAATTACTACTTTATAACATCTCACCCTCGTGTATTGTTGAAATGTAATTGAACTCAAGCAACTCAGCTAAGGAAAGTGCTGGAAGATGCCAGCAGAGAGGCAAAACCATGGATAGAGGTCACGCGCGGAATTCGCCGCAGGGAATTCGCCGCGTGGATTTCCGCGCTTGGATTTCGTCACGTGGATTTCCGCGCTTATTTCGTCACGTGGATTTCCGCGCTTGGATTTCGTCGCGTAGATTTCGGCGCAGGCAAGTCCACGCTTGGATTTATCGCACGGATTTGCTCGCACGGATTTCCGTGCGCGCATTTCCTTGCGGGGATCTAGGGTTTTGGCGTCCTTGTGCTACTAGTACTAGTAGTAGCTATATTATTAGATAGTGATGGTAATACTAAGCATCATGACTAATACCATCATCCGCCATCATCCGCCATCATCCGCCAAATCTCTAGTGTCACCGGTGCTCTCGAGTCGGAGCACTTTGACTCGGATTAGCGCGCTGCTGTCACGTTAATAATTATCGCGGCTTCACCTCGACGGCTATGTCTTCCCCGTTCGCTGCGAGGCTGGGGACCAACTTTTGTCCCAAGGACAAGGAGATAACGGAGATCAAAGCTCTCATCGTTGAACCTACTCTCCGATTAGAGCGCCTCGACGATGAAATCGCCGAGATGCAGAAGGCCATCGACAAGCTCACAGCGGAGCGCGACGCCCTTGCGGTGTACGTGGATGGCCACAAGGCTCTCATTTCCCCTGTCCGACAGCTACCTGTCGATATAATCCAGGAGATATTCACGGCCTGCATCCCCACCCACCGGAACTGCGTTATGAGTGCGAGCGAGGCCCCCGTTCTCTTGGGCCGCATATGCAGCTCATGGAGAACCTTGTCACTCTCAACTCCTCGTCTTTGGGCTAGGCTCCACGTTGTTGAGCCTGTGCGCCTTTATAACGTCACCTCTACCCTTTTTGAGGAGAAGCTGGCCCAGCGCCTGGAGACCACCAGGACTTGGTTAGGACGGTCCGGCCAGTGCCCCCTGTCGATCTCGCTCGAAAGCGGCCCCGAAAGTGGCCCTGAAGCTTTTGGAATCCCGTCACCCACAGATCCGGCTACGCGCCCGGCTATTGCAGATCTTTTCCTCCAGGTGCTACTTCTATTTGCATCCCGTTGGGAGCATATTTCTTTCACAACCCCACCGGCAGCGCTTGAGACGCTCTTCCACCTTGCTGAAGCAGATTTTCCACTTTTAAAGAGCGTCTCGCTGAATCAAGACCCTTATGGTCTACCGCACAGTGTTACATGGGGACACTTGGGGATGCTTCGCGCTTCTCAGATTTCCAGCTTCTCCATCACCGACTTTAGCTTAACAGAATTACCGCTTCGATGGGACCAACTAACGTCCCTGTCAATTACTTCCCAATGGAATGCCCCCACCTCACACGCAATTTTACAGGCAATCTCCAGGTGCCCCGCACTTCGAAGCTGAAAACTGATTGTTTTCGATAGCCCGAGCCCTGAAATGCAGTCGCCCCGTCCTATTATCGAATTAGCATTCCTTCATACACTGGAGCTATCTTATACGGGCTCGGTACCATCCACTTTCACACTCTTATTCCCCCGGATTTCATTGCCTGCCTTGCGCAATTTCCTTTTTCACATGTTGTCATCACATGAATATGGACCCGACGGGCGGATAGCGGAACTAGATTCCGTGTCCCAGGCGTCTCTCAGCCGTTTCTGTGCTGATTCGACGTGCCTGGAGAGTGTCGGGATTGATAATTTGTTCTCAAAATCATCCCTGGTTCAAATTATCCAAGGCTTACCACCCACTCTAAAACGACTGAAGATCAACGACGCACGAGTTTCCTCACTCGACGACGACGTCCTGGCGGTTTTAACCCCCGGCCCCGGGCTTCCTCCCCTTTCCTGTCCAGCCTTGCAGGAACTTATCATAAGCTACGCCTGTTCGATTTCAGAAACGGCGGTTCTGCAGTTCATAACTGCCAGGATGGCCGTTCAACCCGTTACCACGCTGAAGCTTGTTGAGATTCTGTTCAGCACAGTAATGCAGCGCGACATTCTGCCCAGCCTCCAGACATTCATTGACGCTGGCCTCAAGGTCTCCATCACATATCCTCTGTCCTTCCCGCCGCGATTTTCGCCCTGGCAGGGATTGGCTGATGCACCTGGGCGGTCCCATCCCTCCGTTTATTCCGTTTAAATAATCCGTGGGGTTAGCACTATGTATCCTATAACAACCTGTTTTTTTTGTGCATCACGTCGTGGAACGAGACTCCGGGAGGGTCTCTATTCTTACGATTATCCTAGTTCGGTCCTGCACCTTCGCAAAATGTATTCGTATTCGATCCTCAATCAATGTATGTTCAAAATGGCCATGGGAACGAGTGGACGTCCGCACAGAGTTGACCCGGAGCTTTGTATCGCGATGTCCTGATTCTCCCATCGCGATGTCGTGATGCCATTTGTCCCCTCGCGATGTCGTGATGCATCGATGCGTCGCGCGCGAATCGTCATATGTTTTTTAGTTCTTTACATTCATATGCAAACCGTTTCCTTAGACCTTGAACAATCTATGTATCAATGTGATTGTACATCCGGGCCGGTACCTGAGGCCTGAGGCCTGAGTCTTGCCAAGGTGACGCCTGTCCCCCTCCCAACGCTGCCATAAGTACGAGTGTGTAGAAGGTAGACGCAGTAGTCCGAGTCGAGAATTAATATAATATATTTTGTCGGTCGGTCAAAGCGGAATCTCCGCATGAGTCACAGCATCGCCTCCGTCAATTGGCAGTAGTCCGCCTCTCTCTGAATCCTTATGACCTTATGAACCAGTGTATTCCCGCCGCACGACTCGATCGTGTAGATTGTAACTAACTATGTAGGAAGTACAAGTGTGAACTACTAGAGCCACTAAAAAGGAAAAAGAGTCCCATTTCGACACAGAGTCCAATTGAACAGCAGAACTAAGACGAGGCCGGCGCCGATCATAAGACAAGGCCAGCGACGACACCGGCTGCTGCGGCAACGAGGCCGGCGGTGCTTGCGCGCGTGAAGAGGGCGCCGCTACCAGCGGGGGTGCCGGACGCGCTCGGCGAGGCCGCGCTGGCGTTGCCCATCGCGGCGGCCTAGATAACGCACATCGGTGATCAGAATTAATCCGACCCGAAGATGCGGGTTGCGTACCTGGAACGCAGAAAAGGTCTTGCCGGTGGTGGGGGCGTTGACGGCGAAGACCATGCCCTTGGAGCAGTGGCTGACGGGGTTGGTCTGCGCGCAGAAGAACCAGAGCGGGCTGGAGGCGTTGTTCACGGTGAAGCTGTACTGCGGGATCTGGGTCGCGTTGGCGCTGACGGCCTGGAATCCCGAGTCGATGCCCGCGGAGGGGGTCGTCCTTAAAAATAGCCTCTTGTCAAAAAACGATATTTTTTCAAGTGGAGGGAGGGGCGCATACATGATCGCACAGGGGTTGGCGAATGTCGACTGGGTGACGGACTATGGTGGGTTGGTGGTTGGCGTGAATCCCTGCTGATAGTCACCAGGAAAAAAGAGGCGTACGTGGTTCTTTGCGAGGCTGGCAAGGCGATAAGGTCGGTGAAACGGTCAGAAAACGAACGACGCACAATTGGAAAGCAATCTCGTCTCCCACAGCCGCAGTGACACTGAGCAGGGAGGAAGTGGGTTTAGTCGAAGCAGATGGGCTGGAATACAGCGCTGCGCGTACGTTGTGGGGTCAAAGGTCAACCCGTTGTTTTCACCGACCTTGACGGTGAAGGTAGCCGCCGAGACAGCAGATACGACAGAAGCAGCAGCGGTTGCGAGCGCGAAAAAGTGCATTGTGGGATAATGAAAAGAGGGCAGGCAACAACAATGAAAGTGGTGTGAAGAGAGCCTATGAGGGTGTTAGAGGACGATTTCGCGTTTACTGTGGGGCTCACGCTGCTCTGGGCGTAAAAGACTGAAAAGGTGGGAAGGCGGGTGAAGAGGGAGGAGGGAAGAAAAGGATCACGCACCCCGAGTCTTTATCATGCGATCAGTTTCCTATTAGCTTGGCAACAATGTGTACCTCATTAATATGGCCGTTGTTTTCGGTTGCCAGAGTAACACCGTCGTCCCCTATAGCGGTGTGTCCCGGATACTGAAGCAAAAATTTCACTATATTTATAGCAGGCAGCGCCACCATGTCATCGAGAGATCTGCACCGAGGTAAATGTGTGTGCGTTACTATACAGCTAGCTACATTGAAAACGATAGAGCAACTTTCAAATTAATTAAAAATTCCATTGAATCTTTGAGCAGAATTCGCGCGGACGCCTCGTGCAGATGCACGAAGTGCTAGCCCCACGGATTAAGTGGAAAGGGATGGGATTGCCCAGGTGCATCAGCCAATCCCTGCCAGGGCGAAAATCGCGGCGGGAAGGACGGAGGATATGTGATGGAGACCTTGAGGCCAGCATCAATGAATGTCTGGAGGCTGGGCAGAATGTCGCGCTGCATTACTGTGCTGAACAGGATTTTGACAAGCTTCAACGTGGTAACGGGTTCAACGGCCATCCTGGCAGTTATGAACTGCAGAACCGCCGTGTCTGAAATCGAATAGGCATGATTTATGATAAGTTCCTGTAGGGCTGGACAGAAAAGGGGAGGAAGCCCAGGGAACGGTGTTAGAACCGCTAGGACGTCATCGTCGAGAGAGGACCCGTGTGTATCTTGGATTCTGAGTCGCTTTAGAGTGGATGGTAAACCTTGGATAATTCGAATCAGGGATGATTTTGAGAACATATTGTCTATCCCGAGACTTTCTAGGCACGTCAAAGCAGCAAAGAAATGACTGAGAGACGCCTGGGACACGGAATCTAGTTCCGCTATCTGCCCATCGGGTCCATATCCATGTGGCGATCCATGAAGGTCGAAATTCCGCAAGCCAGAGAGCGAAATCCATGGTAACAAAAGTGTGAAAGTGGACGGCGCCGAGCCTCCACAAGATAGCTCCAATGTATGAAGGAATGCGAATTCGATAATAGGACGGGGCGGCTGCGTTTCAAGGCTCGGGCTATCGAAAACGAGCAGTTTGCAGTATCGAAGCGCGGGGCACCTGGAGATTGCCTGTAAAATTGCATGTGAGGTGAAGGCCGGGGAAGCAATTGACAGGGACGTTAGTTGGTCCCATCGAAGCGGTAATTCTGTCAAACTCAAGCCGCTGGCTGCTGCTGAAATGGAGAAGCTGGAAATCTGAGAAGCGCGAAGCATTCCCAAGCGTCCCCATTTAACACTGTTCGGTACGCCATAAGGGTGTTGATTCAGCGAGACGCTCTTTAAAAGTGGAAAAGCTGCTCCAGCAGGGTGGACGAGCGTATCAAGCGCTGCCGGTGGGGTTGTGAAAGAAATATGCTCCCAACGGGATGCAAATGGAATTAGCACCTGGAGGAAAAGATCTGCAATAGCCGGGCGCGTAGCCAGATCTGTGGGTGACTGGACTCCAAAAGCTTCAGGGCCGCTTTCGGGGCCGCTTTCGAGCGAGATCGACAGGGGGCACTGGCCGGACCGCTCTAACCAATTCCTGGTGGTTTCCAGCCGCTGCGCCAGCTTCTCCTCAAAAAGGGTAGAGGTGACGTTATAAAGGCGCACAGGCTCAACAACATGGAGCCTAGCCCAAAGACGGGGAGTTGAGAGCGACAAGGTTCTCCACGAGCTGCATATGCGGCCCAAGAGAACCGGTGCCTCACTCGCACTCATAACGCAGTTTCGGTGGGTGGGGATGCAAGCTGTGAATATCTCCTGGATTATATCGACAGGTAGCTGTCGGGCAGGGGAAAGGAGGGCCTTATGGCCCTCCACGTAGGCCCCAAGGCTGTCGCGCTCCGCTATCAGCTTGTCGATGGCCTTCTGCATGTCGGTGATTTCATCGTCGAGGCGCTTCAATCGGAGGGTGGGTTCAACGATCAGAGCTTTGATCTCCGTTATCTCTTTGTCCTTGGGACAAAAGTTGGTCCCTAGCCTCGCAGCGAACGGGGAAGACATGGCGGACGAGCGATGTAGCATCTTTGGTTAAGTACGACAGCAACTCCAAATTCACGAGTGAAGATCGATAATCTTCTGAAAGTTTCACTGGCAGTGAGAGCGGAAGCGGCTTGAAGCCGCGATAACGTGATGTTGTGGCAAACACGCCCCAACAGCGCGCTGGCCAATGAATTCCGACTCACACAGAGTCCTCAGGTGCATACGGCATCAATTTTACTTTATCTGATTACATCTACCCTTTGCGCTGTCTCGCACATGCTGTGAAATACAAGGTACTAGAGTTAGTTGGCCCAGGGATCGAACGTAGAGGGATACGATCCGGGTGCATCAGCCAATCCCTGCCAAGGCGAAAATCGCGGCGGGAAGGACAGAGGATATGTGATGGAGACCTTGAGACCAGTGTCAATGAATGTCTGGAGGCTGGGCAGAATGTCGCGCTGCATTACTGTGCCGAACAGGATCTCGACAACATTCAGCGTGGTAACGGGTTGAACGGCCATCCTGGCAGTTATGAACTGCAGAACCGCCGTGTCTGAAATCGAACAGGCGTGGTTTATGACAAGTTCCTGTAAGGCTGGACAGGAAAAGGGAGGAAGCCCGGGGCCGGGGGTTAAAACCGCCAGGACGTCGTCGTCGAGTGAGGAAACTGGTGTATCTTTGATCCTCAGTCGTTTTAGAGTGGGTGGTAAGCTTTGGATAATTTGAATCAGGGATGATTTTGGGAACATATTATCAATCCCGACACTCTCCAGGCACGTCGAACCAGCAATGAAACGGCTGAGAGACACCTGGGACACGGAATCTAATTCCGCTATCAGCCCGTCGGGTCCATATTCATGCGGCGATCCGAGAAGGAAGAAACGGCGCAAGGAAGGCAACGAAATCCGGGGGAATAAGAGTGCGAAAGTGGATGGTGCCGAGCCCGCACAACATAGCTCTAGTGTATGAAGGTATGCTAGTTGAACAATAGGATGGTCCAGGAGTGGCTGCGTTTCAGGGTTCGGGCTATCGAAAACCGTCAGTTTGCAGCTTTGAAGCGCGGGGCACCTGGAGATTGCCGGTAAAATTGCATGTGAGGTGGGGGCATTCCATTGGGAAGTAATTGATAGGGACGTTAGTTGGTCCCATCGAAGGGGTAATTCTGTCAAACTAAAGTTGGTGACTGCTGAAATGGAGAAGCTGGAAATCTGAGAAGCACGAAGCATCCCCAAGTGTCCCCATGTAACACTGTGCGGCGGACCATAAGGGTATTGATTCAGCGTGACGCTCTTTAAAAGTGGAAAAGCTGTTTCAGCAAGGTGGACGAGCTTCTCAAGCGCTGCCGGTGGGGTTGTGAAAGAAATATGCTCCCAACGCGGTGTAAATGGAAGTAGCGCCTGGATGAACAGATCTGTGGTCGGGCGTATCGGCGGATCTGTGGGAGGAGGGATCCCGCCGAAAGGTTCGGTGGCGCTTTCTAGCGAGATCGACAAAGGGCACTGGCCCGACCGTTCTAACCATGTCTTGGTGGTCTCCAGGCGCTGGGCCAGCTTTTCCTTAAACAGCGCAGAAGTAGCGTTATAATGGCGCATAGGCTCAACAACGTGGAGCCTAGCCCAAAGACGGGGAGTCAAGAGCGACAAGGTTCTCCACGAGCTGCATATGCGGCCCAAGAGAACGGGGGCCTCGCCCGCGCTCATAACGCAGTTCCGGTGGGTGGGGATGCAGGCCATGAATATCTCCTGGATTATATCGACAGGTAGCTGTCGGGCAGGGGAAATGAGAGCCTTGTGGCTATCCACGTACGCTACAAGGGCGTCGCGCTCCGCTGTTAGCTTGTTGATGGCCTTCTGCATGTCGGCGATGTCATCGTCGAGGCGCTTCAATCGGAGGGTGGGTTCAACGATCAGAGCTTTTATATCTGCTATCTCTTCGTCCTTGGGACAATAGTTGGTCCCCAGCCTTGCAGCGAACGGGGAAGACATGGCCGTCGAGATGAGACCGCGATAACGTGACAGCAGCGCGCTAATCAAAGTGCTCCGACTCTCAAGCTTGCTCAGTGCTGAATATCGATCCGAGAAGACCCGAACCGTTCAACTCGACCTCAGGATAAAAGTCAGATGCTCGTCAACTTGATGATTTTGTAATTTCTTGCTGAAGGATCCCTTTCTCTTGCCTTTAAATCTCCATCCATTGCGTTCACGGTTCACTGGCACGCCGGCAACTGCCTCCTCATTTAAGCCCCCCCCCCCCCGCCCACCGGGCCCACCCCGCGACGGAGACCTTCCCCTGGCGTTGCTCGAGGAGACAAGTGGAGACTCACCGAAGAGACACTGTCAAGCAAGGTGATGCATTGCTTATGCCTGTCTTGGGACTATCCCAGTGTCTCCCCCCGTTCGTGGACAATCATCAGAGCATAATAAACATCATATTTTATGATACAGCGCCTCACTCCTTCGAGTCGCGCCCCTCGTCCTCCTTCTCCTCCTTCTCCATGTATGCCCCGTCGACCTCAACCTCCCCGCGGATCACCTTCTCCAAATCCGGCGCATTGCTATGCTTCACCCCATCCAGCAGCTCGTCAATCTCCTCGAGCGTCTTCCCTTGCGTCTCGACCCAGTAATACAGCACGAACGGCACCTCAAGCGCGTCCCACGCGGCATTGATCATGTAAGTCTTCCACCCGATGTTCTGCAGCGCAAAGGGGAACGCGAACACCGCCATCAGGCTACCGTAATGTTAGCGCCGGCGAGGATGAGGGTCGAAGGAAGAAAGGACATACGCAGTTCCGTTGAGCGCAAACTGGAGCACTCCCATGCCGTTCGCGCGGATGGCGTAGTTCAGCACCTCGGGCGGGTACACGTACAGGAGCGGCGTCCAGCCGAAGCTGTACGCGCCCTGGAAGAGGAAGATCATCGCGACCGTGGCGTATATCCCAGACGTGTTTGTCGAGTTGGTGCCGTAGGCTGGGAGAGGCATGTCAATGTCAGCACGGATCAGTGTTAATGGTGATAGTCACTTTTGGTGAGGGCGCCGACCAAGAACAGGAAGATCGTGAGGGAGCTGATGCTGGTGACAGCGGCGGCCTTGCGTCCGATGCGGTCGACGCAGTAGGTGCCCGCTAGCGCACAGAGCAAAGAGAAGGCGTTCAGGATTATGTTCTGGTGCGTCGTAAGGTCAAACAAAGACAGATAAGGGAACTACGTACAATCTGGAGTTGAGTCGTCGTGTTCTTGATTCCGGCGTTGTCGAGCATAGTGCCTAGCAGCGATCAGCTTTCACAAATCCCAAGAAGTAATGGATTTTACCCAAGTAATACGAAACGATCACATTTCCTGCAATGCATCAGAATCACGTCGTGTGGGAAGCAAACGCGGAGCAAACCAGCTACAGTGCTGAACACGGCGACCGATGTACAGAGCACTATTCGCTTCCTCGCTGATGGTGTCTTGAACATCTGGGCCACAGATAGCGGCTCGGCGACGTTCTTCTCATAGCCGATGGTGTCGATGATCTCTTTGTATTGCGCCAGGACAACAGGATCGTTCACGTCGCCGTTGGCATGGGTCAGAGCAACCACCGTCAGCGCCTCCTCCGGCCGGCCCTGGTATACCAACCACCGAGGCGATTCTTTTTTTTTTCAGATAAACGAGGAAGACCCGGTAGCGGATGGTCCGCACCTGGGATGAACGGCAGAATGACAATGCACATGATGCTGAAGACGCCCTGGATGGCCGACGGGATGCGCCAGGCCCAAGTAGACTCCATGAACGATGTCCCGAACGTGATACCCGCCGCAATGAGCCCGCCTGGTCTCAGGTCAACCGGGGACATGGGTCGTGGGTGCAAGACAACGGACCAACGTAGTAGAAATCATTGAATATGCCCAGACCCCAAGCACGCCATTTGAAGGGCAGGCATTCGGCGAGATAGGCGGGAGCAGACAGGGCGGACGCCGACGTGCCAAAGCCGATGAGGATGCGCGCCGCGACGAACATGGCGACGTTCTGCGCAGCCGTCTGCAAAACGACCTGTGGAGCAGTTATCATAAGACCTACTCCAACGTTCAACAAGCATGCCGTACCGCAATGAGGGTTATGACCGCAGCCCAGAACAGAGACGGCCTGCGGCCGATGATGTCTGTGACCTTGCCATAGGATACACCAGCAAGAATGCCCCCAATCCACACCGACGCGGTATTCAACGCGAGCGTTGCGGTATTGAGATCAAAGTAGTTTGTGTACGCCGGGAGGATGTTCAGCCCGTTTCTGAGGCCCCCGTTAGCTCAGGCATTTCTTCTGCACAAAAAATCCGCCGCACATCATGGACCCGTCGTAGCCAAAAGTCTTGAAAGGGTCATCGTCATCGTCCAGTGGAGCGCGAAATTACAACATACCGTGGAGGTGATCATCGAGCAGCATACCAGGAGAACCGATATTAGCACAGAAGAATTGGGCACTCTGTCCCTCGTAGGGAATGGCAAAATGGCCCCAGAGAACGTCTTCATCTGGAAGCAAGGGCTGAAGAGAAGTTATCGAGCGAGGAACTTGTGTCGATAAAGCGTCCGTCAAGAGAGACTAGAAGAGAAGCCATTCCTGAGAATATTCCAGTTATCTACACGCAAGGGATGGAAATAGAACCAGATCATGGCACGCGGAGATGGGAGGCCAAAGGCGTCGATTTCAAGCCTGTGCAAACAAGTTCTCGCTTCTTGCTCGAAAATGTTAGGATCCATACTCAGTCTCGAGGGCAAGGGCCTCAAGCTCAACACTCGCGCGGATATCGAGCCCTGGCTAGCGGATATCGATCCCGCGAAAATCGAGGAAATCCATTTCGGTGGTAACACACTCGGGGTCGACGCGTCGCTAGCACTCGCCGAGTTTCTAGAGAAGGCCACCAACCTAAAGGTCGGCCCTGTTCACCCCATGATACAGCCCGGAACCTCACTAGACGATCCAAGATCGCGGATTTCGCAGATATATTTACTGGCCGCCTCATCTCCGAAATACCACTGGCGCTTACGGCGATCTGCGACGCGCTCAGAGACAAGACCTCCCTAGTCGAGCTTAATCTCAGCGACAATGCCTTCGGCGGGCGCTCGGTGGAGCCGATGGTGCCGTTCCTCACACACAACCGCACCTTCCAAGTCCTGAAACTCAACAACAACGGGCTCGGACCCGCGGGTGGTGTGGTCCTCGCCACCGCGCTCCTCGAGTCCGCGAAACTTAGCAAAGCGGAGGGCAAGAAGTCGTGCCTCCGCACGGTCATCTGCGGCCGCAATCGGCTCGAGGATGGCTCAGCGTCTGCGTGGGCGGAGGCGTTCGCCGCACACGGGACACTCCAGGAGGTCCGCATGCCGCAGAACGGCATCCGTATGGACGGCGTCACTGCGCTCGCGCGCGGGCTCTCTCAGTGTCCGGGGCTGCAGCACATCGATCTGCAGGACAACACGTTCACCGCGGACGGGGAGGTGTCGGGCGTGGAGGCGTGGACCGAGGCGCTCAAGTCGTGGCCGGAGCTGACGACGCTCAACCTGTCTGACTGTGTCCTTTCGGGCGACGGGGAGGTGCCGGTCATCATCACTGCGCTGGCGGCGGGCTCAAACGCCAAGCTCCACACGCTGCAGCTGCAGAATAACAATCTGGAGACGGAGTCGTTCCTGGCACTCGCTAGCGGAGTCTCCAAGATGACGAATCTGATGCTATTGGAGCTGCAGTGGAATGACGCCGAGGAGGACGATGAAAACCTGAGAACAATTGCTCTCCATCTGAAGCGACGTGGCGGTAAGCTGCTTGCGACCGACGACGATGAAGATGAGGAGGAGGAGCCCGAGGAGGAACCAGAAGAAGACGAGACTGGCGAGAAACCGAAGGATTCTCTCGATGATCTCGCGGATCAGCTCAGCAAGGTCGATATCCACTAGTGGGTTGGATCATTATACGACGATGGAATCCGGATGTACTTCTTAGGTAGGTTTATTTTAATAGAGTCGGATGTATTTGCACAGAGTTAGGAATAATGAGGCATATTTCATCACATCCTGAACATTCAAGACCGCTGCTTCTAATAGGATGCGCATTGATATTATTGAGAAAAGGCGACCAGTGGCACCACATCCGAACGAACAGCCTTAACCGCATATTTGGCAGGTGCACCGGCGTATCCTGTCGAACCGAATGAATTCTGGAATCGTGTAGTTTGAACTAGCATACCACCAACAGGCGTCCTCTTTACAATCTTCAGGAGGTACAGCCCACTCCCCCTCCCCTCCGCGCGCCTGGTCTTCAAAATCGGCAATCGCGCGGCCAACTGGGAACAATCCGTTAAAATAAGAATATTTACAGTAGTCCTCCTCAATCGGAAGAAGCAGATGCAGCGAAGGATCGTCCACCAGGCGCCTGAACAGCTGTTTGTATTGGCGTGCTGGAATACTGGCCCCCCCACCGTGGAACAAGCTGTCGAATCCTGGCTGGACAATTACGGTGATGTTCCCTGGAATGCTGCAAAACAAGAGGTCAAGTCAGAACCACTTTATTCGTATAGCGGCTAGCACTCACAGGGGGAAGTCGGGCGAGAAATTAGTGGGATCGGGCTTCAGTTCATCTGGCAACTCGAAATCAAAGTTGAGCCCCGTCATGCGAAGGTGAGACAGGTGAGGGAAGCCATCGTGCAGAGCCACCAGACTCTGTACCGGTTCCATAACGACATGCAAGTGGGAGAGGACGGGAGCATGTGGAGCAAATTCCATCAATGAGAATGGCCGATCGCCACCATTTCGGAAGGTGAAATGTCGCAGGGACGGAAACGGTCTATCCAGGACAGACAATCGACGATCTTCCTCCTCTTCGCCTGCAGACAGGTATAGCAGGTATGAGAACGATTCCAGGGAAGGACCCACACGCTCAAGAATGCGTGTTAAAGGTGCGGTGATGTCCCTTATGGTCCGTTTACGACGTCGATCTGCTTTCGCGTTGTTGTAGTTGAGGTCCGCCAAGAAGTCCTCCTGCTCGTCCGTGAGAAGGCCTTCTGGTTCGGGACCTCCGCAAGTTACAACTCCAAAATTGCTGTCCAGGTCACGGACAGTGGAGTCCGCGAGCAAGAGACGCGTAACGGGCGTGTCTGGATGAAAGTCCAAGTACGCCGCGAGTTCGAGAATCGCGGGGAAACCAATGGCAATATAAGTTCCTTCCGGAAGATCGCTCGGACTGTCCGTGGAAAGAAAGACCTGGGCTTCGTCGCCCAAGGCAGCGCATGGAAGGGGGTACAGAAAAGTTACCAGAAGCAACTCCAAGAAGATGGCAAAAAGCATAGGGAGTCACCGAGTCTTTCAAGATGGGAAGTTCTCCTTGTCCATCAATCACCGCCTCGTTACCAGGGCTATCTGTTGCGAGGAGGCACAGATCTATGTAGAGTCGTTTGAAAGAATCAACTCCGATTTTCTAGCCGAACAAAATTGATGGCATTGGCACAGCCACCACTGCGTCTTCAACGAATGTCGACAGTCTTGAAACCAAGTCTGGTGTCAACTCCGCAGCAGCCCCTGTTCAGCACAACCTACAGCGATTTCTCTGCACGCTTATACAGCGGAAATGACATCATCCTGTACAGGAGAGACTATTTGCAAGGTGTTACCGAGTCGCGTCAAATTCGATTCCTCTCTTGCCACCGCCATCAATGGGAACCCCGGGACAAATCCTCTCAAATCGGCTGAAAAATGCATACACATATACACCCGCGACCTTGGAAAGCAAGAGCAATAGCACCGCTCCGTACAACCCTACATTTACCCCGAGACTAAACCGCCTCCCTGCATTTATAGTCCATTGCCCCACTCTTATCTCACGGCTCTTAGACTCTCTCGCTGTTATCTTCACTTCAGATATTAGCAATAACAGCGTCAAGCTTCAAGGTCTGAATGCCGTGTGCGCGAATCACGTCGAGAAGACTACTCAAGTAGGAGCCTGCTTCCAAAGAAGAAAGATCATGAAAGAAGGAGATGTTACTCGCATGGCCAACAACATAGTAGACCATCTGGAGGATGTCCTCTGGGCGGGTTATCAAAGTGCGCTTCATTCAGACGAGCAACCTTCTCTGATCGACCAACGGCCGGATCGCTTCCTCGTCAAAAACGGTTCTCGTCTTCTCGTGTGGGAAGATGAATCACATCAGGCGTTTCATGTTCACGCCCCCTCCATCATCGCCCTCGCAGACAGTGAAGGAGGTCGGAGGCTAACATTTCGGGGAAAGGAGGAGCACGGTAGAGCCATGCTATACAAGGTATTCAAACACTCAAGGGGCCATTCCGATTCTCATACTACCCTAGCTTGCCGTATCTATGTTCGATATTGGAGCCTACTGGAGTTTGCTGTTTGGTGGCAACCGAGCCCTCGTCTTCCAGCGAGTGGCGTCGTCGGACCCGACACGCTACGGCATTGTTTGTTCTGACATCCTTCATATCGACCACCTCTTCGTTGTCGCCCTTGCTATCCTCTTAGTGCCGCGCAACCTATCATTGGTCGACCTGGCCCCCTTTGCCATCCCTCTCCCGACGACCTGCCCACCTTGTGACAATCAGATCTTGACTCGTGCGAATGTCAGGCAACTAGAAAATATTTCCAAGCATGATCTCGAGGGTGTAGAAGAGGAAGAAACAGAGATCAGCGTGATACAGAGAAGTCCTGTAAGTTCAATTATCATTCATGCTATATGCCTAGCTAATGCCAAACAGCACCTAAATCTCCGATTCGTACTTCCTGGCTATGAGCCGGCGAAGATCTTTGTGAGGGCATTCACCCCGAGTCAAGGATCACTCACTACGCTTCTGGCTTCTCCGCCCCTCTACTCGCCACCAGATCCACCGCCGCTCATCGCCCCACCTCATGAAGTAACTGAAATCTCAGCAAGCCCTCTCGACTGCCTTAACGAGCAGAATGGGCCTCACATCTATTCCTTTTTAACCCGCAAAGTACCCACCCTTAATGCCTTTGAGACTCCATTTATTGGAGCGACCGGTCTCGTCTTCAAGGTTACGAGTGGTCAGTTGGAGCTGGTTGTGAAGGCAATACCTCCGGGCTGGAACGGAAGGGACGACCTGTACAACGAGGTCCTTGTGTACCAAGCCCTAGCCGCCCTCGAAGGCACTGCAATTCCTCGGTCCTTGGGGTGCTTTGAAGGTGAAGGATGGGTCATTCTTGTGATGCAGGATTGTGGCAATTCGGTCACGGAGGTCAGTTCACTATCCTCTCGGCAAAGGTGAGCACTTTCCACATATAAGGCTGAGGATCTGGAGCTTAAACATGATTAGGGAACTGCTCTGGCAGCACGCGTGCTCTATTCACGCGAGCGGTGTAGCACACCACGATCTGGAGCCACGAAACTTACTAGTATCGTCTTCGGGAGAGGTACGGATCGCTGATTTTGGATTTTCGGAGTTGGGCCATACGTGTGATAGAGCCGCATGTTACGAGCTCACTAGGTTTCGGGAGCTCCTGGAACTCAACTCAGCTTTTAACATATCGGTAACTTAGTACGAGTCGTAGTTTATATTATCCATATGACGCTTTTCATGATTATGATACACTGCATATATTAGTAGAAGTTCAGACTCACCCTAATAAATAATCGAGGTCCGCCGCGTACTAGTCCGCACAAGAGTCCGCAGGAGTTGTTTGGAGGAATCACTCCGAATTTTGATGCATGGGCACAGCCACCATTGCACTAGCCAAACGAATTTTGTTGAGCGAATATTGACAGTCTTGAATTGACGGTCTTGGACCAAAGTTTGGACATTTCTATCAGCCCTCGTCTCTCGTAGCAGCAGCCTGTTCAGCACCTACAACGATTTCTCTGCACCTCGCGTCCGTCTTCAAGTTCCAGCGTCTATATACTGCGGAAATGATCATCATCCTCCAGCGCGCTGTATTGGATGACGCGGGTGCCGTCTCTCGGCAGGTTTAACTACCGTATTGCAACTCGGGCATCCCACAGAGGAACGATACCGACAAGAGATGAGATTTCAAGTTAGCCTCAGCTTTCTCGCGTTCGCACATGCCGCTCTTCCTGCAGTGGTCGGATTACCCTCGGTGAATCAGCAGCAAGTCCTGGAGCTTAATGGCATCGAAGGCGATGCTATGATATGTGAGTCAGACTCTGCGAACACCACTACTGTCGACTACAATATCTTCAGACGAGCATGTGTCGCATCCTGCGTTTACAGACCATTCGTTGAGGCTCAAGAAACCCACCCTATGCGATGATTCTGTCAAGCAATACTCCGGGTACCTGGATATCGCGAAAGACAAACACTTGTTTTTCTGGTAAGCTTTCGATGCCTAGATCGCGCTGGAGTTCTCATCTTCGATTCAGGTTCTTCGAATCCCGCTCGTCTCCCTCCTCCGACCCCCTGGTGATGTGGCTCAACGGTGGCCCGGGATGCAGCTCTACTACCGGTTTGCTCTTCGAGCTCGGACCCTGCAGCATAAAAAAAACCGAAAACGGGACCGTTGTCATCAATCGTAATCCGTATAGTTGGAACGAGAATGCGAACATAATATTTCTGGACCAGCCCGCGAATGTTGGGTATTCTTACTCGTCCAACAAGACGGTACCCATCAATCATACCCCTTTGGCGGCCCAGGACGTGTATGCATTCCTGCAGCTCTTTGTTAAGCGCTTTGAAGAGTACGGCACGCTGCCGTTCCATCTCGCCGCTGAGAGCTATGGAGGTAAGTGCCGCTGGTCCCCGTCACAGCGTTGAGACTGAGACATTCACAGGTCACTATGCCCCACACATCGCTAGCACGGTTTACCACAAAAACAAGGACGTTGTGCAGGCGCCGTCGTCCGACCTCCGGAAGATCAACCTTCAGTCGGTCATGATAGGAAATGGACTCACAGACCCGCTGATCCAGATGCCTTCCGTCCCGGAATATGCTTGTGATGGGCCGTTTGCAGTCTTCGACACGAATAGCCGACAGTGCCGTAGCTTGCGAAGCCGCGCATCCATATGCGAACGGATGGTGAAGGCATGTTATGCGACCAACACACAAGTGGCATGCGCCCCGGCAAATCTTTACTGTTGGGGATTATGGGGCGTAGCCCAGGGTAGGTTCGGTTTTCGACACCCGGCCCCATTTTGACACGCATCATTATCTCAGAGGCAAAGCGAAATGTCTACGATGTCCGCATGCCATGCGACACCCAGATCGACGGCCCTCTTTGTTACCCTGAGCTTCCTTGGATCGACGAATTCATGAACCGCCCGGAAGTCAAGCGAGAGCTCGGCGCGGACCCCCGCGCGCCCGACTTCGTGACATGCAATAACCCTACCAACTTCGCCTTCCTGCTGCAAGGCGAAGGCGTGAAAGACAGCAAGAGTCTGCTGACCGAACTTGTCGACAATGGGATCCGACTTCTCATCTACGCTGGAAACGCCGGTGCGTGCGATCATCCTTCTGCTCCCCATATTCTAAATGTTTTTAGATATGATGTGCAACTACATGGTCGGTATTTAGTCATTCGAATCAGACCAGAAATTGATCACAATGTTCTTCCAGGGAGAGTCGCGGTGGATAGCTGAGTTGCCCTCGCAGCACAAAGATGCCTTCGAAAAGGCACCGTTCCTCCCGTGGACGGTCTCCGATCGGCAGGCCGGAGTGGTGAGAAGCGCCGGCGAGGGAGCCGGGAATGTCACATACCTGACGGTATTCGAAGCCGGGTACGCCCGTTTGGACTTTCACGAATTTTCCGCTAACTTGACTCCCCACACATTATAGACACATGGTCCCGCACGACCAGCCAGAAGCTGCGCTGGTTCGTCTCGTCTGCATATCGCTCTGTTTTCTGTCTGTTAATAAGTTTTCCGCAGGACATGCTGACCAAGTGGATCCATAACATTCCATTGGCTGATTGAGACTACTTATGGCCAAGCCTTGTAATATCTACCACCCAATATGTAACACCGCTCATCTCATTGAAAAAAATAGGCGTACCAAAGCGCCTATGAAATCGCCGAGATGCCAGAAGGCCACGGACAAGCGGAGCCTGAGACCCTCGGGTTTTCTGCTCGATGACTACCACTCGATGGTATTTCGTCAGTAGGGGCTTGAAATGGATCCACAAGCGATACTAGTGTGAATGGATGGAGCACCGGACATAAAACATATTTTTTTGGACTGGCCACATTGGACAGCCTCCCGCCGAGGCCTTCAATAACCGACCCAATTCCGACGGTTCGTTGCGGGTGAGGGCACCGCACACGATGGCTATTCCGTCAGACGCCGTACCCGCGACACCGATAACCAAAATCAAGGCTAGCCGCCCCCAGTCGACTCCTTCGATGTCTTCGTGGCGAGGTGGTCTGTGATTTGTGCCAAGGGCCGATATACACTACAGTTTACACTCGCAATTGCAGCTTGAATTAGAAAGTATACAGGTAGCGCGTGCTCCGCCTTGTCGAATCGTCTGGCGTTCTACAGATGACAATGGTGACGATTCAGAAGGAGAATAGCCTGAGGGTGCATAGTTGAGGAGGTGGCATATTGCGGTTGAGGCCCGGGGCGTGGATGGAGAAAGGGGTCTTCGAGCAAGAAATTATAAGACATTAATTTAATGGACTTGTTCAAGTTACCAATTCTTGCTTTACCCCATTGCGGAAAGAGGACACCCGACCCGCCCTCTTATACTCCTTATCCTGAGGTCGTCTTGAACGGTTCAGGTCTCCTCGTTCCCAAGTACTGGAGTCGGTTGGGAGTCGGAGCACTTTGATTAAGCGCGCTGCTGCCGGTCACACGGTTATCCGAGTCGCGGCTTCACCTCCACGACCATGTCTTCCCCATTCGCTGCAAGGTTGGGGACCAACTACTGTCCGAAGGACAAAGAGATAGCAGAGATCAAAGCTCTCCTCATTGAATCTTCTCTTCGATTGGAGCGCCTCGACGATGAAATTGCAGGAATGCAGAAGGCCATCGACAAACTGACAGCGGAGCGCGACGCCCTTGGGGCCTATGTGGAGGGCCATAAGGCTCTCATTTCTCCTGTCCGACAGCTACCTCTTGATATAATCCAAGAGATATTCACTGCCTGCATCCCCACCCACCGAAACTGCGTTATGAGTGCGAGTGAGGCACCGGTTCTCTTGGGCCGCATATGCAGCTCGTGGAGAACCTTATCACTCTCAACGCCTCGTCTTTGGGCTCGGCTTCATATTGTTGAGCCTACGCGCCCTCATGCCGTCACTTCTGCCCTGTTTGAGGAAAAGCTGGCCCAGCGCCTGGAGACCACCAAGAGTTGGTTAGGGCGGTCCGGCCAGTGCCCACTATCAATCTCACTCGAATGCGGTTACCCACCCCACAACACGCCTACACACACGTATCGGTTTCTGCGGGCCCTGATTCCATTTGCATCCCGTTGGGAGCATATTTCTTTCACAACCTCACAGGCAGCACTCGAGACGCTGTTGCGCATTACTGAGACAGATGTACCAATTCTGAAGAGTGTCGCGCTCGATCAGCGTCCCTACAACCCACCTCAAAGTGTTAAATGGGGACCCTTCGCGATGTTTCACGCTTCTCAGATTTTCAGCTTCTCCATTTCAGCGGGCGACTTGGGCTCTAATTTGGCAGAACTACCGCTACGATGGAACCAACTAACATGCCTGTCAATTACTGGCCCTCCATGGGATCTCCCAACCTCACATACCATTTTACAGACAATCTCCAGTTGCCCTGCACTTCGAAGCTGCAAAATGTCGGTTGACGATAGCGAAACGCATTCCGACCATCCTATCGTCGAATTAACAGCCCTTCACACACTCGAGCTATCTTGCAGGGGCTCGGCGCCATCCACTTTCACACTCTTATTCCCCCGGATTTCTTTGCCTGCCTTGCGCAACTTCATCCTTCATGGGTCGCCACATGAATACGGGGCCGACGGGCGGATAGCGGAACTAGATTCTTTGTCCCAGGCGTCTCTCAGTCATTTCTTTGCTGCTTTGACGTGCCTGGAGAGTCTCGGGATAGACAATATATTCCCAAAGTCATCCCTGATTCAAATTATCCAAGGCTTACCATCCACCCTAAAACAACTCAGGATCGAAGATGGACCAGGTTCCTCTCTCGACGACGGCCTCCTAGCGGTTCTAACCCCCGGCCCGGGGCTTCCCCTTTTCTGTCCAGCCTTACAAGAAATTGTCATAAACCATGCCTATTCGATCTCAGACACGACCGTTCTGCAGTTTATAACTGCCAGAATGGCCGTTGAACCCGATACCACACTGAAGCGTGTTCACATCGTGTTCAGCAAAAGAATGGAGTGCGACATCCTGCCTAGCCTCCAGCCATTCATCGACACTGGCCTCAAGATTTCTATCTCGCACCCACTGCCCCCCGCCACAACGTTTTCTCCCTGGCAGGGATTGGCTGATGCTCCGTCCGTTTCCTCTCCTGTGTTTTGGGACTGACTGTAGTGCTGTGTATCGTTATCGATGGTGTAAAAGGCAGATGTATTCAAACAAAATAAACTGGTTGCACTAAGGTTAACCTTTTTTGTTTGTTTGTGCATCACGTTGTGGAATGAGACTCTCTATCCTTACGCTGACAACTATTATGCTAGTTCGGTCCTGCCCAGAATCGAAAATTTGCCTTGCATTGATCCACAAATTTAGCTTGGCTTACTATGTCGGACCGAATTTGGTCCTAGGGTCAATTGGCTGCCTGTAGGGTGAATGAGGTACGGATGGCTGAACATGACCAGTTCGTTAAGATGTAGCAGATAGGAACAGGCTGGATGCAAACCCTCTGTTAACCGCAAAGGGTGAGACGGCAGAAATCCCTCTCGGGTCAATGGCCCTACTCCATGCACCACCTTGCTGTACGATACATACTTAGACTGAGTTTTGTGTTCCGAGTTCACGCGTCGCTGCCACGGAAGGAGGCGGAAGGACACGCGTGTGATTCCGGCACGTCAGCGTGACGTCGAGTTCGCGACGGAAAGTTGGAAATTTGCTGCCAGCTCTTCAGCCAATCCACTCTTTCTCCACCTACCACCATCATGTCGCTCCCCCAGCCCGTCCCCCCATCCTGGAAGGTCTCACAAACCCTACCCATGTCTACTCCCGCTGACTTGCTCTCTTCCAGGATCTCGGAAAGTCGTCCACGGACCTGCTGCAGAAGGACTACCCCTTCCAGGGTGTTGGGCTCGAGATCAAGACCAAGACCCCGTCGAATGTCGTCTTCAAGGTCGCGGGGAACCGCTCCTCGCACAACGGCACCATCCTCGGCGACCTGGAGGCCAAGATGAGCCAGCCCAAGCACGGGCTCACCAGCACCACCGCGTGGACCACCACGAACGTGCTTAAGAACCAGATTGAGATCGACAACCAGCTCGCAAAGGGCCTCAAGATCGACCTCACCACCTCGCTTGCCCCGGAAAAGGGCAACAAGACCGCCATCCTCGCCGCTGCCTACAAGCAGTCTGGCTTCCACTCGCGCGCGTTCCTCAATGTCCTCAAGGTTCCTTGTTTTTCTAACAAAACTGTATTCCGCCCTTCTCACGCGTTTTTTCTAGGGCCCGACATTCACCGCGGACACCGTTTTGGGACGCGACGGCTTCCTCGTCGGCGCTGAGGCCGCGTACAACGTCACCGAAGGTAGCATCACCAGCTATGCGCTGGCTGCGGGCTTCAACGCCCCCGAGTACGCGGTGACATTGCACGCGCTGAAGGACCTTAAGTCTTTCTCCGCGAGCTACTACCACCGCGTCAGCCCTGACGTCGAGGCCGGCGCCAAGGCCGTCTATGACCCCAAACTCACCAACGGCGGCGTCTCGATCGAGGTCGGCACCAAGACGTCAGTGCATTTACATTTTCTTGTCGACGACTCGACTGACCGTGGCACGCAGGTACCTTGACTCGGCTGCTTTCGTCAAGGCCAAAATCAACAACTCGGGTGTCCTTGCTCTCGGTACGCAGACTGCCCTTGGTTTTTCTGTTTTGGATACTTAAAGAGTCACAGGCTACACCCAGTCCCTCCGCCCCGGTCTCAAAGCGTCCGTCGGTCTTGCGCTCGACACACAAAAGCTGAACGAAGTGGACCCCGCTGGACCGGTACACAAGGTCAGCCTTTCTTGCACCTTCTGCGGCTACCTGCTAATTGTTGGACCAGGTGGGCCTGAGCTTCGTGTTCGACTCATGAATGGGACGTGGCGACCCACAAGTCGAAATAATTACTATAATGTCCATAGATTGCCTGCAATCAACTTCTCACCCATTTGCTTTGAGACTTGACGCGACTATTCTATACATTCATGTTCGTTTCTTTCAGAGATAGACGGGTAAATCGATAGGGGGACGGATGGTGCTAATAAAAAAAAAACAGGAAATTATGCTCCGCGAGAGGCTTTGTCCAGCACTGGACGTGCGATAAGCACGTATCGCGACGGCGGAAGAGGGGGGAGAGACGCACCGATTTCATACGCGACCTCGCTAAAGTCGGTTCCCTGGATCTCGGTAGAAATCCCTACAAGCGAGCGGCGTAGGGCGTCCTTGGACGACGCGTGCACCATCTTGGCCTTGATCTTAGCATCGTCGGGGGACCTGGGTCGCCGCGGGTCAGCACAGGATAGCGGGTGCGCGGGCAGGGGATGCGCACCACGAGTAAAAACAGATCTTGTTCCGCTTGCCACCGTCCTCCTTCGCGAACTCAAGGTCGTAGATGGCCCATCTGCACTCGGCCTCGGGCAGGTCCTTGATGAAATCGTCGTAGTCCTGCGAGTTGGACGTCTTCTCGACGACGATCTCGGTGTTGTCCTTGTTCAAGGTGAAGATGATGTACTTTGCTTGCCGCTTGAGTTTGAGCGCGGTGAACTGCTCGAGACAGTCGGGGTTGACCGAAACGCCGGAAGCCTATACGCAAAGGTCAGCCGCGGTGAATGCAGACGTGGCGGGCACTTTCCATGGTCGTGTGGATGTGGGGGAGGTGAGAGGTGTAACTAAGTCTAAATGTAGTAGTTGGTTGCACCGCCGTGACACAGCCGATCGATTAAGTACCGTCTGGGCTCTAGACTGCACGATACATAAAAATGCTACGCAAATACATCGTCTAGCCACCGCTCGTAATCGTATTCCGCCTCCCCAGCTGCGTTCTGCGCCCGCGGCATCACCTCGCTGAGGTACTCGATCGAGGGCGCAGGCAAGTGGTGCATCCGCAGGTCCAGCTCCGTAACAAACGGCTGCGCCCACTGTCAGAACCAGTCAGAGTGAGCCATGAATGCGTACCTTGTCGGCCGCAATACCCCGGAACGCGTCGCGCAGCTGCTCTGGCGACGTCTGATCTTCCGTGATGTCCACCTGCGCAACGTTAGCCGGCCTGCGGGAACTGCGAAATATTCGTCCTGCGTACCAGAAGGTTGATAAACGCCTCAAAGTTGATCGCGCCGTAGTCCTGCTGCAGTTGATCGTAGATGAAAATCATGTCTTCGTCCTGCGCAGCAATTCAAGTCAGGGCGGGGGCGCGCAGCATCCATCCAGACTGTGCTCACGGAATATACAATCCCCAGACTTGCGAGCGCAGCAGCCATCTCGCTCTGATTAAGCGTGTTTGTCTCGTCCTTGTCAAAGTACCGGAACGTGCTCTCGAACTGCTCGAGTTGCGCTGGTGTCAGATTCGACATGTTCCGCGACACGATCTGGTTGTCGATAAAGGCAATCTTCTTTGCGATGCTCTGCACAACGAGCTCGAGCTCAAATTCGAGATCTTGGCATGTGAAGACTGTGTAGTCGTTTTCCTCCACGTTGGCGGCCTGGCACTCTGCCTCGGCTGCTGCGACCTGCGCCAGGGCGTCGGAGATGGCAGGTATTCGAGTCTGGATCTCCTGCACGCCCTGCTGTTGGACCTGCAACAAGTGTTAGGCATGGGGGAGATTTCGAGGCAACTACATACCTCTAGTGGGCCTTCGAGGGCACTCAGCGCCAATGAAATGGCGCGCAGACGCTGTTCGAAATCGTTCGCCAAATCCGCGAATGACTTGCGTAGCCGTTCCTTGATTCTAGCAGGAATAAGCAAACTTGAAGGTCCAAGAATATACTACACACTGCCGGATCTGCGCGTTTATCGTGCGCGATCGCCGCGCTTCCGAGCCAAGCAGGCTATTCCACGCCTCGTCGACCTGCGGGAGCCCCAGCCCCGGCGGCGGGACGTACTCCCGCAGGCCGTACGTCCGCAGCTTCGTCTGCACGTTGCCGAAGAGTGTCGCGACGTCCTGCTTCTCGACGACCCACGTCCGCTTCGTTGTGTGCTTGTACGCCGTAAAGTCGGCGGACTGCTGCTTCGCGTCTGTGTACGTGCCGGTAAATTCGCTGCCGGCCCAGTTGGTCTGGATCTCCGTGAGCGCCGTGAGGAGCTGGGACGCGACGCGTGAGCAGCGTTGTTGGGGGAGGCATTCGATGGAAACTCACCAGACGCACGCGCCGTTCGTAGTCGTTTCGTGAGACCCACACGGATTGCATGAGTTCAGCGAACTTCTCAACGCGTCGGGACACTGTTTCTGCCTGATCTGGATGGGATGCTGTGAGAATAAGCGCGTCAAGTATGCGTGTCCAACTGACCCATGGACGAAAATGCGTGGAAGAAACTGGCAATGTATGTCATGACACTGCGTTCATCTGGTTTGGTGGAGTCACATAAATCTTCAACTTCTAGTAGTTGCTGAGACATGTCAATTTGAAAGGCCGAAATCTATATAGTCTGGTACATACAGGAATATTCAGGTGCTCCGCGGCGACCTTGAAAGCCAGTCTCGTGTTTCCGTGACGATCGGACTGGGCGGAAGTTAGCCCAAGTGAAAATCACATCTAGAAGTCTTCACACCTTGTCCAATCTATCGTAATCGAGCAAATCCGGTCGATGGCAGTGGATTAGAGCACACCTTGAAAGCATGGATACAAGGTCAATCAAAAGGTTGGATAAACCTACAACGCCAGTCCGTCCGACCAACTGAGTGAGAAATCCTGCACATCAACCTCTTTGTACGGCTCGGTTTTGCGCTGACACCAGAGTAAGAGACCTTCCTTTGCGGAGAGACCTTCTTCACTTTCGTGGCAAGAAATGAGCGGGGGTAGAGCGGCAGCACACTCGCAGGGCAGACCTAATATCCGCAATCGTGAACCGCAGAATCAGGGTCCAAATCATGCCCAAGATGAGCTTGAGGTTCCCGTCGATGATGTCTACGCCGAGCGAATCAGGTGCGTAAGATGCACGCCAGGAAGAGGGCCTACCTTCTGGGCCGATGTTGGTGAGCTTTACGCCCCGAGAGGTGATGAATTCCAGAGCCTTGTTTACATTCTCGGCTTTCTGGACGCGCATACGCGGAGTCTTGTTGTACCTCCCCAGAGAGACGTCGCCTGGGGCCACATAATTATAAGCACATTTTGAAATCCGAATTCAGAACCGCACCCATTATTTCCTGAGTCAAATAAGTTGTCAAGAACTCGGCAAGGCGACTAGAAGCGCTCGCTTACCATGAGTTGGATGAGGCGCACGCCATCTGAAAGATCCCTGACCAAGGACGACATCGGTGGATACCCATTGAGCTCCAGTTTCGTATTCAACCTTGAAGAGATGCAGAGTAAGCCAAGGGCGGTGATCTGCGCAGGATGTGGGTGCACCATTTGCAGAACGTCCGTTCCTGTACGTCCCGCGAGCGTGTCTCGAGTGAGTCCATTAGATGGGCAGATTATGGGATGATACACTAGCAGCCTGTCGAAACAGTCGAGGTGGAAACCAAAAAGTAATTGGGATTCGGTCGACGGCCAATCGTGGCTGTGCCCTTCGGCTCAAGGCGCGTAACGGTCGCGTCTCAGTCTGACTTGTACTCCCATCTTCATTACCTTTCTGGGTCCCCTTCGTCTCTGAGGCGTGTACTGCGATGGCTGCGATACAGTTTGACCCCATATACCACGGCCTATCGGCCGAGGTCGGCAGTGCGTGCCCCCAAGATTCACTCGAAATGTATTACTGAAAAAAAACCGAGCAGAGATGCGTGTGGCGAACAGCGGGATGGCCTGGAAGGGCATCGACTCGGGCGAGGTCACAGCCATCACGGGCGCCGACATCAAGAGCGCCCAGTGGCTTCGCGTCGCGCGCGGCTTTCAGCTCCGCATTGGCCTCAAAGAGCGAAAACGAGAAACCTTCGACGGCTTCAAGCGAGAGGTCCGTACGAGACGCGTCTTTCCCTGACTGCCACTTAGTTATCGCCTTCGCAGGACCTGAAAAAGGTCGCAGAGCTGCTGAAAAACCACTTCCAAATTACACTCGAGGAAATCGATGTATCGTTCAAGGGGTGGAATTGGGGGGTGACCGACTTTAGAGGTGCGTGGCGTCGCTGGATTCGACGCGTCCACTTAACGTCGTGCGGCGTGCAGGGCAGGACCTGGCTTTCCTGGTATCTGGGAAAACGGCCTTTGAGCTCCCGCTCCGCAACGTGGGCAACTCCAACATTGCCGGGCGCACAGAAGTCTCCCTCGAGTTCACCGGCTCGTCCTCCAAATCCAAGCAGGCCGGAGATGAGATGACGGAGATCCGCTTCCATGTACCGGGCATGCTGCAGTCCAAAGCGAAAGGCTCGGATGACGGATCCCAAAAGTCGGACGCGGAGGGCGACGAAGACGACATCACCGCTGCGCAGGCGTTCCACGATAGCATCAAAGAAACGGCCGACATTGGTCAAGTCACTGGCGACATCATCCTCAGCTTCGAGGAGGTGCTCGTATTGACGCCTCGAGGGCGATACGACGTCGACATGTTCCCCGATTTCCTGCGCTTACGAGGAAAGACATACGACTACAAAATTATATATACGGCCATATCAAAACTGTTCCTCTTGCCCAAGGACGATCAGCATGTCCTGTTTATTGTGCGTTCTTTCCATGCCTATCTGTGGGCAGCAACTCATCACAGTCGTTAGCTTGGTCTGAATAACCCTATACGCCAAGGCCAGACGCGATACCACTATCTCGTTATGCAGTTCACTCGGGAGGAGGAGATTACCGCTGAATTAAACATGAAGGAGTCAGTTCTTTTTTTTTTGCCTACAACGGGGATTATATTAATTGTTTTATTTCAGCGAGGACGTCGCCACGTACGACCGGTTAAAAAAGAACTATGAGGACCCTACGTTCGAGGTCGTCTCCAGCGTCTTCCGTGCGCTGGCCAAGAAGAAGATCATTGGTTCGGGCAGCTTCCAGAGGTTTGTCGTCCGCTGTTATGTTGGCCCCTCCTGATCGTACCTCCCAGTCGCGACGGCCACCCTGGGATCAAAGTGAATCTCAAAGCCGTCCCGGGTGACCTCTTCATGCTCGAGAAATATATCTTCTTCGTGTCGAAGCAGCCGACGCTCATCGAGCTCTCCGACATCCAGCAGGTTGTCTTCTCGCGTGTCAGCCAGGGCACCGTTGCACGGACATTCGACCTGAGGATCGTCACCAAGAGCGGACCGGAGTACATGTTCGTCTCCATCAACAAGGAGGAGCTGGAGCCGACGGAGACGTATCTGAAGGAGAAGAAGATCCGCATCAAGGAGTTTGTACCAGACGCCGACGTGCTGGCGGCCGTCGGAATCGACGATGACGACGATGACATGCAGAGCGTTGAATCGGACGAGGACAAGCAGCCGCGGATCAAGAGCGCCAAAGCCGATGACGAGGACAGCTCAGAGGACGGTGCGTTGTGCCTCGAATTCTCATTCGAACGAACACAGGCTCATTTGATTTGGTTTGCAGAGGACTTCCAAGCGTCGGGATCTGATTCAGGCTCTCCCAGTGCGAGTGACTCGGATTCGGAAGGCGCGGCGACGGCGTCCGACGCGAGTGGTGACCGCGATTTCACGAAGGTCAAAAAGGTCAAGAAAGTGAAGAAGGTCAAGGACGATGATGCCCCAAAGAAGAAGAAGAAGAAGGCCGCGCCCGAGCAGAGCGACGCAGAGGACGACGCCGCAGACAAGCCGAAGAAAAAGGCGAAGGCGAAGGCGAAGAGCGACGACGCCATGGACGTGGACGACGACAAGCCCAAGCCCAAACCCAAGCCCAAAGCCAAACCGAAGAAGGACGACGACGGGGGTGCAATGGATGTCGACGAGCCGCCACGGCCAAAGCCCAAGCCCAAGAAAAAGGCAGAGGGGGCGTCCGATGAGCCGCCAAAGAAGAAGCTGAAGAAAGCGGAAGATTAACGGGGTCGTATTTTAGCGTACAGTTGGTTTATTCTGTTTTACTACACTTCTTCTGACTATGATTGTATATTCGTCTCTATTTCTGAGCATGGCCTACCAGCCGCGAGGTGCACTGCCAATTACATACACGGCGTCTAGCTATTTATGTTATTGCATAGGCGTCAGAGGTCCTACTCTCCCCGAGTTCAAGCCCTCAACATTCAGGTGGCCAGGTTGGCAGTCACCGATAACAAGGAAGCACTTGCGAAACAAACTGTCGACATATTACAGAGCTAGAGTTCTATCAAAACTTGAAGAAAAAGAAAAAGGTGAGATTCGCCATCGCACAGGATTCTCAGTGGACTCTGCAATGCGTCTGAAGTGTAATTCTTTACATACCACTTCAAGTTCTCGTCGCTTTCCTCTGGGGACGTCCGCGAGAGACGTTGGCTGACGCGTGTTTCGCTGAGGCCGGATGCAGCTTCTGGATTCTGCAAAGCAGTTGGGTATGAGATCCGGGGGGTCCGAGGGTGTCGCGTGAAGGACTAGGGGACACCTGCACGACAGCTGTCGCCCTTCCAATTGGTATTCACGCCGGTGCTGTCTCAAATCAACGAGCCGGGGCTGGCGGCGGGATCGAGACGCGAGCCATTTGTCAGCATTTGTTCCGATGCTTGTGATGGGCCCCTTCACACAACTTCAAACTCCGCCTTGAAATTCCAACTACTTTGAAACTCTTCCAAAAGTTATCCCTGCCGTCGGCGGCATTCCTGTAAGCTTATTCATTTCCAGGAATTTTACTGAATAAGCTCTAATATGGGCTGAATAATTATCAGTCACCGATTTCTCAGCTGTTGTTGGGCTTTCGGAAGAACCCGTACACGGACAACTATCACAACTAAATCCTTAAACTTTAAAATGAGCTTGCGAGACTCATTCAACCGTCCCAGGTGTGATACGTATCTCAATGACTCTCGCGTCTCCCGTCAATTTTTGGCACACTGCCATTATTCTTCTTGCGTCTGTCCGTGCTGTGAACTCAGCTGCTACTCCAGTAGTCGATCTGGGCTACGCGCGCTATCAAGGAGTCGTCGACACGAACCTCAACATCACCAGTTTCCTGGGAATTCGCTATGCTTCCCCTCCAACTGGTAAGCACAAGTTTAGCCCGCACACCGATGAAGCTCAGGAGGCCTTTGGAAGAGAGTTTACTCTGGCAAGTACCTACCCCACCTTCCAAGGTCGGTGGAGTCCAGCTGGCGTCCAGTAATCCTCCCCAGTGCTACCAAGGAACGTTCGGCGCCTCTCCCGCAAATCCCCTAGCCGCCCGAGATGACGAAGAATCCGAAGATTGCTTATTCCTCAAGTGTGTATTCATTTCTACGCGTGGATATCCATAAAATGACACCCTTGGCGTTTATTCACCCGCTCTAACTTCTACCAAGCTTCTACCAACAATCATTTGGATCCACGGCGGAGGGTGATTGATTTTACTCGTATTTTTGCGCCGCAATTGATCACATACGCCTTACCTACAGATATGTCCTCGGATCTGCCAGCGACTACAACGGTGCAGAGCTTATCCAGGAATCGAACGGAGAGGTCGTCGTCGTTGTAATTCAATACAGGCTTGGGCTATTCGGTAAATATTCTCACCAACAGCACGAGTTTTACTTATTCTCCTCAAGGATTTCTTGCGGGGCAGCAGGTGAAGGAGGGTGGTGCACTCAATGCCGGCTTGCGTATGCAGCACATAGCTTCATCCAACAATTCCTGCTGATCTGACAAATAGTTGATCAAAACTTTGCCCTACGCTGGGTTAATAAAAATGTTCGTTGCTCCTGCCACATGTGGAATAATACAATAACCTGCGCACATTTCGTAGATTGCGAAATTTGGGTGAGTTCAGTACTGCATCGTGTCATGGGTTCAACTGAGAACGCCTGTAGCGGTGATCCCGAAAGAGTCACCATTTGGGGAGAAAGTGCAGGTACTGTATTACTTCCCGGACCAATTCCAGTCCTAAACCTAAACATCGTTTTTAATAGGCGCCGGATCTGTCCTCCAGCACGTAGTCGCACAGAACGGAAAAACAGAGCCCAAGCTCTTCAGGGCCGCGATCACTAGTTCAACCTTTCTGCCGTCGCAGTACAAATTCAACGACAGAATTCCTCAGGTAATTCTCTCGATTCCTTGACGTGCTTTGGCTGATATATGTTCTAGACTTTGTTCAACGATGTGGCAAGCCAAGCTGGGTACCTCCTCTCCTTCTACCCATGAAGCCCGTTGCTTATTATATTTTAGATGCAACGGCACGAATGCCGTTGACTGTCTACGTGCAGTTGATGCCGCACTGTTGCAAGAGATCAACCTTAACGTGATTATCGCCGGCTTCACGGGCACGTTCACATTCGTCCCCGTCGTTGATGGGTCATTCATAACCCAGAGTCCGACGGATGCCCTCCTGAAAGGCGAAGTGAACGGGGTGAGATTCTACTACTTTCTGCAAGTTGAATTTTCAACATTGTGCAGGACATTCTGCTCTCTGTAACAAACGCCCACGAAGGAAATTTGTTTGTGAACCAGAGCGTAGAGTACGATGTGGCGCAGTATTCCAGGCAGCTATTCCCTCTGTTTGGAGCAAGGAGAGTGCGGCGGTCGCGTCTGTTTATCGTTCGCTGGGGTCACCACTCGATCAGGTGAACGCAATAATGGGAGAATGTCGGTCCCTTCTTCCATATATTCTGCCAATAGTTAACTAACGTGCACTGCAGCGATCTTTATATGTCCTACGTATGGCCTGCTCAACGCTTTCCCCGGAGATTCGTACAAGGTTGCTACAACTTCTCCACCTTGATTCAAATTGCTGACTTGTCTTTGCAGGGCGAATACGCGGTTCCTCCAGCACTGCACGGCGACGACGTATTCTACTACTTCCCATCTTTCTCGCTTCCGGGCTCCCAGCTCCAGTTCAACAACACCGCCTTCATCAACGCGTTCACGCAAGGCTTCCTCTCCTTCGCAGCGAACCTCGACCCCAACACCAAATTGCGCCCAAGTATCACGCCTGTGTGGCAGAAATGGTCCCTGGCCGCGGACGCGGAGATGGTCTTTAACAGGACAGAGCTCGGCGCCCCCTGGATCGCGGCGGCGCCGACGTCGCGCGCACTGCTGAGTCGTTGCGAGTGAGTCTTTTATCCGAATCGGATGGTTAAATAACTGGTGGCTTATGGCTGCCGACAGGTTTTGGAAGAGTGTTCGTCATCTCACGGCGCAGTAGCGTCTTCACTTTACCTAACCGAATATTTCAATTCCGGGCGTTAAAGGCATCTTGATTTATCGCATTTTTTTGAGTCTTAATGACTTCTTTGTATGGTACAAATCCGACAATTCGCTTTCCCACGGTTGAAAAAAATGATCATCCAATCATGACGGGAATTCAGACAAGCAGTGTGTTGACCACCCGAAAATCAAGCCCTGTGAATAGCAGTTAACAGAGCTGATGATTAAAATCTGGCTTTGAAGCGACAACCACGGACCATGAAACAAAATAATTATATCTACAGTACTGTACGACCAAGTGTTCAGACGGCCGTAATAAAAGAAAATTTATCGGCCATCTCCAAATTAATGAACACTTGGTCGTAATAGTAAAGGATAACACCCAACCATAATCAATCCTAGAGAAGACATGAATAGGGTCAGAGGTTGCGAACACAAGCCATGAAACCAATCTGACCTTGGAAAGTTCGTAGGGTGGGGGACCTACCTCTTCGTTCGCATAAAGTCGCCTGTGGGGATGTGCAACGCCAGATCCGCCGCGAGGCTCAGGCGGAAGAGCGTGCGCGAATGGCCACCGTGCAGCTGGAAAAGATCCGCCGCGGCACGTGGCACGATGGGCGGCTGCATTGCGTCGCGGGAAATGGGGTTATGGCCGAGCTCGGCGCCAGCGACGAGCTCATGGACGACGACGACCCTGTTGTCTTTGCGCGCGCCGATGAGAAGGGGAAGAAGAGAAAGAGCCAGGGTGAGCAGAATGCAAAGAAAAAACAGAGGGACAAGGCGGAGCTCGAGGCGGTGAGATCGTTGCCAATTGTCGTGATTAAGAATTTCGCCGCCCGGGGGTCGAATCGGGGGGAAATATACGATGTGCTCGCGGAGTGGGCTGCGAATTTGGCGGAGAACCAGGTCGGTTCCGGCTCTGTTCGTGCCTGAACAGAACTGATATTTTCTAGTTGGCACATGTCGTGGTCATTTCTGACAATCGCGAAAACTCCAAAAGGCTCGCGAAAGGTCAGCTATTGGTTGATTCACAGCGGTGTTTACGGCAACTTCTACTACTCACCTGCATAAGCTTCGCGGTGGAAGAACTTTGGGGTTCCCGTCGCGTCATCTCGAAACAAATTTCGACCTTGGGGGCAATCAGCATTTGTTCCGGCTTGTGATCCGCTTCACACAACTTCAAACTCCGCTCAAGTTGACCGAGTTGTTCAGTTTCCGCCTCAACGTGACTTCCGAATCGGGTAATTAACTTCGGCAGAGTTCGGCACGTTCGCGCAAGCATTTGAAGGCATTGCAAGGGAATTTGAGGCAATTTAGCAAAAGTAAGTAAGAACGGAGGAAGCCCAGGTGTATTAAACGAATGTATCAATTACATAAATATATTTACAACTTCGTTTCTGCATGTGCGCGAAGGGGACCGACCATTCAATGCCCCTCCCCTCCCTCGCTGCGCTCGGGGGGTCCCCCGAGCCGGGGCATCTCAGGTCGGCACACTAAAGCCTCGTTTGCGCTTTTCTGCTGATCTTCACCCTAACCGAACCAGTCGTGGCGGGACGACAATGATGATACCCGGAGTTAGGGCGCGCTCCGCTTGCCTAACTCCTCGAAGGCGGGGACAGGTGTCGCTAACGGCGGGTTGGATCTCAGCGGCGATGTCTGGCCGAGTACTCGGGCGGGTAGGTAGCGGGCGTGTGGGCGAGCAGCGGGGATGGGGGGAAGAGGAAAGGAGCGAATGTGGCTGACAGCGGCATGTGTTTATTTGGTGGTGCGCATCAATGTGCCGAAACCTGCCGAGAATAATTACCCGATTTGGGTTGCCACGTTGAGGCGGAAAGTCAAAAGTGAGTTGACCTCCATAGAGCAGCGTCTGAAACCACTACTTTGACACTTCCCAATTGTCCCTGCCGCGAGTTGACGCGTCTACGGCATTCCAGCAAGCTTATTTAGTGCTGAATAATTACTAACAGTAATCCGGGCCGATTTCTCAGCTGTTGCGACAAAACGGTCACGACAAAAATCTATAAAGTCAGGTTGCAACCCACATACTATACTGTAGCTGCTCCTCGCCCAAGGTGTGATCCGGATCTGCAATGGCTCTGGTGTATCCCCTCAATTTTTGGCACATTGCCATCATTTTCCTTGCCTCTGTCCGTGCTGTGAACTCCGCTATTGCTCCAGTAGTCGATCTGGGCTACGCGCAATATCAAGGAGTCGTCGACACGAACCTCAAAATCACCAGTTTTCTAGGAATTCGCTATGCCTCCGCTCCAACTGGTAAGCACGAGTTTGGCCCGCATACCGATGAAGCTGAGGCCTTTGGAAGGGAGTTTACGCTGGCAAGCACCTACCCCACCTTCCCAGGTTGGTGGGGTTCAGCTGGCGTCCACTAATCCGCCCCAGTGCTACCAAGGATCTCCCACAGATCCCTTACCCGCCCGAGATGATGAAGGATCCGAAGACTGCTTGTTCCTTAGGTATGTATTCATTTCTACGCATGGATATCCATAAAATGACACCCTTAGCGTCTATTCACCCGCTCTGAATTCTACCAAGCTTCTACCAACAATCGTTTGGATCCACGGTGGAGGGTAATTATCTTTACTCGCAATTTTGAGCCGTAATTGATTATACACGGGGTACCTGCAGATATATCCTCGGATCTGCCAGCGACTACAACGGTGCAGAGCTTGTACAGGAATCGAACGGAGAGGTCGTCGTCGTTGTAATTCAATACAGGCTTGGGCTATTCGGTAAATACTCTCACCAACAGCACGAGTCTTACTTATTCTCCTCAAGGATTTCTTGCGGGGCAGCAGGTGAAGGACGGTGGTGCCCTCAATGCTGGTTTGCGTATGCGCCACATAATTTTATTCAACAATTCCTGCTGAGCTGATAAACAGTTGATCAAAATTTTGCCTTATGCTGGGTTAATAAAAATGTTCGTTGCTCCTACCACATGTGGAATGATAACCTGTTCACAATTCATAGATTGCAAAATTTGGGTGAGCTAGTACCGCACCGATCAATGGGTACAACTAAGAGTGCCTGTAGCGGTGATCCCGAACAAGTCGCCATTTGGGGAGAAAGTGCAGGTACTGTATTACTTCCCGGACCAATTCCAGTCCTAAACCTAAACATCGTTTTTAATAGGCGCCGGATCTGTCCTCCAGCACGTAGTCGCACAGAACGGAAAAACAGAGCCCAAGCTCTTCAGGGCCGCGATCACTAGTTCAACCATCCTGCCGTCGCAGTACCAATTCAACGACAGAATTCCTCAGGTAATTCTCTCGATTCCTTGATGTGCTTCGGCTGATATATGTTCTAGACTTTATTCAATGATGTGGCAAGCCAAGCTAGGTACCTCCTCTCCTTCTGCCATTAAGCCCGTTGTTTATTATATTCCAGATGCAATGACACTCATGTCCTTGACTGCCTACGTGCAGTCGATGCCGCACTGTTGCAAGAAATTAACCTTAACATGATTATCGCCGGCTTCACGGGCACGTCCACATTCGTCCCCGTCGTTGATGGGTCGTTCATAACCCAGAGTCCGACGGATGTCCTCCTGAAAGGCGAAGTGAACGGGGTGAGATTCTACTATTTTCTGCAAGCCGAATTGTACCAACATTGTACAGGACATTCTGCTCTCTGTAACAAACGCCCACGAAGGAAATTTGTTTGTGAACCAGAGTGTAGATTACGATGTGGCGCAGTACGTCAGGCAGCTATTCCCTCTGTTTGGAGCAAAGGAGAGTGCGGCGGTCGCGTCTGTTTATCAATCATTGGGGTCACCACTCGACCAGGTCAACGCAATCATGGGAGAATGTTGGTCCCTCCTTCCGTATATTCCACCAACAGCTAACTTGTCTGCAGCAATTTTCATATGCCCTACGTATAACCTGCTCAACGCTTTCCCCGGAGATTCGTACAAGGTTTCGATAATTTCTCGACCTTTACCCAAAAATACTGACTTGTCTTTGCAGGGCGAGTACGCGGTACCCCCAGCACTGCACGGCGACGACGTATTCTACTACTTCCCATCTTTCTCGTTTCCGGGTTCCCAGCTCCAGTTCAACAACACCGCCTTCATCAACGCGTTCACGCAAGGCTTCCTCTCCTTCGCAGCGAACCTCGACCCCAACACCAAATTGCGCCCAAGTATCACGCCTGTGTGGCAGAAATGGTCCCTGGCCGCGGACGCGGAGATGGTCTTTAACAGGACAGAGCTCGGCGCCCCCTGGATCGCGGCGGCGCCGACGTCGCGCGCACTGCTGAGTCGTTGCAAGTAAGTTCTTTGTCCGAATCCGATGATTAAATAAATGGTGGCTTATGGCTGCCGGCAGGTTTTGGCGGAGTGTTAGCAATCTTACGGGGCAGTAGCGTCTTCGCTTTGCCTTTGAACCTAATATTTTAATTCTAGGCGTTAAAGGCGTCCTGATTTATCGCCTTTTCACCCCTCTTGTTATGTTAGTTTCTTGAAAATACTATCATATACCATGTCCTCTTGAATTTTCCTTGAGTCCTACATAATGACTTCCTTGTGTGGTACGAAAACTATTCGACTCGGTGGGAGATTTCGGAATATCGAGGAGCGGACCATCCGCTTTCCCACGGTTGAAAAATGATCATCAGATCGTGACAAGAATTCAGACACAGTGCGGTGTGTTGACATCAAGCCCTGTGAATAGCAGTGAACAAAGCTGAACATTGGTTTGGCTGAAGAAACTACGGCGGGTTGGAATAAAGATGCGACCCCATAGTTTACAAAGTCTGTCCTTGTCGACCGTGTTCCAGATTGAACGACGCTGTTCACCAGCCTTGCCTCTGCGGAGCGTCCCTAAGCCGTCCAAATCAGCCCATGGCGGGGCCGTCAAGGCAGGCTGCATAACTCAACCATCCAATATAGGCGCCATATGCTGGTATGGCTCCGTAAGGTACTCGAGGACGAAAAAAAAGGTGGGAGTGCGGGGAATAATGATGTTCCCTAACTGATTGCAGAACAGTGCGGAATCAACCCAGGTTGGTGTGGGCCTGTTTGCAAAACCGCTCCTGTACCATGGGCTCTGGGATCCCAATAATTTACTTCTGTGCTACGAAAAGTAGCTCTCCGACTCGGTTGGATACTTCGGAATATCGAAAAAGCGGATGATGAATCCTACAGTAGATCGTCCATTTTACCCTAAAGGGTAAACATATATTTATTTTACTGGGGTGCGGCAGAACGAGACACGAGGGGGACCACCGATAACTTGAAGGGAGAGCAAGACGATCGCGATATAGAAAAATGATGTATAAATAGGCGGATGATCACGGATACATTCCGTTATTAAGCGGTGCATCGGCCAATCCCTGCCAGGGCGAAAATCGCGGTGGGAAGGACGGAAGATATGTCATGGAGACCTCGAGGCCGGTATCGATGAATGGCTGAAGGCTAGGCAGGATATCGGTCCCCATTCCCCTGGTGAATAGGATCTCAACAAGCTTCAGCGTGGTAACGGGTTCAACGGCCATCCTGGCAGTTATGAACTGCAGAACGGCCGTTTCTGAGATCGAATAGGCGTGTTTTATGGTAATTTCCTGTAAGGCTGGACAGAAAAGGGGAGGAAGCCCGGGGCCGGCGGGGGTTAGAACCGCTAGGACGTCGTCGTCGAGAGAGGGTCCTGATCCTGAGTTGATCCTGAGTTGTTTTAGAGTGGATGGTAAGCCTTGAATAATTTGAATCAGGGATGACTTTGAGAACATATTGTCTATCCCGAGACTCTCCAGGCGCGTCAAAGCAGTAAAGAAATGACCGAGAGATGCCTGGGACACGGAATCTAGTTCCGTTATCTGCCCGTCGGGCCCATAATCATGTGGCGACCCACGGAGGACGAAATTCCGCAAGCCAGGGAACGAAATCCATGGTAACAAAAGTGTGAAAGTGGATCGAGCCGAGCCTGCACAAGATAGCTCCAGTGTATGAAGAAATGTTAATTCGATAATCGGACGGGGCGGCTGCGTTTCAGGATTCGGGCTATCGCAAACCACCAGTTTGCAGATTTGAAGCGCAGGGCACCTGGAGATTGCCTGTAAAATTGCGTGTGAGCTGGGGGCATTCCATTGGGCGGTAATCGACAGGAACGTTAGTTGGTCCCATCGAAGCGGTAATTCTGTCAAACTAGAGTCGCCGACGCCGACTGAAATGGAGAAGCTGGAAATCTGAGAAGCGCGAAGCATCCCCAAGTGTTCCCGTTTAACGCTGTGCGGTGGATTAAAAGGGTATTGATTCAGCGTGACACTCTTTAAAAGTGGAAAAGCTGCTTCAGGGAGGTGGGTGAGCGTATCGAGCGTTGTCGGTGGGGCTGTGAAGGAAATATGCTCCCAACGGGATGCAAATGGAATTAGCGCCTGGAGGAAAAGATCTGCAATAGCCGGGCGAGTAGCCAGATCTGCGGGTGACTGGATTCCAAAAGCATCATCGCCGCTTTCGGGGCCACTTTCGAACGAGATCGACAGGGGGCACTGGCTGGACCGCCCTAACCATGTCCTGGTGGTCTCCAACCGCTGCGCCAGCTTCTCCTCAAAAAGGGTAGAGGTGACGTTATAAAGGCGCACAGGCTCAACAACGTGGAGCCTTGCCCAAAGACGGGGAGTTGAGAGTGATAAGGTTCTCCACGAGCTGCATATGCGGCCCAAGAGAACGGGGGCCTCGCTCGCGCTCATAACACAGTTCCGGTGGGTGGGGATGCAGGCTGTGAATATCTCCTGGATTATATCGACAGGTAGCTGTCGAGCAGGGGACATAAGAGCCTTGTGGCTCTCCACGTACGCCGCAAGAGCGTCGTGCTCCGCTATCAGCTTGTCGAGGGCCTTCCGCATCTCGGCGATTTCATCGTCGAGACACTTCAGTCGGAGGGTAGGTTCGACGAGCAGAGCCTTGATCTCCGCGATCTCTTTGTCCTTGGGGCAATAATTGGTCCCCAACCTTGCGGCGAACGGGGAAGACATGGTCATTGAGGTCAAGTAGCAGCAAGTGCCAAGTAGCTTGCGCCGGAAGTGATGGCGGGACACTGCCACTGATTTCTTCGCTCATCCGAGCCAACTTCGATATAGCAGACGCAGACGCCGCCACAAATGCAGCTTGGAAATTCCAGAGATTGTGCACTTGGTGTTTTCGCACCTCGACCCTATTTCTGGCGCTGGGAAGCCCGGGGACTTGGCCACCCTCGCCAGGACGTGCACAACCTTCCACGATGTTGCGCTCGATATATTTTTACTATCCAAAATCTGATTACATGCATGCCTGCCAATCTTTGGGAGGGTGTCGGCGCTAATAACGGCGTGGTGTAAGGTCTGGTGAGAGACACGGCCTATTCTTTGTAGAGCTTTCCTTCACTCCTACCCCTGGTCCTCAGCGTCCTACCCGCGCACTTGTGGCCTCCGATTGGGAGAGGTTTTTTAAATACTCCTACCGCATCAAATCCCTGACGTGCGACACCTATGTCTTGCGAATCCCAGACTTACTGCACGTTTACGAGGCTCTCCGTCAGGGCTTCGCCGGAGACTATCTACTCCCTAAATTGGAACTTTCGGGGCAGTACCTCGACCCAAACTTCCTTCCCTTCATGGATCTCTTCTTGTACCGCGCATTACGTCGATCAACCTTGGATATTGTTCGGCCAACCTCCACTACTCTGTACTGCCCGGGTTAGTGGGTAGATATCCCGCCCTTCCGACAGTCACAATTAAAGGCATGCCAGTGGCTCCCACGGATCTTCATCGCAGCCAGATTTCTACCTTCGTCCGTGCACTGACGCATGTCCAGTTTCTCGAGGTCGGTGATCTCGATCTCGCGTCCTTGAGCCACGTCGGTCGGCTTCCCACTCTCGAAACGCTGAACATCACCCTGCCCTCTGGAATATCTTTTCCCGGCATCGCCGAACGGAGCATGTTTTGCCATCTCCGTGCGGCCAAACTTTACATTGATCATGGAGACACTCTCGCAGTGAGCGCATTTCTGCGCACATGGGAAAATGCTCCGATGGAATCATTCGATGTGGAATTCGGTAATTGTCCGCTGCCAGAGCGCATGGAGGAGGTTTACCGCGTGCTTTGAGCTCATTGTTTGCACGAATACCTCGAAATATTTCATCCCAGATCCCTTATTTCCCGAACACCCCACCCGGCGCGTTTATGCACTTGGGCCACGTATTCAAGTCCCTCTTTTGCTTTACCAATCTTGGATTTGTAGAGTGTCACGTCACCGTTGGATTTGACCTCGATGACACGACGATATCGGACATGGTACAGTTTATCGAATACCTCCGGTTCAGCTTCAGCTCTTGCGATCACCTTCCGAGTAGCACACTCCTTGGTCTCAAAGCCCTAGCGAACACTGTCTATACCTCACCACGCTCGAAATGACATTTGACGCTACGACTATACCGCAGCCAGTCATCACCCCAGGGCCACGCCGTCTCCAGGAGTCTTGTCTTGTGGCATGCCGCCCACTCCCCGATTTCCCAAGCTTTCCCCGTTACACGGTCCTTGTCCTCAATTTTCATGAACTTGAAGCATGTGACGACAGGTCTCGACGGTTATTATTATATTTTAGACGACGAATTCGCGCGCGGGACTACCATGCATACTGGAAAGAGGTCGAAACCCCCCTTCCGGAACTTCGTCGAAATAGTGGAATTGGGCGTAGCAAAGCATTACAGGATATAGACCATCCTTTTATTTGTATAATTTCTAAACGAAGCTCAGGTCTGCAGTTACGACCGCTTCCCAGTGACGAAAGAGACGTTTGTTTAAAATTATCCCGTCCATTTCTTTGACATATCATACGCAACTCCCGTTAGCACGAGCATTGAACGGTAATATACCCACTGCACGACACCTACAACCCAAGCCGCCACCGCCACACCTCGCCGCCACCGCCCGCCCACAGCACGCCGTCGATGACCTGCAGCGCGGCCAGCGGCGCGGCGAAGTGTATCGCGAAGGGGTTGTGCTGTGTGGGCGACGCGTTTGCGGGGAGATACGTCGCAGTCGATGCGCTAGCGAGGTCTGTGTCCCCCGCCGGCACGACCGGTGCGCCGCTCGCGAGCGCCCACGCGCGTAGGCGGCGGTCCGCGCCCGCGGCGAAGAGGAAGCGCTCCGCGGGGTCGATTGTGGTGCCCTGGGTCGTAGCGTCAGTGCGTGGGTGGGCAGGTATCTGATGTAGGGCACTTACGAGCCGAGCGCCCACCGCGCTGGCGTGCCCCGTGTATGTAGTGACGGGCGGCGCTACGGGGTGCACGAAGCGCAGGTCATAGCTGCCTAGCTGGGAGCGCGTCAGCGTGGGAAGTAGGGGCGCGTCGATAGGTTGGGGTGGGGTGCGGGAAGGGGGAAGGTGACGTGCAGGGAGTGGCCAAATGAAAACGAACGGAACGGTGGACGTCTACCGGGGATGTGCGGGGAGTAAATGGACGAGAAGGAGAAGGGAAAACGCACCCGCCCATTCATACATCCCACCACGAGCTCCTGCCCGCCGCGCGTCGGCTGCAGGAACACCACCGAGCTTCGCATCTGGGGTCCATGCCCACTATCTCCAAAGTTACCATTCACAAAGAGCACCTGCGCGGCCCGTTTACCGCCGCCGCTGCGCGTGTCGAACCGCATCGCGGCGCCTGCGCGCGTCCCTGCGTACACGAGTGTCTACAACCGCGTAAGCTGGCTCATATTATGGAAGGGTGGTGAAAGGGATTGGATCCGATGGTGTGAATGTACGGCCGCAATGAATGTTGACGGAGATGGGACGCACATCAGACTGCGCGACGGCAAAGACGTCGCTGTGGGTGTCGAGCGTGCGCACTGGTGAGGCATCAATGTCGCTCAGAAGTACAGCGTGCTGCGCGGCGCCTAGGAGCACGTTGAATTGAAGGTAAGTAGAAGTGTATTATGAAGTGAGCCGGAAGTGAGGCAGGTGGGCGAATTAGATAGAGCACACACCGAGGACAAGGGTGCGGCCCTGCAGGCTCGCGGCGCGGACGTCGCGCACGGCGGTGAGGCTAAGAAGGTACGCCCGCCTGCGGGGTGTCGGTTAGTCGACGGCATCGGGATTCTAAAGCTAGATACGGACCCATCCGCGCCCCCATCTCCCACGCAGATCTTCGTCGCAGGCCCAAAGCACACCGCTACACAGCGCGCGCCCGCCGTGCACACCGCCGAGATCTGCGTGGAGTTTTATCTTGTTTCGCTGCTCTTCAGTGGACTTGATGTGCAGACGCACCTCGGAGTTGGGATGGAGGCAGAACTCGGGGGCCCAGGGGGTCCATTGGTCTTCGCCTTCCCCCGCATTTCCGTCTCCATTATGGTCGTACACAGAGGAGGAAGAAGAAGAAGGCGTAGTAGAGCGGCTGTACACCCACCCGCGCGCATCGCCGAGGAACTGGCGCGTGCGTCCGTCGGCGTCCGGCGCGGTCGCCATCTGGTCCGAGTGTTGTGTTGGTGAACGGGGCGCGGAAGGAAAGGTCACAACTCACGCGGAGTGCGCACAAGGACGCGGCCGCGCCGGTGGGCTCAACGCGCCCGCGGCGCGTGCCTGCGAGGCGGTCGTGCAACAGAGCCCTGTGGTGGTTGGTAAGAATCGAATTCGACAAGGGAAGATAAAAATGTCGACGGAAACCAGGGAACAAGCAGTGGAAGGGACGCACTGTGAGCTCCGGGCGTGGTGCATACTTGCAGTTGCGCTCCATAGCAGCGTGCGCCGGCGTTTCGGTTTCTGCGCAAAATCACTCAACTCGTCTTGGACCAAGTCGGTGGGGAGTGATTGCGGTGCTGGGGTCGGGGGAGGGCGGGGACGGGACGCGAGAGGGAAGTAGCGGTTGCGGTCGGGGTCGAAGTAGAGTCCGGGGAGTTTGGGCGGCATCCCGATTCTCAAATTTATCGAGGCGTGGAAGTGGAGAAATTTTTGAGGTACGTATGGCTCCTGGGAGGTTGTTTTCTTTAATCACCGCACTGTTCAGCCGTGTATATTCGTGTTCATGTCGCTAACCCGAAGAATGCCTAGTGTCACTGGGAGCACTGGAATTGCCTTTTGGCTATTGGTTTCTTGCACACGAGATTCGGGAAAAAACGAAGTGGATATGACCGAAACCAAAACAAAAGAGGTGCGGTGGGGCAAAGAAAAAAAGGGAGGCCCAAGCACGAACGCGATGCAGTACTACAACACGCGAGGTACGAGCGAGAATTGTTGTAGCGTCTGTTTATAAGAGACTAATGCAGTACTGACAAGTTGGCGAGACCGTAACGTGGGTCCGGTCCGGCCCGGCCGCTCTTTACGAGAACATTGTCTCGCTCTGAGTCTTGGAAACGATTTTAAAGGACAAATTAAATAATACAATATGCAAATGTTCCGGCTTCCTTGAATTTTGAAAGTCGAGTTCGAACCCGCCGTTAACAATGTAATTCAAGATTCAGACGGTGTTTGACACAGGACGCACAAATACAAGGTATTAGAGTTAGTTGACCCAGGGATAATCGAACGGAGAGGAATACGATCCGGGTGCATCAGCCAATCCCTGCCAGGGGCCTGAATACTGCAATGAGAGCGGCTTGAGATGCTCGAAGGAGGCCTCTAGCTTGGCAGTCTCAATGAACGGCTGGAGGCTGGGCAGGATGTCAAGCTCCATTTCTCTGCGAAACCGGATCTCAACACGCTTCAGCGTGGAACCGGATCCAACAGCCATCCTGGCAGTTACGAACTGCAGAACGGCCCTGTCTGAGGCCAAAAAGGAACCATGTATATTAAGTTCTTGTAAGGCTGGACAGGCATGGGGAGGAAGCCCAGGGCCGGGGGTTAGAACCTCTAAGACGTCGTCGTCCAGAGAACATGGTCCACATTCTTGGATTGCGAGTCGTTGGATAGTGGGTGGTAACGCTCGGATAACTTGGATCAGGGATGATTTTCCAAACATATTATCTGTATCGAGACTCTCCAGGCACGTTGAAACAGAGAAGAAATAGCGGAGGGATTCTTCGGATGCTGAATCTATTTCCTGTATCTTCCCCTCGGGAGTATAATACGGAGACCCACGAAGGACGAAAGTCCGCAAGCCAGGCAATGAAATCCAGGGTAGGAAAAATGTGAAAGGGAACCGCATTGAGATTGGACAAGATAGGTCGAGTGTGTGAAGGAATGGCAATTCCACGATCGAATGCGGCGTCTGTATTTCGCTGCCGGAAACCATCATTGCACAACTGCGAAGTGCGGGGCACCTGGAGATTGTCTGTAAAATTATATCCGACGGGAAACCACCATCCCATGAACCGCGGCCAGTAATTGACAGAGATGTCAAAAGGTTCCAGCGAAGAGGCAACTCTGTGGGGCTAAGGTTGCCTGTGGAAATAGAGAAATCGGAAAGCTCAGAACTCCCGAGCATCCCCAAAAGTTCCCATTGAACGGTTTCATCTGGGTCAGGACATGGCAGAAGCGAAAACGCGAGGCTCTTCAGAAGCGGCACATCTGCCTCGGTAAGGGGCAACAGTGTATCAAGTGCCGCTGGTGGGGCTGTGAAGGAAATATGTTGCCAACGGGGTGCAAATGGAATGAGTGCCCGGAGGAAAATTTCTGTGTGCGATGATTGACCAGTGCTCGCAGCGAGAGAAATCGACAGGGGGCACTGTCCCGAACGACCTAACCAAGTTTTCGTGGTCTCCAACCGCTGCGCCAACTTCTGCTCAAATAGGGGAGAAGTTGGGGAACTGGGATGCCTAGGCTCAACAATATGAAGCCGAGCCCAAAGATGAGGCGTTGAAAGCGAGATGTTTCTCCATGCGCTGCATATGCGGCCCAAGAGAACCGGCGCCTCGCTCGCGCTCATAACACAATTCCGGTGGGTGGGTATGCAGGCCATGAATATCTCGTGGATTACATCGAGAGGTAGCTGTCGGATAGGGGAAATGAGAGCCTTGTGGCCATCCACGTACGCCGCAAGGGCGTCGCGCTCCGCTGCGAGCTTGTCAAGGGCCTTCTGCATCTCGGTGATTTCATCGTCGAGGCGCTTCAATCGGAGGACAGGTTCAATGAGCAGAGCTTTTATCTCCGCTATTTCTTCGTCCTTGGGACAATAGTTGGTGCCCAGCTTTGGGGCGAACGGGGAAGACATAGTCGTGGAGGTAAAGCCGCGATAACGTGATGCTTACAAACTCGCCACAACAGCGCGTTGTCAACCATTTCCGACTTTTCGACGGAGCTTGGATGGAGCGGGTCCACTCAGAAAGTTTGCACATCCTCCGGGTTCATTTTTCATTTTTCTTGATTAAAATGACTGTTCTTTACTTCAAATCCATCCACGTACGCGCACTGGGCCACTGGCAACCGCAGGGGGAAACTAAACTGCCAGTCACGCAGCATGCGAGCAACATGTGTTGCGTAGTGGGGTTCAAGATGTCTTTATAGGACGTGGCTGAGCCTGACAGTACACTTTAAAAATTACCGGAGGGCGTACGGCGTAATGAAGACCAGCGCAAAAAGGGTCTAAAAATGAACAGCAATTAACGCGAATCAATTACCATCCAAATTTGGTTGGTTACGAATCAGCCCAGGCACTGGAGTTCACCAACCATCGCTTTTCAGCGAGCCAGGTCGACACAACCTATATAAATGCCTCCACGACATGAAACCGAGTTTTGTACCTTGTGTGGGCCACGGGTTTGCCCGGCAGATCAGGCTGTTTTGACCTGAAGGCGATATCTTAGGTCGGTTGAACAGAGGACAATGGGTTTGCCGACTCTCCGAGTGCGTGACCTATAACGCGAGAGGAGAAGCTAGAAGGACCCCGCAATCCTATCCCATGGGTCTGTTACCCTCTTTCGGATTCTGACTTTCATCAGTGATTTCTACAATTTACTTGTCGGCTTGTGGCACTTTTTGACTTCTCATGAAAAAATAAAACTGCAGAAATGGTGGTCAGATACCAATGCGCACGCTCACATAATTTTTTTTTTTTTGGCGAACTTGTCGAAAATTGACATAGCTGGTCGGCTTGTTTGGCTTGTACAAGCTTGTACAAGTACCAACAAGTGATCTGCATAAAACCCGATGTTCTCCACCTCCACTCTGTGTACAGGGCCGATTCAGATTCAAGTACCAGACATCTTTGACATGGAAAAGCATGCCAGACATTATAATAATATTTCATCTGAAGACCTATGGAATTTAAAGTAGCTATTGAGAATCGGGGCAAAACCAAATCAAGCAGACCTTCTGCCGTCGTAAAATTTACAGCCGAAATGACCGGTGCGACAAAAACAACAAAGATTGCATGTAAATTACGACGTGGGGGTCTGGTCATTCCAAAAACCGACCATCGGCGCATCAACCAGTCCCCGCCAGGGCGAAAATCGCAATGGCAAGGGCTTACGATGCTTAATCGAGACATTGAGGCCAGTTTCAATGAAGGACTGGAGGATGGGCAGAATGTCACACTCCAGCGTTCTGGTGAAGTGAAACTCAGCACGCTTCAGCATGGTGAGGGCTCCAGAAGCCATCCTGGCAGTTATAAACTGCAGAATGGCCGCGTCTGAGATAGAATTGGATTGGTCGATGGAAATTTCCTGTAAAGCTGGACAGACAAGGGGAGGAACCCCAGGGACGGGGGTTAGAACCTCTAGGACATCGTCATCGAAAGAAGATGGTCCTTCCGGTAGGTAGCCATGGATCGTGAGTCGTCAGATAGTGGTGGTAACACTCGGATAACCTGGATTAGGGATGATTTTCCAAACATATTATCCATCTCGAGACTCTCCAGGCACGTCGAAGCAGAAAAGAAATAACTGAGGGATTCTTGGGACGCTGGATCTAGTTCCTGTATCTGCCCTTCGGGACTGTAATCTGGAGACCCACGAAGGAGGAAAGTCCGCAAGGCAGGCAACGAAATCTGGGATAGAAAAGGTGCGAAAGTGAATTTCGAACAACGCAGTTCGAGCGCGTGAAGGAATTGCAATTTGACAATGGGCCCAGGATTTGCCTCCTGCATTTCAGCGTCGTAGACCATCAGTTTGCAGATTTGGAGTGAGGGACACTTCGAAAGTGTCTCTAAAGTCATATGTGACGATGACGCATCCCATGGAAAGCCAGTTATCGAAAGGGATGTTAGCTGGTTCCATCGAAGAGGAAATTCTTCAACACGGCTCATAAAGTGGCTCAATACAATAGAGAAGGTGGAGATCTCAGAACCGCGAAGCATCCTGAAAAGTCGCCAATCGGTACTTTGTTCTTGATGCAAGTGAGCGTATTGTTGAGCCGGAAGCGGAAGTCTAACGCTCTTCAGAGCAGGCACATCTGCCTCAGTGAGGGTAAACAATGTTTCGAGCGTTGTTGTTGGAGTTGCGAAAGAGATATGCTCCCAGCGGGGTGCAAATGAAATGAGTGCCTGAAGGAAACGATTTGGATGCGTAGGCGTGTCTACGGGTGTGTGACCACATTCCAGTGAAATTGATAGTGGGAGCTGGCCTGAACGGCCTAACCAGGCATTCATGGTCTCCAACCGCTGCGTCTGCTTTTCCTCAAGCAGGGTAGAGGCGAAGTTATGATCATCTGTAGGCTCAACAACATGGAGCCTAGCCCAAAGACGGGGTGTTGAGAGCGAGATGGTTCTCCACGCGCTGCATATACGGCTCAAGAGAACCGGCGCCTCGCTCATGCAACACAGTTCCGGTGGGTAGGGATGCAGGCCACAAATATTTCTTGGATTATGTCGAGAGGCAATCGTCGGGTAGGGGAAATGAGAGCTTTGTGGCCATCCACGTACGCCGCAAGTGCGTCGCGCTCTGCTGCGAGCTTGTCGATAGCCTTCTGCATGTCGGCGATTTCATCGTCGAGGCGCTTCAATCGGTGGGTAGGTTCAACGAGCAGAGCTTTTATCTCCGCTATTTATTTGTCCTTGGGACAGTAGTTAGTTCCCAGCTTTGGGGCGAACAGGGAAGACATGGGCGTCGAGGTGAAGCCGCGATAAGCGATAACGTGACGTGAGGGCAAACTCGCCACAACAGCGCGCTGATCGGCTTAAACAATCACAAGAGCGCGCCGGTACTTCGCCTCAGTGACTGAGTCTGAATAACGAAGCGGCTTTGGAGGTGTCGGAGGTCCAAGTAGACTTTGAAGGTTTCAGACAACGCGATTTTATACAGAGAGAAAAATAATCAAGGATTAGAGCTTAAAGTTCAAACAACTCGTTGCGGAAAGTAAGAAAAAAAGTTTGAGTAAAAATCCAGTTCAGGTCGCAAAAGTCCCTGGCATGCCGTAGCCCCATAATGCATATTCTCACCTGGCCGTTGAATACGGATATTATTTAATGAATGCCAATGCACGCGAGTGCTTAGAATTTGGAAGCAGCCGAGTCTGTTCATCAGAGCGCACGGTGCCGGACACCATTAGATTTCCCCTGCAGGTGGAATGACTGGAAACCGAGAGGGAAATAAAACACTTCCTATTCCCAGTCGCAGGAAATCACAGCAGAAATCGTGATACTATTTGATACTCTTTGTTGATAATACGTAGTACTAGTGCATAGATGGGAATTACTAGATGACAAGATAATATTCCTGACTAATAAGGCCCATTGCACCGCATTGTTTTCTGCGTTTTATTGGGGGCGTTCTCCCGAAATTCCAGGCGCCATCTGCCGTGTCTGTGTCTCCGTCCACGGCTCTCGCATATCCCGTCTATTTTCGGCGGATGCATAGTTGCATCCCTGCACCTCGGACTTCTTGTGAGATTGTCAAGATCCATCGTGAAATCGAGCGGGATGATGTACTCAATGCCAGTACTAGTTTCCGCCCTGTTGAATTGTTTTAAATTCCGCTGGTGGCGCCGGGAGCGAATAATAAATACTTGTGAGCTAAGGTATGCGTGGGGCGACAACGGTTACTCACGCCTGGCGGTAGCGGGCCTGCATCTCTCGCTCTCGCTCTTCCAAAGCGTTTCGTTGCTCCGGAGGCAGCCCATTACGTCTTTGGTGTTGTCTCGGGTCGACTTTAGAGAGAAGAGATTGAATGTGGACGCGGGGAGATACCGTGCCTTGCACTCCCAGTCTTTCGCCCTCACTACATCCCTCTTCCGTTCTTAGTCCCTCTTTCGCTCCCTGAAGAATACGAGTCGGATGGGTTGGTGCTGGTAAGTTTGAAGATGCTGGAGATGACGCATAGAGTCTGGTACTCCTGTAATGTGAGGGATTTTGCGACGGCGTATGGGTTCATAAGGTTTTGCTGTCCGGGAGTGAGTCACTTGGAAGTTGAAACAGCGAAAGGGTAAGAAGTTGAACTGTTTTTCTTTGTCTATGGGGCACCCGGAACCGCAGCACTGCCTTGTTTATCTGCGCTAAATCTGTGCTGTCAGCTTCTCTGTGATTTCATCTAGCGGAACTTCTTGGGCACTCCAACGTGATCCACTCAAGCTACGCATGCGGCTTTCTGGAAATCCGCACTGGCTTGAATGTGGACCTTGAGCCTGACCCCCCTGAGGACTAACATAGGTCCCTGAATTATCAAGCCTCCGATAGTTAACGGGGATCAATTTCAGTCTTCTCCCGGTACTTTGGTTGGAATCGGCCCCAATGTTTCACCAGCAGTCAAGTTCAACCGTGTTCGGTCGAGGTCCTTTCCTTTCCTTCAATCCGTCTTTAGTTCATCTTCTCTTTATTCCGAAGAATGGAAGCACACAATCACCTCCGGAATGAACCGTGGGAAAATTGTCTGACACGGAGCGCTCTCTCAAACAAAAAAAAACGACACCCATATCTAAGCAATTACATGAAAATAAACCAATATACGAATGGTTTTTTTCTCTACCACAATGATGATTCCCTGCTCTTCCACTACAGTAGTATTATCCCATCGCCACCACGCCTCCATCAATCACCAGCAGAAGGTCCATCAGCCGGTCAGCGTCCGTAAAGTCAATGTCGGTATGCTGCCAAGTGTTGCGTCAGAAAAGGTGCAAGTGACAGGAAATAATAAGCCAAGTATTACATACCCGGACCCCACCACACAACCTGAACTTCAGTGTGCCAACTTCAAGAGGCTCTGAAGGCTCGTAATAGAGCGGATTTGAGGACGACTCGGGGGCGACGCTATTGCTGGACAGCGGAGGGGCGAGCGCGTTCTTGAGTGCCTGCGAGTCAATAGGCAAAAAAGGACGCTAGTCGAGGCAGAACATCAGAGACGCGTCGCACCAATTATCAGAGTTGAACACTCAATTGTAAATGGCCGTTGCGCCTCTGCTGGTGAGGCACCGGAACCCCGACGCGTCTTTGATGATGCAGACGTGGTGGTGGGTTACGTCCTCGTAGAGCGGAGGGTGGGTCGCTGCCAGAGAGCTTATACAAGCGACTTCAACTTGTGATAAGTAAATAACGCACGAGGAATTGAAGAGTGGCTGAGTAGCCGGAGGTCAACGATACCCACCAAGAGCGCCGTTTCAGTAATTTCACCGCGGCCCTCCCCCTTGAGTCCTTTTGACGCCACGACCTTCACCTTGTATTTCTCTGGCATATTGTACGGATCACTCGGGTGAGCCTAAAATTCCCGTCACTTATGGCAAACAGATTATTCAAAAAGAAATATGTATGGACCACGCGCCAAACGATATACGCAAACTCACGCAGAAACACTGTCAGGGTGAGGACGTCTAGTTGATGGAGTTCTGCGATATTATCCTCCGCTGTCTCTGACGCTGACGCAATGACTTTCGATCAAGTGCGCTCGACGATCTCGTTGAATTCCTCCGCAAAACAGATGGTCGGCTCCTGCGCGTGCCGATGCACGGGTCGCAGGGGCGTCCACGCGATGCTATTCTCATTGATGTTCAAATCCTTGGTGGAAGTAGCCTGAGAACACACGCAAGTCCGAAAATTCAGACGCAACTTGGCCAATTAGTCGCGGATGGTCTCATCCTCGCTTACAGCCACGGCGTACGTATACCCCATGAGCGGCTCCCAGTGCTACCGGCGGAATGCGGGGCCTAAGGCTGTTGGGAAGAGGAGGAGGTCCCAAATTGTTTGGATGAGGGACGGGAGCCAGTTGAATTCAGACGATGTTCTGCGATGTGTAGCTCGGAAGTGCCTGCGATGGGTGCCTTGGAAGTATCTGCGTCGTAACGGGCTGGTGTTTTGGGTGCTGTGGCAACGGAATGGAGGGCGGCCATGGCTGGTGGTGTGTTTGTTGGCGTGGACAATCGGACTTGAGACTTCTGTTTTGTAACTGCGGTTGCCCCTAATGTGAGTCCTGACCGACACATTGAGCAAGACGTCTCACCTGATCACTAATGAGAAGTAGTGCTTTGCGGGCTGGAACTTTGTCGTATTCAGCCCGACAGAATCAACCGTGGGAAAGTTGCATGATAACAGGCTGTTTTTTTCTAGTTTTTTCGTCGCTATGCCAAACTTTTCTTTTAGTATTTGTTCAATTGCAATCGGTATTTTTGTAGCGAGCACATTTTCTGCTTTTTGGTGACTGGACAGAAATATACGCAGAGGTTATACTTCAGATTTTCGCCGTGGTCGAGGCGAACTCGCAAGCTTGATTTGACATTATCGATCATCGAGAGGCAGGAATCGCGTGATATCATTTGCACTCCTCCTCCGTATTCTTTATGCCATCCAGTCCAGAACCTCAGATATTTACCACATATACCCCAATCGACAAGATACGAAGCTCTTCGGAGCTCGAGATCCGCCCCCTGAGCGTCCATGCCCACCCCACCAACCCAAGACAAAAAGCTCTTCTCTTCGTGGCAGACAGCGCGAGGGAACATCTCATCGCTATCGTGGCGATGGTTAGAAAGGAGTCGACCCACTCCGCCGCTAAAAGAATCCAGAAAGCCTTAGCGCTTGCTGCGTGCCGGACAGATCCCTACGCCCCAGAGTCAAACCTAGATACCCCTTTCTTGGTTTCTGCATTACACGAAGTCTGGGACAAGAACCCTCCGCCGCATATTGTCTTCATGCTAGGTCCGCAGAACGACCCCACATCATCCTCCCCCGCAACGCTCCCGGGATTGGAATCTACGCAGGCAATAGCCACCATGGACGACTTGATTCCCTTGGAATACCAATCCCACCCATGGTCTGACGAGTGGGACGACCCCAAAATGCTAAAGCAAAGGCTTCCGGTCGCGTTTCATGTTCGCAGCGAGCCCGGCCGCAGATTTATCTTTCTGTCTGCGTTCTTCGTTGCCGCCTCATATCAAGCTAGCCAAGACGTCGACGTTGAAGGAATTAAAGTTATAGATGGTTTTCTGAAGGTGGTCCTTTTCCACGAATTGGTTCATGTTACCCGTTCCGAAGTGAGCATCTATATTTAACTTTCTAAAGTGTTTGTTCATCGTGATGCAGAAATTCGGCATCAAGAATGCCTTGACACCGCCGCGAAAACCACTCCCAACCGCTGATGCCGCAGTCGTGCCTGTTCCTATGACTGCAGAGAACGCACCCGCCAGCGAAGGCTCCGCCGCCCCCACCCTCGCAGCTGCCGACGCGACCCGGTCTGCCGAGGGTGCCGCTACCGCTGACACGCCCTCCGCTACATTTAGGGAGGCAGGAATAGAAGCTGAACATATCGCTTTCGCTGCAACAATAGGACTATATCTTTCGGGTGTGTTACCTTCGCCCTCCCTCGATTTATAAAATTTCCAGCACTAACTCCAGTTTGAAGGAGAATCCTCTGTTTCTCTACGCGCATACCACCAACCAAAAGACGTGGATCATGCAACCCCCGTCAGCAGTTATATGCTGTGGCGACTTTTCGAAGACACAAAAATTCCTCTGATTCTCCCGCCGCATCCACCATCGGTTGTTATCGACCCGGCAGCATTCGTCTCGCCTGACTCACCGCGCGTCCGAGCTCGTTTCCTTTCACCCATCGAAATGCAGCCCCCGCATGATCCGCAGACAGAGCTCGGCGAGACAGCAGAGAGTAGTCCTATTCCGATGGTGGGCTTGGTGTATATCCATGCGGGAATGGGTGGCGATGTCTTCTGCCGAACGTAGTTTGCCAGTGAGCGAATTGTACATTATATTTATTTCGTGCTCGAGTTGGTACGCGGATTCGCTGCATTCCTCAGGAGAAGACTGATTCACAAATAAAATATGTGCAGTGGAGCACTGGAGGCGTTAAGCGCGGCGCTTTTCATTGTCATTTTTAGCGCCGAAGTCTGTGCCCAGCACTGCCCGAATGCATGTAATCTACAGCTATTTACAGCCACCGACTTCCATGGTCGGGCACTGGCGGTGAACATCTCTTTCACCCATACCTTTATGCCCAAATCTCCCGTTCAGAGCGCCCCCACTTGGCTAGCCAACCTCCGTTGGCTTTATGTTCTGTTCAGACAAAGATTCCGGAAACTCCGGTTGCGGTTAAGTTCGGTGATCCTGCGGAATCAGATCGCCCTCCGAGTCCGAAGAGCGCTTTTCTCCCCATACAATCATGTCGGAAGCGCGAAAGATCCTGAATCGCTACACTATCCCAGGGACCGGGTCACTCATTCTGATATGATTACGATCCTGCCTTCAAGCGAGTCGGCACACGGAGGCTTCGATGTCGTATTCGCACTGGCCGACACAGGCGCAGCAGACCAAACACTGGCAATAAATGGCGCAGCAAACGCGGACTCACAACCAGACCGGGAAATGCCTGTTTCAATGGAAGCCATCTCGGCGTCTGCTGTGCCCGCTTCACATTCGCCCGATGGTTCATCTACTCTCAGTACGACATCTACGCCACGGTCGAGCGACGATACGCGCGGTCCATCGGCTACATCGAAAATATCTGCCATCTTCCCAGAACACTTCGCGCGATATCGTCTACGAGAGACTATGTTAGTCGCCTCCTTGTGCTATAGACTCAGAGCATATGTATTTACTTTTACTTTTCACCAGATCTAGAGAGCGGGTCGAGCGCACCATCGAGCCTCAAACATTCAGCTTCGCATCGTAAGATCATTAATGACCGAGGATGTGTCGGCGCTCACTCATTTACAGGGAAGACACACTTCCGCATGGATGGATTCCAATCCTCCATCCTGAAGGGGCTCGCTATTTTTGTGATCCTAAACGAGTATGTTCTTTGAACTTTCATCTGCAAATCCTGACTTGTTCGGCAGCGGATATTCACTGAATTAAACATTTGTGAGGAACAAAACTTCGCCAATCTCACTCAAGTTGTGCAGCATGTCGTCATGGCCATACACGCCTCTGGAAATGAGATGGCTCCTCATTATTCTGCCCTTTTGGAACGAGCACCATACTCTCCAAATTCCGATTTGCGTATTGATTTGGTTATCGAAATGGATCCCAGCAAGTCAGAGCCAATATGCGGATACTACTACTTCGTCAATCATTCGGAACGATGCCTTTTCTTCCTGCACCCGGTTGTTCCATCCGATTACCTTGCGGCGTTGAATACTATTGACGGCCCCATTGAGAAAGAACGACTCAGTAAGTCGGTTGCACCTCACCCCGATGAAAATGGCATTAACATACCATGCAGGACACGGAATGGAATGCCAGTACTGGTCAGGCCCTACGCCACCTTTTATACCTGTTCTCTAATCGAGCATAGGAAACACTGTACCATATTTCCGAACGCCGCCCTTCCACTGACCAAGCAGTTGATCGATGAACTCCAGGACTGCATCGTATATGGCATCGGAGGTACTTGGTGATGATACAATGAATTTTCCCTCATTTATAATTTTGCATTAGACGTTTCAACATCGTTCACATCGACTGTGACCCGCTCCATTGAAGACCTAAGGCACTGGCTCGATATAGTCAGAAACTTCCGACGTAAGTATTCATTGCCACAACATCCATACTCCCCCTAATGCTCTTTCCTTCAGACGATGATCTAGGATCTGCGAGTACCCTTGGTTAGACCCTCCCTTTGACTCATTCCCAGCTGTATACTAATGCTTGCGACAGCGAGAATGATGGAGCAATTCGGTGTGTATTCGTGTTTCCAGATGGACTAAAATTGACTTCAATTTATTACACAGCTCATGATCGCTTCCTCAATTTTCATGGTCTACCTTGTGCCCGCCTGAACCAGAATCAATCTGTTTACGACTCCGCGTCAAAGCGAAAACGGCGTTCCTATTTGTTTCGCATCGCCTCTCCCTTTCTCTTCTTCGCGCCAGAGGTTTATCGCCAGTCGTTGGAGAATGCATACGTGGACGAAACAGCACTTGCAAGAGTGTGGGAGCCATTTATACACAAGCTTAACACGGAGTGGCACGATTTCACCCTCTTTGTGAGTGACCAACAAGTCCGTGATGAAGCTGTTACTAACGTGCGAAGGCGACCGTGGTCCTGAATGCGAATGTCGCGTTCTTGTCAATCAAAAGTGTCGATACGTTGACTGACAACGGTCACCATTCGGTGGAGCAAATTGCAAGCTATCTCTCTATAGTTGCTAGCATCGGCTCAATCGTCTTGGGCCTGCTCCTGGTCCGGCAAAACCGCACGAAATTCCACGAATCTGCTGTCGATATTGTACGATTCACCCGTCCTTACTGGGAACAAACGCTAACTGAAACCTCAGGCAACGTCCGTAGGCCGCCGAAGCAGCAAGAGATTTGGCCTGGAGCTGTTGGCCGTGATTTTCTCGCTGCCATATGCGCTCCTCGTGTGGTCGATGATTATGTTCTTCGTGGCCTTCATGGCGACATGCATGCGCGTACAAGACACTGTCGCGTGGTCGACGATTGGTTCCGCTGCTGCCATTATGACAGCTCTCGTTCTCTGGTGCATTTGGGATGCATGGGATATGCAAGAGACTGCAGATCACGCGTCTTTGCTGTCAACCTGGGGCCACGCTATTGGGTCTGCATGGCGTACGATTCTCCATCCTTCATCGACCGAAAACCCGCCGCCGGAATCGCTCCAGGATCATCCGCCCGAGGCCAAGCGGCCGTCCAAACCGAAAAGGACGCTTTCGCTATTCGCGAGACGCGTTACAGAAAAAGATACTAAATAAGAGAGTGCTGACGAACCTAGCTCTGCTGCGCCCATAATTTCAGTGTAGCGGGTGTCACGGAAGGAAATAGGCGTGCCCCATTGTAGCTCATTATTAAGCTCTCGGTTAGAATAGATGCGTTGTCCGCGACAGCCTCGAATAGCTCGCGGAAGTTGTCCGTCTGGGCAGATTGTTTTATATGTAGATCTGGTACGGCGCATTACTTACACATACACGGCTTTCGTCTCGCTGCCAGATTCGTTTAGTGGATGGGGTTGCCAGTTTGCTGTAATCTCCAAAGTCTCCGTTGATTCGGAGTCGGCAGGCTCCGAATATGAGCGGTTTGCTTGCGCGACGAGCCTGGTTTTTTCAAGCTCGGGATCGAAGCTGGAGGCGTATTATGAGGAAAAAACATAGGCTATGTCAAGCAGGGACTCGCAGTCGACCGCGGAGAAGAATTAAAGAATGGCAATATGGTGAACATGGTGTATGTTATAACTCCGAGTCCGGGTCGTTCAACCGCGCGCCAAAATGAACCGTGGGAAGATTGTTTGGTCGAGTCCCGAGTAAGTTGGAATTATTACATTCTTACTTGGAGCACATTCATTTCCACGGGTACGAGATACTGCCCAATATCAATGTCTTCACACATATGTACTACTCCAGGATGCAACATATGCATGTGCGATTTTGGATCGATACGCGCGGGTGGAATTCAATCGCAGTGCTACATACGATGGTATGTATAAATTCGGAACACAATAATACGCACGTCGTTAGAGGCGTGTTTAAGAAATTCGCTCTCGGCACCAGAGACCTGTGACAAACGTCAATGAAGGCTTGCTTAAACGCACGGGGATCTCGAATACGTGCACCGGTGCGCCACGGTATCTGGCAAAATGGATAATGCAGCGGGATTTTCCATTTTCCAGGAGAGAACGTGCGCTAAGGTGGTTCAAAACATCCTCGTGTGATACGAACAGACGCTGAGTGGTCGAGCGGGAAAGCGGGATTCATTCAGCGCGGGGCGTGGGAACCTGGAACTTGAGTTAAAGGAAAGAAAGAAAGCTAACGCCTCTGCCACCCACCATCCCCCACCCTTTGTCACCGGCGCTTGAGGGACTGCCTGCGGCGCCCGAACGCGATCCCCGCAAGGGATCGCCAGCGCGCGCCGCCTCCCCCACCCACCTTCCCCTGGCTTTGTTTGCCCAGGTTCATAGCAGACGGAGAGTGGTTGTATTTGAATGAATTGAACTTGAACCATGCGCACAAAGGCGGGGTGGGATTTGCAGACGCGATGTTAAGATTATTTGATTCCTCGATCCCGTTCTTTCAAAGAAACATGAAATAAAACGCACAGCGGCCGCAGGGTTGATTGGTATGTCCGTCCAGGTAGCGGAGCCTAGTAGTTGGGATTATATAAGTAGAATTCGAATTTGAACCATGCTTGCAAGTACCTACATAGGCGGGGCGGGGACTTTCGAACGGCGGGAACTTTAGCAGGCACGACCTTTCGTTTGTTGAATTGTCTTGACGGTGCGGGAGAATGAAAGACAAAAAACCACCTCGTTCAGATCCGCGTTCGAGCTCTACATCCAACGTCCAGCCCCTGCTCCTCCGGCGCGTTTCACACTCACATCGGATAAGACGCAGGACGGTGTATCATAATCACTGTCAGCTGAGTGGCACCCGGGATGTACACACCCTTTTGTTTGACCCGAGAGCTGGTTTTCCGCGTTCGAAGGTGCTCTTCCAGCGTTCGCGCGTTCAATTTTTTACTTCCAGAGTTAAAAGTCCTCCTCACTTTTCGGAAGGTTGATTGCAATTGGCGACGGAGTGCTTCGAGTGTCGGGGGAGTATCTACTGAGTCGGAATTCCGGATCAAGGAAGAAAGAAGGGTGGACAGCTTAAATGCAAGTACTTGCTTGGTTGCACCGCCGGCGCTTCAGGGACTGCCTGCGGCGCGAAGTTCTATCGGCTCGCCGGAGTTCGCAAGGAAGGAGTTGCCTACGGCGCCCTCCCCCGCCCACCATCCCCGATCCCCTGCGAGGATCGCCTGCGCCCGCCGCCTCCCCCACCCACCATCCCCACTGAACGCGAACACTGCGGGGTCCCCGGTGGGTACATACTTGTTTCGAGTCGAGTGACGCGACGGAGCGCTCCAAGTGTCGCATTCCGGATTCAGTTGAAAAAAATTGGATTCCAGATTTGGTTTAAAAAACATAACTACGAAGTGCCCGGGCCAGGGGATACGATAGATTGAATGTATTTGGTTGCGTAGACACTTTTTCATTTGGTTGTATCTGAAGTTGAAGCTTGAAGCTTGAAACTTGAGTTACTTGACCGTCGTCGAGGGATGGACGGGTATGATGGTGGAGAGTCGTGAGGTAGCGGGAGTACAGTAAGTCGAATGTCGAATTGAACATGGCGTGATTTCGAGTTGAGGCTGAGTCCAAGTCAGACACCCGTTCCACGTCTAGACTCGGTTGATCGGTTTCAAGCCTAGGCGACGGAGCGTTCAAGTGTCGGATTCCGGATTCCGCATAAAAAAAGGAGGAAGCGAGGAAGACTAGACAGCTTGAATGCAAGCACTTGGTTGCGCCGCGGCATGCACTTCAGACTTAAACTTGAAACGAAACTCGACTGTGGTCGTTCAGGGATTGGATGAGTGTCTCAAGTGTCGAGCGCTTCAAGTGTCGGATTGCGGATTCTGGATAAAGAAGCGAGGAAGACTCGACAGCTTGAAGGCACCGGCGTATGCCCGTTAGACTTGAAACTGGAAACTTGACTGCCGTCGTCGCCGTCATCGCAGGGATGGGATGGGATGAGTGGTTGGTGGGTTGCATATGATGGGGCGTCGAGCGGGCGAGCAGCAAACGACAGACTGGGTATGGACCGAGACGGAGATCATGATGGACGCGACCGGAGAGAGTTACTGTCATGGTATGCGTAGACGGGCCGGACGGAACGAACAAACAAGTCGAAGTCTAGGGGCTCGGAGTCGGCGGCGGCGGAGAATTAAACATACATCACAATTGGATTTGGAGGTTCCGCATTGTCACTTTGCTTCGATTTTCATCGCAGGTACATATATAGGCGGGGTGGGGATTTAAAATTTCGAGCGGACGGGGATTCGAGTTCGAGCACGCTTTAATTTTCTTTTCTTTTCTTTTCTTGAGTTGTCTGCACGGGCGGTGCATCCAGGTGGACTGGAATATTAATTGGTGAACTCGAAAAGACTTGAAGGAAATGTTGAAGACGGGAGTCGTTCGACATTCCACGCGTCCAGCGATCGGTGCAATGACATTGAAATTAATGTAGTGAACACGGACGGCGGACTGGAGTGGTATTCCGAGCTGAGCGACGCGACGGAGGTCGGAGTCCGGATCAAGGAAGAAGAAAGGAAGACGCAGAGAAGACTGGACAGCCTCTGTGAAAGAAGATAATTCTTTCACGCGAGCCGTCGAAAGAAGACTCGACAGCTTGAATGCAAGCACTTCAAGTTGACTGCGCATGCGCTTTAAACTTGAAACTGGAAACTTGACTGCCGTCGTCGCCGTCATCGCAAGGATGGGATGGGATGAGTGGTTGGTGGGTTGCACATGATGGGGCGTCGGGCGGGGGGTCCGTGAGCAGCAAACGACAGACTGAGCATGTACCGAGACGGGGGTGGACGCGGCCGGAGAGAGTTACTGTCATGGCATGGCATGCGTAGATGGGCCGAGCGGAACGAACAAATCAAGTAGAAGTCTAGGGGCTCGGAGTCGGAGTCGGTGGCGAGGTAGAATTAAATATAAATTATAATTATAATTGGACTGGGAGGCTCCGCACTTCGGTTCTGCAGGTACATAGGTATTGGGCGGGGTGGGGATTCGAATTCGAGCGGACGGGGATTCGAGCGCGAATTCGTCTTTTATTTTTTATTTCTTGACTTGTCTGCACGGGCGGTGCATCCAGGTGGACTGGGATATTAATTAGTGGTCTCGAACAAGCAAAAAAAAAACTTGAAGGAAATAGACGGTGTTACGACTCCTCGGCCGAGTCCTTCAACCTGCAGCACGTCCACGTCCAGCGATCGGCGCACTGACGTCGAAATTGATGTAGTGAACACGGACGGCGGTGTTCCGAGCTGAGCGACGCGACGGAGGTCGGAGGTCGGAGTCCGGATCAAGGAAGAAGGTCCAAGGAAGGAAGACACAGAGAAGACTGGACAGCCTCTGCGAAAGAAGACGCGTGAAAGAAGACTGGACGGCTCGGGTGAAAGAAGATTCGACAGCTTGAATGCACGCACTTGCGGCATGCACTTTGAACTTGAAAGTTGGAGCTTGAAGCTTGGCTGTCGTCGTCGTTCGCAGGGATGAGGGTGTCTGGTGTTGCATAGGATGGGGCATCGGGCGGGGGGCGTGATGCAGCAGGAGTCGGACCTGGACTCGGAGTCGGCAGGAGGAAGAGCGATGCCACAGCAAAGAGTGATGTCACAGCACGAAGTACTAGGCAGGAGGAATGCAGGGGGTCCGGAGGTACATACGCGGGGCCAAGTCGACGGGGCAGACGGAAGACGGCGGAGGGGACGGACGCGGCGGAGATTGAGCGGAGCAGTGGTGCGCGTAGAGGCTCTGCCAAGTGAGTGGGCGGCGGGGCAGAACTAAATAATCGCAATTGGACCTGCGCAATCGCCATTGGACTTGCAATTGTTGGCTCCGCACTTTGGTTCGGTTTCCGGGGAGCTCGGGGAGTTCTAAGTAAAGAATCTGGAGGCATAGAAAGCTGCTCGAGGATTTGAAACACAGTTGTATCCAAGGCACAAATACTGCTCGTTGATTGGTTGAAAGTGCTCGCGATCGGCGAGACGCTGTATGATACGGTTACGGGTCATATGTAGCCCTGAGCCACCCCTTGTACGGGTTTTTTTGAACACGAGATGGAGAGCAAGGGAGGGTCAACCCAGACTAAGGTAAGAAACGATCGAATCCATCACTCACATTCAGTCGGTACTATTTATCCAGAGCCGTATGCCGTACAAATACGGGTTTGCGGGTTTGGAACCCGTCCCGCATACCGTCAGGGAAAATCAGACCCGTAACTGCCGTATGCTTTACGCCCGCGGCCGTAGACCCTAAGAATCCAGGTACGGCGAATCACGCACCCGATAACATGTTCTCACCAGTTCGGTGCCGGCGGGCTGCGAGCAGATGGCACAGAGTCTGGATTTGGATATGCGGGGTCTGTTAAGTCCGGATTGGGACGCGAAAGGACGCGACGGGAAGGGCGAAGATGCGGAAGTACGTCATGGCAGGTCACGGCGCGATGGTCGAGATATTAGGTTGCCGCCGCCGGTTAGGCTTTGGGTGTGACAGGGATCGTTGTCGGTGGGCGAGGTGGGCTGGATGGCAGACTGACGTATAACGACGCGGCCTCATGTTGATAAACAAGTGTTAGGCACACATATCGCCTCTGGGATGTGTGCGGGAAATTAACTGATTCAGATGCAGATGCTGATGCGCCTGGACCACGGGTTTAGAGTCAACAAAGAGAAAAAAAACTATTGTGTCGATTGCAAGTCGGTTGTGCATTCTATGTGTATTGTCGTCTAGAGCAGCTGGAGTAGAGTTTCCGATCGACGCAGGGATTGAATTTGTAGTTGATGTTTCCGAGCGTGGTAACGAAATAAGCTTGCTCAGCCACACTGCGCAATAGGTGCCGTGAAATATTATGGCGACCACATCCACGCTCTGCACCCGCCAAAGTTCGTTCCACCACCACAAGCACCCCCGCCGTGCCAGGATGAAGAAGCGCCGCCTCTCCTTCCAGGCCATCTTTGCAAAGGACCCACCGCCGCCGCAGGATCCACGCGATGGCAGCAGAAACTACCGCACCCTGCCGCGCTCGTTCGCAGCGAGCTACGCGCACGAGTACGCCGCGGCTGCAGCCTACTACGACACGCCGTCCCCCGACGCGCTCGCGCTCCCGCCGTCCAGCAGCCCCACGTCGTCGTTCCTCCTCGACGACGACCCCTTCGCAGACCTCTCCGGCGGCCCGCTCTCCGCCTCCGACGCGCCGCTCGACTCCCTCGCCACCCCCACGTCCCCGCTCTCCCCCTCGTCGTCCGTCGTCGCCCTCCCCACCGAGTCCCAGGCCCCGTCGCCCGTCTCCCCGCCCCAGCCACACCCACCCAACATCGCGCGCACCCCCTCCGCGCACGCGACCCCTGCATACCAGAAGCCCGCCTTCCGCGCGCGCCCGTCCCTCCCCTCGCTCCACACCCTCGCCTCCATGAACCTCGTCGTCCCGCACAAGGTCCGCATATTTCTTTATTTACGTGTCTGCGTTCCTTAGAATTTTCTCTCTTCTGCTTCGACTTGTAGGTCCGGCGAGGCCGCGTGGGCGCAGGGCTGCCGTACGAGCCGTGGGACAGCCCCGACCAGCTCGAGTCGCCCGCCGTCGCGAGCCCGCATCCGCTCCCCGCGATAGCGATGACGGCACCGATGACGACGGCAGCGTCGAATTCTGTGCCGCCGCCGATACCAGCAGCGACGCCAGTACCAGCAGCGACGACCCCGAGCCCGACACCAACCCTCATACCCGCCTCAAAACACGCTCCGATATCCATCTTCATACCCCCGACGCCGACTCCCACGACTCATACCCCCGCTCCCCATATACATCCCTCGACGCATACGCCGAATCTCATACCCCCCTCGACGCATACGCCGGCTCTGACGCCTCATACCTCGACGTCCACCACGCCTCACACCTCGACACCTACGCTTACACCTACAACACCCTACTCCCCCCCGCCCAAATCCGCCACCTTCCTCGACCTCTCCGACTCCGACTCGTCTGGCTCTGCCTCGGACGAAGATGAGACGGTGCGTACTTATCTCATTTAGTTTGAGAGAGGTTACTGATTTTATTTTTCTTTGTGCTATTTTTGTATCATCTCCTTCAGCAGCGCCCCCCAAACCCAAGCGCGTCCCACCTCTCGCCCGCTTCCTCCCCACCACACCTCTCGCCCTCACAATCACAATCGCAATCACAATCGCCACCACACCTCTCACCCGCCTCCTCGCAATCGCAATCGCACTCCCCCGCCTCCCCCCACCGCTCCCCGACCGCCCCCTCCCCGCACAAAGCCCTCCCCTCGCTCGCCCTCGCCGCCCTCAGCGTCAACGTCGAGTTTGCGTCTTCGCAGGCGCATACCGTGTCGCCTTCGGGCTCGCAAGCGCTAGTTCAATCGTCCTCGCAAACGCACGTTCAGCAACCGCAGTCACCCACCTCCCCGACCTCCCCGACGCGCCTCGCGTACGCCGTCTCGCCCGTCTCGCCGTCCTCGCCGACCTCGCCGACCTCACCCACGCAGCTCGAGTACGCGTCGCCCGTGGGCCAGGACGCGGCGGCGGCCCCGGTCGTGGGGCATGCGTCGCCCGGTGGGAGTCAATACGCGTCCCCCGTTGGGAGCCAGAGTCAGTACGCGTCCCCCGTTGGGAGCCAGAGCCAGTACGCGTCGCCCGTTGGGAGCCAGCACACCTCGCCGACGCACGTACAGAGTCAGAGCCAGTACGCGTCGCCCGTTGGGAGCCAGAGCCAGAGCCAGTACGCGTCGCCCGTCGCGAGTCAGCACACCTCGCCGACGTCGCCCCTCGTGATCGCGCTGCACAAGCCGCTCCCGGCGCCGCCGCCCGCGCCGCCGAGCAAGTCGCCGGAGAAGGGGGGTGTGCTCGCGAATGCAAGTGCGCTCGAGCTGGCGCACCGCGAGGACCGCGCGGCCCGTGGAGAGGGAGAGGGTGAGGGTGAGGACGAGTCGATGCACAGGAGTATGGGAGAGGACGACGAGGACGACGACCCAGACGCGGCGTACGCCGCCATCGCTGCGCACGACCTCGATTTTGGCTTTGGGTTCGGTGGGGGTGGGGACGGGGATGGACACGCGGAGGGAGGGGCGGCGTTGGAGAGGGGGCGGAGTATGCGTGTGCAAGAGGAGCTTATGCAGGAGGTCCAGATTGTGCAGGAAGAACGGGAAGAGAGTGCGCAAGAGGGCATCGCGTTCCCGCGACAGCCGCTCCCGCCCTCGCGCTCGCTTTCCTCATCGTCGTCTTTGTCTTCGATCTCTGTGTCCTTCTCCCCCTCTGTCGCTGCCTCCTTCGCCTTCCCCACCTCCGCTTCCTCTAACGACAAGGAGGACAAAAACAATTGCGAAAACACGCAAGAAGACGGTACGAAAATCAACCGGGAAGACAGCACGCGCCGGCGGCACCGCTTCCGCAAGTCGTCGCTCTTCGGGAGCGTGCTGCGCTTTGCGCCCGCGTCGCCCGGCCTCGCGGCGGAGGTGGCCGCGGATGTGGAGGGGGAGGGGGTGCGGGTTGTGCGGGAGGGCGTGGAGGGGTTCGATGTCGCGGACGGGGTGCACATCGCGGAGGACCGGGAGTTTGACGAGGATGTGGATGTGGATGGGGACGCCGACGAGTACGACGAAGACCGCCTCTTCGCCGTGGACGCCGACCCGCGCGCCAGCCCGGCCTTCTCGATGGTCAACGACGCGGGGCACGAGGCGCTCGGCGGGAACGTCCTCGCGTCGGAGTACGAGACCGAGTCGGCGTCGGAGGCCTCGCCGTATTCTGCGCGGGACTTTTCGTCCTTCTCGTCGCATGATGCGTCGTTCTCGCCGTCGTATTCTGCGAGGGACGCGTCGTTCTCGCCGACGCGCGACTTTTCCACGCGGGACGCGTCCTTCTCGTCCCACCCCGACGACGCAGACGCTGACGCTGACGCCTCCTCGTCGCCGTACTCGACGCCGTACGCCGCGTCCGACGCATCGTCGGAGTCGGCGTCGTCTGTTCCTGAGCACGCGTTTGAGGAGGGTGAGTATGTGTTGGAGCATGCGCCGGCGTTTGGGCACGCGTCATCGTCCTTTGGACATGCGTCGTTGTCCTCTCACGCGTCATCATCCTCCATCCCTATCCACGCGCACGCGGAGGAGTGGGACTTTGAGCGCGCGTATGGGCGCGAGTATAGCTATGGGTATGGGTATGAGGGGCGCGAGGGCGAGGGCGAGGGCGAGAACGCGTATGAGGGGCGCCAGGGCGAGAGCGAGGACGCGCGTGAGTTCGACTTTGGCTGGCTCCCCGGCGAGCGTCGCTCCGCCTCCGCGTCCCCGTCCGCGTCGGCCTTTGACTTGGAGAACCCAGAAAAAGAGTATGATTTCAGTGAACTAGAAAATGCAAACGCACACCAAAACGGAAGGACTGCGCCGAACTACAGCCGCGCACCGCCGCCGACGCCGGGGTCGGCGTACTCGGACGACGAGCTCGCCGCCGCGGGGCCGGGGTTCTCGTTCCTGCCCGGCGCTGGGCGGGTGCCGGATGACGGGCGGCTCGCGTTTCCGAAGGGCGCGGACGGCGGGTTGGCGCCGGGGTTCGCGTTCCCCGGCCGCAGCAGCGCGACAGACGACTTTGAGCCGGGCACGTCGGCGGGGACGATCCGCGCGAGCGCGCAGCGGGTGAGGTCGCGGTCGATGGTGCGCGATAGCGAGGGCCTGAGTTGGTCGGAGGCGCCGGTTGAGGGGAGCGGGTGGGAGGGGGGGAGTGGGGGGAGGGCTGGGTTTGATGGGGGAAGTAGAAGTGGGAATGCAGGGGGGAGCGGGAGCGGGAGGGCGCGCTCGAAGGGTCGTGGAGGCGATGAGGGGTATGGGGGGTACAGCGGAGGCGGGGCGGGGCGCGGGGATGACCGGGACGGAGACGGGCGGCGCGGCGACGACGCGCGCAAGTCGTCGTTCTCCACGCCGTCCTCGTCGTCGGATTCCGACGATGACTCGGATGACGACTCGGACGACGACTACGGCGAGCCGTCCGCGGTGCCGCAGCCCGAGCGCGCTGCCGGGACTGGAGACGGTTCGTCGGACGACGACGTCCCGCTCGCACAGAGCATTCCGTCCGCTCTTGTCGCGCAGCGCACCATCCGCCGCAAGGTCCGTGAGGAGCGCGATGCCCGGCGGCGCGAGCGTGCACTGCGACGGGGGGCCGACGAGGGTGCGCGCAGCCGGCAAACAACACTGCGTCCCGCCGGAGCCGGCGCGGCCCCACTCGCGGTCTCCGCGCGCCAGGCCGAGGCGTCCGGTTCCGGCGCCCGCCTGCGCACGCAGACGCTCCCTGGGAACGGCACGCAGTCCGCCGCGGTCGACGACCTCACGAAGAAGCTGCAGAGCATGCAGAGCTCGCAGGCGGAGCGCCAGCGCGCGCTGACCATCAACACTGCGGCAGCCGCCATCACCGCCGCCACCACCCCCGCAGAGGTGTTCGTAGGGCGTTCGCGCCATGTGTCGCCGTCGCCTGCGCGCGAGCGCTTCCTGTCGCCGTCGCCTGGCCGTGATCGGTTATCCCCGGCCGCGTCGCCGCCGATGCGCCACCAGCCCCTGCCCGAGGGCGCGCGCGGGCTGCGTGGTCAGCGTTCTTTCCACCGGCCCTCCGCGGCGAGCGGACCCGCGCACGAGGAGGTGCCTCTTCTTCCTGCGGACGCAGTGAAGCGGAGTACCACTACGCGCCGGCCTGCGACGACGGGCGGCCCACCTGCATACGAAGAGATGCCTCTGGCCGACGGGGTGCGGCGCAGCACCACTTCCCACCGGCCTACGACGTCAAGCGGGCCCACACGCGACGACCCGGAGAGCGGCGACGGGCGAGTGCGGAGGAGCACCACTACTCGCCGGCCTGCGGACGACCCCCGCACGCACCACAGCGATGCGGCAAAAGCGCGCGCGATGCCGATACCCGCATACGCTGGGGAGGCGCTCCCGCCCGTGCCCGCGCCCGTGCCCGCGCCGGCCAAACTCACCAAGGCGCCGCCGTCGGGCCGGCCGTCGGGCGAGGGCGCGCCGGGTCCGCTGCGCAGCTCGACGGACGCGGGGCTCGCGACGCCGCCGCAGACGCACCGGCACTTGGCGTCCAAGTCGCAGGGGACGCTCACGCGGGTATTCATCGGCGACATGCAGCGGTTCAATATGGTCGACATTGGGCCTGCGACGACCGCGAAGCAGGTGCTGGCGATGGTGGAGGAGCAGGGCTCGCTCAAGGGCTGGGTCGGTACCGGCGGGTGGATGGTATGGGAGATTGCGCAGGACTTTGGGATGGGTGAGTTTGGCTTTGCTGTTGGTGTGTTGGTGGCGCTGATGGGTGGCGTGCGTTTTAGAGCGACCGATTAGGAGCTTTGAGCTTCTTGCGGACGTGCAGGCGTCGTGGAACAAGGACAAGATGGTCAATACCTTTGTTATCAAGCTGACGCCGCTGGCCCCCATCCTGAGCCGCGCCGTGCGTATTTTTATCCTGCGTTTGCGAGGGGACGCTGATTGACCGCTTTCGCGCAGAACATCCCCTCTAGCTCACCGGTGTACTCTGGCTACGTCGAGTGGGAGATCAAGCGGGGCAAGTGGAACAAGCGTTACCTAAGGCTCCGCGAACACAGCCTGTGGTTGTCAAAGCGGGAGAGTGTAAGTTGTTGATGTCCCTTCCCGTGCGAGAAATGCTAATCCCGCGCTCTCAGGTCAAGGATGAGGTCTTCCTATGCTCACTGTCCAACTTTGACGCGTACAATGTCACACGGCTCCACAAGGCCCCCAAGCCGTTTGTCTTTGCCGTGAAATCCACAGACAACCTATCCTTCTTCGAAAACACTGCAGACTATCTGCACGTCTTTGCGTGCAACCCCAAGGACGGCGACAAGTGGGTCGAGAAAATCCTCCTTGCACGCGTACGTTCCTATCTTATCTATACTGCACCCGCACTGACTAACGTTCTGCAGTCGTATGTTCTGCACCAAGAACGCAATATTCTTTTCAACCCGAAATCGGCCGGCGGCAACGCGGCGACTACGAGCGGGCTTGCGCGCGCCGCCACGCGCAAGACCCCCAGCGCCACGCCCCAGCGCGCCGTACAGCAGCCCCTCGTCACGGTTGCGCCGCTCGTAACCACGCCCGACCGCAACGACGTCTTCGCGCCCGGCTCGCTGCTGCGCTCATGATCACGAACACTCCTTTGTATCTATTTTTCTCTCGTCCGACCCTCTCCGCCCGTTTCTTCTTTTACTCCTCTTGATCTCTCTTCTCTTGCTTTCCTCCTCTCCGTTCGACTATAATTTATCCCCTCCGCGGAGCGCTGTTGTATCCCTTGCGTGCTCCTTGTTCTTTTGTATCCGTATACATAATCTCGGGCGCGGTGTGCGATGCTATAGTAATCACATATAGACAGTGTATGGATGTAGTAAAACAGAATAAATTAACCTGTATGCCAATCCTCTGTGCAAGCACGTCGGGGCGAGTAAGCCTTCCAGAGGTGATAGTAGACTACATCGGTGCGGGTTTTTTCTCTGCGTTCTTTCGCATCTGGGGAAATTAACCAGGAGACTCGGAATACGTCCCAATTGGGTCACTCGGGAACTTCCGGATTTCCATCATTCACGTTTATTGCGGCTTCACCTCCACGATCATGTCTTCCCCCTTCGCCGCAAGGGACCAACTACTGTCCCGAGGACAAGGAGATAGAGCAGATCAAAGATATCCTGATTGAATCTACCCTCCGATTGAAGCGCCTCGACGATGAAATCGCCGAGATGCAGAAGGCCCTCAACAAGCTGTCAGCGGAGCGCGACAAGCTTGGAGCGTACGTGGAAGGCCACCAAGCTCTCATTTCCCCTGCTCGACGACTACCTCTTGATATAATCCAGGAGATATTCACGGCCTGCATCCCACCCACCGGAACTGCGTTATGAGTGCGAGTGAGGCACCGGTTCTCTTGGGCCGCATATGCAGCTCATGGAGAACGATCTCGCTCTCAACCCCTCGTCTTTGGGCTCGGCTTCATATTGTTGAGCCTACGCGCCTTCATGCCGTCACCTCTGCCCTGTTTGAGGGAAAGCTGGCCCAGCGCCTGGAGACCACTAAGAGTTAGTTAGGTCGTTCGGGAAATTTGCCCCTATCGATTTCTCTCTCAGCGAACACTGGTCAACCATCGCACACCGATATTTTCCTTCAGCAATCATTCCATTTGCATCCCGTTGGCAGCATCTTGATTTCACAACTCCTGCAAAGGCACTCAATACGTTGTTGAATCTCACTGAGGCTGATGTGCCGTTTCTGAAGAGTGTCACGCTCTCACTTCTAACACGCCCTGATCCCATTAAGTGGGGACTTTTGGGGATGCTCCGGAGTTCTGAGCCTTCCAACTTCTCTATCACCACAGCCAACTTTCGCCCTACCGTTGCCTCTTCGCTGGAACCTGTTAACATCCCTGTCAATTACTGGCCGCGGGTCATGGGATGGTGGTTTCCCGCCGGATATAATTTTACAAACAATCTCCAGGTGCCCCGAACTTCGAAGCTGTGCCCTACAGTTTTCGGTAGCGAAATACAGACGGCCCATCCCATCGTGGAATTGTCATTTCTTCACACACTCGAGCTATCTTGTGCGACGCGATCTACTTTCACACTTTCTTATCCCGGATTTCGTTGCCCGGCCTGCGGACTTTCGTCCTTCGTGGAGCTCCACATTATACTCCTGAAGGGCAGATAGAGGAACTAAATTCGGCGTCCCAAGAATCCCTCCATCATTTATTTTCTGCTTCGACGCGCTTGGAGTCTCGAAATGGACAATATGTTTGGAAAATCATCCCTGGTTCAAATTATCCAAGCCTTATCACCCACTATCCAACCCAAGAATTTAATGGACCATCTTCTCTTGACGACGATGTCCTAGAGGTTCTAACACCCGGTCCCGGGTTTCCTCCCCTTTTCTGTCCCACCTTGCAGGAACTTGACCTATACGGTTGCCTTTTGATCTCAGACAAGGCCATTCTGCGGCTCATAACTGCCAGGATGGCCGTTGGATCTGGTTCCATGCTGAAGCGGGTTGAGATCCGGTGCAGCCGAGAAATGGAGTGCTACATCCTGCCCAGCCTCCAGCCTTTCATCGAGACTGGCCTCAAGGTCTCCATCACATATCTTCCACACTTCGTGTCGCAATTTTCGCCCTGGCAGGGATTGGCTAATCCTCCGCCAGTTCCTGGTATTTTTTTTTATGCAGACATAGTGCTGCATGCTTGCTCCTATCTAGTGTTCTCATCGATGAACCGCGCAGAAAATAAACAATAATTTAAATTTACTTACAACAATTGAGAAGAGTGTCAACGAAATTTGAGCACAACAATAATGAATCGACGACCGATGACGGAATTTGGTACAATGGATACATAATTTACAAAGACTCAACTCAAGCAAGTATGGTAGTGATACAGCGTAGAAACGCCAAACCCTAATACACGGAAGATTGCAGTTTCAAGTTTCCGGCAGTGGGATCAACATCAACGCTGCGGGCAAGACTCACCCGCACGATAACGAGGGCGGGGATTATATTCTATGGGAAGTTAAGCGCGGCTGATTTCGCATCCCCGTCTAACCCACCATGACCTGGCCGGTTGCGGCCGAAAGGAGTGAAATTGCAGGAGACTCGAGTGCAGCGATCCCCCCGGCAGCTTGAGCGATGACGAAAATTATGATGATCATGAGGTAGAGCGCACTAGATTCGAGGCTTGGATTTTCGCTAGTGTCAGAGGTAGACAACGACTAGATAAAGATAAAACGAACAGTATCGTAATGGCGGTGTTGTATCTCTGAATGAGCATGGGCTGGCCGACAATCCGCAGACTCTCACGTCTCGTCCACCATATACGCCCGGCGGTGAGACCTAGGTTGGTCGTGATCAGGCCTAGGGCTATGGCGACATCAAGTGTGACATCCGAAGTGAAGGCGGAAATTGGGCCGGAGTTAATGGCGCTTGAGCAGCGGATGCCATTGAGTGCCCCGAGAACTAGAACCGGAGTCAGTAAAACCTACAGCAATGTTAGTAGGTTTTACCCGTGGTAGAAAGTAATAAAATCGGGGGCAGGCCAAGAACCACCCATCTCCTATAACGAGACGGGCCCCATATGACATAACATCGATAGATCTATCATCGTGTTTAGCGCCAAAATTGTCTGGTTCAAGTTGAGATTGAGCACAGCCGAAAAAGATGTCCGCGACGAAACTCAACAGGACTCGTTATTAGCAGAAGAGAAGGCTAGGTATGTGTATACTTGTTCACGACAATAAGGACGTTTCCCGAGCTCAGTTTCACCTGCACTACACGGCTATCCCGGCGGTCATCGAAATTTGATAGGTTTCCTTTGGATCCCGAAGATCCGTATATTTAGCGGACTCTGACCAAAAACCGTTCGGAAAATCATGGTTCCCATCAATTCGCACGGAAAGCGATGGAAAACCCACATGAATTTGGGTGGAAATGATGCATCAGTTCGGGCAAATCAACTGATGGTGATCATTTCGGTAGGAATCCAACGAATATACGGCCCGTTAAATGTCGATGACTGCCGGGATAGCCGTGTAAATGCCCGATTGAATTTTGTATGTGCTGGCCTGCACCGACTGTTTCGCCAGCCACTCCTGCCGAGTAGAGAAACCGCAGTAAGAAGACAGTGAAAACGACTTGGTGTAGCATATGTGCGATTGCAAAGGTGCACGCCACTGCAATGGTGCATACGAGAACATGCCGTGCAGGCGACCCTCGATGACACGAGAAATACAATGCTAGAATAGCCAGCACAATGCAGATTCCTGAGGAGCTATTGAAAGACAGAGAGAGATGCCATTTTATACGAACGTACCATTGAGGAACAGCGAACTTGCCGATTTAACTATCTCCGGAGCCACAGCAGCCCAATCGGCTCGAAACAAAGAAGAGTCGTCCATAACGAGGCTAGAGTCTGAGGAGACAAAGACAAGAGTGCAACTCTGTGTCAAAAGAAGGACTAGCCTCCGAGAGGTCGCCAATAAACGACAATAATGACATGGGATTTCTTATATATAGCGGTATCACAGTTATAAACTTGGAAAAGATGTGGCAGGCAAATTTGCCATGGATACTATGATGTCCTGCCGCCAGGCTGATTACAGTAGAGGTTCGAAGTTTCACGCAAAGAATATCCATCGGTAAAGAGTTGACGACAAGTTGTACCAAGGTTTCGGTGATTTCCGGGCGGCTATTTATTTCCCACGGTCCTGCCGAAGGTTCTTAGAATCTCCCGCCGTGTTCTTCAATGGGATTACTGTGGGTACGCCCACCATCTTAGTCCATTTAACTTGGAATCCATTTGTATTCCACCTTCCTAAATAATTTACATGGGTGATTTATAATTCCTTGGTAGCGGATACCCGGAGCCACAGAAGTCCAGTCAGTTCAACAGCAGGGGGAGTCGCCCATGTGCGGTTATCTGAAGGTCATAGTATCAGAAGGAGCCTCAGAGAGAGAGAGAGCAGACAGGATAGCATCCTGCGAAATTTTATTGTGGTAAAAGAATGTCATTCGATTTCACCATGGACACCGTGTGATGTTCTGCCGCCCATCTGGCAGCTTTGCCCTATTCAATAGATAAAATATCTATAGACTGACCGAGATAAATAGTTGCGTTGTCAAGTACTAGTAGCAAGCCGACTCGAATTCAGTTCAAGCTTCTTCAGATTGATGTGGGGTCAAGTTCAAGGTGCAGATGATATCCGGGATTTCTATTCTTCCCACGGTTCAGTATGTGCTTTTGCGGTGGTGCCCAACGATTGAAGGCCATGATGTGCAGATGAAGAAAGAAATATAGCGGAGGGTTCCATTGACTTCATCGTTTCGGCGACTTAAACTCTAAACAACACTAACTCATTCCTTATTGGTTGAAGTATTGGACATCAAGTTGGGCCCGAGCATTAAAAAAATCACACTAGAAGTCAACGAGACTACAGCATGATTTGACGAGATTGGTGAGTGCGAGCTACGACAAGGAGTTAAACGAAAATGTCCGACTAAGGATGATATGATTGGTCCGTACTCGAAGCCGACGGGATTATATGAGTCAACACTACACTGCTGCCAGCTTTGACTGTGTCACAGGGGATTCCATGTCCATTTTACGACCAAAACTGACTCGCACAATAACGAGCGCAGGAATAATGTTCTGTGAGGCGATAGTAAGGTTTGAATCATATGGATTCCGTTTGATTATTTCACGAACCACCAGTTGCCCGCCAAAGCCATAGGACACGTAGGTCACGAGGGGCCCAGTTTCCCTGGAGGTTTTGAATGATAAAGCTACCAGGAGAATGGAAAGGCAGATGGAATACAGAGCACTAGATTCCAACCTTTCATCGTGGTTAGTACATAACCGTTAACCTGAAGCTGATAGTTTAAAACGCACAAAAGTGACATCGCGGTATTGTATCTTTGGATAAACTTCGTCTGCCCGACGGTTCTTAGATGACGTCGTGTCCACCATATCCGTCCTACTGTGAGACCAGTTAAAACTAGATTGGTTGTCATCGCCAGTCCAAGTGTAATCCGAGTGTCAAGGTGAGACCCTGGGGGCGCGATGTCGTTTCGATATACAGTCACATAACCAACCACTGCGAGAGCGAAATAAATATATGAATGCACCAAAGCCACATCAAACGAACCTGTAGTGACCAATAAAAGGAACAGCGGTAAGATCACCACCTTTTTCCTGTAATTTGTATCCCATATAACATAACAGCGATAAATCTATTGAGAATGAGCGCGAAGTAGTGGAGGAAACAAAACGGTACCAAAAGACTGTCGGTAATAGTGCTGGTGCGACATGTCAATACACCGTTTAGCACAACTTGAGGTGTCACATACTTGTTCGTAACCAGAAGAAGGTCCTCGATGAATCCGAGGATCAGGGACATGCGCTGCAAAGAGTCCCATTGCTCGCTGTATATTGTTCCGTTCCCATGCACGGTTGAATACAGAGAACGCATCGACAACGTTGCAGTTACAATTTGCAAGGCCATCTCAGTCATTGCGAAGATAAACATTACTACAATGGCGCAAGTAAGAACACGGTGGCCCGACGGTCCACGACGGTGTACAAAATATAGCGCAAACACGACCAGTAGGACATAGATTCCTATATATCAAGACATGAGTGGTAGGAAACTAGCTTGGGCTCTGGTGGGTAGCATACCATTGAAATACATTGCAATCTTTCCAGCAGCAAACACGCAAGTCAGTTATTGATTCTGACAATTCATTGGGAAATGCATACCGCAGTTTTAAGAACATCTGGTACAGCGAAACCCCAGGCAGTGTCGAAGGCAGCAGTGTCAGCCATCAGAACAAAGAATGTCTGTGATGAACTATTCGGCTCTGCCAAACATCTAGCTCGAGAGAAGAAAGTGAAGAAAGGTTGAAGAGTAATGAACTATTCGGCTCTGCCAAAGAGCTCGAGAGAAGAACGTGAAGAAAGGTTGAAGAGTGGAAACGAGTGTCAAAGGCCCGGGAGTCCTACGATGGAGAAGAATACCGTTATTATTCCGACATGACCGCATCAATCATTCCACTGACAGATCGAAACACGGATAAATTATAATAATACTCCATCGCGGGGGCAGTTCACGTTGTTGGTATCGTTGTTCCAAGAGAGACCAACACGATGACAAGGGCGGGGATGATAATCTGCAGAAAGATTGGATCGAAATGAGAGAGAAGTTGACGTTAGCATTGAAATGGCTGGAAATTGCAGAGTGTTAACTTCCATAATATTTTTTGCCCGATAATGCACAAACGTCCACCAAATCCAGCCGAGCGGTAAAACGCATCCAAGAGATATTATAATACGAGGCGATATGACGATATAGCGCTCAGGCCTCAGTAATAGGATGTACGGAGAAAAAACCGCAGTCGCTGAGAGATTCCAATGCGAAGATTAAGATAGATGGAAGGAAGAGACCACTGGCAGATTTTGAAGAAGAGCTTGGAAAGAAACAGAGCTCACGACTGCTACCATGTCAATAAGATCGCGTTGATATATCCAGTTTTCATCAATCCACGGGACGGATCGTCCCCAGGTAGCCCTAGGTTGCAAGGTTTGCGGCTGCAATCTTCGGAAGAGCATAGTAAAGTACCAGGTAAATCCAAGCGGTTCAAACGAGCGGCTCAGCAGCTCAGATAAGACCCAGGACAATATTTAGCTGGGCTGGAGGTTATTTATACCAGCAAGTTCATCGCAGATAGTTATGTGGTGAACAGCTGGTGCCTACGTGTATTTTTGCTTGGGAGTTTGATACCGAATAGCCCAGAGGGGATACACTTTTTCGCATCGATATGTCCGGAGTGTCTGATTGCGACTCGGACCCCAGTAACTTGGACGCGAAACGAGGCATATAATGCAGAAGTTGGAGCACGCAAACATTGAAACAAGGAGTAAAATTCGATTCACCGTGGAGACAAGTCTTGGGTGAGTCTTAGGGTGAGAATCGAGGCTTGTAATGGAGCATATGCACAGCGGAGTGCCGTGCTAACGTTAGCATTGCATATACCTCCTCTGCGCTTTAGTTAGATACTGAAGTGGGAATCGAAGAGCAAAACATCTGTGAAAGCTGCGAACGCTGTTCAGTCTGGATAGAGAACAATAGAGGCTGAAACGAACCCGTAATACGACGGGAAATATCAATTTGAAGCGCTTGTCAGTCGCCTTAGTTCCAAAGGTATCGAGAACAGTACTGATTGTAATTCTTGGCCAATTCAGCGACTGAGAGCAATTGCAATATACTTAGGCGGATTCGATTCAGTCGTGCCACTTGAAGTACGCCTCGCGCCTTGCTTAAGCTTGCGCCAACCTTGCGCAAGCCTCGCCTCGGATGGCTGCCAGTGGGCAGTGGTAGCTCAGAACAAAAGAAAGATGGCGAGAGGTTAGAGTTGAATTAGAGAATCTAGAGCAGTCTGGAGAATAATTGGGTTGCCATAGAGAGGATTTACCGTCAAAAGCGGATTCGCGTGCCGATCCTCCGCCGAACGACAATGCTGCGCACTCGGCCGACCACTCGCCTCTGCTCCTCCTTCCCTCCCTCCTCTCCGTCCGCCCCGCCATGGACCTCCCCCGCCGTCTTTCGACGGACAGCTCATCCGGGGAGTCGTCGCCAATCCTCTCCAACTTCAATTCGTCCACCTCACTCATCCTTGTGCACGACGATGAGGAGCCTTCTTCACCCTTTAACTTTCCCGCAGACGACGAGGACGTTCCCGAAAGCCCTGATTTCGAAATTCGCAGGCCTTTCAGTCCACCTATGGCCCCGTCACTCATCTTTCTTTACCTCCTCTCACCGTATCTCAAGCTCGGTGCATTGTTCCTGCCAAATACGCAACTACCACTCAAGTACGGCATACCACCGCTGCTCATATTCGCGGTCTTGTCCGCCTTTTCAAGGCAAATATGGTACATGCTAGCCCGGTACATGCGCAAGGCCGACCTCGAGGACATCGTCTTGGACGCCTTTGCTTGGGGCCGCGGAAAGGAACGCCTGCGTAGCTGGATCCGGACCATCGTGCGTGGCGGAACCGGGACACTGCGAGTCCTCTTGTCCGTCATCTACCTCCGTGGTAAGCGAGTCGTACTTGAAGAAGATACGTTTATTTACCTGAATATCAGAATCCGTCCACATTATCCTGCCCCTCCTCCCCGAGAACCTCTCCCTTCCACCACGCCCAATCCTCACCGCCGTGTTTGCACTAGCACTGCTTCCACTGGTCTCCGCCCAATCCCTGGGCTCCAGGCGCATTGTCTATGCGACTTGGACCTCCATAGCAACCTACATAATTTGGTTCTGCTGCGTCGCCGTTGCCCATGCAAACGGGACTCTCGAAATCAATTCCGGCTGGCTTAGGATGGGAACATTCTGGCAAGGCATAAGTGCGTCCTGTTTCTTTGTCTGTTTTTTTTTTTGGGTGAATTGACGACGCCTTCTCAGCTACGACTGCGTTTGCTTTCACTTCGTCGTCCACACTCCCTCTCTACGCTTCCTTAAAAGCCGGTTCCGCTTCCACGGGGCTCTCGAAGAGCTCCCCGTCTCGCTCCTTCAGAATTCTATCCGCCATGTCGGTGGCTATAGCCGTGTGCTTCACCCTACCTCTTATCTTCTTTACTGCACGTCCGAATGCCGTCATTGTAAGCATATTTGCCTGGCTGCTTCCCCGCCTTATTTTGATTCACCTAGCTGCAGGACCCTTCGCCTCTGCGCCTCCAGCCGGCCATCGCGGTGCTCAACTCATTGACGCTGCTGCTCGTCATTCCGTCTGTGCTCGTCACAACGCCGGCTCTCCCTATCTCTGAGCGCATCCGCCGCTCCACTACTATCCCCCTCTCAAAGTACCTCACCTTCGCCCTCGTTATTGCCCTCTCTCTCGTACCCACCCGCATCGCGCGTATCCTGAGCGACGTCCTCATCGCGTGCGCATGCGCAAGCACGTTCTTCCTGCCAGCCCTCATCCACATCACAACACACTTTTTCAAGAGGCCGCTGTCGATCGTCATGCCGCAGATGCCTGCGACGCCAAACCCGTACGCGCACGAGCCTCTGCCGTCCGCGGCCGACGAGCTGCTGCAACGCAAGGAGCGTGCGCTGCAGAGGCGGCAGTTCCGCAAGCGCGTCATCTGGGACATCGGTGTATGGGTGTTGCTACTGCCTGTCGGGGGCGGCGGTTTCGTGTGGGGCGTTGGACGACTTGCGGGCAAGTGGTAGAGCCAAGGGTAGAGCGCGGATCTCGCAGATCTATGTACGCGTATGATGGATGTGTAGATCCTCTAAGCGAGCTATCTCGCTGATTTGGACCTTTAATTTTTAAAATGTATTTTGTATGTAGCTCCCCCTCGCCACCGCTCTTTTAATCTTCGTACACCTCCTTTCTTGAGGTGTCCATGTACAATATATTGTGGATTTGGCGATGTGAAAGAGGAGAGAAGAGATTCAAGATGATCATACCGTTCCCGTCTTCGTTGAGTTGAAAGAGAAATTGAATTGACACGACCGGAATCCCTAAACGCAGATCTACATATTTCTTGCTTCCACCAACTCATCGAAGTTGGCGCTCTTCACCCGGGCCTTCCAGTATTGGTGGGCTTCTTCACCTTTGGCGTGCCGCTTCCACTCGTCGAGCTCGAGCCACGTCCTCCATCCGGATCACCGACAACGGTAGACGGTGGGTCGTCCATATCATCGACCTGGGTCGAACTTTGGGATTGCCTATATTTCATTCTCAGCTTTTTGTCCATGACATCAATTTTGCAAGTCCGCACGGGGTAACTTGGCTCGCTTGCTGCGCAACTTCGCTCGCTTGCTGCGTCAAGGGCTCGGATGCGGTTGGACTCTTTGAGTTTGAATCGGCCATGCCTGGAACGTAAAACGGGTTGGCTTCGGGCGTTGCGGGGATAACGCTGCTCACGGTGCTCTGGGATGTCGGTGTTCTGGGATGTCGTGGTGGTTCAGTGGAGTACTGGTGAGAGGACCCGTTAAGCGCGGCGCTTCTTATTGACATTTTTAGCGCCGAAGTCTGTGCCACTGCTGTGATGATTAATAATATTGATCTACAGCTTTGGCTACAGCCATTTACAGCCACCGACCTCCATGGTCTGGCGGTGAACATCTCTTTCATCCATACCTCTATGCCCAGATCCGTTCAGAGCGCCCCCACTTGGCTAGCCAACCTCCGTTGGCTCTATGCTCTGTTCAGACAAAGATTCCGAAAACTCCGGTTGCGGTTAAGCTTGGTGATCCTGCGAATTCAGATCGCCGCCCAGAGACTCCGAAGAGCCCTTTTTTCCCCGCGTAATCATGGCGGAAGTGCTGAATCGCTGCACTATCCCAGGGAAAGGGTCACTCATTCTGATACGATTACGATCCTGCCTTCGAGCGAGCCGGCACACGGAGGTTTCGATGTCGTATTCCCACTGGCCGACACAGGCGCAGCGGACGAAGCAATAAATGGCGCAGCAAACTCGAACTCACAACCAGACCGGGCAATGCCTGTTTCAATGGAAGCCATCTCGGCGTCTGTTGTGCCCGCTTCACATTCGCCAGATGGTTCATCTACTCTCAGTACGACATCTACGCCACGGTCGAGTGACGATACGTGCGGTCCATCGGCTATATCGAAAATATTTGCCACCTTCCCAGAATGCTTCGCGCGATATCGCCTACGAGAGACCATGTTAGTCGCCTCCTTGTGCTATAGACTCAGAGCATATGTATTTACTTTTCTTTTTCACCAGATCTAGAGAGCGAGTCGAGTACACCATCGAGCCCCAAACCTTCAGTTTCGCATCGTAAGGTCATTAGCGGCCGGGGGTGTGTCGGCGCTCACTCATTTACAGGGAAGACACACTTCCGCATGGATGGATTCCAATCCTCCATCCCGAAGGGGCTCGCTATTTTTATCATCGTGAACGGGTATGTTCTTTGAACTTTCATCTGCAAATCCTGACTTGTTCGGCAGCGAATATTCACTGAACTAAACATTTGTGAGGAGCAAAACTTCGCCAATCTCAATGCAGTTGTACAACACGTCATCACGGCGATACGTGATTCTGAAAATGAGATGGCTCCTCATTATTCTGCCCTTTTGGAACGAGCACAATACTCTCCAAATTCTGATTTGCTTGTTGATTTGGTTATCGATATGGATCCCAGCAAGTCAGGGCCAACATGCGGATACTACTACTTCATCAATCATTCGGAACGATGCCCCTTCTTGCTGCACCCGGTTGACCCAACCGATTACATTACTGCGTTGAATACTATTGACGGCCCTATTGAAAAAGAACTACTCAGTGAGTCGGTTACACTTTGCCCAATGCGAAATGGCGCTAACATGTCATCCAGAGCACGCAATGGAATTCCAGTACTGGTAAGGCCCTGCGCCACCCTTTATACCTGTTCTCTAATCGAGCATAGGAAACACTGTGCCATGTTTCCGAATGCCCTTCCGCTGACCAAGCAGTTGGCCGACGAACTCCAGGATTGCATCGTGTATGGCATCGGAGGTACTTGGCGGTGATACGTGAATTTGCCCTCATTTACGATTTTGCATTAGACGTATCAACATCGTTCACATCGACTGTGACCCGCTCCATTGAAGACCTAAGGCACTGGCTCGCTCTAGTCAGAAACCTCCAGCGTAAGCATTCATTGCCGCAACATCCATACGCCTCCCAATGCTCTTGCCTTCAGACGATGCTCTGGGATCTGCGAGCACCCTTGGTTAGACCCCCCCTTTGACTCATTCCCAGCTGTATACTAATGCTTGCAACAGCGAGAATGATGGAGCAATTCGGTGTGTATTCGCATTTCCAAATGGACTAAAATTGACTCAAATCTATTACACAGCTCATGACCGCCTTCTCAATTTTCATGGTCTACCTTGTGCCCGCCTGAATCAAGATCAATCTGTTCACGACTCCGCGTCAAAGCGAAAACGGCGCTCCTATTTGTTTCGCATCGCCTCTCCCTTTCTCTTCTTCGCGCCAGAGGTTTATCGCCAGTCGTTGGAGAAAGCATACGTGGACGGAATAGTACTTGCAAGAGTGTGGAAGCCATTTATACACAAGCTTAACACGGAGTGGCAGGATTTCACCCTCTTTGTGAGTGAACAACAAGTCCGTAATGAAGCTGTCACTAAGGACGACCGAAGGCGACCGTAATCCTGAATGCGAATGTCGCGTTCTTGTCAATCACAAGTGTTGATACATTGACCGACAACGGTCGCCATTCGGTGGTGCAAATTGCGAGCTACCTCTCTATAGTTGCTAGCATTGGCTCAATTGTCTTGGGCCTGCTCCTGGTCCGGCAAAACCGCACGAAATTCCACGAATCCGCTGTCGATATTGTACGATTCACCCGTCCTTGCTGAGAATAAACGCTGACTACAACCTCAGGCAACGTCCGTGGGCCGCCGAAGCAGCAAGAGATTTGGCCTGGAGCTGTTGGCCGTGATTTTCTCTCTGCCATATGCGCTCCTCGTGTGGTCGACAATTATGTTCTTCGTGGCCTTCATGGCGACATGCATGCGCGTACAAGACACTGTCGCGTGGTCGACGATTGGTTCTGCTGCTGCCATTCTGACAGCTCTCATTCTCTGGTGCATTTGGGATGCATGGGATATGCAAGAGGCTGCAGATCACACGCCGTTGCTGTCGACTTGGGGCCACGCTATTGGATCTGCATTGCGTACGATTCTCCATCCTTCATCGACCGAAAACCCGCCGCCGGAATCGCTCCAGGATCATCCGCCCGAGGCCATGGAGCCGCCCAAACCGAAAAGGAGGCATTCTCTATTCGCAAGACGAAGGGATACAGAGAAGGGCATAGTTTGAAATTTGACAGGCGGCGGTCGGACAAGAACCAAGCGAATAACCCGAAATACAACAGAGCGATACGCATAACAAAGAGAAATAAATAACGGGCGCAGGACGGGAACGCAGGCTATAGTCCCACCACATCGACCTGATCTCCATCGTCGAGGTCCATGTCACCGATCGCAACACCATGCGCCATCTTTTCCCCGTCGATTGACAGCTGGGGATCTTTCTCCGGCTCGGGCGCTGTCCCCTTCTTCCCCTTCCCCTTCTTGCTCGCACCACCGATGCTTTTCCTCGGGCCCTTGCCGTACTTGTCGGCGAGACCAGCCTTCTTCAAAAAAGCCTGGACGATCGCGCCACACGTCGTCGTCTGCCGCACGGTCACCGTTATTTCCTTAGTGATAGCCGAACGGAGGACGAGCTTGAACGTTTCGCCTCCGGCGTCCGATTCCGCGTCCGACTCTTGAGCGTTCGAATACACGGGGGAGGGCGCATCTGTGTCCGAAAGGTCTGGGTCTGGGTCTGGGTCGAATGTAGAAGACGCAGGGTTGGCTCGCAGATACTCCCAAGTGGTTTTGTCACAAGCAACTGCACGGGCATATGTCATCTCTGCGCTGTCGAAACGAGAGGACTGACGAACCTAGCTCTGCTGCGCCCCATAATTTCAGTGTAGCGGGTGTCACGGAAGGAAACAAGCGTGCCCCATTGTAGCTCATTATTAAGCTCTCGGTTAGAATGGATGCGTCGTCCGCGACAGCCTCGAATAGCTCGCGGAAGTTGTCCGTCTGGGCAGATCGTTTTATAAGTAATTCTGGTAAGGCGCATTACACACACACACGTACGCGGTTCAGTTTGAAGACGGCTTTCGTCTCGCTGCCAGATTCGTTAAGTGGATGGGGTTGCCAGTTCACCGTAATCTCCAAAGTCTCCGTTGATTCAGAGTCGGCAGGCTCAGAATATGAGCGGTTTGCTTGCGCGGCGAGCCTGATTTTCTCAAGCTCGGGATCGAAGATGATTGTATCCGTGGATTCATCAGCTTCATAGAGTATGGGTGATGGCGTCCGGTCAGGTGCTTGTTGCCCCAGTGCTTTGCTGAAATGGATGAGCATGATATTATTTTCGAATCACGACTGGATGCGCACCGAACAACATCGCGGGCGAGCTGGAGCTGATGTTGGGGTAATGCAGGAGGGGGTGTTATGGATCGCGAACGACTGCGTTTTTTGCGTTTATTCTTCATAGGAGTAGCACCGAACGCGTCTGTGATTTCCACACCATCGGAGTCTGAGTCGTCCTCAGACAACAGGCTGCCTTGAAATAAGAAATAGACGCGTAAATTCGGGAGGCACGCGTACAGGTCGATCTTCGCTTGAGCGCCACCGGTCTTTTTCTTTTGTTTCTTGGGAGGCGGCGAGTCGCTATCACCTTCACTCTCAGAACGAGCAGTTTTGGGCTTCGATGCTACAATTTTTTCCATTGGCTATACATACCTCGTGAACACAGGCAGGACTCACCCTTGTTCATATTCTCGAGCTTCTTCCATGTCTGCGTGCTGCGCCCTTGATTCCGCATGAACATGGCGTCGTCATCCACGACAACGGGAGGGGCCGCAGAAAGGCCATTGGTCGTCGACGATGAGGCCTCCGCCTGGACCTGTTTGATGCGAGGGCGGGGGCGAGGTCGTGGTGCTGAAGCCATTGTGTTGCCGGCTGACTAAGTGCCATGCGGTCACATGCCCTGCCGAGAGGACGCGTCAGTCCAATTTAAAGTGGAATCCCGGGGATCACCGGGGGCAGCTGCGGCCGAGAGGATTCATCACCTACCGTCACTCCGACCTTTAAAAGAACACACGTTATGGAGCCCCTCAACCTTAACCCACAGAGTCCAACTCCACTCGACAATCTATGTCCCCTCGTTTTCTCTGGTTCTTCCTCGGTGCTGGTGTCGGCGCCTGGTGGGCGACGAATAAGAAAATCAACGTCGACTGCCAGATCCACCGCACCCTTGCACCACCCATGTCTTCGCAACCCAGCCAGCAGATGGCTCCGCCCAACGGCTCGGAGCCCAGGCCAGAAATGCTAGACCATCAGACACTCTCGGACATCTGGGACCGGGAGAGAGTGCGTGTCCGACAGACAACCTATAACCATTCGGACGTCTGGGACCAGGAGAGAGAGCGCGTCCGACAATTCAGCCAAAGTGCTGGAGACACTGTGAGTTTCTGACTTTCGCTCTCCCACTCAAGATCATTGACGCTTGGTGTAGGTTGCCGAATTATCGGAAGCAACGCTAAACACCATTATGCAAGCTACTGAAGCCCTGAAAGCGGTATGTCTTCTGTAATTTCTTCTTTCAGGATCTTCATTTGGGTTGCAGAAAATGGCAGAGCATCGCGCATTGCGGGAAGAGGAAAGGCGAATGGAAGAAGAAAGAAGAAGAAACCCGCCCCGCTACGTTTGATTGGCAGTTCCATTTCAAATATTTTGCAGTGTACATTAAACGTTCAATCATAACTCCGCTCTTTTTGTCCTTGTCCTAGTACAATAACTCGTCGAAGTAATCAATACCAACTTGAAAGCACAAGTTTTCATTTTTTACTAAGCTTGTACCTCATTTTTTTCCCACTTCGTTTCCACGAGTCAGTTGCGAGACTTCAACGAATTTGGAATTCCCGATTCAGCTCGCGATAATTGATCGGATGGCAACGGCGTGGGGTCATCACAGACGCAAATACCTCCTACCATGTCCGAGTCAACGCCTCCGCTGTTCTTCAAGCGCAAGGCCAAACCCGTCAAAGCCAGGCAGTCGTCTCCGGAACCAGAAAGCAATGATACTGCCAATGAATCCCCCAGTACACTGGCTTCGCGATTAAAGAACAAGGCCAAACGAGCAAAAGCAAAGTCGAGACTCAGTTTCGGGGCCGATGAGGATGAGGTTTGCGTTCTAATTGCCCGTAAGATCTTCATGCTAATTGTGGGAAAGGAGGGAGGAGGGGAAGTATTCAAGGTAAAGAAGTCTAACCTCAGCCAGAGGCTATCGCTGGGAACACATCCGTCGTGCGTCGAATTTCGCTTTGTAGCGAGGGCGCTTCATAGAACGCGTCGTTTTTGCAGAAATACCCTACCTTCAAGCTTGGATCAAGCCTCGATATCCCCTCATCGTGGCCCGACGTATGATCAGGCGTATTTGAACCAGCTTAAAGCCAGCACGCCGTCCTCGCGCGCCCCGCTCCCAAGCACCGACCCGTACGATGCAGACATGTCTATGGATGTCGGTGACATGTCTGTAGACATCTCAATGCAAGGGATCGAGAGTGCAGATGTGTTCGGTGCGTCCTGATGCCACTCGACATTAGACGGGTCCTCAACGACGCGATTTGCCAGATTCTGGAACGTTCATTCCGTCAGAGTCGTCAATCAAAGTAGCGAAGGAGCGGCGGGAGCGGCTTCGGAACACTGGTGTCTCTGCTGAAGATGACTTTATTTCTTTGTCTGTCGTGAAACGACCAGACGAGTCCCAGGGCCCGCATCCGGAAAGTCGGTTGATGAGAGAGGAAGATGAGCTCGGGGAAGGTGACGATGGTGAGCGTATTTGTCCCATCCTTTCCGTGGATGCGTTCTAATTGTCGTTCTACAGAGTTTGCGGAATATACCAGTGCGCAGGAGCGAATAGCCCTTGGGAAAAAATCGCGCAAAGTAGAGGCGAGCAAGCGCAGAGATGCTATGAAAGAGATGATTGCTGACGCGTATGTCATTGCATATCTTTACTTTATACGCCTGACTTCGCACATAGGGAGGAAACCGATGAAGAGACTGAGGAATGGGAGCAGGAGCAAATCCGACGAGGTGCTCAGGCACCTATAGATGCGTCTCCTGTTCCGAAAGTGAAAGAGATTTACAAAGCTGCACCAAGTAGGTGTTTGGTCGTTCCCTATTTGACCTTTGCTCAAATCTACGCAGTACCGCCAGCAACTCCGTTACCTTCTTTAGGACCAGCCCTCACTCGGTTAACGCAACAGTTAACCCAATTGACGACTTCGCATGCTTCGAACACAACTGCTCTTACTGCCATCGCCCAGGAGCGCACAGAAGTCGACGACCGAGAGAAAGAAATGCGGCAGATGGTTGAAAGAGCAGAGGCCAAGCGTGCCTGGTTTGGTCAATTCAAAGAGTGGCTCGAAGGTGTTGCCGGCTTTCTCGATGAAAAGGTAGATTCCTTGCACTCTACGCTCGATATTATCTTATATTGAGTTATCTAGTATCCTCTGCTCGAAAAACTGGAAGATGAGCATGCTTCTCTTCTCCAGGAACGATTCGACATGATCAAAGAACGTCGGAATGCGGAAGACGATGACGACCTATGCACCGCTATGGGAGTAACTCGACCACAACAAGAAGAAGAAACTGACGAGCTTGGTCGCGTCATTCTCAAACCGACCCCGGCCCTCCGCCGGGCAGCGCGTCTCGCCCGTCACCAGCGGCGGCATCAAGGTCAAATGACACAGAAGGAATTCGACGAAGAAGATGGCTACTCTACCGACTCGACGCTGCCTCCATCCGATTTCTCGTCGTATCGCAGCGCCATGGCGTCGCTCGCGGAACGTACGGGGCAAGTGCTCTCCGATGTGCGCGCTGAGGAGTTCCGAGATCCCGGCAAAGGACGGTGGAACGCCTGGCGCGAACAATATGCTGACAGTTATGTTGGCGCGTGGGGCGGGCTCGGCGTGGTCAGTGTATGGGAATTTTGGGTCCGGTTGGAGATAGTCGGGTGGGACTTCATCAAGGTTTGCTCACCGAGTCACGCGGTATAATTTTGAACCGTTAACTCAAGGATATTTCAGGAACCCAAAAGCTTAGACAGTTTCAAATGGTATCAAGGCCTATACGAATATTCCCGACCATCCGGAGACGAGCTGGGCCCCGACGGAGATCTCGTGGCCTCAATGATATCCACCGCCATCATTCCAAGAATTTGTAAACTCGTGGAAGGCGGCGCGTTCGATGCGTACTCTGATGTAAATGTTCGACGCGTCGTTGACCTGTCAGAAGAAGTAGAAGCCAGTGTCGAACCGGGAAACGCCAAATTCCTGGTTTGTTCCCGCATGTCGACCTTGAGAGTTCACTGACGGACGAGTTTATTAGGTGCTTTTGAAGTCGGTGCTAACCGTGTTCCAAGCGGCCATAGCCGAAACGGAAAAGCTGGTCGAAAAATACAAATTGGCCTCATCAGCTGGTAGCACCACCTTTGACCCTGCGTCCATTCCTGCTCGAACGCGGTTCCTGAACCGAAGAACAAAACTACTCCGGAATATAATCAGATGGAGAAAATACACAGGTGAAAGATTTGGTATTGGAGAGAGTATCAGCAGACTTGTTGAGACCATCTCCGATATTGCGCGCGGCGGATGGGATGGCGGTCAGATGTTTATAGACCAGGTTCGTCAGCTCTAGATTTTCGAAGACACTTATGCTGATGCGGACCAGGCACGGGCGCTCGCAGCCTCCGTTAAATCGGTTAAGATAGACCGGATAGCCGGAGCATAGTTGTGCAGAGGTTTCGGCCGGTTTAACTTACTTGCGCGCCTCAAATATCATCCTGGAAATATAGGAAATTATGCAAGGCATTTGAGGCTTGTCCTGCGGTTTCATTTTAACAAACGCGCTCGTCAATGAATATTCACGGAATCATTCAGAAGCCGACCGATCACAAGCAGCTCGGAGCAGCGGACCTGAGTTGGTCGCTTGTCAGTTGATCATTCCCGATCACCTACCCCGCATCCAATTTGGAAATCCCCGTTCAAACTCTGCGGCCTCCCGCACACTCCCGCACAACTGCTAGACGACTGTGCGCCGTCTTTGCTGCTCTCCTACAGCCATTGTATACATACACCGGGAGACCGGGAGCTGCAGGTCAAACGCGAGGTCCACTGGTCGACTGGCTTGAGGTCGCACCGCCTAAGAACCGACCTCGTTCCCTCCCTTCTTTCTACAAGATCTTGCATTCTGATGCGGTTCTTAAACTTGCTGTGCATCATGGTGCATCATGGGATTTGGTCATCCTTCGACGCCCGTTTATGTCCATTTCCAACGCTATTTTGCTGACATGGCCGAGCTCCGCGGGGTATAAATCAAGCGAAGATTTCGCCCGCCTAATCCTTGTGCTCCACTTTCCTCCCCCTGTTGGCTATGTCCTTGTCCAAAGCAACCGACGCCATGTCCGCCTCCAACGATGCCGCGTCCAAGGAGGAGCGCCTCACTGAGCACATCGATGATTACGCCGGCCATGACACTATCACGATCCATCCCAATGCTTGGTCCAAGTACCGGTAGCCCTTGTTCTACTCATACGTCTCGTTCGTATCCTAACTATGTCTTTCCAGTTTAATGATGAGGGAATATGTCGCGGAGTTCCTGGGTGATCTCTTTTTCTTGCAATCGATCGTCGAGCGGAGTAATCCTTACTTACATTCGAGGGGTCTGCATTTTGATTATATTCGGTACTGGGGTCGACTGTCAAGTGGTTCTTTCCTCGGTCACGGGCGTCGCGTCTTCACAAAAGGGTGTACGTATCTTAATTTTTGGACAACTTCAAGTTACTGAAGCCATGGTCCAGAGCTATCTCTCCATTAATTTCGGTTGGGCTATCGGCACGGCCATGGGAGTTTGGGTCTCGGGCGGGATTTCGGGTAAGGATTTTTGCTCATTGAGGACTCCCAGCGTCTTGATATTATACCTACAGGTGGCCACATCAACCCTGCTGTGTGTTTTTAATCCTCCTACCATCTGTTCGCACGAGCTTACATGTTCCTCAGGTAACTATTGCTTTGGCGACTTGGCGAGGGTTCCCTTGGAAGAAAGTCCCCGTAAGACAGTTCATTCTCACCCAATTTCTTCCTGCTTATGCTGCATTCAGGGCTACATCGCTGCCCAGACACTCGGCGGACTGGTTGGAGCTGCCTTGGTCTATGCTAATTACTATCACGCGATCGTTTGTTTCGATTCCTTCGTTGTTCTACCCGAACTTATTCTTTTGGTAGAGCATCTTCGAGGGCGGAGACGATGTTCGGACCCTCTCTACTGCCAGCCTGTTCTCCACCTATGCTGTTCGTGATTCTTACCTGCCCATCGAACTGGAGCTAACTATGCTTTCCCAAGTTGAGCTACATGACCTCCGTGTCTGCCTTCTTCTCCGAGTTCCTTGCCACTGCCGTTCTGGTAGTCGTCGTGCTCGCCATAGGTGACCAGAAGAACTTGCCGCCCCCGGCCGGCCTCGCCCCTCTTGTTCTGTTCCTTCTCATTCTGGGAATTGGTGCTTGCCTCGGAATGGAGACGGGCTACGCAATCAACCCCGCTCGGGACCTTGGGCCGCGGATCCTGACCGCCATGGTCGGATATGGAAAGCAGGTGTTCACCTTCAGAAAGTCAGCGTCCTTCTTCTTCGCCCGTGCTTCGCAAACTGACTGACTCGTTATCGCAGCCAATACTGGTCAACATCCCCACCCTACATCCATGCTCCCTAGCTGACCCCTTTGTACAGGCTCTGGTGCCCGATTATCGCCCCCATCCTCGGCGCCCAGGCTGGAGCCATCTTCTACGACGCTTTCATCTACCTCGGCGACGAGAGCCCTTTCAACAAACCGTGTGTATCGCCGTTCTTGTTCCCTGACTTCGTATTCATAGTATACAAGCAGAAATGCCACCGCTCGTGCGCGCCACGAACACGCCGCACATTCCATGCGCAAGAACATGCCCGCGGGTCCCGGTGCCGACGATCAGGTTTGAGGGCTGCCTCGCCGCTCACGATTCTTGCTGAAGATTTAATCTTTAAATCTAAATCTATGCATTCGGGTAATTGGGATGGTCGGGGCTGCTTGTCGCGGCCACTTGCGACTCGGATGCATGAGAATAATAATACATGTTGTACGATACTGAAGGGACTATCATTATACAAAATACAAAACGCTGCTCATTTTTTCTCATGTCTGCGGATTCTGAGATCTGAGCGCGCTTGCTTGTGGCAAAAATCTGTCCCGAAGGTCAGAAGCAATTTCATCTACACGTTGCGTTTGCCATGCGTTGTTATCCATTATCGCGGCGTCCGGAGCGACTCACGCGTCGCTTCGTAAACGGATGCAAATGGTCTTGAAATTGATTGCCCTGTTTGGCCCTTGGGGTTTTGCGATAATCAGTTTCTAAACGCGCCGACTGCCGCGATCCTCTCGTCTAAGAGCGCAAGGAGCGTACTAATCCCCAGCAGGACCCCCTCGTCCGGACCCTGTCCGGGGACGAGGCGCGTGTGCGCAAAATCAATCAAGCGCACGTCGCACGGCGGGCCCGGCTTGGGCTCGTTCTCGTCGTCGTCGTCGTCGTCGTCCTCATCCTCATCCTCGTACTGGTCGTTGAGCATCCACTTTAGCCCCTCCTCCGCGCGGGCCGCATCGCTCTCGTACAGTATGAGTAGGCTCGCGCCGACCATGCGCACCTCGAGCACTGCGAGCGCGTCCCGAATGTCCTGCACGTCCTCGCGAAGCAGCTCGAGGATCTGCAGCAGTAGTGCCGCGGGGAGGCCCTGCGTCGGCGCGTCGGCGGTCGCGATCGGGAAAAAGCGCGCGATGCCCTCGGGCAGCTGCGCGGCCGAGATAGACTTTCCGTAGGCCTTGGGTGTGCGCACCGCCTCGCCCGTGGTGTTATCGTGCACCTTGTACGTCGCGTCAGCGCCACAGTGGGTTGGATTGAGTAGCGCATCCCGACCTGGAAACCCGTCAGCCTCATGCCCGTCTTGAGCGACGTCGTGGCCTCCGCGGTCTTGAGCATGCGCTCGACCTTGTCTGGCGGCGCGGACTCGTCGTAGAGCACCGTACCGAGCTTGATGTCCAGGATGTTGGGCTTTACGAACGGGTGCGCGAGATTCTCCAAGACGAGGGACTGTGCGCGAGCCAATAAGCACGACTGGCAGGCCTACATTGTGACCACTCATCTTTGCGCGGGCCTTCCATGGGCTTGACGTTGATCGTCGTTTCACTTGCGGGCTTGTCCGTATCGAGCTCACCCTCGAGGGCCAGCGTGCCCAGGAACTTGGGGATGTAGGGGCGCAGGGCGTCGAGCTCGGGCTCCGCTGCCGCGGTGACAGCCTGGTAGAATTGGAGCTCCAGGGGCAGGGCCTGTTTTATGAGGAGCATGTCGTCCTCGGTAGTGAGCACACTGTTCGCGTGCCCGCCGACCTGGGATACGAGGGCGTGCGTCGCCGGGCTCGGGCTCGGGCTCGGGCTTGGTGAAGACATCTTGCGATTGCAATCGGTGGTGGTTGCAGAGCAGAAAAACAAAGCATGCTCCGCTCAATTACAACTCACGCACGACCACGATGGCCCTGAATCTCAACTACGCTGCAAACACATACCTCGCCGTAACGCTACCTGCCTCGTCTTCGTATCTGGAGACCCCGGCGTCTCTCGGGTTTGTCCACCCCGCGGTGGCGCACGTCGGCCAGGTCGGTGCGATGCCTGATGTACAGCTCGTCAGCGTGCCCAAGCAGGAGTGGGACGTCTCGGAGACCGTGCGCGGAGAGATACTGGCGGCCTTCCAGGCTGTCGGGAAGGTAGATGTCCAACAGCCAAAACAGCGCGCAAAACGCGGAGGCGATGAGCTGTGATTTGGTTCGCCATCCTCTCGTATGCCTTTGATAGAAATCTCAGACTGCGTAGATGCACACGGTGTGAAGGAAGGAGCACACTCCAACAATCCATGTACGACAGGGCGCTCGCGGCCAAGCTATTTTCTCATGCAATCAATCTTCGAAGATACATATGTACTATACAGACAGTCGGTGCAGAATTACATGTAGACAAGGAAGATGGAAGGAAGGCAGGATGACGAGATTACCTTCGTGGTGACGTTGGATTGCCGCCAAAACTCCTGGGATCGGGGGGACTTGTCAAGTTGTATTGTTTCCGACGACGCTATTCAAGTCCAACAAGTAGAAGAGGCGGGTGGATGGATCGAACCCAACGTGGACAGGCGGATTTCGCGGGTGATAATAGACTTGAACGTTAAATGGAACGAGAGAGACGCAGATTCCGGGTAAGGTGAGTGCAATCCTCACAAGTCAGAAGCACGAGCTTATGCCCTACATTTGAAGCCATGGGGAGGCAATACGGCGGATGTTGGAGTGGAAGATCATCTGACGGAGTTTGAAAATATATGGCCTGAACCGTCATTGCAACTTTTGGGACCATAGTCACTCTCCTCTCCCTGGCCTACTTACTTGCAAGGATATCGATTCGGAGGTTGAACGGGTTGAACGGTCGAGCGTAGCTGCCAAATTCAAGCCTTTCACACCAAGAGCCTTCCCATGAAATATTTGAACTATAGATGCAAGCGAAGGTTTCAAGCAGCAAGTGCGTCTCTTCACGGAAATCTCCCAATCCAATTAAAAGCTTAGGAGAGAGCTTTGATCTGGGCCAAGAAAGTCGTCGCCGACGCAGGGCAACCCACTCCGGCTCCAAAGAGGTTCTGCAGCGACGTTACCGACGTCTGGAGGCGAGCGATCTGCGACGCAGCGGAGCTGTCGGTCGGGAAAGGGGCGAGGACACCTGGGTTGTTGATATCGTGGCCAGCGGCTACGTTTGCTGCGACTTGCTGTGGAATTGAATCAAGATCAGAACTTGTGCGACGGGCAACGAAGATGTAGATGGACGCACAGCAATGAACGAGTCGCGATCGGGAGGGCAAGTGCAAGGAATCTTAATGCCGTTCACACCTGCCTCCAAATTCAACATCAAGGACCAAGACAACGGGAACGGGCGTACCATCGCAATCGCCAGTGCCGGTGGGGTTTGTGCCTGCGACAATGCCAAACTGGGGGACGAGGGACCCATCGAACCCTGCCGGGGCAGCTGCTGCCGTTGAGGCCGGACTAGCGGGGGCGGCGGGCGCGGCGGGAGCGGCGGGCGCGGCCTGGAGAGCCTTGATCTGCGCCAAAAAGGTCGTCGCAGACGCAGGGCAACCTACTCCGGCTCCGAAAAGGTTCTGCAGCGACGTGACTGACGTCTGGAGGCGAACGATCTGCGACGCAGCGGAGTCGTCGGTCGGGAAAGGGGCGAGGACACCTGGGTTGTTGATGTCGTGGCCAGCGGCTACGTTCGCGGAGACTTGCTGTGGAACATATAAAGGTCAGTGCTTGTGCGACAAGTGACGCGGACGGACGCACAGCAATGAACGAGTCGCGATCGGGAGGGCAAGTGCAAGGAATTTTAATGCCGTTCACACCTGACGCCCAAATTTAACATCACGAAGAAAGGAAAACGAACGGTCGCACCGTCGCAATCGCCTGTTCCGGTGGGGTTGGTGCCTGCGACGATGCCAAACTGGGGGACGAGGCTGGCGTCAACTCCCCGCTTCTGCACAGGGATGGCAGAGACGGTAATCGCGAGGACCACGGTGGAAAGGAGAGTGGACGTGAACTTCATCGTGGTAAGACTAGCTTTGAGTTTAATGAGAGTGGTGGATGCTTAGGCGTTTAAAAACGGGATACGCTCGGCGTACGAAAAAAATAAGAGGGGGGGAAGGAAGAGAAGGCAAAGTAAGTAAAGCGTCCAATTTCAACCAGTTTTATATCTCGCCGGCAGAGAAGATCATTATTTCAAATTGGGTTGTGGAGCTGCAACCGGTAACCTTGTCTGCGAAACACCCAGCCCTTGCCTCCCCTTACAAAATTTCATTTCATTTCTTCCCGCCTCAATCGTCGATTCCACCGCAAACGTTCTCAATCCTCGACGGGCTCACCTCAATTTCGAGTACCTCCGTGGTGGGTTCACCAATATTATTCAAATGTTGTTCCGCCTTGTTCGCCCCCCTGGCCGCTCCGAGTCGTTGCTCGTTTCATTGCTACGAGTTTCAACGATGCTTGATCCATCATCGCCATCAGTTCCTTTCTGCCATTTGGAATATGTTCGCGACTGCGTCATTCCACACCAGAGACGAAAAAGACAGTAAAGACATTGCTTGAGCCGCGGAAGGACAAATCGGCGATTAAGCCCAAATCAAGCCTTTAAACTCCGCTTGAATCTCAACTTCGGAAGGCGGGCCGCGTTTGGACCACACCGTTCTTGCTCCCAACCGGGCCAAACGGAAACAGCCGTGGATTCTCCGAACATGCTAAAGATCGTTTTCTTTCGCGACAAGTTTCTAGCAATTCTCCAAGTCGCTCACTACTGAGCTACTCCGCTTCAACCTCAGGGACACCGACAGGCTGGTTCAACCTCTCAGACCCCATACGACGTTCTAGTTGAGAATGCTTGTCATCAATCTCGGCCTCCGGTGACGTCCCAGGCCTTCGAAACAACTCCCACAAGTCATAGACCGGCACTACTTGTCCCACAAATGTTGCGGTCATGTTACTGTCGCGTCGGCTACTAGCTGCTGTTGGACCCCCATTTTGTATCCATCTTCTCATGGAGTCCTCCTGCAACGAAGCCCATGTAGCCACAGAAGCTCAACTATCAAAGCTGCCAATGGATTCGGCCGACATATAAATCCCCCACTTCTTTCAAGTTCTCCCCTGCGTCCCACGTCGCTCTCTGTTCCACGTTGAGACCTCTGATGCAATTCCTCCTCCTCCTCTCCCTCTTGATTGCTGTCCGGGCTGTCTTAGTACCTCCCGTCGACTCCTCCGGGCACTTTCACTCGACGGCCCCCGCTGACGGAGTTCCTCAGCCTCAGGGCAAGAATATTACCATCAATGGCGTTTTAACCTATGTTTCTTTGCCAAAGGGAAAATTCGATCCGACCACTGCTGTAGTGATGCTTACAGGTGAGCTGAATCCCCCATTTTTTTCGGTGTGATTGTTGAGGGGATCCGTATAGATGTATTCGGGTTGCCTTCTCCTGATAATCTCGTGCGTCGTTTTCCGGTTGGCATAACCAGTTTTGAACACTTTCAATTTTCAGTTGTTGTTGCGTGGAGCCCTTTATGGTTGAAGAATAATTTTCATCATCAAGTGAATTATTAGGCAGACCAGTGGGCTGCGGCAGGATTTGCCGTGAGTGTCTGACGACCTCCATCTGCGTAGTCTCTGAACCTGTCTTAGACATATGCTCCCGACTATCTCAACGGCGACGCGCTTCCTACAAATGGGAATCTCACTGCATGGGCGGTCAACCATGGCGAGGCGCAGACGACACCCCCGCTCCTCGCCGTCATCAGCGCTCTCAAATCACAAGGCGTCAAACAACTCGCTGTGACCGGGTACTGCTTTGGCGGTGAGCCATCCATCATTCTCGGGGCTATAATTTTTCAACTCGAACACAGGTCTCTACGCGACGCGTCTGGTTCAGAACAACACCATCACGGTCGGGACGATGGCCCATCCGTCGTCGCTCGAAGTTCCTATGGACTTTGAAGTCGTGAAAGCACAGTCGCACGTCCCCGTCGAGATCAACAACGCCGAGCTGGACACGGGATTCACCCCTGCGCTCGCCCTCGAGACGGATGGTGTGCTCGGCGATGGCCAGTACCGCCCCGGTTATTTCAGACGCCAGTTCGATGGCGTTGCGCATGGATTTGCTGTTAGTCCCGCAGTTCTTACTTATCTCGCCTGCCTCATTTTCTTTTCTGCCTCGTAGGTTCGGGCAAACGCGGTAAGCAATGAACCAGTAATGTTTTTTGGATGATCTGTACTGACGATGTGCTGTGCAGTCGGACCCGGTACAGGTTGCGGCTAAACAAGGAGCGTTTGACACGTCGCTTGCGTGGATCAGGACGCATTTGAAGTAGATGTGTCGGCTGAATGAAAGGTCTAGTACTGATGTCAATACGGAAATATGTCTATCCCAAACAAAAACACGTCGAAGTTTGTCTGTAACTTTCAGAACATTAAGCTGAGGAAGATGATGAAAAAGGCGGAGTTCGAATCCAGCGAAGCATATTATTCAATCAGTTCAGGGGCAATATTACCTTGCTTGTCAAGGTCTCTCCAAACTCATAATGGCCTCACTTTTTCACCAACCCATTGTTCCGGAATCACTGATCCCGCTTTTTGCCGTATCTTTGTAATCAAATCAAATCGTTACTTATCTACGCTTGATCTACGAGGTCGACTCTTCGGCCCTCTTCGGCCTGAAGCTGCTCTACCATCTGCTCTGCTCTCGGCTCCGCCCGCACGCCTGCATCTCTTCCCACCATCTCTTAATCTGCTCATTCAGAGCCTCCAGTCTATCATCCTCTGCCAATAACATTGGATCATGGCTTTTCATGAACAACTCATTGTTGAAATCCCGAAGCAGACGTATGGCTTCTCGAAGCTCTGAGAAGGTGCAATGTACAGGTTGAACAGGCTGAGGCCCCAGTCGGCGGAGTTGCTATGTGACCTGTATATTCGGTAAATCCATCCTTTGCAGGTGTCATATGCCTGGGGGCAACGAAACCGAAGGACGTGACACCTATACAGCTGACATCGAAAATCTCTGTATTTTGGTCCTTGCCTCAAAATCCCCGACCACTACCACCCCACGCAAACGCAAATCCAGCAAACAGGCCCGGATAGTCCCCCAAAAAAAGGGACGCTCTGTTTAAAGTATATCATCCCGCCAATACGCAGTTCAATTGAACCGAGCCCCCTCAGGATTCCGCTCAATGTCTCTCAAGTTGATCAATAACTATTAGTAGCAATGTTTAAAAAGAGACTCGATGATTAGTTGAGACTGTTAGAGAATTATATATATATTGTAGGCTATTCGCCGAGGAAGCAACATCTTGATTTCGTTCAACATAATCTGTGAACTAGCAAGCAAGGTCTGTGCCGACGTAAGGCGGCGCTTCCTCGTTGATTACATGGGCCGTAAACTGAGGCAATACCGTCCGCCGCGCCTTGTGTATGTCAGAATTGAAATTATGGGGGTGAATAATGACTGTACGTGGGAGGCTGCAAATATTGATTTAAATTGTGTTCTCCGCAACGGAGGCTTGGTGTAACGGTAACACACACCACGCCAGAAGCGCTGAAGCGATCGATTCCGCGAGGGTCTGGTCGTGGTACCTCGAGCCGAGGATTCAAGCACAGTGAATCGAACAGCCGAAGCGGGCGCGAACCGGGGGTTCGACTCCCCAGCCTCCGTTTATTTTTGAATTATTCGAACATCTGTGCAACCAACGCGAGTATGTTCAAAATGGTGTCGGGTATGTCAGGGTGTGGGGTGCGATTTGACCCGGTGATTACATCTTTCCATCACTACACGTTGTTCTTGAACTGTGAGCTCAACGTTCGCGGTTGGCGCGAGTTTCGCTGATGCAAGACCGGTGCTCAAATCCGGAAATTACATGCCTCCTGCCAGACAGCCTGGCTAGGGGAAAGTGGATAACGCGCCTTGCGAACACTGACACTGCCTAATTGTCCTTGCCGGTGACGTTCCCACGCTGACATCCCAGCGAGCTTATTCATTTTTTGTAAATTTCGCGCTGAATAACAGTCACTGATTTCTCAGTTGCTGCGGTAAAACGAACCCCAGCTGTTGCGGCAAAACGGATGTTGGGTTCAACTTCCGGATATATCTGTGAAAAAGTACCATCACAGAATGTCGGCTTTCAACAACCCACATAGCTGCTCGTCGCCCTGGGTGCTTCTTTGATCTGTATCTGCAATGGCTCTCGCGTCTCCCGTCAATTTTTGTCGCACTGCCATTATTTTCATTGCCTCTGTTCGTGCTTTGAACTCCGCGATCACTCCAATAGTCGATCTGGGTTACGCGCAATATCAAGGAGTCGCCAACACAGACCTCGACATCACAAGTTTCCAGGAATTCGCTATGCATCCTCTCCAACTGATAAGCATGAGTTTGGCCCGCACACCCTTGAAGCCGAGGCTTGTGGAAGGGATTCTACGCTGGAAAGCGCCACTCCACCTTCCAAGATCGGTGGAGTTCAGCTGGCGTACACCGCCGTTCGGTAGAAATGTTGTGTAAATATTTGGCGGCTGATCAATTAGAAAATGTTGCTGAGGATGTTTCTAAAATAAAAAAGATCAAATCCCTCAAGGCTTCCAGAACATTATATTCCAGAGATGTTTGCGGGCAACATTTTTCAGATGTTCCCTGGACATTTAACCAAGGTTTGCAACAATATTTAATTTCCCTTCACCCGACAGTATTTGAATCACAAAAAAAAAGTGTATTTAAACTGTACTAATACACCGGTTTTTTATCGCGAAATCCGGGGGACTTGGGCGGGGGGACATAGCCGCATATCGGCCGGTTGCGTGCTCGAGAGGAAGGAACTTGCAGGTGCACAAGTTGCAGAGGATGCACCGTTGATATGGTAAAGCCCATGGGCCCGGGGAACAACCGAGAACTTGAAGTTGGTGCGTAAAGAAGGCAACGTTGATGTGGACATGAGCTTGCAGGACTGGGTATATTTGACATGTTTTGCTGGGGCATTAATATTGAGCCTGAGTTGAGCCTTGGAGCTTGGAGCTTGATTGTGTGGGTTCGGGACTTGAGGACTGCGGGCGGAGTTTCATTGTGGACATTTGCTTGCTGTCTTGATGGGAGATCGGCCGTGTGGACGTTGGTACGGAGACCCCAAAATATTGTGGCTTTCATTACGGAGGTTGGGCTTTGTCCGAGATCCTGTGCGTGCCCAGGATGTTTGTGGGCGAGAGGCGAAAGTGGGGCGCTAGCGGTAACGGCCGTTGGGGTAGTGGAGCGCCATAACCTCGCAGCCTTGATGCATTGAGTTGAAGTCTTGCACTCAGGTTGATAACCAGAGAAGCAGCACAGACTTGTCGCGGCTGGAGGTGTTGAGGGAAGAACGAAAGAAAGGCCATTGTGGGCGCACCAACATTGGCTTTGTTTGGTCTCATGCGCACGGACCATTGATGCCAAATCAATGAGAAAGATCGTTTATGTGCGGCTGATATTCGGTGCTGTCGAATAATTTGTACTTATGCCTTGAATTTACTAAGAGGTTCACGCGTCGGCTCCCAATGGGTCCTTTCGACTGAGTTTATGAATAGCATGTAATGACGCATCACGGACATTTTTTGCGATGTGAACCCAGTGTTCAGAGGATGTCATGCAAACATTGTGAGGATGCTGTGAAAATGTTTTCCCTCGAATGTTCTTAAAACATCAACGAGACGTAATCTATATGTCTCAGAATAAGTTTGGCGAACATCGCTGTCAGATATTTAAGAAACAAAATTCTCGATTGGCGGTGTACAGCAATCCGCCCCAGTGCTACCAAGGAACATTGGGTGCCTCTCCTACAAATCCCGTAGCCCGGGATGATGCGCAATCTGAAGATTGCTTATTCCTCAGGTATGTATCCATTTCTCCGCATGGATATCCATACGATGACACCCTTAGCATCTATTCACCCGCTCTAAACACTACCAAGCTTCTACCAACGATCGTTTGGATTCACGGCGGAGGGTATCTTTACTCGCAATTTATAGCCGTCGTTGATCACACACGCGGTACCTGCAGATACTCCTTCGGTTCTTCCAGCGACTACAACGGTGCAGAGTTGGTCCAAGAATCGAACAGAGAGGTCGTCGTTGTCGTAATTCAATACAGGCTCGGGCTATTCGGTAAATACTCTCCCAACTTTGACACGAGCCTTGCTTATTCTGCATAAGGATTTCTCGTCGGGCAGCATGTGAAGGATGGCGGTGCCCTTAATGCCGGTTTGTGTAGGTGCCACATAGCTTGACCCAACAACTCCTGCTGATTTGAGAACAGTTGATCAAAAATTTTGCCCTACGTTGGGTTAATAAAAATGTTCGCTACCCTAATCTAAAATACCAACGAACTCACATTTTATAGATTGCGAAATTTGGGTGAGTTTACCATCACACCGCTGAATCAAAAAATGGGTTGAACTGAGAGCGCCTGGAGCGGTAATCCCGATAAAGTTGCCATTTGGGGAGACAGTGCAGGTACTGTATTCTCTTCCCACTTCCTCCACCACTTCAGTCCTAAACCATCATTGTGATACGCGCTGGATCTGTCCTTCAGCATGTAGTCGGGCAGAACGGAAAAACAGAGCCCAAGCTCTTCAGGGTCGCGATCACTAGTTCAACCTGCCGTCGCAGTATCAATACAACGACAGAATTCCTCAAGTAGTTTCCTCGACTCCTTGACGTGCTCTGGCTGACTATGGCTTAGACTTTGTTCAACGACGTGGCAACCCAAGCTGGGTACCTCATCTCCTTCTGCCCATGAAAACCCGTGGCTTATTATGTCCTAGATGCAACGACACGAATTCCCTTGAATGCTTACGCGCGGTTGATGCTGCACTGTTGCAGGAAATCAACCTTGACCTGATCATGGCCGGCTTCACTGGCATGTTCACATTCGTGCCCGTCGTTGATGGGTCGTTCATAACCCAGAGTCCGACGGATGCCCTCGTGCAAGGTGAATTGAACGGGGTGAGATTCAACTCTTCTCTTCCAGTCACATATTACCAACATTTTACAGGACATTCTGCTCTCTGTGACAAACACCCATGAAGGGAATTTGTTTGTGAACCAGAGCGTAGAGTGCGACGTCGCGCAATATGTCCGGGAGCTTTTCCCTCTGTTTGGGGTAACGGAGATTGCGGCCGTCGCGTCTATTTATCGATCAGTGGGGTCTGCACTCGACCAGGTCAGCGCAATCATGAGAGAATGTCGGTCCCTACTTCCCTACTCCATCAAAAACTAACTTGCACCGCAGCGATTTTTATATGTCCTACATACGTATCGTCTACTCAACGCTTTCCCCGGAGATTCGTACAAGGTTAGGAATCTCGCAACTCTTGTTCGAAATTGCTAACTCGGCTACATAGGGTGAATTCGCGGTCCCTCCAGCACTACACGGCGACGACGTATTTTATTACTTCCCCTCTTTCACTGGGTTCCCGGGCTCTGCGCCATTCAACAACACCGCCTTCACCAGCGCGTTTACACAAGGATTCCTCTCCTTCGCGGCGAACCTCGATCCCAACACCAAATTGCGCCCAAGCATCGCACCCGTGTGGAGGAAACGGTCGCTGGCCGCGGACGCAGAAATGGTCTTCAACAGGACGGAGATCGACACCCCCTGGATCGCGGCGGCTCCGACGTCACGCGCACTGCTGAGTCGATGCGAGTGAGTCCTTCATGTGGATCTGATGATTAAATATTGGCTCATAGCTGCCGACAGGTTTCGGCACATCTTACAGCGCAGTAGCGCCTTCACTGTACATTTGGACCTAATCTTAATTCCAGGCTCTAAAAGGCGTATCGGAGACAGGCATATTCCGTTGTCTGAATCTTCGACTTTGAGTCGGAAATTCAACAAGCCATTGGGGCGCATGGCCCGAAATGTCTTCACAAGAGTTGTCTGGGGCACTGTTGACTGTAAAATGAGATTCCAGAGAACGAAGGCATGGGGCTTCTATAGCATACTAAAGTCTCGACTTTTATAGAACTTTTAATAAATTCTGGGGGCCCGTGGAACGTTGAGCACTCAGAACGTTGTGGTTCTGTGGTTGAGCCACAACCGTGAGAAATATTGAGCATCATTTGTTTGGTCGTGTCATCCAATCAACGTGACTGCAATCAACGCGACTCCTCTCCTTTTACCATCATGGCTAAACGTCGCGCGAATGTTGACAGTGACGACGAGGATCCATCCATCGACGGGACCCCAGCCTCCAAGCGTGCCCGCACAGCCGACAGTGACGACGAGCCTGCGCCACCCACCTCGGGGAGACGCGCCTCCAAGGGCAAAGGCAAAGCGCGTCGCAAAGACGATGACGACGACGAATCAGAGAGTGAAAACGACGCTGTTGATGTAGAGGAGGAGGACCGCAAATTCGAAGAAGAGCACGAGGAAACCATACGCGCTGCCCTCGAATCTAGACGCAAAGTTCACGGTGTAAGCATTCCTTGGGCAATGTAGGACAGCCACACTTGTACTCATCCGGTTGTGAAATCCCAGGGTATCGCTGATCATGGTATCATTGAGGCCATCGAGATGCACCAATTCATGTGCCACAAGTTCCTCACATTCTCCTTCGGACCTCAGATCAATTTTATCATTGGTGTGCATCCAAGCCACCTCCACGAACCTGCATCTTTACTCACTCGAATTCAGGGCACAACGGGAGTATGTTGCACAGCTCCATTTTTGTCACGCGGCCCACTTACTCTTTTTATCTTCAGGTGGTAAGAGTGCCGTGCTATCAGCTATAACGGTTGCTCTGGGTGGCAAAGCCAACTCGACCGGTCGTGGCAACGGCCTGAAATCTTTTATACGTGAGGGACAAGCGTACGTTTTTCACGCAGCTGCAATGGGTTTTTTCGCTGAGGGGTCGTTTAGAGCGTCAGAAGTCACCATTTCGTTGAAGAACCAAGGCGAAGAGGCGTACAAACCCAAAGAATATGGGAAGTCTATCGTGATCACCCGCAGGTTTACCAAGGAAGGAAACAGCTCTTGGAAAATCAAGAGCAAGGACGGCAAAGTCATTAGCACGAAGAAAGATGAACTCGCCGCTATCTGCGACCACATGAACATCCAAGTGGACAACCCTATGAATGTCCTGACACAAGGCATGTCACCGTTTGCTCTGATTGTTCCATAAATCTGACGGTCCGTCTTAGACGCGGCTCGACAGTTCCTCAGTGCATCTGCTCCCACGGACAAGTACAAAGTATAGCGACTTTCCACCAGTCCAACCAACTATGCTGACTCACCCTGACAGTTCTTCCTCCGCGGTACCCAACTTTCCCAACTCTCCGAAGAATACGACACCTGCTTTGCGAACATTACCGCCACGACAAAAGTCCTTTCACAGAAGAAAGAAGCCATCCCTGATCTCCGGGCGGCGTTCCGTGAAGCGAGTAATCGGTTTGAAGAGGCGGCCAAAGCACGAGAGCAAAAGAAAAAGGTCGACGAGCTGAAGAAAGAATTGGCTTGGGCGCACGTCAACCTCAAGAAGGAAGAAATGGAGGGAAAGACCGAAGAAGCTGCCAAGATGGCCCGCCGGTTACCCAAGATTCAGACGAGCCTTGACGAGGCAGAGGTAAACTTGATATTTGTGAGGCTTGATCGGTGTACTTATTCTCTCTAGGCGGCCTTGGCCGCTGCCGACGAACGCGTAATAGAGTTGGAGCAAGAACACGATGCTCTCGGAGAGAAAACTCATCTACAAGACAAAAAGAACGAAGTCTCCGACGAGATCCGCGCAAACAAAGCTAAAGTGGCTGTGCTCAATGTGTGTGTTATTCTCAAGTTATTGTTCCTCCGCAGCTGATTCCGTGTGCTAGCAAGAGCTCAAGGACATGAACACTCAGCTTAAGGCAACGAACAAGCAGATCGACGAGTACAACGCGGCTATCGAAAAGGAAACAAAGAGGCTCGAGAGGGACTCCGAGTCGAAGCGCGAGGAAAGTCAACGAAGGCTCAATGGCGCCCGCGCCGCCGTCGCAGCGGCAGAGGAGGCCTTGAAGGCCATTCAGGATCAGAAGTCTTCGGCCGAAGAGGATCTCCGACGCTTGAAGGACGCTGGCACTGCTGCTGATAACCGGAGGAACGAGTTGAGGAAATCTGTCTCCGAGTGCGAGACCGCGGTGCAGAACTGTCTCAGAGCTGACACAGATCGATACGCAGCGTATGGTCAGAACATCCAGAGGGTAGTTCAACAGATTAACCAGACAACCTGGCACGGCGAAAAGCCTCTCGGACCTTTTGGTGTACACGTAAAAGTCCGGGACCACCAGTGGGCAGAACTACTGCGGTTCCAACTTGGCCAGTTGCTAACTTCGTTCGCTGTCACGGAGGCGAGAGATCTCCCACAATTGAAGAAGATTCTTGCCGACAATGGCAAGTAAGTTTGTTCTTTTGCCTTCCCGTGCTTTTCGGAAACTTACCAGACAATTAGTCCGAAAACTTCTATTCATATCTTTAAACCAGATCTCTTCGACTACAGTCGCGGAGAACCGCCTGCTGACGTACTAACTGTCCTCCGTGTCCTCGAGGTATGTGTGCCACTGCTCGAGATGGCTCGTGCGTTGACAACATGCTCCCAGATATCGGACCCCCACGTCCTACGGATTATGATCAACAAAGCCAGCATCGAGGGTCGCGTTCTGGCTCCGAGACGTGCCGACGCTCAACGTGTTCTGGCTAATCTGAGAGGCGGAACCGGTTGGACGCTCGATAAATTCACCGTGACTCGCTACCCGTACGTGCACTTCGCGATCTTTGACTTGCGCTGACGGACCTGCGTGTTATAGTGAAGGGGGAGAGTCTTCGGTCCCCATCCATCTCAAACCGACGAACGCTATGCTGCTCGTTGGAAGCGCGACCAACGAAGTCCAGTAAGCCACGAGCGACCCTTTTTTCTTGTAATCACCAAGTGACAACTCCACAGGCGATGGCGTGATCGGAAAGTGGGGCTCGAAAGCGAACTTGTGGCGGCCAACGCAGCTTTCAAGGCTGCACATGACGAGTGGAATGAGGCCAGAAAGACAAGCGATGGCCTGGCGGTATGCATGCCATTTGCACATCGGAATGCCTATCCTGATGGCGACAATAGACCAAGGAAAGGAGTGCTGCCGATGCCGTCCATCGGGCGAAGGCGGTTGTTCGTGAACTCCAGAATGAGATCAATGACGAGCTGCCGGCACAACTCACAGGAATTCGAGCCGCCTTGGACGCAAGTGCCTGTTTTGATCCACGAGAGTTTACATCCTGATTTGGGTCTATAGGAGGCAGAAGCCGAGAAGCAAGTGACTATCACCCAGTTCACGGATGTTTCGGCGCAGAAGGCAGCCCTCGATGAGACGCAGAAGAACCTCGTTGCGAAGAGAGATCGATTTCAGAAAGAGATCAACGAATTTGCGACCATCAAGAATGCTGCAAAGGTGCGTCTGACATTTAGTTCAATCTGTCAGCACGATACTGAAATACTGTTCCTAAACGTAGGAGAAAATCGAGACGGCGGTTGAGGAGCGGACAAAGGTTTCAGGCAACCTTAACCACTACAAAAAGAAGCTCGCAGACGAACAGGCTAAGGTTACTGCGGCCGAAGAAGTCGCAGCGCAGTTGCAAGAAGAGTTCAAGGTCGGCTACCACGCAGTTCGCTGTGTTTGTCTTGAAGTCATGTCTGTGCACAGGAATGGACAAAGGGGGCCGAAGAGTTTTGCCCGCGAGTTGAAGCTAAGCGCCACCCGGACGTTGTCAAACGAAACCTGGAATCGACGCAAGCGGCTTTGAAAGAACGCGAAAAGAAGTATGTGCAGCAAGTCTTGAGGATGTATTCGTTCTAATCTGTGCCGTTCTAGGCATGGCGCCTCGGTGGAGGACATGACTATCGAAGTAAACAAAGCCAAGAGTAAACTCGAGAGCGCTGAAAATGATCTGAAACAAATGACCAGCTTGAACAAGGTTTGCTTGCTCTCCCAACGTTCCTGAATGTTTGTTGACCATCGCGCTCAGGCTCTCAAGGCATCTCTGATCGTCCGTCTTTCACGGTGGCAAGAATTCCGCCGCCACATTGCGCTCCGTTGCAAGCTCGTCTTTGGGTATCATCTTTCGCAGCGAGGATACTATGGCAAAGTCCTGTTTGACCACGACAGAGGAACTTTGCAACTCAAGGTGCGGCGGATAATCCATTAACCATCTTGGCTGGTCTGACCCAAATCCAGGTTCAAACAGACGATCAAGCGGCGACGCAGGGAGGCCGCGACAAAGATCCTCGCTCCCTGAGTGGAGGCGAAAAGTCGTTTTCCACTATTTGCCTGCTTCTATCGCTTTGGGAGTCTATAGGCTGCCCTCTCAGATGTCTCGGTGAGTTCCCACCTGTTACCACACCTGGGCTCGTGCTAATCCGCGGTTAGATGAATTCGACGTGTTCATGGATGCTGTCAATCGCAGAATCAGTATGAAGATGATGGTGAGTGTTACGGCCCGCTATCTATGTGAATTCTGAATCCCTAACTCCCTGCCCTTAGATCGATACGGCCAACCAGTCGGACAAGAAGCAGTATGTGCTCATCACACCACAGGACATGAATAATGTCCAAATCGGCGCGACTGTCCGAGTGCATCGAATGACCGACCCTGAACGTGGGCAAGGTGTTCTTGGGTTCGCGAGCTGAGACCGGCGTACGGTGCCCGCGCATATCATAATCCGCGACTTAATCCCTAAACTATGCATGCCTGAAATTTATTGTTTACCATTAGTACTGCGTGCTGAGTCATCCCTGAGTCACAGTCGGCCGAAGCCAGCCGAAAACCTCTCTTGGGACAGCAGCGAGGACGACGCTAGCGTAACTCAAACTCACATCACGAAAAAACCCGCAGAATTATGATCCGGAGATATGCGCATGCAATCAGCATAATCAAGCACAATCGGGTCGCAATCCGCAAAATCGAGTGCAACTTAGTAAAATCAATTGCCGGGGGCCTGCCTATCTTACAATCCTCGCGCAACAAGACCATCTCCGGGTTGTGTGCGGAGTGCAAGATAGGTAAGTCTTGTGTATGGTTGCAAACTGTGAGGGCGATTACGGACATTACATTCGATTTGGCCTCTTGCGAGTGGCTTATATGGGAAGTAAACTAGTTTGAGCGGCCAGTCCGAACAATATAATTCATCGGAAAAAAATGCATTCACATCAACTAAAACATGAATGCACTACAACTAAATAGTGAACGTGATTGCTATGACACAGGACACTGAAAAGTAAGATGAGGAACGGAAATGAAAGGTGACGAAGAAAGAACTCACAAGGAACATAAGAAACCCCAGTCCTTCTCGTACAGATAGATCATACATATCAACCTAGAGCACAGAACATGTTAGCACGAGGATCGAAGAGCCGGTAAGCACTTACTATGTACAGGCATCCGAGAGCCGACGGTCTGGGATAAAATGCACGAGTTGTAGGGCAAATTGAGCACCAAAGACATGATTTAAACGAGGACAGGGGAATGGGACAAAAGAGAATTGAGGTTTTGCGAGCTCCCCGCAACCAGGGAGCGAGGATAGGACTATGACGACTTGATGATCTTGATATATTGACAATATTGACGGGGTGGACTAAAGGAGTCTTGATGGTCACGGCAGAGAGAGATACATAGAGGGAATAGTTGAAGGGGATTGAAGGTGTTTGGGCAAGGAGTGGCTCTCGGTCAAGAGGGCTTGACAAACTTTGGCACCAGGGCAACACGATGACTCCGAAACGGGCTACAATCTTGAGATGAAGTTATATGCGCAGGGATGTCTTGAACAGTGGGCCGATTGGGGGCAGAAACGACGAGAACGCAGGACAACGGGCGAGGAAGAGGGGGAAAGTTGGGGGAAAGGAAAAGAATAGATCAACTAAGCGTGTTTGGTGCTGCAAACAATCACGCAATCTCGCACGTGCCGGCGGACTTTGAAATGACTTGGAAGAGAAAGATTTCGGCAATTTGAATCAGAGGATTTGACAAAGTTCACACTCTGCAAGCAACAAATTGACCTCCTAAGACCTCTCAGGTAGGTGGGTAGGTAGTAAATATTACTCCTGCCGACACAAAGTCCCAAACGCTTGGAATATATCGCCGGGCTATCAGGTGCTACTGATCCGTGGGTGATGCGCTACCCGGGACGGCTACCCAAGCTACCAAGAGCTACTCGTATGGCTACCAAAGCTGCCAAATCTGGCTTGCAGCTACCGAACAAAATACTGTTTCCTGACGGTGACCGCCGCGGCGGCACAGCTCAATCACACGGACTCTGCCAGCAAAAGTCACAATCGATTGAAATAGGTTTGTACTCAGGTTGAGATCAGGCCAGAATACAAATGCAAGGTAGAGAATCGGTGGTGCAAATTGCAGACCGATTGTGATACGATTGCGACCCGGCTGCCTGCAGTTACGGCGATCACAACTTTCCGGCTTGATTGCAAACCCGACAATCAAATGCAATTTCTCAGGGAATTTGCTGATGGCCATCACTGAGACTGAACTAGAATTTTTCTAGGATGTGCCGCCGCGACCGATCACCGATGAACGTGGAGATTTCGCATTTCGGCCTTCGTCCGGGCTTCAAGTTCATCCAACACCTTCCAAGAACGTACTGATTAGAACACACTGGTGCCCCATGGGCTCCCGCCTATGACTGCGTTGCATCCGAACGTTCAACTGCCCGTTCTCGTGTCTTATCACATCGGCCAATTTGGAAGTTGCCTGCTCACCATTGAAGTTTCAGCATCGCCTATAACACGTATCCGGTCCGGCCAACATCTCCGACAATCTATGCTGCTCTTTCGAGCACACATCTAGCGGAGTCGTGGACGCGGGGAGCTGATGGTCGAGGTTGGCGTCCATTGACTCCGAGACAGGGCCATCGAAACTCGGAGCGCGTAAGTAGCGACCTCGTTCTTCGGTCGGAACCAAGTCTTGTTATCATCCTAGCATGGAGGATCATGGGTCAGCCCAGGCATCCCATGGTTTCTTCCAACGCTTTATCCCTGACAATTGAACGTCACGGTGGACCGCCGCTCCGCCGGATATAAATTGAGCTGGGAGTTTTCTTTCCCTCAGAATTCCCCTGGCATGGCACTGTGCAAAGTTTCCGACGGCATGGCTACTGCCAGCGATTCAGTGTTCAAGGAGGAACACCCCACCGAGTACATCGACAATTACTCTGGCTATGACATTGTCACCATTCATCCCAATGCGTGGTCTAAATATCGGTACATATGCTGTTTCTTCTTTCTCTCGCCACCGTCCTAATTTCCATTAGCTTAATGATGAGGGAATATGTCGCGGAGTTCCTGGGCATCTGTGTTCTCATTATATTCGGTATCGGTGTCGACTGCCAAGTGGTTCTTTCCTCGGTCACAGGCGTCGCTCCCTCACAGAAAGGCGTAGGTAGTTCTCCATTGTTGGGCAACTTCGGATGACTGAGGCTCTGGTGCAGAACTACCTCTCTATTAGTTTTGGTTGGGCTATCGGCACGTCCCTCGGAGTTTGGGTCTCCGGCGGAATTTCGGGTAAGGACGTTCTTCCATCTAGGCACCGCAGCGTATTGACATTATTTCTCGAGGTGGTCACCTCAACCCTGCGGTGAAATTTTAACCCCTTCTCAAGTTTGTCGTCTAGCTAAGTGCTTTCAGGTAACTCTTGTCCTCGCTACTTATCGAGGGTTCCCCTGGAAGAAAGTCCCCGTGAGACGTTTCATTCTCCCATTTTCTTCTTTCTTATGCTGATGTAGGGATATATCGCCGCCCAAACACTGGGTGCATTCGTCGGCACCGCTTTGATCTACGCGAATTATTACCATGCTATTGTCCACCTAGGTTCCTTTTTTATCCTCGCCCAAGCTCATTCTTTCTACAGAATATCTTTGAAGGTGGACCCCATATACGGACCCTCTCCACTGCCAGCCTGTTCTCTACCTACGCTGTTCGTGATTTCCCCAGTCGTCGACTAGGACTGATATTATTTGTCTTCAAGCTGGACTACATGACTCCTGTCTCTTGCTTCTTCTCCGAGTTCTTGACCACCGCCGTGCTGGTAATCGTCCTACTCGCCATAAGTGACCAGAAAAACTGCCCGCCTCCAGCCGGCCTCGCTCCCTTGGCTCTCTTCATCCTCATCCTTGGAATTGGCGCCTGTCTCGGAATGGAGACGTCGTACGCGATTAACCCTGCTCGGGACTTTGGGGCACGCCTTCTCACCTTGGCGGTCGGATACGGAAAGCAGGTGTACACCTACCGAAAGTCAGTATCCTTCACTCATCCGCGCTTCGCAGCCTGATTCATATCTCAGCCACTACTGGTAAATCATCAGTCTACGTTCTTCCTACCTCACCTTACCTGATACACAGGCTCTGGTGTCCGATTCTTGCACCCATCCTAGGTGCCCAGGCAGGAGCCATCTTCTACGACGCTTTCATCTACCTCGGGGACGAGAGCCCCTTCAATAAACCGTGTGTAGTCCTTCTGCCCTCATCGAGTGAGTATTATTAATACATGTACAAGTAGAAATGCCGCCGCCCGTGGGCGCCACGAACGCGCCGTACATGCCATGGGCCGGAAAATACCCGCGGGCCCAGGCGCCGAGGAACGGGTCTAATTGGTGGAGCCGCTAGGGATTCTTCAATTTTTGGGATTTAAATTTGTTGGCAGCGGGTAATTGAGATAGACGGGCTGGTTCACGTACATGCTAGAATCAACATGGAATCGGGAACCCTTTTTTTTTTTTTCCTGAGCAGAAAATATTGCCATGGGCATTTGACCGGCATGACGTAATAGCTAATTTGCTCTGAACGCGCTCGACTACGCGCTGAAATTCGCTATTCTCTGTCGCTCTTTCCCAGCATTCCATCCCATGGCCTCCATCAGAAAAACATGGGGAACGATGCGCATCGTCGCCCTCCCGCTCACACGCGCGCCGGCCCCCCAAAAACCCCCAATCACCTACTACAGCTTCAAAGTCATTCCTCCTCCACCACCACCGTCTACGTCTCAGGACCCACCGTCGCCGGGCTGGCTGCCCCAGGAAGGTGTGGCAACCTGGGCCGTAAGGAAGGTCGACGCGACGTGGGGTGGGTGGGGTAAAGCTGAAGCTGGATCGTGGCGGGTTGGCTTCCTAGCTCGTTCTGTATTCATGGCACTGATTTCGTATCTCCTGCCAGTTTCGGGTGTTCGAGTTCGGGGAGCGTTTCTTAGACAAGCTAGACTTTGAGGAAGCCGCACTGAAGCGGATCGACGTAAAAGGCGCGCCGCCAGCCAAGGTGCCCAGTGATTTAACCGAAGAAGATAGGAAAGAGGCGGAGGCGGCCTGGGGTAAACTCAAGGTCTGTTATAAACAAACTCATTGGATCCTGCGTATCTAAATTCCATGGCAGATCCCTCTCTTCTACCCACCCAGTGTCTCTTCAGGCCCAACCGCCCTCGCCGAGTTGCGCGTCTCGCTTCAGCGGCGCATCCCTCTACATAACCGGGGATTCTACACGTACCTGATCATCGCGCCCTTCACCGCGCCGTTCATGATCGTCCGTGCGTCGCCCTTTTGCTCTCGTCCGTCCATGAAGTATAACAACCCCTTTCTCATTTCAAGCGGTGGTCCCAAACCTTCCATTTTTCTTCTGCGCCTGGCGAGCATGGTCGCATTACCAAGGTACGGCATTCCGAGGCGCCTCGCGAGTGATCTTGATGCTGATACGTTTTCCCCAGCGCTCCGCGGCGCGCGCCACGTCGATGCGCTCTTGCAGGCCGGAAAGATCGTCCCGGAAGGAGATCAGGCGCTTGACGCGGCGTACGCCGTCCCTACCGCCACCGCGAAGGCAGACGCGTCCACGCAGGATGCAGACACACCTACGGCTTCAAACCCCGATGCAGGTTCCAGCACGCAGCCGGCGCTGATAGTGACGCGCGACTCTCTAGGGAACGTGATGCGCGCGCTCGAGATGAAGCCCGACGAAGCGAAGGATGTGTTGCGCGCGTATGAGCAGGCGATTAATCGCTTGCGGTAGCCCGGCTCATCAGTGATCGGGTAGCGCTCGCTGCTAAGTAGTGGGTTTACAGTCGCGACCGCAGCCTCTAAGTTATGTGCGGCCTCCTGCATTTCTACGCCTCCGATACATGCTCAAGGTCGTACAGGTATCATAATATAATCCTAGTGCCGCGGCGAGGTGGCTGTATCCAATATAATGCCCATACACGATAATGCGCCGAACACATCCGCGAAAAAAATGAGGGGGGGACGGCGCATCAGTGGTAATGCATGCGTATCGGTAGCGTCGCTTCAGTGGAATTCTCTCCGCCATGGGGCTATCTACCAAAATAAATTAACGCAAGCTTGAGAACCTGCGGTATGACTCGATCCGGCCGGCTGCCTTAGAGCAAAAAAATCATCCCAGTTATCGAAGCAATTGGGCTCAGGATCGCTGGTCCGGGGCAAAGGAAAGCAAGTAGGTATGGCCCTGTTAGCATTAAATGAAGGCGCATAGATAAGTTAGGGGCTTCACAGCCGAATTCAAGCTTCGCCGTCGGCCCGGTACGCCGTAAACATCGAATTTCTTTTGGTTTCTACCACCAACGCGGCAAATGTTGTGGCACTATGGCACTGCGAGATACCCGCCGCAACGTCAACCCAACGTCAACCCCATGTACAATTCACCCCTATTTGTTCTTGAGGCTCCGTCAAGCGAACTGGACAACGAACCCTCTGCTGATTATCCTGCGTCGATTATTTGCCTGTCTGTCATCCCCATACCTGCGAACGGCATTGCTCAAGGTGATGGCACGGCAAGCTCACCTCCGCGGTACACAACACACCGAGGCAGCACTGTCCAGCTACAGAAATACCATCTCGCAATCCGTGGAGTACCGGGATCGATCGTTGACCACCGTGGCCCGTTCATCAAGGCTACACGTCGCCCATCAGCGCAGTCACGTCCATTTGGATTTCGCGACTCCTGCTCAGCGGCCTTTTGCGTTTCATGGAGATTTTGCACGCCGCGGACTCGGAGTTGAAGAAGCTCAAGGTACGAGCTTATTACCTAAATAGTGTGCAAGGTTGGGCATCCGGCTTACCCGGGCGGGCGCTGGGTGTCAAGAAGCGTGGACGGTACCTGAGGAGAGGGGTTTGCAATGGAGGAGAGAGGACTGCCCATTTGGCGCGGTGTGGTCAGACGGTGAGGGCAAGCAGAGGAAAAGGTATGTGTCTGTGGCGAGGAATGTTCCACGCGTTGTTCAATACTTCACAAACCAGGTCAGCTGCGGTAATCTGGATGGTGTACGGCAGCATCCATGTGTGGGCAGTAAGTTGGGTGCAAGAGGAGTAGATAAATGGGCGACGGAGTCGGAATCGGAGGCGGGGGTGGGAGGTAGTGCGCGAGAAGGGGTTGGCTGGCATGACAGGTGTGGAGGCCCGTACGCGCACGCTGATGGATTTTATTTGCAGCACCTGGAGCCGGCGTGGGCGGTGGTGGTTGGAGATGAAGGAGCTAAAACAAGGTTGCGAGCCTAATGTTTTGTGAAACCGGCCACGGATCACAACATGTTTGCTGGGATTCTGCGCAGAATATGGGCGGGCGTAGGACGGCGGGCTTGTCCGACGAGGAGTTGCCAGATTGGGACGCGATCTGGTGGATAATGGATCCTTAAGTAAGAGAGAGAATCCAAGGGCATCCGAACACCCCATGGCTCTCAATGCTGCTGTCTATACTCTCCCCGTCGAGCTGCTGTCTCGCATTTTTGTCCTCGGTGCTGCTGAGCAAGACCCGGACTCTCCGTTTCTGCTGCGACCGGACGAGGACCACTGCCCCGTCGCATCTGCAGACTTTCAGCTGCTCATTTCCCATGTATGCCGCCACTGGCGTCAGGTCGCTTTGCGTATTTCTTGTCTCTGGACGTCCCTGCACTTTCGCGAGCCGGTTCACATCGCCCGTGCAGAGGCATTTTTAGTCCGCGCAGCAACAAAGTGAGCCAGTCGACCTGTATGATAATTCATAATGTTTATTATCCAGTCACTCGCTAGACATCCTTGTCGACACGGTTTCGCTTGATGACCATATCCCGGGGTAAGCAGTCGAGTATATAATATTTCTTCTCTTCTTGATTTTTTTCAGCATTACGCTCTGCCACGACGAGATGCGAACCATATTTGCACTCATCATCCCGCATGTCTCTCGATGGCGTGCCTTCCACTTGAAGGTATGTTTTTTCCCGGATTTTTTTCGTATGGAACATGTTCGGCTCTTTCTTAGCGAGCATGCATTCGGCAACAACCAATAGTCCCAGCCTCTTAATTTTTTTTTCTGTAGGTCCGCGCCAATGAATGCAAGCTTGTCGCGCGCCAGGCGCTGTCCACCTGTGGGCCCGCACCGCGATTGGAGACTCTACAGCTCTATCATTTCGAGGACTATCGCACCGCTCAGAATCTCTACCTCGCCACCTACCGCGCTCCCGTCGTTATCTTCGACAACTTCCTCCCCGCGCTCAAGAACGTCTCTCTGATCGGCGTGAACCTTCCTTGGGCGCACGCACCCTACCTCCAGCACCTCCATGCGCTCGAGCTCGCGCTGCATCCAGACAGCATCCGACCCCCGTTCGACGCGTGGGACGCGATGCTGCGTCGTTCCCCGCGATTAAGACGGTTGCGGCTCCATTATTCGGGCCCCCGTGCAGCCGATGAGCACGGCACAAGGATATGTGTGCCTTCGCTCGAGGAGCTTTCCCTGACAGACCTCGATCCGGACCACCTATCACGTCTTCTCCGCACGCTCGAGCTCCCGCACCTCGCCACCCTCGCGCTGGACCTCCCCGAGCAGGATTTCACTGGCGGTCCAGACCAGGATTTCACCGGCGTTGTGGAGATAATGGCGGGCGTCTCGTCGCCGGCACTGCCGCTCCCCATATCCGCCCTCCATACGCTCCGCATTACCGCGCTCGAGTGCGCGCCCGCTGCCCTTGCCGCCCTCCTACGCGCGCTCGTTTCCCTTCGCGTTCTCGAGCTCGACTTTGCCCGAGTACGCGACCCGAATGCGATATGCGGGGTATTATTGGAGACCGTCGCGCTGCCTTTCAACGCGGACAGCACAGAGGAGACGTGTGAATGCGAAGAAAACAGGAGCGCCCCCGTCTTCCCCCGGCTCGAGGAGGCGCGGCTGTTCGGCTTGCGGGGCGAGAGGGTCCGCGCGCTTATGGCGTTCCGCACACGGTTCGCGGAGGGGTGTGAGTGCGAGTGCTCAGAGTACCCGCCCTCTTCGGCGTCCTCTTGTTCCTCCCCTTCGTCGTCTGGTTGCGCGCCTGCTGAGTCCGCATCCCAGCCCACCTCTGGCAGTCTCGTCTCTGACGTTGGCTTTAGGTCTGGGCGCGCGGCGATGCCGCGCTTCACCGTCCGTTGGAGTGAGCGTCGGCGAGGGCGGGATGCGGTGCTCGATCAACTGGTGAAGGAGGGGAGGGTGGGCTGGGCGGATGAGGACGAAGGGGAGGACGACGACGTCAACGAGGAAGATTTCAGCGAAAACGGTGGGGGCGAGGGCGCTGTAACCGATGAAGGGGAAGGTGAGCAGAATGGGAGTTCGGAGCAAGATGCGGAGGAGGACGAGGGAGAGAGCGACGAGTAGCTCGTTCACTACTTAATGTATTCCACTGACACTGCTCGGTTCTAAGTAGTACTTTAGCTCACTTACTTTATTTTGGATTCACATTTAGTTTCGTGGTATCAAACTTATTCGAATTCGGGAGGTGGTCAAAAATTCGCAATTTCGAGTTGAGGGACGCTTCTAAAATTGAATTATTGAGTCAAGCGCTCTGGACTCATTTTCGGACATCGACCGACTCGCAGCCAGGGCCTAGCATTATTGGGGTGGGGGCTAAAAATCGATACTGATTTTACTCGGCTGAGTCCTGACAAGCGCCGCCGGCGCCTAACTAACCAAAACGACAACTGAACCACATTAACGGCTGTCTGCGGCTGTCGCGACAGACTCCTCGTCCGCGACTCCGCGTCGTTCGGAACGTTTCAGCTGGTAAGTATTCCCAGGCCGCTTCTCTGTATCTTCATTTCACGGCGATTTACCCCGCGAGAAGAATGATTTTCATCTCCCGACTGCGGTATCCGACGTGAATTGAATCTGCGTTTAAACGCCGTTTCCCATGTATACCGAGCCCCCGTGGCAGGAACGAGGCCTCAGGCTGCTCCTCTGTAAAACATGAGATTCGACGTTCTCGCATTATTCGCATCTGCGGCTCTTCCTGCGGTTATAGGGCTACCCTCCTTGGATCAGCAGCAAGTCCTGGGGCTTAATGGCATGGAACGCGACGCTATGATGTGTGAGTCGGACTCCGCGAACACCACGGTCGGTCTCATACAATGTCTTCAGACGAGCATGTGTCGCACCCTGCGTTCACGGACCATTCGTTGAGGCTCAAGCCCACGCTAGGAGAAGATTCTGTCAAGCAATATTTCGGCTTCCTGGATATCGCGGAAGACAAACACTTGTTTTTCTGGTAACTTCTCAATACTAAAGTTCCGCCTGAACTTTAATCTTTATTTATAATAATCCAGGTTTTCTGAATCTCGCTCGTCCCCATCCTCCGACCCGCTGGTGATGTGGCTCAACGGTGGCCCGGGCGGCAGCTGCACCACGGGTCCGCTTTTCGAACACGGGCCTTGCACGGTAAACAAAACAGAAGACGGCACCAGCGACAACCCATGTAGTTGGAACACGAACGCAAACATCATTTTCCTGGAACAGCCCGCGAATGTTGGGTATTCATCCTCATCCGACAGTGCACCAATCAGGAATACCCCTGTAGCAGCACAGGACGTGTATGCATTCTTGCAGCTCTTTGTTAGGCGCTTTGAAGAGTACGCCGCGCTACCGCTCTATCTCGCCGCCGAGAGCAATGAAGGTAAGTGCCATTGGTCCTCGACTAAGAAGCACATGTTAAATGCGGAATATTCGCAGGTCACTATGCTCCATACATCGCGAGCACGGTGTACCACAAAAACAAAGACCTTGCCCAGGCGCCGTCGTCCGACCTCCGGAAGATCAACCTCGAGTCGGTCATGATAGGAAATGGACTCTCAGACCCCCTGATCCAGATGCCCTCCGTCGCAGAATATGCTTGTGATGGACCGTTTGCGGTCTTTGACACGAACAGCCGACAGTGCCGTAGCTTGCGGAGATGCGAGCGAATGGTCGAGGCATACGAGGAAACACCCCTTGGGGACGAATACATGAACCGTCCTGAAGTGAAGGTGGCCCTTAGTGTCGACCCCCACACCTCCGACTTCGTGGCCTGTAAAAACGATATAAACTTCATCTTCTTTTCTGCAAGGCGAAGACGTGAAAGACACCGCAAGGCCCTGCTGACGGAACTCGTCGACAACGGGATCCGACTTCTCATCTACACTGGAAACGCCGGTGCGTGCGGTCTTCCTCTCGCCCCGCCCCCCCAATATTCTAACTGTACTTAGATATGAAGTGCGATTACCTGGTCAGTTTCATTTATTCGAATCGGACCGGAAATTGATGTTCTTCTAGAGAGAGTCGCAGTGGATAGTCGAGCTGCCCTCAAAGGACAAATATTCCTTCGGAAAGGCACCGTTGCGGCCGTGGACCGGCTGGTACACACATTTGCTCGTGCGTCTGCATTCTCGCGTTGGGGTTCTTGATTCTAATACGTTTTTTATAGGACATGCTTGGTAGATGGATCCATAACATTCCGTTGGCTGATTGAGATTGAACCATGGGTTACACCACGAGTAAGATGCTCAAAATATTTTATAAGGATATTAAGTCTACACGATTCTCCGCCGTTATTGTACAATTTCTTGGGCGCATGATTGGTTCGCTTTCCGGGAATTTTAGCGGTCCTGAATTATAATAATGTACTCGGATGCCTCATTCTGTACTGAAAAGATTCCGGAAGAGTCAGAGCATGCCAGGCGTTCAAAACGTTCATTGGGTTGAGGGATGATTCTTGGCACGCCAATGTCACGTTATCGCGGTTTCACATCCACGCTCATGTCTTCCCCGTTCGCCCCAAGGCTGGGGACCAACTATTGTCCCAAGGACGAAGAGATAGCAGATATCAAAGCTCTCCTCGTTGAACCTGCCCTCCGATTGAAGCGCCTCGACGATGAAATCGCCGACATGCAGAAGGCTATCGACAAGCTGATAGAGCAGCGCGACAGCCTTGGGGCCTACGTGGAAGGCCACAAGGCTCTCATATCCCCTGCCCGACAGCTACCTCTCGATATAATCCAGGAAATATTCGCGGCATGCATCCCCACTCACCGGAACTGCGTTATGAGTGCGAGCGAGGCACCGGTTCTCTTGGGCCGCATATGCAGCTCGTGGAGAACCTTGTCGCTCTCAACTCCCCGTCTTTGGGCCAGCCTCCACGTTGTTGAGCCTGCACACTCTTATAACATCACAACTACCCTATTCGAGGAGAAGCGGACGCAGAGGTTGGAGACCATGAAAACCTGGTTAGATCGTTCGGGCCAGTGTTCCTTGTCGATCTCTTTCGAAAGCGCCCCCGACACTTTTCCTCCTCCCACAGATCCGCCTACGCGCCTGTATACAGAGAATTTCCTCCAGGCGTTAGCTCCATTTGCATCCCGTTGGGAGCATATTTCTTTCACAACCTCACAGACGACGCTCGAGACGCTGTCGCACCTTACTGAGACAGACGTGCCCCGTCTGAAGAGCGTCATGCTCGATCAGCGTCCGAGTCCTTATAACCCACCTCCAAACGTTGAATGGGGACTCATCGGGATCCTTCATGCTTCTCAGATTTCCAGCTTCTCCATTTCAGCGGGCAACTTGAACTCTAGCTTGACAGAATTACAGCTTCGATGGGACCAACTCACATCCCTGTCAATTACTGGCCCTCCATGGGATCTCCCCACCTCGCACACAATTTTGCAGACAATCTCCAGGTGTCCCGCACTTCGAAGCTGCAAATTGTTGGTCAGCGATGACCCGAACCCCGAAATGCAGTCCCGTCCTTTTGTCGAGTTAGCATTCCTTCATACACTGGAGCTATCTTGTGCGGGCTCGGCACCATCCACCTTCGCACTGTTGTTTTCCTGGATTTCATTGCCAAGCTTGCGGAATTTGGTCCTCCATGGGTCGCCACATGAATATGGGCCCGACGGGCAGATAGTGGAACTAGATTCCGTGTCCCAGGTGTCTCTCGGCCGTTTCTTTTCTGTTTCAACGTGCTTGGAAAGTCTTCATATAGACAATATTTTCTCAAAATCATCCCTGATTCGAATTATCCAAGGCTTACCATCCACTCTAAAGCGACTCAAAATTCACGATGCACACGGGTCGTCTCTCGACGATGACGTCATAGCGGTTCTCACGCCCGACCCCGGGTTTCCTCCCCTTTTCTGTCCAGCCTTACAGGAAATTGTTATAAACCATGCCTATTACATCTCAGAAACGGCCGTTCTGCAGTTCATAAATGCCAGGATGGCCGTTGAACCCGTTACCACGCTGCAGCGTGTTGAAATCCTGTTCAACGACCAACTGGAGCTTGACATCCTGCCCACCCTCCAACCATTTATCGAGACCGGCCTCGAGGTTTCCATCACATATCCTCCAACCGTCCCGCCACGATTTTCGCCTTGGCTGGGATTGGCTGATGCACCCGGATCGTATCCCTCTCCGTTCGGCGATCCCTGGGCCAACTAACTCCAGTACCTTATATTTCACAGCATGTGCGAGACAGCGCAAAGGGTAGATGTAATAAAACAGAATGAACTGGATGCGGTATGCACCCGAGGACCCCTTTGTGTGCGCTTTATCGGAAATCGAAAATATGTTATTGCCTTTCCCAAGTATTGATCTAACCAGAAATGACCTTGATTGAGTCAACCCATTTTTTGGCTACTGATCTGTCTACACTTTTGGCCCTCACCTTATTGATCCAACCTTCGGCCGGTTATTGACTCGACAACCGCAGTCTTGTTGATACAACCTCACTTACTGACTTACTGACTCACCCAACATTTTGTCATCTTGATTCAACCCGGTCACGTTATGGAAACAACCTTATTTTTTGGAGGGCGGAGTTGTTGACCTAACCTTACTTTCTGAGGAGGTCATGTTATTGAATCAACCTCCCTTTGGAATGGCGTGATTATTGAAACAACCTTACTTTTAAGGATGTCAAGTTGTTGAATCAACCTCATTTTTTTTTGATGTGTCAGTTAAGGTCAGTTATTGAGACGACTAGGCTGTTCGATGGCTTATGTTATTTAAACAACCACTTCATGACTTCCACGGAGAGTCGAAACTCCCTAACGCCCTAATGTTTCTGGAATGTCATTGAACAGCTATGGGAGTCGTCGGGAATAGCAGGAAAATGTTCAGGGTCGCGTAAACGTATTTTCGACGCGTCCTGAGGCCGCGTAGCACATGTCATAAATTCAAACTAGTCTGAATTTATGTATAGTATATCCAAACGACCCGCAGTTTTTATCCATCCTCCACACCCTCCAATCTAGACGTGTGTAACCTGACTTGTAAGGCATCACGCGCCGCGCGTTGAGTCACATTGTCCCAAGTTGTGCCGAACTTTAGAGTGAATTCAGCAGGATTGCAGCCCAGAAAAGGAGAGTCGGCTGTACACAGAACAGACAAACAGATCAAAAGTCGCGTTTGATAACGTGACCGTGCAAAAGCTGGGTTGGTTCAATAACTGGCCATGTGAAAAAAAGTAGGGTTGGTTCAATAACGTGATGGTGCAGAAAGTTAGGTTGGTTCAACAACCCAATAATGCTAGATCAACAAGGTAAATAGGTTAGATCCACAGCAGGAAACTGGAGTTAAGTCAAGAGCGGTAAAAGTCGGGTTAAGTCAATAGGTAGAAAGTGCAGATTCAATAGGCGAAAAGTGTGGGTCAGATCAATAACTGGCGGGGTGGTTAAATCAATAAGTTCAGGCTCCGGTTGAGTCAATAACTGTAAAAGGCAATAACATGTTTTGCATCGGAAATCATTTGGCTGACAACGCGCTGTTGGGGCGTGTTTGCCACAACATCACGTTATCGCGGCTTCAAGCCGCCTCCTTGCGCCCTTCAAGTTGCGCCTCCCCGCTTTTAAGCTTATCTCTCAAATCTCTCTTCACGTTCACTCGTGAATTTGGAGTTGTTGTCGTACTTAACCAAAGATGCTACCTCGCTCGTCCACCATGTCTTCCCCGTTCGCCGCAAGGCTGGGGACCAACTACTGTCCCAAGGACGAAGAGATAGCAGATATCAAAGCTCTGCTCGTTGAACCTACCCTCCGATTGAAGCGCCTCGACGATGAAATCACCGACATGCAGAAGGCCATTGACAAGCTGTTAGTGGAGCGCGACAGCCTTGGGGCCTACGTGGAGGGCCACAAGGCTCTCATATCCCCTGCCCGACAGCTACCTCTCGATATAATCCAGGAGATATTCACGGCCTGCATACCCACCCACCGGAATTGCGTTATGAGTGCGAGCGAGGCACCGGTTCTCTTGGGCCGCATATGCAGCTCGTGGAGAACCTTGTCGCTCTCAACTCCCCGTCTTTGGGCCAGCCTCCACGTAGTTGAGCCTACGCGCCCTTATAACGTCACTTCTGCGCTGTTTGAGGAAAAGCTGGCCCAGCGCCTGGAGACCACCAAGACTTGGTTGGGACGATCGGGCCAGTGCCCTTTGTCAATCTCGCTAGAAAGCGGCACCGAACCTTTTGGCATCCATCCTGACGCAGATCCGCCGATACGCCCGACAACAGATTTGTTCATCCAGGCGCTACTTCCATTTGCACTGCGTTGGGAGCATATTTCTTTCACGGCCTCACAGACAGCACTCGAGACGCTGTTGTCCCTTACAGAAACAGACGTGCCCCTTCTGAAGAGTGTCGCGCTCGATCAGCGCCCTTATAACCTACCTCATAGTGTTAAATGGGGACTCTTCGGATTGCTTCACGCTTCTCAGATTTCTAGCTTCTCCATTTCAGCGGGCAACTGGAACTCCAGTTTGACAGAATTGCCGCTTCGATGGGACCAACTAACGTCCCTGGCAATTACTGGCCCTCCATGGGATCTCCCCACCTCACACACAATTTTACAGACAATAACCAGGTGTCCCGCACTTCGAAGCTGCAAACTGTCGGTTTCCGATGGCCCGAACCTTGAAATACAGGCGCCTCGTACTTTCGTCGAATTAACATTCCTTCACACACTCGAGCTATCTTGCAGGGGCTCGGCGCCATCCACTTTCGCACTTTTATTCCCCTGGATTTCATTGCCTGCCTTGCGGAATTTCGTCCTTAACGGGTCGCCATATGAATATGGGCCCGACGGGCAGATAGCAGAACTAGATCCCGTGTCCCAGATGGCCCTCAACCGTTTCTTTGTTGCTTCGACGTGCTTGGAAAGTCTTCATATAGACAATATGTTCTCAAAATCATCCCTGATTCAAATTATCCAAGGCTTACCATCCACTCTAAAACGACTCAGAATTCAAGATGCGCCGGGTTCCTCTCTCGACGACGACGTCCTAGCGGTTCTCACGTTCGACCCCGGGCTTCCTCCCCTTTTCTGCCCCGCCTTGCAGGAAATTGACATAATGCACGCCTATTCGATCTCAGACACGGCCATTCTGGAGTTCATAACCTCCAGGATGGCCGTTGAATCCGTTACCACGCTGAAGCGTGTTGAAATCATGTTCAACAACGAAATGGAGTTTGACATCCTGCCCAGCCTCCAGCCATTCATCGAGACTGGCCTCGAGGTCTTCATCACGCATCCGCCGCCTCTCTCGACAAAGTTTTCTCCCTGGCAGGGATTGGCTGATGCACCGCTCCCTTACTCTCCAATGTTTCATCACTAAGCCAGGGATTGGCTGATGCGCTTATCCCTAAAGCTAACTGGCTGCGTATTTCATACCCATATCACCCTGACAGGATAAAATCGGATGTCGTCTCTAATTTAATCTATTTGATTGAGTAGCGGGCTGGCCTAACCAGTCTTCACGGTGCCAGCGATTGAACAAATTACCGTCAGCAATAGACTCGCATCGCGGACAACGCTCAGGTAATAGTCGTACAGTGCTCCTAGACTATCATTTGCTCGCAGCGGATATCGCTCCGCGAGCGCGTCGTAAAACTCCTCAAGGCGCGCAGGATCTTCATCTGGCGGCATCTCGGTTGTTTGGAGTATTTCCCCGAGTATATCCTGCAGCGCCATTGCGACTTTTGGGGCCCCGGCGACGACCGACGCATTAGATTCGCTTGCTGTGTTGTACTGTTAAAAGAAATTGACGGAGGTGTTGATGGGACTCACTTGGTAGTGTCGACCCCGAACCGACGACAGAATCTGTTCGCAGCTTTTTGCGAAGGCGCTCCCCGTCTCCCCCGCCGATCTCCGCATCGGCTTGCTCCTCTCTTTCTCCTTCGACCCCATCCCCGCCCCCACCTCGGACTCCACCATCTACAACTCCAGCTGCATCTGCGCCTCCCCATTCGCCTTCCCTGGGCCTCTTGCCCCCCGCTGTCCGATTAGCGTCCTTCCCAGCAGCCAAGTTTGCCACAAGTTTCCCCGCGGCGCACTTGACAGCATGGGCCTTCCTCATCGTTATATAACGGCGAGAGAAAACGAGGAGCATGTCGACGCAATGAAACAAAAACTGCGACTTCACAATGTCGACTTTGCCGTCGGGTTGGATAAACTGAGCTGGCGGGGATCGTCTGCCGAAAGCGCGGGGTGGCTGGCGTTCGGATGGGCAGCGAGATATCCACAGTGGAGGACAGAGCGCTCCCGATCCGTGGCATGATCCAGCCACAGATTAAGCTGCGAATCATTAACTAAGTAAGCGTACACTCCTGGGACTGAATAGGATAAATACCCCGTTGACGGGGTTCGTCGTGAACTTGCTACCCCGATCTTTCGCGTTCTGGAAGTCGATCGCGAGCATCCACCCATTGCTAGGATGGTCTATACATGCGCTTTGGATAACAATGGGCGGCTCGCTGAATCGGACGTCCGCAAATCCCTTCTCTGCATGAAGAAGCCCTTCGCCGTATGTATAAGCGAAGGCGGACGTGACAGCACCGGCGGCCTTGACGAGACCTTTCGGCAAAGGGGTCCCCAGAGAGTGGGGATGAGGTAGGCGGCCCGCGTCGAGTAGGAAATTCCTGTTACGACGCAGTTGTCGCCTCCTCCAGCGTGGATGACATTCCTTCGGAACTGGGAATGGTGAATATGAATATACACATTTAATCCAGAATGAAATCAAAAAACGTACCTCAGTTCTCTCCTCCGCTGCCGCGAGTTTGGTTCGCTTTTGCGTCGATGTCATTTGTGGACTATTAAACGCATGACATCCATGACCAGATCTGGTTCAATATTAGATAGGGACGCATAAAGTGTGCAAGTTTTACCATCATTTGACTCGACCGTCCTGTCTTAACGATCCAAACACCTGGGATTTGGACCTCGTCTAGAGTACATGAGAACTCTTCGAGTGTCAAGGCTGGGAAGTTCGTGGGATCGGCGCACTGACAATCATGGTTAGCTTGCGTGTAACCATTGACATTATCGTACCGATTTGAACCGCACGGCCTTGTAGGTCGGGTGGGACATACCAAGTGTGGGTGTGCAGCCACATCCTTCGGGACGGTGAATAGCCCTTCCGCAAAAGCAGCGATCTCGATGTAATCCTTGAGCGTGAGTCTGGATTGCGTAAAGTCGGGGATGAGGGGGTCCATGAGCTTGAGCTTTGACCATTCGGGAGATCGGCTTTTAGTTGGGAAAGTCCAATGCGGGTACGACCTGGCGTCTGCGCCTGGCTCGTATAGAGAAGTAGTCAGGGCTCCTTCTATCAGGAAGTCGGAATTGTACAAGTCCATGTTGGGGAGGACTTTTTCTGCTGAGACAGAAGGCCCCTTTCCCAACGATCAACGTTCAACTTGAAGTTGAGACTATCAAGATGAAGGCGGATCGAATCTCGGACGCATGAGGCACTGAGCATTTTTGAGGATGCCCTACTGCAGCCGCAGTTGGTCAAGGACAAGTCAATGCAATTGCAGGCGTGTAGGACTTGAGAGAGGAGGCCGTCGGATCGGGCGCTCCGTCCGACCGCCTCCGACGGATCAGGTGCGCCCAGACTCACTCCGCGACTTTCTCATGTATTTCACAATCACCAATGAGGCAAACCACATTCTTGATTCATTACCACCATGACCTCCAGCGCGCGCGTTCCGACAGAGTTGTTGGATGAGATCGTTGGGCATTTCAGGCCCGATTCCGACCACGAAACTCTCAAACATCTAAATCTCACTAGTTGGAGCTTTCATACCATCTCCCGCCCATTGCTCTTTGCAACCTTCAACTTTCACCCTTATTCCGTCGTCACCGACACCTACGGCATGTGTCCCGAGCATTTAATCCTCCAACCGGGCCTGGAGCTCGAACGTGTCCGCCGGCGCTTGGAGTTCTGGAGTTCCGAAGAGATCGCACCGTATGTGCTCTATTGCAACATCGAGCCTCTAGAATTCGAGAATTCTGGGCGCCAGCCTCCCCCCGAAGACCCGTACACGTTATTGACAACCTTTTTCGAATTCCTCCCACGATTCGCCAATCTCCGCGATTTATATGGGTTCACTATCCATTTCACGCGCGTCGCGATGGCCAGTCTTTGTGCCTTGCCGAAGCTCACCCGTGTTTCCATCGACATGTGTATAATGGCCCCGGGAGAACAACTTGACGATCCTCCTCCGAAATCGTTGAAATTGGAAACCTTGCAGTTCTGCAACAACCAAGATCAAATCGACTGGTGGTTGCAGGGCTTATGCCCCGATTCATTGCGTGTTCTGGCTATAGACATGTCCCAGTCTCATGACGCTAGCCTTTTCGACCTGCAATCGGAACTCCCTTCTTTCCCCAACGTATATTCCGTCCATATTGTCCTTGGGAGCATGCTAGCGCCCCGACATCTCATCCCGCTGTCCAAATTCCCCGGAGTCGAGGATTTGACCTTGACCAAATTCTATGCAGGCGGCATCCTGAGCCATGCCTTGACAGTGGCAGCTCCTCCGGAGCTCGGCGGTGCCGGGGTTTGCCCGCTTCTCAAGCAGTATGCTGGTCCACACGAGATACTGCATATACTCCCTATGTCCGGCTTGCGTCAACTCACCCTCGACCCGTGCGCGATAGACAGCTTTCTAGTTGCGATGCAGTCGATTCCCAAACCTATCAGTATCGTGTATCTGGAGATGACCGCCATTGGCTCTGTTGCATCCCTCGATGGCTTTAGCGACCTCTTTCCTCACCTCAACTTCCTTTTGTTGACTGTTAACTGTGGCGGTGGTATGATGATTGATGCGGCAACCGACTCCCAAGTAAAAGTCTTGCTGTTCCTGTGGTTCACATTTTCTAACATGTCGACATGCAGGCATACGCTTTCTTAAACGACGTCGGTCCCTCGCTGCCTCAGCACCTCGTCAAACTTGCGATCAACTTCAAATTCGACGAAGGGATTGATCCACCTGATCTGGAAAAACTGAAGGATGGTATCTTAGCGCAGCGCCCCACGCTGAAAACCCTCTGGATACACTCGGAGCACTTCGTATACGTGTGGGCCGAAATGCCTGATGGAGTCCGAAGCAGTTCGTCCCTTTCGTCTTCTCCAGTGTTTTCTTATGTTGCTTATGACTGTGCGCCAGGGATCACTGGCGGACCAGGGCTCGCAGTCGGCTTTGCGCCCGATTTTACCCACTTCTTCTGGGGTTACTGGCGTACTCCTACTCCCGCAGACCCAGTACTTTACCATCCACCCGTTTTAACGCATGTAGTTTGAATGAAATATAAAGTCTAGAAGCTGACATCACGCGTGCGAGGTCGACAAAGCGCAAGCCAAAAATCATTTCCAGGTTGAAGAATATACAATGTAAGTGGCGTGTCAGTCACATCCTTCGTACAGGCATCGTCAATGTCATAGCGCCCTAAAATTCCCGCGCCGTCAAGACCAACTCCAGCTCATCCTCGTCACTGCTCGACTCATCGCTCCCATAACCGGACCCTGAGCCCCTCGAATTCATCGCGATCGTCCACTTGAGGTGCATATGTCGCAGCACCTGAATCCGCAGCGGGTGGCGCGGATACTGATGTACGCTCGCGACCACGCGCTTCTGCAGCGCGCGGCGGTCTTCAATCGTGGGCCCCGAGTCTGGTATAGAAGGTGGAGAGACCGAGGGCGGGTGCTGCGGATGAGCATGAGGAGAAGCGCAATGAGGTGGACAGGGGAATGCGACGTACGAGGGAACCGAGCGCGCGGCAGAGGACACTGGAGATGGCAGAGAAGTACAGAGCGTTCTGGGTGAGGTCGGGCTCGCGGTCGAGTGTAGCGCGCGCAGAAGCGAAGATGTCCATCGGGTATATGGGGCCACGCGGGGCGAGGAGAGCCTGTACGCTGGTGATTCCGGTCGTTATCAGCGCCGAATTAAAGACGAGAGGGAGGCACTAACTGCCCAGAGTTTATTGCGCGTATGACGACGTTTTCGATCTTATCCCGGTAAGATGCATCCGGGAGGGAGTCGTAGTCGTCGAGCGTGATATTCCGAGCCGTGATAGCACCGTACTTGAATGTCTTGGACATGGCGTGTGGGTATAGATGGGGGGTGTGGTGGCAGCTCCTCACAGGGACATTTATAAAGTGCCGTTATATATGTGGCGGCCACTAGTTAACGGGCCTGAATAAATTAAACGCGATTTGCGTCCGTTCGAGACAGGGTGCCGATTGTTCCTGATTGGAGCATTTTTTAGCCCTCGTGAGTGCAAGATAAGGCTAGGAGGTCTCGAAATAGACTCCTGACTCAGTCTGGTGATTAGACACACGATGACTTGCGTTGGAACCTGAAGAAAGGCGTTTAACCCAAGTAAGGCATTAAATGCACCCCCACTAATTCAGTACCTACCTTGCTCCCATTTAACGCACTAAGTGCCCGGAAACACCGCTGGCCCCCTCTGCCGCATGCCGCCTTCATTTTGGTGACACACGGAATAGAAGCGCAGATTGTGGCGAGGGCGAGACAGGTTGCTGAAACCTCCCTCCGAAAATGGATATGTTTTTGCCGTTTAGGGATATTGGCCACGTGGACTTATTTTTTCCTTCCTCAGCTTGCACAGTCGTCGACGCGAACCCGCCGCCCATGGGGAAGAGCGCAAAACTCCACAAACGGGTAAGCAGACTGGTCTCATCCAGCCAGCCTGCGTCCGAGTCTCGGGCCACTGACTCGCGAGAGCAGCCTAAAAACCTCAAGAAACCGTCCACTGGCGCCGGCACAAGCGCCGCCGCCGCCATTGTAGGCGGGGCGCAGGCCCAGGCCCAGGCTGCGAAGAAGAAGGCCGGGTTGAAGCAAAAGACGGCCAGCAAAGGAGCTGCGAGTGCGAGCGACGGCCATGTTCTCGGAGGTGCAGATTACGTGAGCCTCATGATGGGCAGTAGGAAGAAGGCACGGGAGGAGGCGGCGAAGCTGCCGCGGGGTCAGTGACTCGACGAGTAATTTCGGTGCTGCTTGGGCGGCTTGGGTTGTGCTTGGGCTGCTTGGGGTTGGCTCAGCAGGTGGATCCTAGCATTCGAGGATCATTGATTCAAACTGGTCGCGCGCGTCGGGATGCGAGGCGGCCTCGCGAGACACGTCCATGACAGATGGCATCTCTATCTTACATTGAAAAACCAACCACAAAATGTACTTATGATACATCGGGACTGTGAACGAAGTGTAACTACTGGATACTACTGGATGAAGTCGAACGAATGCCGAATGGATTACAAGGCGTCAAGCCGGCGCGCCGTAAGGGCAGCAAGGGGTAACCGACGACCCACACAAAATATAGTACCCTGAACTCTGAATCCCAAATCCTACTCCTGGTATATTTTCTTATCGCACAACAACATTGCCCCAGCTCTCCGACGTGTCGCGAGGATTGCCTGGCTGTTTGAACACGGGGACGGGGAATCCGCCGATCCCGTCGACGCCATCGGATTGCCTTGCGCCCTCATCGTCGCTGTCCTCGAAGGACATATACGGTGACGGCATCGTGTACGACGAAGGCCCATACCCAGCCGGGACGCCAGCAATGGCAGCCACGGTAGCCGAGTTGTTTCGCGATACGGCGACAGGCATGTCCGGAGGTTCGGCGTTGCCGTTGCGGCGCAACGAGACCAGCCGAGCTACCGCAGGTTTCGCGACATTGAACGTCCTCGTAGTGCCCGCCGTCGAGGGCTGCGGCGCACCAGGCTGAGCCATGCGGCTACTATCGCTGCTGGAGCGATCGCGGTGGACAGTTGCCATCTGGAGGATGTTGTGGATGTCCGTGGTGTTCATGGAGTCATTGGAGAGCCTGCTCGAGCTGCTGCTCCCTCTGCGGCCGGGCGACCGTTGGCTGCGCTGATCATCGGGGACAAACTGTTTCCACGATCCAATGCTCGTCCGCGCGTCCGACATGACGGAGGCCGCATATTTTTCATCCGTGTAGATCGGGTCCCGGACGAAGCCGGCGCCCTCCATGAACGGCGGAGAGGCGGTGAAGGACGGCGGGCCGTTATAGGCACGCGGAGAGTCGTATATGTTGGGATTCTTCAGGTCTGGCGGCCATTTCCTGTCGAGGAGGGTAGGATCGAAGTCCATGTCCGGAACACCCCGCCTGCGTCTTCTCTCGCGTATAACATACAGCAAAAGAAGAATGGCCAGCAAGCCGACAACACTCGCGCCAACCGCTATCCCGATTACGGCGGCCCTTGAGACTACGTGTCAGTTTTGATTCGCTTCCTGGATGGAGGACCTTACTTGGGCAGGGCAGAGTTTTTCGTCTTCGGACCGGTGTTGGGGGGGTTGGAATCAGACGCGGAGGTGTGCGGGAAACATGTCTTGTTACTGGTAGAGTCACCTCCAACTATCGGGGTACAGCGATGAGAGACGGGACATATGTAATTTAGGATCGCGTACCGGTGATGAGCTTGGTGGTCTGTAGGCTCCCGTTGTTATCGTCGAAAAGCAAAACAACCTCTTGCTGGCGATTGACGTCCACCGTATATGACGCTTGGCCTGGAACCGCATCCGAGTTCTGGTTGCGTATGAGTTGCACGGATCCTCCTCGCGGGGTAAAGGCCCTAATATTCGGGGCAGTAGGCGTAGTGTAGTTTATCGTGAAAGACTCGCATTGATTAAGGACATCATCAAACTGGTAGAAGGTGGTCTGCGGAAGGCTGACACCGACGCAGCTCGACCCCGCCGTGTTGTTCGAAGAGGTGACCTTCGTGACATCCGACACCTTTGCCGACGGGTCCTCGATATCGTCAAGAGTCGCAAGAAAGAGGGTGTCTGCGGGAAGGGGGATGAATGTGAGCTGTATGCCTGTGGAATTGGTGGCGCCGTTTGGGATGGAGATTTGAATTGGGGAGACATTGTCTAAAAGAGGGATGATGGTGAGAGTAGTCGGGACGGAGTGGTTTAAATTGTTCGAGCCAGAAAAGACAATGTCAACCGGCTCGCACTCGACGACCGGGGGAAGCTTGAATTTAAAAGACCCTAGGACGACCTGCGGTCCGAGAGCAATGACGCCCAGCACCGAGAGAGAGACGAGCAAGAACATGAGGTAGGCGATGAACAGCCTAGGTCATGAACTTAAAAGCCCGCAAAAAAAAAAAGTGGACTAGCCACGCAAAGCGAAGGAGGAGAGGTGAGAGGAGAAGGTTAACCAGGAACCCACGATACAAATGTTTGCATCAGAAATCTGGATCTGTGGCCCGGGTGACGATCTTGGTAACCACAATTGAATTAGCTCCGTACAAACTGATGTTCCGTCCACTCGCAGTGGTCTGTCGCAGGCCAGCCCATCGTGCCCTCCATCTAGGCCATCTCCCCAACTCCCACTCCCCCATAGTCTCGACTCTCTCGTTCTTCAACTCTGTAACTCCTCCAGGCGAAAAGATTCCCACTTTCCGCGTCTTGGATGGCGTTGGCAAGCTCGTAGATGGTGCCCAACTTCCAGAGGTCAGCCCCTTCCCATCTTCCTCTATTTTCTGACCCGTTTCCATCCAGATTGATGAGGCATTCGCCCGCAGACTCTACGAGAACATGCAACTGTTGCCTACGCTTGACACGGTGCTATACAACGTCCAGCGCCAGGGCAAAATTAGCTTTCATGTTGGTTTCTCTTTCATTGTTAAATACGCGCTGATCTTTGTGAAGTAGATGACGTCTGTGAGCACTCTTGTCTGTAATTAAACGCCGACCCTCAAATAGTTGCCACTTAGCATGGAGAAGAAGCGACCATCATAGGATCTGCAGCAGCACTGGAATTGGACGACGAGTGAGTATATCCTATTCCCGACAGCACCCCGTTAACTAGCGCAGAGTACTCGGTCAGTATAAACAAGGTTATGTGCACATTTTCTCAATGAAACCCAGGCCAGTACCGCGAAATGGGTGTCCTTCTCTGGCGGGGCTTCGGTATCGACTCCGTCATGGCCCAGTGCTTCGGCAACCAGGAAGACACCTCGGGGAAGGGCAGGCAAATGCCCGTCGTAAGATCCGGTCCCGCTCCTATGCGACACAAGTGTGCTAACCGCGACTTGGCGCAGCATTTCGGTTCGCCGAAGCATCACTTCCACACCATCTCTTCCCCATTGGCCACCCAAATTCCGCAAGCCGCCGGGGTAGGCTACGCGTTGCGCCGGTCGCCCGATCGGCGTGCGCGGTCAATCGCGGCGTGTTTCTTTGGCGAGGGCGCCGCATCTGAAGGAGGTGTGTACATAGGTCCGTCGAGAATACCGAGCAGGTGTTGACGATGGGCCCCAGACTTCCATGCCGGCATGCTGCTCGCCTCGACGATCCCGTCTCCGACGCTCTTCATCGCGAGAAACAACGGGTTCGCGATCAGCACACCAAGCACCGAGCAGTTCTATGGCGATGGCATCGCTAGCCGAGGACCGGGATACGGCATCGACACGGTCGGTTTCTATCCATCTACTCCTAAATGGGGGACGCCCTTGTTTATGCGTTCACGTATGTAGGTACGCGTCGATGGAAACGACATCCTCGCCGTCCTCGCCGCGGTCCGTGAAGCGCGGAAGAGAACACTGGAACAAGGCCGCGCGGTGTTGGTCGAGGCCATGAGCTACCGGTCCGTTGTTACTTGCTCTCGTCACATCAGTCCTCTGATTCCCACTTTTCAGAGTCGGCCATCACAGCACCTCGGATGACTCGTTCGCGTACCGCCAGCGCTCCGAGGTCGAGGATCGCAAGCGCATTGACAACCCCATCGCGCGCTTCCGTCTGTACATGGAGTCGCAGGGCTGGTGGAACGCGACCGACGAGGAGGAGCTGAAGGCGCGGCTCAAGGCTGACGTGATGAAAGCGTTCAAGCATGCCGAGTCGCTGACGCGCTGCGAATTGGGCGAGCTGTTCACGGATGTCTACGCCGGCGAAGAGCCGTGGAACATCGTCAGTCATTTTCTTCATCCGCCGATTAGGGTCTTGCTCATCCACAACTTTAGACGGAGCAGCGAAAGGAGTTGACGGGGCTCTTGAAGAAATACGGTGATTCGTGGGAACCGTGGCGGACTGAGCTTGCCAAGTTCAAGAATAAGGGTCAGGATCTGACACAGTGAATTTTGGGAGCAACTCCAGCTGTATAGTAGTGTAACACTGAATAATCGGATTAATGATGTTTGGAGCCATCAACCTTCATTTGGGCAGCTACTGCTCGCCTTAACGATAATACAATTTAAATACAATCCTTCGTTGTCCTTTAGTGCACGTCGGGCAAAATGACATGGCTGATTATGTACGGAAGAAACATCCCCGAGGAAATCAGCAGAACGCGGATGGCAGGAGACAGTTCCCCTGCGCCAGACTCTTCGGGGGAATGAGCACCGGTTTGCAAGACCGTTGCTACATATAAAAATGTTCCGCCCTATATGCGACCTGTCAAGAACGAACAGCAGGAACGGATGGTCGCTTACAGATACGAGGAGCGCGATACCCGTCCAGTTACCTTGCGCACCGGTGGAGAAGAAAGACAGCAGAGCGTAAGATACAATTGCACCAAAGGGGGTGGAGGCACTGAAGAACGCCAGATGTTTCCGGCACTCCGGGCGCGGGAGCGAGGTATTCAGAAGAGAGGTCGTCAGCGCCAGCGAGGTCGGAGCTGGAACACAGTTCAGAGAAGTGGGTGTATGGAGGTTAGGATTTACCCTTGTGGATTATGAGCGCCAGAAAGACGATGAAAGACAGGTCGCGGTGCGATGCGTCGGCCGAGGTCCCTGGGTCAGAGAGAGACGAGACGCCGAGCGCGAGACCATCGGCGAGACCGTGCATGATCAGGCCGAACGTCAATGGATACGCCCGTGCGCGACTTCCTCTCACTTCCGAAGCGGACATGTCGATTTGCTTGAAACCAGTAGAGGGCGCGGCGGGTTGCTCTAGCTCGCCCATTTCAGCGTCGAATTCGACGGTGGAAGTGTCTTCCCCAACTGTGTGCAGGGCAACATCGTGAGAGGGTACGCTTGTGTACGAGTGTGAATGCGAATGCGAATGAGGCGAGATGAGCTGCTCGACGACCATCATCAAGGTAAAGCCGGTGATTAAGGAGAGCGCTATTTGCGAAGTGGGGAGCTCCCCAGAGGCATGGGCGGACGCTAATGTCTCTATACCCTCTGGAATAATGACACCAAGCGCAGTGCCAATGAGGATGCCTGGAAATTCATGTCAGATGGACGTGTGACGAGCGGAGCGTGTTTCGACATTGGAAACGCAGCAAATACCTGAGCCAAGAGTAGAGAAACGCGCAATGTGGTGTTCTGAAAATAATTCACTATTATGTGGGAACTGGAGAGTTTCCTAGCGCTGAAAGGACATACTTGACAGTACGAAAGCCAAGGGCAACACCCCGAACCCAAATGAAGAAGCCCCGAGAAGCGCTGACATGACGAGGAGCTGGAGCATCGTCGCGTGTATAAAGACTGAGCGTGTCGATGATGTTTGGTCGTGTTGATTTTGCGCTCTTTCGCCTTCCCGCATCTTGTCCAAGCTGAAAAGCCGAAAATATCCAATTCGCATACAGGGTTGGCATACAATATGTAGTTCTAGTAAATGTATTCAATAATATGGATAGTGCGTCCCGTCAGGAAGCGGTGCGTCAGCCAATCCCTGCCAGGGTGAAGATTGCATTGGGAAGGGAATAAAATATGTAATGGAGACCTCGAGGCCGGTCTCGATGAATGGCTGGAGACTGGGCAGGACGTCATACTCCATTTCTTTGTTGAAGTGTATCTCAACACGCATCAACGTGCTTTTACCGGGTCCAACAGCCCTCCGGGCAGTTACGAACCGCAAAACGGCCGCTTCTGAGATCGAACCGGGGTGGAGTATGACAATTTCCTTCAAGTTGGGACAGAAACGGGGAGGAAGTCCGGGGCCAGGGGTTAGAATCGACAGGAAGTCATCATCGAGAGAAGATGGTCCTCCAGTTCCGTGGATCTTGAGGCGTTGTATAGTGGGTGCTAAGTTTCCGATAATTTGAACCCACCTTGATTTCCCAAACATATCGACTATTTGGAGACTCTCCAGGCACGTCGAAGCAGCAAGGAAACGGCAGAGGGACTCCTGGGACTGGGAATCCAAGTCCACCATTTGCATGTCGGGGTTATATATATATTGTCCCGTCCCGTGAAGGACGAAATCCCGTAAGGCAGGCAATGAAAGCCGGGATAAAAAATGTGTAAAAGTCGATTCCGCCGAACCCACACAGGATAGTTCGAGTGTGTGAAGGAAGGCTAATTCAACGGTAGGATATGTCGACATTTCAGGGGCCGGGCTAGCCCTATTGGAAACCACCAGTTTACAGCTTCGAAGTGCGGGGCAATTGGAGAGTGTCTCTAAAAGTCGATGCGACGAGCAACCACTGAATGGCCCGGAGCTAGAAATTGATAGGGACGTTAACTGAGGCCACCGGAGAGGCAATACTGTAGGGCTGAAGTTGCCGAATGAAATGGAGAAGCTGGAAATCTCGGAACCACGGAGCATCCCCAAAAGTCCCCATTCAACACTGTGATCTGGGTGATGATGGTAAGGGCGGTCCTGAAGCGGAAGCGCGACACTTTTTAGAAGCGGCACATGTGCCTCGGTGAGGTCAAACAGTGTTTCGAGTGCCGCTATTGTAATTGCGAAGGAAATGTGCTCCCAACGGGGCGCAAGTGCAACGAGTGCCTGAAGGAAAAGATTCGGAGGCGAAGGCGCGTCTAAGGGGGGTGTCGCGGGTGGATTTTCGGTCCGCTCGCTTTCCAGTGAAATCGACAGTGGGCACTGGCTTGAACGACCTAACCAGGTTTTCATGGTCTCCAACCGCTGAGTCCGCTTCTTCTCGAACAGGGAAGAAGCAATCCCATACGGGCGCGTGGGCTCGACAACGTGGAGCCTAGCCCAAAGACGGGGAGTTGATAGTGATATGGTTCTCCACGAACTGCATATGCGGCCCAAGAGAACTGGCGCCTCATTCGCGCTCATAACGCAGTTCCGGTGGGTGGGGATGCAGGCCGTGAAGATCTCTTGGATTATGTCAAGAGGTAGACGTCGGGCAGGAGAAATGAGCGCGTTATGGCCCTCCAGGTATGCCCCAAGGGTGTCGCGCTCCGCTGTCAGCCTTTCGAGGGCCTTCCGTATCTCGGTGATCTCATCGTCGAGACGCTTCAATCGGAGCGTAGGTTCAACGAGGAGAGCTTTGATCTCCACTATTTCTTCGTCCTTGGGACAGTAGTTTGTCCCCAGCCTCTGGGTGAACGGGGAAGACATAGTGTGGAAGTTAACGTTCAAGCGTCCCCGCGATAACGTGACGTTGTGGCTGTTCCCGGGGCTCCAGGTGCAAACTCCCAATTCTTGGGTAGAAAGACCATTCTCAGTATGTTTGGACTATTCTCACTACTTGAGAAGTACGTATATAAACTACGTATATAAACTTCGGCTTGCGAGACGAATTTCACACCGAAACGGACTGGCAGATTAAAAATTGGCAGGGAGTCTTGGTTCGCCGTTCGACGAGTCCCACTCTGCCAGTGGTATTCTAGTGGCGGCGTGAAGGCCACGCTGCATTCCAAGGTATAAGACGACTCATGCGGGGTGCAGATAGATCTTGAAACAGGGACGCATTGTGGCCGGGCGTGCTATCCTTCAAGTTCGTCCAACCTTCATCTCTGCGGCGCAAGTTCTGGATTTCGATAATTCACGAGGAGCCAGTAGAGACGGCGGAAGGTACGGCACAGGACGAAACGGCAGCAGTGCATTCTCCGATAGCTCTTCAGGCCACGGAGGGATTAGTACACCCTAGAATCGCCTTGCCGAATCCTGCATGCGTCTTCAAATTTGGTCTATGCACTGACAGCAACAAGGAATGTCTGGGATACTGAACATGAAAGCTTTATTGACACGCGGACAGCTTGAGGCGGTGGGGCGGGCGCACAGCGTGCTTGAGGAATCAGAATGCCTGGAAAGACAAAGTCAGCCCGACCTAATTTTTTCCGGCATTTGCATTGACGAGTCAAGGCGTGGATGCGGGGTTCTGAAAAAGACCCAAAGAGTCGAATTATAATGTGGAACGGACGTTTAAGGCACGAAAAGCTCAAGGTTCCTGGATCCCTTCGCCCAGTTCAGTCCGCAATCCACGCCACCTAATCAAAAAATCCAATGCCATTGCCATGATGTCTGTTATATATCGATGCGTCCTCGAACTACTAGTATCACACAGGTAAATAAGCGAAGAAAAAACCGGGGGGATTAGGGAAGCGGAAGTATGTACGTGCCGGGGAACTTGGAAAGCGCTGGTCTTAAATTAGCGACCAGGGATAATAGGCGGGGTAGAACGGAGACGCGTTGCCAGCTAATATTGGCGAGACAGAACGCGTTGTCTGCGATAGCAAGCGAAGGGGCGGGCAATAAGGATAATTGGGTAGACGGGTGTGTGGAGTATGGGGTGGGTAAGTGGGTAAGATATAGCTGATGTGCGTGCAGGGGACAAGTAAACGGTGTGGGGTGGGTCGGGTATCCGGGGTAAAGAGCGGACGGGGCGGGGTGTGCGTCCCTGTGTATGTACGGTGTTAGTGCAGTGGTGCGTCTATGATGTGTAATAAATATCAAGGCCGCCGCCTACAGCCCGAATTCCGCGCCGAGATGCGCGCGCGCGGTATGCCGATTGCGGGCGGCGTGCCCCGCGACGACAGTCGGGAAAGGTTCGCGCCGTGCGACGGTGTTCGTCGGCGCGACATGTAATATGCTGCTGGTCGCAATGGCGCCCTTGGCGCCACTCTTCGTCGCGCTCGCGCTCGCGCTGGTGAGCGCCGACACACCCCCGTTGACACTGCCGCCGATCGCATCCGGGCGGTAGTGCGCGGACGCCTGCTCGGAGATGTATATACCGAGACCGATACCACCCGCGGCGCAGACGATGAGGATGATGCCAATGATCCAGACCCAGCTCCTGAGGCGGTTTGTGCCGCCCTGCGTCTTTTGGAGCCAGGATGACGGGCGCTTCTCCTCGGGGTCTTTGGCGACCATGCTAAAACGGCGCCAGAACTGCTCGCCCTTCTCGCCGCGGCCGCGCGGGAGGAGGGTCTCCTCGCGGTCACCCCGCATGATGAGACTCTTGGTGTCAGAGAAGGCAACCGATCCGACCGAAGACATAGTCTGGGTGCGCTGGGGGCGGGCAAAAACGGGTGTGATGGGGGTGACGGGGGCCTGGAGCGGATGCGGGGACCCGGAGGGAGACGGGGTAAAGGGCGAACCGGGGGAGCTAGGCGGGGCGACTATCCGGAGGTTGGGGTGACCACCTTGGGTACGGCCGGCGGGGATGGCAGATGGGGCGGGGCGTGCGAGACCGCCGTTCGCGCTCTGGTTAAGTGCGGCCATCTGGGGTGCATATCCGGGACGCGGAGTAGCGATTGGCGACGAGGTGGGCGTAGAGGGTGACCGTGACGGGGAAGGTGAGCTGCGCTGCTGTTGCTGTTGCTGCGAGTTGTACTGAGGCGGGGGCGTCTCGAGGCGTTCCGGCACAAAAGGACCTTTTGAAGAGGTGGTTTTTGCGCCAGTTGCAGCCGCCAGGGCAGCGTGTTTTGAAGGGCTTGCAGGAGCAGCAACTGGGCTGCGTGCGCGGCGCAGGTCCTCCTCCTCGTCGTCGTCGTCCGAGTCGTCATCCATGTTGGCGTTCATGAAACCCATGCCGAGGGCATCGATGCCGCTGTTGCGGTTGGGCGCGCCCTCCCCAGGCTCGAGATAGTTGTCGTAGCTGTGGGTGGTGTCAGCAAAGGCTAATAGGCTGTGAGCGCTACGTACACATCATAAGCTGAGTTGCGTTTGGCCGGAGAAGGCTGTTGGGGGGCCCGTGCGCGAGGCTGGGGGCTGGACTGGTAGAAGGTGTCAGGTTCGTCTGTTGCAAAGGGCGGTCTGCCAGCGAGCGGGGCCATGGAAAAAGAGAGTGGATGCCGGAGACAGCGGCGGGAAGGAGGAGGAAGAGAGGGAAGAAGAGACAGGCGAAACGGGAAGTCTTTGTTTGGCTCCAATCAATACTGATCCATGTGCTCCATCTATCTTCGAAAATCCCGAACAGCAGACCTGTTACAAACCTCCTAGGGTACTCCACTCGTTGCCATCGCCCGCTCATCATCCTTTCTTCTACACCACCACTTTTCTCTCTCTTTTTTTCCTTCTTTTTCGCCCGAGTATTTCCGGCAGCTTCCGGCTCTCCATTCACCCAGCGCTGTTGCAAATTTGCGATAGTAAAAGGTTCCCAACGCTACGTACACCAGCCGTAGGATGGGCTCCTACTGTTTCAGGACATTATTTAATTAACCCACCGCCAGCTCTCGATAGGTTATTATAAACTCCCAGAGAGTTTCATACTTAGGAGCACACGACCAAAATAGAATTTTTGCACAAGTTGAGATTTACCAGCTGCCGTTATCCTTCCATCGCAGGAGGTTCGCAGGACTCCAATCACCGGTCCTACAGTCCGAAATTAAGTCTCTTTCCCGAAATTCACCATAAAAGGCCAAATTCAAATCCTTATACGCCTCGTACTTCCAAACGGAGATGGCAAGACAGACATTGACTGCACACCGACGTCGACGCGTTGGCGAGACGGATGGCCGAATCGAATCTCGATACCTGAGCCGTCGTGGGATTTGAATTTAGAAGAATACTGCGGAGCGCGAAGAGGGCGACCTCCGGGTGAGAATTTCGGTCGTCGCGTCGCTACCCGGCGAACGTCGGTAAGAGTTCAGTGTGAGTGTGGGACGCGCTGCCGGCAGATAGGGCGCGGATGCGAGGTTAGGTGAAAAATCCCTCAAGTGCGTCCAGGACATGTACATTGCAAGCAAAAACGCTCGATCGTGTATGCACACGATGTACAAGAATCATCCCCTCGATTCCTACGGCATACGGTCAGATACGTTGCTGGACAGAAACTTTACACATACGCAATTAGTAGCAACGGTTTGGTTCCGGATTCGAAATTTGCCGACTTGTCGGGTGGTAGGCGTACCGTGCCGCGCTGGGCTTAATTTTATCCTGAGTCTTATCCGTCGTCGAGGAGTGCACAAGTCAGTACCTACCTACCTTGCCGCTGCCTTGCCGAGTTAAAAATATATCCCGGGCACGACGTGCGCTTACTTTTAGGATAAGACTCAGGATAAAATTAAGCCCAGCACGGTCCCATTTCGGAGCATGCTGGGTTGTAGCTATTTCAGCGTCGCAAGAGGCTGTAAGTCGATAGGCTACGGTCCGAGCTCAAGACACTTCGGTTACGGACTCGCCCGACGCTGCGCTGTTGCCCGATTTGAACGTCGCGCGCGGACCCGAAGTGGTTGCTTGTAATCTAATCTTCCAAAGTCTGGAGATAGACGCACCACCCCGTGAGCGAGACGGCGAGATATGTACACTCGAAACGACTTGCATCATCCGCGCTGTATCCGGTAGGTATTGAACGTCTCGAAGAGTAACGAGCTGGAGGCAAACAGCGCACAGTTCCCGGAATCCTAGCTCCCACATGCAAGGAGGATCCACACTAAATAATTGCTTGTGAACAAGATAGGCGGCTACTAGTAGGAATATCTTGGGAACATCGAATCCATACCTGCTGTAGTTGGATTGCGAACAGACGAGCTGATCATCGGTAGCGTCCCTCGCGTGCGTAAAGGGAATGCCTTGACGAAGCCGCCGACATCAAGAGAGTCTGAACGGCGGCTAGGAATATCTTAGGAAAAGGCCCTCTATGGCCGGGCCTATTCGAGTAGTAGTTATTTGGGAACAAAGATAGAGAAATTTTGATCATCGGCGCCCCTCGCGTGTCCACGCGTCTATGGCGGAGCAAGGCCATCGACGCCAAGAGTACACAAGGACGGATCATTATACCTAGCAAGACATCGCTCCGGTCGTAGCAGAGAGAGAACAAGAATCAAAGAAACTTTTGCAGGCGGAAGCAATTTGAAAGTAGAAGTCGGGAGGACAGCCAAGTCCAGTATTTTCGGGAGTAGGATTACTGTGTTGAGTACCCGGCGCATCCACTTGCACAGGGAGTAACGCGGCTGGCAGGTCGCAGTGGGCGGGTTGTTCAAAGGATGCCGCGGCCGGAATTGGCCGGAGTCGGAGTTTGAAACGCATCCGGTCGTGCCACCTTCTTTTTCAACTCTCCACTCCAATTCCACTCCTGTTCCTGAGAAGGTCTTTCATCAAGGGATTTCATCGATACTCCGTCAAACTATTTCGAGTCCTCCGCCCAGCCAACGGCCTACACGCTGCCAGCAGAACTTATCTGCTAGTAGCTAGACCGCAGACTTTGGAGATATCTACCATGGTCCCATGCAAAAACCATGTCTCTTCGTACCGACATGATTAGGGGACATTTCACGGCTCCTCGCTGCGGAAGCAGTGCTAACCTTTGCAAGAAGAACGAATGACGGCACCACTGCTCCGTTCACACAACCACATCGTCTTCATCGCCTTCTCGCGTATTTGACGGTTGCAAAACCACCACGGAAGCAGATATACTCCGTTATCTGAACATCCGAAATACGCCCTGTGCATGCTCGAGCTGTGTAGCTATCTCGGTCTGGATTCCATCCAATTGAAATGGCCGTCACATCTATATGTCTGAAGATCCGAAATGCGTCCAGTAACTGCTAAATCTGCATAGCTGCTTGGATCATGGATTCCATCCAAATATCGGGCGCATCTTCACAGAACTATCATTTTTACTGCTCCATGGCACCTCTGATTCGATCATCGCATCCACACCGATATCTTATATAACTCCTCTGCCCTGGGCATCCACTTGTTCTCCCAACCCCAGGATGTCTGATAACCCCGCCATGCCCGCCGTGAACGTGGGGATTGCGTACGTTTTTTTTTCGTGCGTTGTTGTCTCGTTATTCACTATTCTAGGGAACAGTGTCGGGCCCACGGCACGTCCTTTAAATCTCAACTCATGAAACATACAGATGCATTTATCACGTCTCCAGTTCGTTGCCAACCTGCTTAATTACATGCTATTAGGTTCGCTCATAATGCAAGTCTGTTCGTGATTTTCCAACCTTATCCAGACTACATATGGTAATTGACGGCCAGCCATATTTATGTAGACACATACTATCGGAAATTTCGCGTCGACGAAACGGCAATCCGCGTTCTCGGTAGGCCCATGTTTTTCGTTTGTTGCGTTATGTGCGACCCAAGAGTTGCCGCGTCTAGTGTACGGCGTCTTCTGTCTGGACCTTGCGCAGACTATCGTCCTCACCTTCCACGGCTGGTGGGCGCTCGTCGAGACTTGGGGCCGGCCGGAATTGCTCGGTCAGCTGCCGTGGACCGCCGCCATGGTGCCGTTCATGTGTGGGCTAGGTGCGTAGCTACCAGCATTGCTTCCCTCTGCTGCCATGTGTTTACATACATAGTTTCCGCCATCGTGCAGATATTCTACGCACGGTGCGTCTGACATGCGAGCAATTTCCTTTCCGCCGATATGTGCTTACGTTCTGTCAAGCCGGATCTGGGCGCTCTCTCCGAATAATTACATTCGGACCGTCTCTGTCATAATCGTTTTAGTGAGTGATTAGTGGAGAAGCGTGCTTGGACTTTCGGCGAAACGAGACCATTGCAGACGGCGCTTACGCAGGGACTGGGCGCCATGAGCGGCGGAATAGTGGTGAGTGCGATGGCAAGCATACACCTCAAGTCCTCGGCTAAGCCGCCGGGCCAGGCAATTAAATCTGCAAAAGGCTTCACCAACGCAACGCTCACAGAAATGCACGCCCAATTTTTGGTACGCCCATCAACGCATACATACGGCAAAAATAAGTTCTCATGCTGCCAATTAGGTCTGGTTAGCGGGAAGCTTGGTGACCGATGCACTCATCACCGCCTGCATGACATACATCGTAAGCCTTGCATTAACCACTCCTATCTCACGTATCCTATCTACTCTGACGCTCCGCCGCGACAGTTGTCCAAAGCCAAATCGCGCACGTCCTGGAGCCGATCCGAGACGCTATTGACGAACCTGATAAACAAGGCAGTGCAGACGGGCGCGGTCACCGTCCTCTGCGCGTCCGTCGAGCTGGCCATGTTCGTCCATTTCCCGGGATATACGTACCACTTCGTCCCGTGAGCAAATTCCAACCCACTCTTCCCGCCACGCCCGGTCTGACTCGGACGCTCAACAGAGGATATACACTCGGAAAGCTGTACGTATACATCGACAAACTTCCCCATTGTGTGGATTTTTTCAACTTCTTTTTTTATTCATTCTTCATTTTGCAGCTACACAAACAGCCTCATGCTTAATCTCAATATGCGACGCCGGCCCGAGGCGGCAGACTCTTCACTGGCCATCAGCCTCGAAGCCCGTGGCGGAACGAGTGTTTATGTCGAACAGCAGACGGTCAGGAGTCATGATCCACTGGCCTCTTCTCACACTGTGGAATGGGACAACCCAAAGGTATGCAGATTACATATGCTTTCTTATACGTGGCTCTGAATCTCTTACAACCAATAGAGCTCGAAGTGAGTGAAATGACAGGGATGGAATGAAATGCGAATAAACGAATTGTGGGATGGGGGTTGTACTGAGTTGTGCAGCACCGTGCTATGTATGGAATAACGACCTTCAAGGTGGTTCAATTCTCCAGCTGTTGGGATGAGAGTATTTTATTTTTGTTACCCTTATCGAACCACATACCACACAGGACCGCGGACTCGAGGAATTCGAAAAGATCACTGAACGGAACGATAACAGTTGAATTTTTTAGTACGCCTAGCATGTATATATATATAAAGATAACATCTACTGTCACACTAAAATGTCTGAGGTTAAGCCAGTTCGCGCTTGTAAACTAAAAGACGATTGGCCACGTGAGCAATTTCAGCACAGCCACTGATTAGCCCCCTGAGTGCGCCAAAGTTCTTGGTCTTGTACCTTCCACTATGGCCTCAGCCATTTCAAGTTTTACTGAAACATCCAAGACAGCTGTAAAAACTCTATTCAACAACCGGTGTCTGCTATGTCTGGCAATCACGCCGACGCAACATGTTGCACCCATCCTCAACAACGCCGGAGATAGAGGAATTTGTTAGGTACGGCTCGTGCGAATCATGATTACCCCCCATAATAAATCTTTCAACAGCTTAGTACTGGTCTATATTTGGGGTTGTTGAGGACGTCCACGGATCGCAAAGCAGCGAAGAACGCGATCCTTCGTAAGTGAGGACTCCAATTACCGTCCATAATGATTAACTCGTCCTTCCAGTTGCCCCACCTGCCACCTCTCGTATATGTCCGCCACTTCCTCCCTACCACCTGTTGCATTCGTCCCTTGTATCCAAATTCTGCAATACCTCGATTGGTATCTTAGCGTAAATAATCCCGCTCAGACTTACGAGAATCTAGAAGATGTATGCGTTCTCTTCCCAATCACTATTCTTTCCTGATCCGGGCTAGATTCTTGAAGATATCAAGACTAATACTTCCCTCCAAGCGGTGCAAACGCGCCCCTTTTTCGATTTGTACCAGCTGTGGATTGACGGTTCCCCAAATGATTCCTATCAAATTACCACCAATCAAATGCCGATGGTTGTCTGCGTTGCAGACAACACTTTTGTTAGTCCCTCACAAAAAAAGACCCTGGACAGCTCTCTCCACCCCACACCCGTCACATGTCAAATTGTTGACGCGGCGGAAGAAACGAAAAATTCCGAGGGGGCAATGCACCAAAAGAGGCCCCCGCACGTTTTGGATCGATACCGATCCACCCCATCAATACCAAAAGTGCGGACGGGGCCACTCTCCTTTGGCACATCCCGGGTCGATCTGCTGGTTCTTTTCTCGCACTTTTGTCGGAAACATACTGCTTACCGGCCGCGGTTCCTGAAGATGATTTGGTACGGCGTTGGGCTCTCTAGGTCTTAAGCGGCTTTCATCGGCTTAAAGCGTTCCCTCCCCTACGTAACTTGGAACTTGAGGATCCAGAAGGTGTCTCGGGGGACTTGAGACCACCAAAGCTACCGCGTATGTCCAATCTAATTTTTACACACACCGTTCAACATTTTTTATTAGTGCAACTGGTCGCGCCACGTCCAGAACCGAGCGCCCGCAGCGAAGAAGAAGAGGAGAAAGAAGCTTGGACGTACGGTCCAGACTTCTCATCAAACTGCGCGATTGAATTCGCAACAGGAATAATAGTTCCAAAACCTTGGTTTCAACTTCGCCCCCCGCCGGTGCACACTTCGATTCCTGTATTTGTGAATACGCCGAAAATTATTTCACAGGGTGAGTCTGTCCCTCTCAGTATCGACTCCCCGTTTAAATACCCGGGCGGGCAAGCCGGCGATCTCGCCTTTCTCCAATCGGCCGCGGGTGATGAAGAAGACGACGACACATTTCCAGTGAGCGATGACTAGCCTTGGGCCTACTCTTCAATTTTGGCGGTCCTACATACTTCAACAGACCTCTGGATGGGGTCGGGATTCTATGCTGGCAGTGTGAATCTATCGGCTGTTGGATGTCATATTAATTTGTTCATCCATGAATAGACTAGAGTGGGGACTATTTTTCAGACACGGCTACGAGAACTTTTCGCTAAGACTTTTCCCGGGGCTTGCCTACTCTCAAAGACTAAATAAACACACTCTTGCGAGACGCGTATGCACTATCTGAAGGATATACATATCAGGATAGAGCGACGGATGCGAGGGCTAGGTAGTATCAATAAGTAATCAAGTAAGTGAATGGAATGAGAAATGCGAATAAACGAATGTTCAAGTAGAAAGGGACGCGACGCGTCTGGTCACGTGAGCGTTCAAGAATGCTGCATAGCCACTGCACATCTTTCCAGCGCTTTTCTTTTGACTTTTCGTACAAACCCAAAGTACTTCCGCGTTTTATAGGTGCCGTTCAAACCCTCCATTTCAACTCGTACGCATTTGGGGCATTTCCATCGATGATCGGGCCTTTCGGCTCTCCTCTCTCCTCCCATCATCAGCAAACCCTGGGCCCGCTACATAGCCCTACGTAGTGTGCTGTAGTGCCTGTAGTGCCTGTAGTTGCTGTAGTGAAGGTATGGGTTTACATAGTTCTCTGTAGTTGACTAGGGGCCCTACGTAGTGCTCTGTAGTTGAATAGGGGTCCTCCATAGTTCTCTGTAGTTCTCTGTAGTAAGGGTCCTGCCGAATTCAAATAAAAGGAAATTTGTTACAATGTTCAATTGTAATGACTTCTGTGAATCGTAAGCTTGAATATGAATGAAGTAGCTACAACAGTAAGATTGACAACTAATGAATTTTATTGCTTTCTACACATTTTAAATAATTGACTCTAGTGGGAATCGAACTCTCGACCTCGCGCGAACGAGGAAAATACATGAGTTGGCAAAACAACCACTACACTATGGAGACCATATATACCAAGGAAACTAACAGCATTTTATTGGGCCCTCGCCCCGCCCCTGCCATCCACACCCTACTATTACTACTCTATAACATCTCACCCTCATTGTTGAAACGTAATTGAACTCAAGCAGGGGATGGACTCATCTTCCTCGAAAAAACAAAAAAAATACAGGCCCAGCTCTTGCAAGTGATGGGGGTCAGATGTCTAAAAATAGACCAAAAACCAAAGTTGTAGAGCTCAAAAAGCTCTACAAGAGTCATCTAGGGTCAATTTTCATTTAAGGGCTTCGTTCTCTTGTAAAATGCAAAATACTTTCCCAGAGCCGGTGGTTTTGGAACTAATATCAGGTCATATGCAGTCCCTCAAGCTATGTTGCGACTAGCTAGCAATTATTCACATTCAACATATCAAAGCTCCTGGTAGGCCTAAGGTTATAAAAAGACCCCAATCCTACCATGTACTACATATCATGGCCTGCACACTACAGATGACTACACGAAACTGTGATACTACCAGGAACTACATAGATGTGTTGATAAACTACAGAGCACTACATAGATGTGTTGATAAACTACAGAGCACTACATAGATGTGTCGATAAACTACAGAGCACTACATAGTGTGGCCTACAACTACACACTACTACATAGTGCTATAGACACTACAGCAACTACATGGACAATTGGATTTGCTACAGCCAACTACAGCCAACTACAGCCAAAATCAGGGTTTGCTGATGATGTCCTCCACATCGACAGACAAGACTGAGGCCATCGTTCGGGAAACCTTCAACGAGCGGTGTGTGTTGTGTCTGCGCACAACGCCAGCACAACATGTAGCGTATATCTTGAGCAAATCTGATGACATTGGGGCACGACAGGTATGCCGTATCACCTAGGGAGCCACCGGTTTGGTCACGTGTTGGACCTCTTAGGTACCTTTTTCTGTAGTAGCTAAAGGTACCTAAGAGGTCGTCTCTGGCGGAGGGGTCCGCCTGCTTCGATTATGTATTGATCCACGTGGGCACGCCCACCACCTCCTGTGGCTGGATTTGGGTACTGCGGGGGCCTCCATGCCTCATATCAAACCAACATTTATTGCGGGCAAATGTACATGGCTGCGCGATATAACTATATATATATCAGGATGCGGTTTACAGTATCAGGAAGGATGAATGGAATGAATAACAAAAAGGGCAGGTTAGATAGAAATAATAAAGAAAACGGAGGCCACCGTCCCTCGACGATGCAGCTGCCCTGGGGTATTGCGTCAAAAGCACTTGTTGGAATTCTTTCCGAGAGATACCTGTATTCCATGTGTCTCTCGCCGCGCCATTCTTGGCTCAGCTGGCATGACTGTGATTGGAGCGGAGGCCACCGTGGCTCGGACTCGGAGCTCAGAACTCGGGTCAACGGCGGGACGGGAACCCGACGACTCCTCGAGGGCGGGCTGGTTTTGGAACGTTATGCGAGACCGAAACAATGGCAGGTGGTGCGGGCAGGCGGTTCTTTGGAGCGGGTGGCCGTTGGAAGCAGCCGCGGGGCTGCTGATGACCATACACACTGTTATTGAGCATCGCGAGACAGCAGTTCCGTTTGTGGTGATCAGGGGGGATATATATGTCGTCGTCATCGTCGTTCACCTCGACCTCCGAGTCCCGCTGCCATCGTTGGGCCGCATGCACGCGGGTGGAATCGGGCATAGCGCTTTTCAAGTTGGTGGGTTCAGAAGTACTGTGAATCAACGAGAAGAACACAGCGCTTGTGCGACCTGCCCAATGGAGCACTTGAAATGATGGTAGAAGGGAGGGTACCTTGAAGACCTATGGAATGAGAGAAAAAACCATAGGAGCAAAGCATGCGACACACATCAGATTATTGAATAAGATCTGCAGAACAAAGATCTGCAGCAACAGGAAGGAAGCGCATGGAATGGAGAGCACGGAGGTCAGAGATGTCGGGCGGCGGAGGCCTCCGAGTCAGAAAGAAACGGTCGAAATAAAATCAAGCTCCTAGAATTTATGATAACTGTCTTGAGCATATATCGAGAAAATGAAGAGACGTCTACGACATATGTTTTCGAAGCATTGAATGCAAAAGAAAAATCCCGGCGGTCGCTGGTTTCGAGACAGGTAAATTTACGAGGGAAGCAAGGCACACGGATGTGCTGGGATTCCTACAAAATGACACCTTAAAAGAATAGAGCAACACATTAAAATGTAATAAAATAGTGCTGGGGACTTATTGGCAGTACCAGACGTGAGAATCCTCCCAGGGACAACGCAGAAGCGAAACAGGACCAGAGGAGAGTTTGAAGGGATGGAGGCCAGGTATGGGGTGTCGCGGGTCAGGTTCATCCAGGTTGGGCATGTCGACAAGTGCCTCCCGGAAGAAAATTTCGCATTGGGTGAATTGAGCGCGACAGTGCACTCAGGGAGGGCCGGTAGAGCTGGAATACAGCGCAGGAGACTTAAACCACCTTTCCGGGTGGTACTTACCAAGTATCGGGCCCGTTTAATCACGCACGAACGATTTAGCACTAATAGGGGTTAATATATATCAGCCCCGTGCTGGTTGGAAAAAGCACAGAACACGCACTGGGAAGTCTGGGCGTGCTTCCTACCTCTTTCCAGGTTATTAGAGGCCTACGCTTCGGCGGCGCAGTGGATGGTGTGATGGCACATACAGTAGGTGGTGGTTAAAGCACAAGTTGTAATGAAACCTTGTGCGTCTTCTGGGTCAATTCTTGCACGCTTCAAATGCAAAATGTACACACCCCGTAAAAATCTGGGGGAAAATCGGAGGCCACCGGGCAATGGTAAGGACCAGTTTGCGTATTCTGTCGCAGAGCCGGACCCGAGTCTTGAGTGAGATATAAAAACATCAAATTAGACCCACCTTTATTCGACTTCCTATTGGTTGATGGCTCTTACGTGGTCAGAAGCTCACGGAGGTGTAGGTGGATTGGAGGGAGGTGGAGGCGGAGGGTCGGAGGTGCGACGAAGGTGAAGGAGGGTTCCGGGATTGTGACTGTGACCGTCGGGTGTTTTCTCGCGCCACGATCTTTGGGTTTCACTCTGCAAACTGCAAGTCGTATCGCTTCTGGTAACAAGCTATTTTATCGAAATTTTGCCACCTCCCTCAGCCTCCCGCGGTACCCTCCTTGAAAGCGCGACGCAGTAGGCAAGCGGTGCAGCCTTTCTGAAATCTTGTCTACTACAGGCAGCCCGAACTTATACACACACTGGCATCTCAGTGTGTTTTCCCTCTCTCACTAGAACCTTAAGCCAGTTAATATCCCTTCAATGCAGCTGTCCTTATTTATAAAGCGGAGGCCTCCGCGAAGCCGACGTCACCGACCCGTTCGTGCTATCAATTGTATCCTTTTTAAAAAAGAATAGTACACATCTTGCTTCAACCGGTGTCGCCTACTCCTTGTGCTTTTCCCCTCAGATTTGTTTCAGAACCTTTTTTACGGTGGCTTCCGAGGTTCCGTTCGCCTCCGCCGTTGGGCGTCGCACCCGTGAATACATGCGCGGCATCCCTCTGTCTGGTCCATCACATAGACATATGAACACACGACTTAGAACATGAGCCACACCCGAGTGGCCATAACGTCGGTAGCGGGAGCTCGAGCTGGGCGACAGCAACGGTACCGACTCCCAACACCTGCACAACTGCACCAGTTTCGCATCGCATTAGGCAAAGCTAGTTCACTCTCGAGACTTCAGGTTCCCGTGCCACCGTCAACCCGGGCTATGAGCCGTCAGCCGTGGAGGCCTTTGTTCGAGCCTAATTCCGCTCTAGCCGTGCCCTGAATGACGTGAAAAGATAAAAAGCAGCATTGGCTGGCCGGCACAATTCCAGAACGTGCTCCCGGCGCAATTCCGCCAGGGCAGCTGATGGTGGAGGCGGTGGCCTCCGTTTTTCTTTTCTTTCTATAAAACCCCGTCCTGTGGCCAGGAAATTCAGCGGCAGCAGCAACACCAGTTGCGGTCCCTCACGCTCTATTAGGACAGCTCGCCCACCCGCCACCGCTAACCCACCGCAAAACCATCTTTCGGGCGCTGAAACCACAGGCGAACGCCGAGGCTGTTATTCTCATTGCATTTCCTTTCTGCAGAATATCCCCTTATGTATATCGCCCAGCGATGAGTACGTGCTTCAATAAATATTGATTTGATACGAAGCACGGAGGCCCCCGCAGTACCCAAATTCAGCCACAGGAGGCGGTGAGCGCGCCCACGTGGATCAATACATAATCGAAGCAGGTGGATCCCTCCACCAGAGACGACCTCTTAGGTACCTTTAGCTACTACAGAAAAAGGTACCTAAGAGGTCCAACACGTGACCAAACCGGTGGCTCCCTAGGTGTGCCGTATATTATATGACTGAATAATCACAATATTGATACGTCTCACACCAGGTAAGCATTGGTGTTCAGAGTGGGTTGCTGAGGCCCGAGGGCGCGTATGAACGCCATGCGGCCCTGAACGCCATCCTATGTACGTGAATATTGAGGATTCGATTCTCCGTTTATTCAAGGATTTTTCCTTCAGTATGTCCGACATGCCAGTCCTATATGACGGCGACCCAGTCTATGCCAGCACCCGTTCGCTTTGTACCTTGCCTCGAAGTCCTCGGCTACCTCGACTGGTATCTCGACGAGACGCGTAATAAACATCGTGTTTTTGACAATGTCGAGGATGTATGCCAAACTGTTCTTTGAACTTTCACCGCTGTTGTCTAAACAGTATGTAGATCCTTGAAGATGTCAAGACAAACAATTCTCCCCAGGCCGTAAACACACGAATGTTCCTAGATTTATACCAATTGCTCGTAGAGCCACCGTCCCACTGGCAGGAGCAAACATACTGGATCACGACCGATCAAATGCCACCAGTAGTCCATCTTACTTCTAATGGGCAATTCCTCCAATATGTCGCATCCACATCCCTCAACCCACCACCCTTATATCAAATATTCGCAGCGTCGACCGTGCCCAAGGGTGCGCCGGCAAAGCTGGGCTCTATTCCTATCCATCCCGTTAACACCCTGAGTGAGGATGGTGCCACCCTTCTTTGGCGCATCCCCGGGAGATCTGCGGCCGCGTTCCTTACCTATATCTTGACCTCAACAGTCTTCGTGAAGAATGAGGACGACGAGATCCGAAAATATACGAAACAAGTACTGGACAAGTTGCGGACGGCCACGCGCCCTCCCCTGAAGTTTGACTTCACTTCACGAATCGGTGTCTCGGAGGACGCTCCTCTTGCATCAACTTCAAGCTTGCTTGAACGTGTGTTCAATCCCCCACTTTTCTCACCCACTGACCAATGTTTTTAATTATGTAGTGGAGGAGCGCATGGCACCCGCACCAGTCCGCACCCCGCGCGAGAAGGACGACGACGACAACCAGGTTTGGACCTACGGCCCAGAGTTCTCCTCCAGCAGCGCCATTGCGCTCGCCACCGGACACACCATTCCAAAACCGTGGCTTCAGCACCGCCCCCCGCCCGTGCGCACTTCCCGTAGACTTTGTGAACTCGAATGTGCTGAGAATGATTTTAATTTCGTAGGGTGAACCGGTCCCTCTGAGCATCGACTCTCCGTTTAAATACCCGGGTGGGCCGGCGGGCAGTCTCGCGTTTATCCAATCGTCCGCGGGTGGCGATTCAGACGACGATTCAGACGCGTTGTCAGCGGGCGAAGACTGAACGAGCCGGAGAGGTGGATTCCGGAGAGTTGGATTTTGGAAAGGCAAGATGATATGTTCTCCACTCCCAAACGGCTCTAAACTCTGAATCTGTTGTAACCAATATACATAGAGCTCAAGGGGGGTGAAATGACAGGGAACTTCTCGTTTTTCTATACTCGTCAAATTCCGTACGTTATTCTATATATACTCGTCTTCCGACGTAAGTTAGCCGCGTCAACGTCGGTGTATTTATATTGCAAGTATTTTCGGGCCCGCTATTTTCGTCGCTCTGCTGCCGACGCCACGAAACGGCGGAGTCAGCAGTACTAGTGTCACAGCGCTCGGAGTCGTAATACGGTGACAGACGGTGGACGGACTACGGTGGTATCACATCGATATCATGACTCAGGCGGAGATGCGAGAGCTCGTCACACTTCTTAAACTCCTTTCAATAATTGCGTTTTTGCATAACGTTTTCGATGTTTTTTTCAGGATAGCAAAATAGCGAGGTGGATGCTAGGTATCGATGTAAATGCTACAAGTAAGTATGTACCGTAGATGGATGAATGACTGAGTGGGAAATGCGAATAAAACGAATGTGGGTGTGGGTCCGTGTGGGGCGGGGCGAGGTATAGGTCGTGGTAGACGGATAGCTCGTATTATGTATAGCGTGGGTGCGTGGGTGCGCGGGCGCGGTCTATCGGGTGTGGGTGTGGGGGAGCGTGTCGTCGTCGCTATTATCGGTTGGGCAGCCTGCGCCCTGGGCCGGAGCGGGGGCGGGGACGGGCGTGCTCATGGGACGGTGTTTGTGGGGCTGACGTGGAGGCTCGAACTGGTGGCCGTCCCGGTGATGTCGCCATTATTAATCCCGGTCGGGCCCGCTGCAGTCCCGCCGACACCTGAGGTGATATCTGCAGCGCCGCCAATCGCATCGGGGCGCGTGCTGTTGGAGCTGTTGTTCTTGAACGAGAGGAAGACACCGATGCCGATGCCGCCGGCTGCGAGCTGCAGGGTCGTGGTCGTGTGAGCATACTGTCTCGCACTGGAAGGAAGGGGGACGCACGAGGACGAAGAACAGGCCAATGACCCATATGCGGCGGCTATACCGGGAGGACTTGCCTTCGTTTTTTTCCAGCCAAGAGCTGCGGGGAGAATTAGTCGGACGACGGACAAGGAGAGCTGCGACACACCTCTTCTCAATGTCAGGCTGTTGCTGCTGGGCAGCACTGGCATTGAACCGGCGCCAGAAGACGTCTGACTTGTCGAGCTCGTCGTCGGAGTTGCCGCGGATGAGCATGTTTTCGGGATGGAGGCGGGAAGGGGAGTAGAGGGTTGATTGGGAGTCGGATTGGGGGAAAGGCGGCGCCTGAGGCGCGGAGGGGGCCCGCACGAATGCAGGGGCGACAGGTTGCATGGGCAGCTCGTTGTACACGTAGGGGTCTGCCATTGGCAGCCCTTGTTGGGGTGGTTCAGGGAAATGCTGGTCGGGTCGAGAGGGTTGGCGCTGTAGCGGCTGTTTGGGCGGCTGCTCTTGATATTGCCGTTGCTCCTGATATTGCTGGTTAGGCCGCTGTCCCTGGTATGGCTGGTCAGGGCGAGAGGGTTGGCGCTGCAGCACTGGCTGCTGATCAGGGCGGGAGCGTTGGCGCTGCAGAACTGGCTGCTGGTCAGGCCGAGAGCGCTGGGATGGTTGGCGGAGAGGTGAGGGTTGGGGCTGGACCTGTGATTCGTACGGATTGGGCATCATGGCAGGGGCCGGGCGGGGATATTGGCGAGCCCTTGCTTGCGGTGGAAGCGAAGGATGGGGCTGCGCGTAACTGTTGACAGCGTCATTCTGCTGCTCGGGAGTTTCAGATCAAATGCGAGGGCGTCGCAAGTCGCAAAAGACGCACCAGGGGAGAGCGGGAGGCGCTGCGGTTCGCTGGCGGCATTGGGAGGGAGAGGGGACGCCTGGTCCAGAAGCTGCGCCGCTACGTTGCATGTATATAGGTAAAATTGGAAGAAAAGGCTCTGCAAAACCCCGCTTTCTACCCGCGCAAGTAACGGATGTCACGGTGACACGCTATAGCCAAATAGGCGAATAGGCCGCGTCGACACTTCAAGTGCGACTATTACACCCCCGCTGGACCGGAAACGAAACACGAAAACGAAGACGAAGGAGAAGACGAAGAGGATAAGGACAAGAACAAGGATCGCAGGACAGCGAGCGACAGTCACCCACAATCACTGATCTCAACCACTTTCGGCTATCCGTGGCATCAACTTCAAGGCACACGACTGCACGATTGCTTGCGTATTGCTGCCAGTCTTGCGTTGCTTAGTCCTATTTCTGCGGTAGAGCTTCTTGGTCCAATCAACTCCAATGTTTTTCTAATTTTCGCCTCGACGGATGCAATCACTGCCCGGTATTAATGCTGCGGTGCACCCCGACGCACCCGACTCATATGGGCGCTCAACCCTACTCAACCCACGTATTCATAACAGAAGCCCAATATTGCCATCGTCGACCGCCTTGTTGCCACCCCAAAGCTGCGAACGATACACTCCCGCCTCCCTCGGAAATATCTTCGATCCCCGCTCCTGCTTCTGTTTCGTCTTCAATAGCATTTGATCCGACCCTCAAGGCAGCATTCCCGCCATCTAGCTCGAGCTCGAGCCCCTGGTTGCAATTGACGTCGTAGAAAATCCATCATATACCGGTGATGTGCGGTGTGTGCCATGCAGTACGACATCCGACATGTTACATACGGAACATTGGATATTCGCCCGGACACAGAGAGGACAAAGACAGGTGATATTCAGGAATTAATACGTGCAAGCAAGCAAGCAATGTTCGATGGTCTCCATGTGCTGCATGCGTATTTTTTGTCCAAGGGACAGCTCCTCGAACTCGAGTGCCTGGATATACCCGAGGGTCTCGTCGTCATGGATTTCTCTCCCTCAAGGGGTTGGGCTATATCGTTCGTTTATTTCCTCAACGTTCTCCAGATTAATATATTTCTGTTCGACACTCGAGCTCCGAATCCTGTCTGCATCCGTCCCGCCCAAGAAGGCGTCAATTCGTTTCCATCATATAATAAATACCATACCAGACTTCAATGCCCCACGACCGAGAAAAATCATTTCATCCAATTTCAAGGTTGAACACACAGTATGCGTTTCTCGGCGCAACACACGCTTACGCTTTGGGCCCCCGATACTTCCAGCTTACGCACGGTAGACGAACCTTAACCTTGCGCTATTAATCCATTTGTTTACTTCTCATCTCGCTTGTTGGGTACGCAACGCAGCACCTTGGTCCTCACCCTCCCACTCACCCAGTCCTTTAAATTCCTAGATGTCCTAAGAGTCATCACGGAATCAATCCTGAGGACCGCTATCTTTCATTCGAGGGCTTGCCACCAGGACTTTAAACTTAAAGCGAAAGTCATGGACGCAAAAGCGGGAGGCAAAATTAGCCCAAATATTAGGGTGTCCGCGACGGAGGCTTAGTGTTCTTGGCGGTAACACACACGGCATATTTATTATTTAATCGTGGTGGCCAGAAGCGACCGGTAGGTATGGCGACACCTGAGCTCGAGCCCAGGAATTAATATTAGCGTGAGGGTGAGCCACAGCCTCCGTTTTTTTTTGAATTATGTACTCATTCGGAAATTTATTTTCGGTGCGCCTCGGAACCTGGGCAGCAGAACGTACATAAATACCGTACGTTCGAAATGGGAACGGGTGCTGTATATCAGGGTGTGGGGTGCCGACTTGACCCGAGTGATCTCCGTCCCTCCATTCACAGCCCACTGAGCCCAGAGTTTCTTGGCTTCCCGGTCGTTTCCACACCTGATCCCCGATTGCGGTGAACAGTGCTTTTCACTCGAGTGATGCCGGGTGCTGCGCCAGACTTGGCAGACTAGGTCCAAGTTGAACTTTTCCGGCAGGCTCGGACTCATTTGAAGAAACTTGAACTTGTTGAACAATGATGATATGTAACGCGATAATGATTGAATGGTTTCACTTTCATACTACACCGCTGATCGATACGTAAACTTGGGGATCTTGATAGCGAATCAGCAGAGTCAAGTCGAGAATTAAATAGACGCCGAGTCTCGGCCGTGAGTCCTAATTTTGCCTCCTACTTACCTTTTAAGGAGTTAGTAAAGGGGAGCAAGGCAATAAACCTAGGTGCTCAACTGCATGCTTTAGATTCCAACCTCGTTTAAAATTCAGACGCAGCTCCCCGTACCCGACGGCCTAGACTTTCGCTCGAATTTATCCTACCGGATTTAGTAACTAATAAGCAACTATGCAAATCCTAGTACATTTAAAGCCTAATGCAGAGATCATTTCCCGGAGGCTTAAGCTTCAGTCTGAGCCTGTGGATGACCTTGGATGACTCGCTAGGACTCTCTCTATATGAACCTCGTTCAGGGTCGAATGATCGTGTTTCAACCGTGGGAAAGCGGGGGCCGGAATTTAATCAGGGGAAAAATGTTCATCATCCGCTCCTCGTAATCTAAGCGCATCAACTCTGACGTTGGAGAGCTATAAGAGTACCACGGAAGCATATTCTTTGGATTTAATAGTAACAATCTGGAAGATGAAATGTGAAACTTGGCCCATTTCTCTATTGGGTTTAAATCTAGAGGAGACGCTACTGCGCCGTAAGATTGCAAACACTCGACCAAAATCTGCCGGCGGCCATGATCCACTCTTAATTTACCTATCAGATTGCATAAAGCACTCACTCGCAGCGATTCAACAGCCCGGACGACGTCGGCGCCGCCGCGATCCAGGGCGCGCCGAGCTCCGTCCTGTTGAAGAACATCTCCGCGTCAGCGGCAAGCGACCGTTTCCGTCACACAGGCGTGATACTTGGGCGCAATTTCGTATTTGGGTCGAGATTCGCGACGAAGGAGAGGAAGTCCTGCGTGAACGCGTTGGCGAAGGCGGTGTTGTTGAATTGAAGCTTGGAGCCCGGGAACGTGAAAGAGGGGAAATAGTAGAATATGTCGTCGGCGTGCAGTGCGGGGGGGACCGCGTATTCGCTCTGCGAGGCCACTGAGCGATGTCAAACAAGGGTCAACCAATTGAGTATGTACCTTGTAAGAATTTCCGGGGAATGCGTTGAGCAGGCGATATGTAGGGCAGATAAGAATCGCTGCGTGCAAGTTAGATTTTTGATCCAATATGTGGAAGGAGGGACCGACATTCTCCCACGATTGCGTTGACCTGGTCGAGTAGAGATCCCAGCGATCGATAAACCGCACTCTTCTTTGCTCCAAACAGAGGGAATAGCTGCCGGACATACTGCGCGACGTCGTACTTTACGCTCTGGTTCACAGACAAGTTTCCTTCGTGGACGTTTGTTACAGAGAGCAGAACGTCCTGTGAAATGTTGCCGCGTAAAATTCAACTTGCAAAAAATAGGAGGATCTCACCCCGTTCAGTTCGCCTTGCACGAGAGAATCCGTCGGACTCTGCGTTATGAACGACCCATCAATGACGGGGACAAATGTGAATGTGCCGGTGAAGCCGGCGATGGTCACATTAAGGTTGATTTTTTGCAACAGTGCGGCATTGATTCTGCGTAGGCAGTCAAGAACATTCGCGCCGTTGCATCTGGGTATCATAATAAGCAACAGGCTTCATGGGCAGAAGCAGAAGCAGAGGAGGTACCCAGCTTGGCTTGCCACATCGTTGAACAAAGTCTAAAATGCATGTCATCCAGAGTACGGACAATGAATCGAGGGAATTAATACCTGAGGAATTCTGTTGTTGTAATGATACTGCGATGGCAGATAGGTTGAACTGATGATTGCGGCCCTGAAGAACTTAGGCTCTGTTTCTCCGTTCTGCGCGACTACGTACTGGAGGACAGATCCAGCGCCTATTAAAATCAATGTTTAGGACTGAAAATTGATCAGGGAGGTGAAAATCCAGTACTGTACCTGCACTTTCTCCCCAAATGGCGACTTTCCAAGCGTTCTCAGTTCAATCCATTGACTGGTGAGATATAAAACTCACCCAAATTTCGCAATCTATGAAATGTCAGTTGGTTGGAATTTCATATTAGGAGCAGTGCACATTTTTATTGACCTAACGTAGGGCAAAAATTCGATCAACTGTTCTCAAATCAGCAGGAGTTGTTGGGTCAAGCTATGTGGCACCTACGCAAACAGGCATTAAGGGCACCACCGTCCTTCACATGCTGCCCGGCGAGAAATCCTTATGCAGAATAAGCAAGGCTCGTGCCAAAGTCGGGAGAGTATTTCCCAAATAGCCCGAGCCTGTATTGAATTAGGACGAAGATGACCTCTCTGTTCGATTCTTGGACCAACTCTGCATCGTTGTAGTCGCTGGCGGAACCGAAAGAATATCTGCAAGTACCGTGCGTAATCAATTGCGGCGCAAAAAGAAAACGAATCAAGATATTTACCCTCCGCCGTGGATCCAAACGATGGTCGGTAGAGGCTCGGTAGAATTTAGATGTGGGTTGAATGCAACTGCAGAGGCTATTAGATACATGAAATAGCGCTCCTGACAGAGGTGACTAAGTAAGACTCTGCAATCCATAGACGTAAGTGTACTTGACATCAGCCAATCGACAAATCCCTGGTGACCTTGTTGGGCTTGTGAGCTTATCCTGATCTTGTTAACAAGCTCACCAGGTCAAAAAAGCTCAGGAATCAAAAAAAAAAACACCCCCCCATGAATTCCTGATTCAGTCCCAAGAAAAAAAAAATGACCTTGTGACCTTTCTGGTGGCCTTGCGACCTTGTGACCTTTTAGACCTTGTTTGACCTTGCACAAGGTCAAACAAGGTCCACCAGTTATAATTACTTGTCAAAACTCTGATGGAACTCGGGGTTTAGGGTCATAGGATCACATCGGGTAGGACGAAAGTGGTGCCACTATAAAGCAAGGTAAAATTCAAATTTTCGGGGTTGCAGCCTGGGAGGTGCTTTGCGTCGGCGACTTTTGGTGATTCGCGATGTTCCCACGGTTCATTTCATTTGTACTACCACGAGAATAACACAAGAATAACGTGCAGGATTGACTGGAATGCTAAATTTAATTACCAAGGCAGAACAAAGCACCTCATTTCGACTTCCAAGCTGTCGTTGCGATGTGTCTTTGCAGTCTTCAATTTGCCACGTTGAGTTCGAATTTGTCTATGTTTGTGTGTATGAATCCGCAACTTCTCGTTCTTTATCCCGAACTATGTCTGACTCGGAATCAGTTTCGTCATACGAGAGCGACAGCCACTTATACCTGGAGTCTGGGTCTTATGATGAAAAAACCGGTAAGTGAACAAAGCAATGTCCATCTTCCTCCGTGTCATATATGCGATCTTACTAGGTACATGGCAAAAGCCTATCTCCGTACGCGAGAAAGAAGCTTACAAGGCACTCACTCGGGATGGGACTACATCCAACCCAAGGATCCTCACACTTCATGAGATCGCAGACTACACCGAATACTCGGGGGGTGGTCTTGAAATTCACGTCGAGTATCATCCGAACGGGGATTTGTGGGGCCATCTTTTGGAGAAAGAACACCCGTTGGCCACTCGCATCGACTGGGCAGTCGAGATCGCCGAAGGCATCGCATACCTCCATTCCAATTCTGTCGTCTGGGCGGACCCTCATTTCGGCAATGTTCTTGTTACCAAGGATTCCCATGTCGTTCTTGCTGATTTTGGGTGTTCCATCGTCAACCCAGACCGGTTTCACATTTTCACGAGCATTCCTCCTCCCGTCTTCGCCTGCCCAATAGGTTACTACGGGGGCCTCCCCACCCGCGTCGATATATTTGGATTCGGGGTCATGCTTTTTGCGCTTTTGATCAACCGACTTCCCTGGATGACCGACCTCCACCCGTATCCAGCCCAGCAACTACAAGAGGCGGTTGCGAAACACGAAAACAAGGAGTTTGATACACTGCGCGATTCCGAGTTGGATGAGATTTTTGGACCGATTTTGACCAAGTGCTTTGAGTCGCAGCCCATGTATCCCAGTGGGACAGAGCTTGTTGATGAGCTGAAGCGGGCACGAGAGATTTGGCAGTCACGACAGGTACGACCACCGTGTTCAACGTTTTGGGTTGATTCTCATGTTGCGCTCGTTATGCTAGTCTCGTGCCGCGACCACCGCCGGGATCTGAGTTCCTGTTTGGTTCCTGTTATCATCATAGTTGGCCAAGCGGCCCTAAGAACGGAACATCGGGCTGATGAGCACCTCGGCATCTTCCGCTGACTCCTACTCTTAACTCTTGTCGACCACACGACGTTTTTCTTCCAGTACACAATGTCGTAGCCAATCTTCCACTTTATTAAACGTCCCATTTCTCTCGATAAATGATGCCGGCGCGTCGAGTTGCGAATTACGCTGGCAGTGCCTTCGGAACTTCGATGCACGGAGTGCCTCCCGGTTCTTCTGTCTTCGGTGGTCCCGAAAGTGCCACCTTGACCGATTCTCCGCATTGTTCATCACGGAGCCTCGCCGCAGCGAATGTTTTTAATACATTTTCTTTCACTCCCCGAACATGGTGCAGGTGGATGGTAGATGTATACATTTACAGTGAGTGCGAACATTGATGCCTCTTGAGTCCTTCCTTCCTTTCTGATGCTGACGTCCATTCAACTCAACATTTGCCTTATCTTTGACCGGTCTTGCACCACGAAACCTCACGAAACCCGAACCTTTGCCTAACCAGGCCTAAAATTTACTATTTTCGTCCTGGATCCCATGTGGTCGCAAGTGCCGGCAGGTGGTTCCGCGCTGACGGGTTGATGAAGGCGGTTGATGGGCGCCGATACCGAGTTTTATAAATAGCAGTTCGATTGGCGCAAACTGCTGTCCTCAGCTTTTCACCATGTCTCATAGTCCCGCTCAATCCTACGAAGACAAGGAGAAAAACCCCGGCGCTCAGCATGCTACTCTGGAGGCTTCGCCGGACGATGTCATCGTCAACCGGTTCGCCTTCATGGGGCCCACTTTGACCAAGCTCTTCGCCAGTGGTGTTGAGGCGCGAGGTGTAGAACGAGTCCCTGAAGATCAGAGGGAGACCAAGAATATGTGGAACAAGTGCGTTCACATTGGCGGGCGCTATCCTGGTTCGAGCTCATACGAAAATCCCAACTAGCCTGTTGATGTGGTGGTGAGTTGGTTTCCACACTTTTTTGGGGTCTGTTTAACATCCGACTCAGGTCCGTCAACACTGTGTTGACCACCCTTCCTATTGGTGTACTTGCCCAGGAATTCTTTACTCTCACATTGCCGTGCGTGTTCCATTCTGTGGCCCCTATCTTCGCATTCCTGATACGCGATTTTTTATTTATAGGCATGCAATAGCTACTATTTTTTGCTTTGCTGCACTTGGTGCCGTCGCCACCTCCTTCATTGCCACTTTGGGTCCGCAAACTGGTCTTCGCACAATGATCATTACCCGATTCAGCTCTGGCTACGTTGGTTGCACGATCTACTCCGTCCTCAATATCCTCACACAGTACGTTCATGACACCTATACCACGAACCGCGGTTTATTTTTAATTTTCTAGACTTGGATTCTCCGTTACGGCTGTGATTCTGGGAGGACAGACCCTTGCCTCCATAAATCCAGGGACTCTTCCTCTAGTTGCTGGCGTAGTTATCGTTGGACTAGGCAGTCTGATTCCCTGCTTCATAGGTAATGTCTCTCACCCAACGAACCCAACGCATGTCCCTGAATGTGATCTAGGATACAATACGGTCCACCACTACGAACGTTACGCGTGGATGGTCCTCTTCATCGTGATGTTGTTCCTCTTGGGCTTGGGTGGCCATGCTGGGTTCGACATAAATGCCCAGAAGGAGTTTGAAGATACAGGTAAAGCCTTGTCCTCGGACATTCTAAGCTTTGGTGGTATCGTATTTGGATCGGTCGCCGGTGTGAGTGCTCCCTTACTTTGTGGTTCGCTATCCGGGTCTTATCCAGCGTCAGTGGGCCCCCGTTGCGGCCGACTACAACTGCCGTTTGCCCGTAAACACCCCGCCCATCAAAATCTTCATCCTCACTTTCTTCGGCCTCTTCATCCCGATCACCTTTGTTGAGATCGTTGGGGCACTGCTCATGACGATTCAAAACCCAGCATACACCGATGCGTTTGAGAACGGTGGCACTGGTGGGCTTCTCAGCCAAGTTCTCTCTCCGTGGAAAGGAGGAGGCAAATTTATCCTCTTCCTCCTCGCGTTTTCGGTCGTGTATGCCTTTTTGCGCCTTCCTTCCCAATAAGCCCTCTGATCTTTCTACTGCAGCGCCAATAACGTACCCAACACCTACTCCGCGGCGCTCTCGATTCAGTCCCTCGGCCGTCCTTTCGCGAAGATTCCTCGCTTCTTCTGGACGCTTGTTATCTTCATCGCGTACACTGTCGCAGGTGTCGCCGGCCGCGAGCACTTTGCGGAGATCCTTTCCAACTTCCTCTCAATCCTGAGCTACTGGACCGCCTTTTTCATCGTCATCGTCGCAGAGGAGCACTGCTTCTTCCGGCGGCCAGGCGGACGCCTTGGAGGGTACAACCTGGATGACTGGGACACGCCATCGCGGCTTCCGCTAGGGATCGCTGGTATACTCGCGGCGTGTTTCGGCGTCGCCGGTGCCGTCGTCGGCATGGCTGAGGTGCGTTCTCGCGTGCCCAACCCATTCCGCTGTACTAACCTCGTCTTCCACACAGGTTTGGTACATCGGTCCGATCGGCGTCAAGGCTGGGGCCGCGTTTGGTGCCGATCTGGGCTTTGAGGTGTGTTTTAGACGCTTGCCGCTCAGTTACCTTGCTAATGTCTTGCTAGCTCGCCGCAGGATTTACGGCGGTTACTTTTCCTGTCTTCCGGTGGCTGGAAATTCGCTACACAGGTCGCTAGCGGTCTCTATGTTGGGCTGCCTAATGCATTCAAAAGTACTATCCGAAGTCTTTTAAGAACATGAGATGGTAATGGTTTATTGATGAGGAAAGTGGAAGTGGAGTACAGGCGCTATTTTACTGCTTGTGGTGGTGCTCTTCATCATCCGAGTCGCTGTCTTCTTCCTCTTCCAAGGCATCTCTTTCTTTCACAATCTCAGACTTCCAAGTCTGATCATCAACGTGTTCTTCGTTTTCCAAGCTCTCTGCACGCTCGATCCCTTCAATTTCCTTGTCTGCAGGGAACAATGAGCAAGCAATCAGGTCTGGGAGAATGCGCTGACCCAGTTCGCCATTCAGAATAACGACCCACAGGACCTTGTCAGACGCCCAATGCTCCAGCAGATCCGCGTTCGCCACGCGCCGCTCAAGCTTGCCTTCCTTCGGCCCAATCAGTCCGCTGAGCAGCCCGCCGCCGCCGCGCTCCCGCTTTCTCGAGCGCCGCGCCGCCCGGCGCATCTCCTTGCGTTCCCGCCTTCCCATGAACATCTGCTGATCGGGTTGTCCGTAGGCACCCCCACCCATTTGGGGCTGGCCCGGGTAGGGCTGCGGGTATCCGTACGGCCCCGCGCCCATCTGCGGCTGGCCTGGATAGGGCTGCGGGTATCCATACGGCCCTGCGCCCATCTGAGGCTGGCCGTAGGGCTGCGCGTACCCGGAGGGACCGGCACCCATCTGTGATTGGCCCGGGGAGCCCATACCCATTTTTCGCAGTTGCTCGTCGATCCGCGCGAGCTCCCGGCGCCTCTGCTCGACTTTGTCCTCCTTCCTTCCCGTGCGCCACGAGTCGAAGGACACACCCCACGACCCCATCGTGTCCATCACGCCTTGCGCCTTCGCCGGAGGCGGCACGTCGAGTTGCAGCGGCAGCGCATATCCCTCCAGCGTCGCCAAGCGTCGCTGCGTCGAGAGCGGCATTTTCCTCCCGTCACCTACGTTGCTGATGCTTGCATGCACCTTCGGCGGCTTATCTGCGATTGCACGCACGATTCGGCTCGATAAGGGCAGCGGCACATGCAGAAGGACGGTGCCTACGCCACGCCCGATTTTGTCCATGGTCGAGGGCCCGCCGCCGTTCCCGGTGCGCATAACGAGGTGCTGCATCGCGGCAGTCGTACAGAGGCGGACAGAGAGCCCACGTGGCTTGAAGAGACGCAGGTTGGCGGCGCGCAGGTAGCGGTCCGTGAGCGTCTTGGAGAGGACGTGCATCCCTGTCTGGGCAGCTGTCTGAAGTACAGCTCCAGCAATCATCGCCCAATGATACGGCCTATAACGCGCGCAAGCAAGTTAGCGGCGCGTCGGAATGCGTAGGATGGTAACTCACACGAAACCGATGACCATACCTGCGAAGTTGACAACGCGGAGAGGGGGACTGGAAGTCATCGCCAGATTTAGTCCATCCAGAAAGGCGAGGAGTTGTTCCTGTGAAATGTCGACGGAGCTTTGGAGTACGGGGTTGTATCCCCGAGCGAAGGGGGAATCGAAGGAGGTGGCGATTTGAGGCGTACAGAATGGCAACGGGAGATTGTGCGGAGCGTATGGTGGCGGGTTGGGATGTTGAGGGATGGGGAGAAAGGATTCTATGAGGAAGTCGGCATCGCGGGTGAATTGGACGCCAGATGAGGACCCTGTAGCCTCAGAGGGGGATTGCTTGGGCTGCGGGGGGTAGGTGGAATTGGACATGGCTTGACAAGTCTGCGACCAAGTTGAATCCTTATAAACTCCTGAGCGCCGCTGCGGCCCACTCTGCGGTGCAGAGCTGATGATCGAAGATCGGTATCCATGTGGCGGTGTCGCTTCGATCAATCTAAAATTATACATACCGACGGATTCGCAAACACTCCTGCGGAGAGGGTCTCGTCCGGTGGATGCGCAGCGCGCAGCCCCTGCCGCCTTCAACCAAGCTCCACAGTCAATATATTTATCGCATCACACGTTCCATCAATTCAAGATAGCACTGCAGCATTGGACCTCGCTAAGTTAATGAATTATTCGCGAGGTACTTTTGAACAACAACTCTGGTTGACACTTCTCGGGACGAAACACAGCGCTCGGCCGCTTTGCTTGCGCGGTAGATATTCATGTGTTGGACGCATCGCCTGGACGCCATCATCAGATTTCCAGTGTGAATAAACGACCGTGTAGACCTACTTGTGACCGTATCAGGCTTGATTAAATTTTTCAGCTCGATGGTGGCGTGGGTGGAGGGAAACGATGATGAACGACCAGGTATGACCTCCTCAATATTTGATCTGCAATATCCTGGATTTTCTCTGCTGCCTTCACCTCGAGGTTTTGGTTTTCCGAGCGCAGTGAAAGATCTATGGAAAGAGCATGGATCCCAGAGCAAACATCCCGCAGCCACACAAGCAGGTCGTCGGGCATTTCCTGCTCGAGGAGTGCACAAATGTCGTCCGAGTGCATATTTCGCAACTCCTCCGCGGGGAGCATGGTGCGCAGGAGGAGCCGCATGTACGCCACGACAGATTTAGGATCTGCAAACTGGCCGGGTGTCCCGCGGCTTTCCTCTCGCAGCCGGTCAAGCCGTTCGCAAAGTAGCCGTTTTCGCTTCTTCTCCAAGAGCGGTTGGGGGTCGAAATACCTTTCTATTTCGATCCAAATGAAGAGGGGAGAGACTGCGCAAGGGCTTAGTGATCACTATCGAAAACGCGTGAACGAGCGTACTGCAGGCTATGTAAAACAATGGGCCCCTTCCCCGTTTTGGGGGCGCATTCGGGTCGCGTTTTCGTGGTTCTGGGAAGAGTTCCCTTAGGGCCTGGGGGATGCTCTGCAGATCTGCCCGGGGCGATCGGGGAGGTGTAGTAGCCTTGAAGCGAAGCTGTGCGCCGGACAGGATGCCCTGTTTCTCGGGAAACCCATTTCTTGAGAGTAGCAAGCGACGACCACAATGTCTGTACATCGCAAAAGCGGCACAGCCACGTACAGCCACTCGACTCGGAGCTACCTTCTTTCTTACGGTCATGAAGAAAATGAGGCCTATAACCCCATTCTCCGTCGTCCGAATTAGCGTTTGAGCACAGATGTTGCGCTCCGGATGTCTCCCGACTAAATGCGTAATGGAGCCCCGACAAATTCTCATTTACATCCGTGAACCCATCATAAGCGCGTGAATGGTTGCTTTGATGTTCGGGCAAGGTCGCGACAGTGCTACTGTTACGGCCGCCCTTTCATTACTCTATCTTGTCCGACTTTGCGCCGCGAGAGTGATCCGCAAGCCACGCAACGTGTTATAACATCCCCACTTCTCGCAAGGTTAATTAACACCATGTCCTCAGACCCTCGCGCAGCGTCCGTTGCTATCATCGGCTCTGGGCCAGCAGGACTCATCACGGCGCACACGCTCCTGCAGGACGGATTCTCCCACGTGCAGATTCTGACGCGGGACTCGACACCGGGAGGTGTCTGGGCAGCAGAACGCGTTTACCCTAACCTCCAGATCAACAAGTGCGCAGCCAATTAATCGCTGGCTTTTATTTTCTCATTGAAGCTCCAGTGTACACGGAGAGTATAGGTTTTCTACCATGGAGATCCCCCCGCCTGCGGACGCAGGCGGACGCCTCACAGGGCATGATTTGTGCATGTACATGCAGGCATTCAGCGACAAGTTCCTCAAGGACGTATTTCGGTTCGATACGGAGGTAATAAACATTCGGCGCGACGAGGCGACTTCTGTCTGGTTTATAACTGTGGAAGACAAAAGAAACGCGTCGCGTGAAATACTGGAGTTCTCGCGTGTCGTGCTCTGCACGGGGGTGAGCCTTGATTCTTCTTCTTGATGGGAAAATGACCCGTTTGCGCAAAGGGATGCAGTGCGCCTAAAATCCCCGAGAGCCTTGCGCCCGCTGCTGCAGAGCGGGCGGGTTTCCGCGGGCCTGTCATCCACTCAAAAAATTTCGCCACTCAGCTAGATACCATTTTAGCGACCGTTCCACAAACTTCACCTGATTAAAAGTCAGCCGCGAACATTGTGATAGTGGGTGGAGGAAAATCGGCTCAAGAGCAAGCGCCACCACATTCTCCACAGTCTTGCTTTTAATCTCTGTTTGCAGTATGGCCGCGTACTTAGCTAATGAAGGAAGGAAGGTTACCGTGGTTTTCGAAGTTGCGGATGCCTTCCTCGCGAGCCCTAAGCCGTTGCCAGGATTCATTCGAAAAAGCAGGCATGTCCTAATCCACCCGACTTGAAAATGCTTACCATTTATCTAGGTTTCTATCCATCATGTCTGCGAACGTCGTTCTCTGCTCCCGACTGGAACGTTTCCTGCACAATACGTGGCTTGGGGGCAAAATTACCCAGTCCTTTTGGTCAGCCCTTAGCGAGAGCTCGGTGGGCTACCATTTCTGCTCTCAGTGATGCTGGCGGCAATTCACGATTCTGTAGCTTCTAGCACTTTCTGTCGCGAAAGGCTCTCCGCTGCATAATGTTCGTTCATTGTTCTGGAGCATCAACGTCAACGATGAGGGAGTCCCTCAGCAAAACAAGTTCCACGCTCTCGTGAATGCTGGCAAAATAGAAGTCATATCCCCTGCTCGGGTACAAGGTTTCGGACCAGACGGTAATTCCGTCCTTCTAGGCGATGGCCAAAAAATCAAGACGGATCTCGTTTTACTCGCAACGGGATACTCGTCGTCCTGGGACGATATTTTCGACGGTAAGACAATTTCTCCCTCTGGCATGTACTACGTTTATCTCACATTGCTGCAGATAATACCGCCGAACTAGTAGGAATAGAAAGCCACAGCTTAAGGCCTGGGTCTGCGTTCAAGTCCCCGTCTAACCAGATAGATTATTATTCCTTGGCCAATCCTCCTGGTGGGCTTCCGGAGACTGAGCAATGGACATCAAGCATCTATAATGGCATCGTCCCGGCGAAGAACATTGCCCGCCGGGATTTCGCTATAAACGGCGCTGTGGTAAGCCTGCTCTTTTCTGTATACATTCTACTTGATGGAACGTTGCCGTTAGTTTACGACAAATGTGGGGTACACTTGGGAGGTGGTGGCTCATTGGCTCTCCTCCTACTTCCTCGGGGACAACATGGACATCCCTAAAACACCGGAAGAAGCGTATCAACACACGGAACGCAACACCGAATGGATTCGCAAGCGGTTCCCTGATGTCCTTATGAGGCGAGTGCCTCCGTTAATTCGTGGCTATATTTCATGACAGTATGGCATTCACAGGGTAAACGAATCCTATAGGGGCGTCATTGCGTTTTGGACGTATGTTCTTTCGTTCTTAATATATCTCCGGCCCAGTTTAACGTTAAATAACTAGGTGGCCTCAGTACACGGACCAGCTCCTCGAGGAGATGGGACTGCGGAGCATGCGCTCCGGTGGAAATTGGTTCACTTGGCCATTCAAGGTTATCGATCTCAAAGAAATAGCAACCTTAGCAGAGGAGAGGAAAGAAAAGAGGACGAGTCAGACCGTTACGAAACTAGCTGCTTTGTGAACAAGCGAAATTCAAAATTATCTGGGTCCGAGACAAACTGTGTACACGTTATTTACGCTGCTATCGACCCACGAAATTTATTCACCGCAGTGGTCCATGATGCCGGTTAGAGCCGACTTCGAGGCGTGTTACAACGTGACTCGCTTAATTTCGTGACGGGCCTTTTTTCTTCCCTCCACCACCATCCAACCACTGAGATACTCTATGCCGTCCAGCTGCACCAAAATCACCACCAAATTCACATATTTTGCATTTCCGAACCCCTCTAAGCTTTCAATTCCAGCCTGAGGCCCGATCCCGACTGAAAACGCCATTCCACCCCCCCACGAGCATAGTCAAGGCCCCTGCCATAACCTACGCATGGGGCCTGTTACGCCCGTGGAAGATTAAACCAGCTTGCTGTCTTTGCTGCCCCGTTTCGTTTTGAAGCTGGACAGGCTCACGAAGATGCTCGCTCGGATCGTCCCTTCAGAGTTGAGCGTGGTTCGACTCGCGTCTCTCCAAGCCATGCTCGTAGTTTTGGGACAGACAATCGAACAATCGAACAAATACATACGAATACCATATCATGAATAAAATACATTATCTACTCTACGGGAGACTGGTAAATTACGGGTCAGAAATGAGAATATGGTATGCCAAAATATGCAGTCAGTGATGACGGATTGCGAGTTGTACAAGTGCGATGGGAACTAGAAGTGCAAGATGAAAACAATCGTATAAGTAGATGCATCGTCGCCTCATCCCCTTAACCGGCTCGCCTTCCCCGTCGTTTTGGACACCTTCTCTTTCCGCTGAGGGGCAGGTGTGGTGTCCACAATATCCACATCGTCGTCCGAAGACTCAGGGACAGTCTCGTCTTCCTGCTTCTTCTTGAGTTCCTTGGCAGCGCGATTCTTCTTCCACTCGACCGAGAGCTCTTCAATCCGGAAAGCCAGAGTTTCACGAAGGGTTTTGGTGCGTTCATCATTCCAATCAGCTTGGCGCTCCACGGAATTCGAGTTACCCTTCTTCGTCTACAGGACGCAGGTTAGTTTCGAGGAGAACAGTAAAATGGTGCACGCACAGTAATAAGCTTGTAGTAGCGCAAGGGGTCAGAGATGAAGGTTTGAGCAAGATGCAAAAGATAAATCCCGCAATCGCAGAAGTTGGGCTGATGGGGAACCTGAAATATGAATGAGAACGGAGTTTTCGATACTGCATACGGACGTACTAGGGCCGTCTTTCCAATGGGCTTACTGCTCCGGTCCATGCGTATTCCCTTCCTTTCCAAGGCCTCGAATTGTAGATATTGGCCCAGCACACTTACCACCTTGGGATGCCGAGTTCCTAAAGAATCTAGAGTGAAGACGTAGGTTCTAAGCAGCATCAGCGGCCGAAGCGTCAAAAGAAAGAAAAGGACGTACGAAGGTTGTCCATCAACCGAGACGTCTTCTGCGTCATCTTCGTATAATTCTGAAGGGAATGCTTCCTGCTGAGGAAACGTTTCCAAGAGCGGGGACTCCGCCTTTCGCTTCCCTTTTGATTTTTCCGATTTTCCATAGAAGTTGGTGGTCTGGACTGCCGCAGAGATACTAGGAGCAGACGGCGACGGCGACTCATCAGCAAAAAGATCCTTGGGAGCTATCGATTGGTTGGGGTCATGGTCTGGTGCGTCAACATCCATGATTTCTGGTTCCGATATAACTGGCTCTTCGCTTGCTGTGTGCGAGTCGCCGTCATTCAACGGTGCTCCGGCGACAGCGGATGGCTCTTGGCTTGCTTCGAGGACTTCCACAGTGTCGATGTCCATGAGGTCGTCAGGAGCGTCGAACAGGGAATTGGTGTCGTCGTCAGTGAGGCAAGTGTCTGACTTCGTCAGGACCTCGGGTGTGGGGGCCTCATCCTCTGTAATAGAACACGACGTCAACTCCTTGACGACCTCAGCCTCCGCTTGGCCATTGCTATTGGGAGAGAGCGTCCCAGAACCACCGGTGGTCTCCACGGGACTCGGAGTACGCCGAGTCACGCTGCTTGCCTTGGAATCCGGAAGTTTTCTCGCGTCTTCCCCACACTCAGGAGGCTTTTCAGCCTCTTGGCGAGCTTTACGTCGAGTCGACGGGGACTTCTTTGGCAGCGAGGGTAACAGGGTGTGCTCAGGATGGTATATGATGGCAAGATACCAATGGAGGCTATCAAAAATCGTTTGTTAGCGATGTTTGTTGATCGTTACGCCTTACTTACTTCTCATTGATAGGAATGATGATGTACTTCTTGTCGAACAGGTCGAATTTGGAGGTCCATTTGCGCACACTTTCATAACCTTCCTGCGCACTTTTGAAGATGAGACGAATGGAAGTATAATCACTGCAAGAAGCCTTACTTCTTCTTGTTCAATTTCTTGTAGAAGAAAGAACTGAAAACATGGATCTGTTTCACAAGTTCTGGGTTCTCCTTCTCGAGCTCTTGCAGCCAAAGTCTGAAAAGGCGTCAATCGAGGCAAACACAAAAGGTAGAGATTGCCCTGACTTGAGGCCAAACTCAATAAGGGTGTCGTTGAGGAATTCGCCTGGTGCAAGTCGAGTAACATCACCGTTCGTGATGTTCACAGCTCCTGTTTGACCGGGAGGGTACACCAATATTCTGTGCAGAAAATCAGAAAAAATCGCCGCTTGTGTGGTCGTCACATACACCTCGTCGGGATCAACGTAGGGCTTTTGCGGTGCTACCGATTGCCTGGCGGAGCGGCGGACAATTTCCGACCCTCCGCCGATACTGGCCGAATCGGCGCCTTTGCTGCAACGACCTTAAGTTGATGGTATGACGAGGGAACACAGACGATACTGACTAAGTTGGTCTGGGCGTAGGCCGCGAAGGCGATTCGATCTCTATTGGTGTATTTGGACTGCCTTGACGCCGAGAGCCGGACGGAGCTTTCACGGTGTTCGCAATCGCAACACGTGGGGGTGGGGACGGGGACCAAGTATCGAGGGGTGGGAGGCCCGGAACTGCAGGGGCTTTCGCTGGAACTGCTTTGGAAATACTGGAGCTAGCGCCTTCTTTTCTGGCTACACGAGTATCTGCAATTAGAGCCATTCGATTCGCCGCTTCCCATCTCGTGATCACTGCTTGACCTCTACGTCAAAGCTAATCAAAAGGGAAATAGAGTATGCAAAAACCAAGAGCACGCACCGCAACGTGTGACGCGAATCAACCCTGGGCTTGAGCCATTCTAGAAAGGCCACGTAGACAGAATCCGCCCATGCTGACGATTTACTATCGAATTTAAGCATTATATTGCCTTGCCCATGTTTCGCACCTGCTTCTATTGTCAGAGAGGTTATATCCGAGAAGTTACATGCAACGCACCCTGCTTGAAATATGCAGAATAATTGGCACCAATGACCTTCTGAGAAGCAGTTTTTTTGTTGTGGTCGAACGTGTCCAAAACCAAAACTTTGTCCGAGACCTCCTTTGATTCAACATACTGCGAATGTCATATCAGAACAATCATTCCCGGGAATCAACGATCGCGTCTTACAAAAAGAGTTTTCGTGATCATCCCGATGTCCAGCTCCTCTACATGACGAGACGAAGGGCCAGGGCCGTCACCGGACTTGATGTACATCTTATCCTTGTTCCAGATAAGATAATACGGTTCCTCAAAGAGTCTGTGACCAAGATACCACGCCTTGATAGGCAGGAATTTGGTTTTATCGGGCGGCTTGTTGGGGGGAGGCTTGTTGGTGGGATTAAGCTTTGAAGGAACGCCGGTTGGTAGAGCAGATGGAGGATGCTAACACCAGTAGCGATCAAACTCAGTCATAGTCAGAGGGACCATTGAGACATACCTTCGGCTTCATACCATTCTTCAAGTTGGTCTTTTCTCGCGTGACGGCTACCAGGTCCAGCTTGGGATGGGACGGTTGGTTCTGGTTCCCACCGTTCTTCTTCTCGATGTCCTGTATTCTTCTCTTGACAACACCCTGGCCCCGTCCTGGCTCCTGTTCCGGCTGTTCAAAAGATTCTATAGGATCCGGATCCTCAGGATCATTGTCGAATAAATTTTCGGGAGCCAGCAGTACGTCGTCTCGTAGACGTTTAGTTTCTTCGCCATCGGGAATTACATGGGGGTTGTGGCGTGAAGAACCGATGTGTCGAGAAGTAGAGGCAGCATTTATTGGATTTATAAGAAGTTCACAGTCGTCCGAGACGGGCCCGCCCGAAATGGGCTCGCCAATGTCGTCCATGTATTCGTCGGTGACAATGCTTAAGCCTGTATCATCCGATTGGCCCGGTTTCCGCTGCGGAAGGGCTATCGAAAGTCAGCACTTGAGGGGATATTTCGTAGTTTGACATTCCCTACCAATATTCGAAGACTGCGGGACCTTTTTCCTACTCCTAAGACCGTCCGAGTCGTATCTAGCCCTTTTCGCAGGTGGTGGACCGCTGTGCGAAGTACTGGCATATCCAGTCAGAGTTTGTTGAGCGGCGACATTGCCTCCTCTATTATTGTTGAGCGTATCTTTGGTGCGAGTGGTGCTCCAAGGATTGGAGACCTAATGGGATAAGTCATCATAAATAACGAAGGACCGACCTACTCACCCGGGGAACATTCCTATTACTGGGGGTTTCTATCTTAGTAGGTGGTTTCTTCCAACTACGGGTGGCATAAGGTCATGATTGAGTGCCTTAGCTCGAAGTGTGCCGAGGACGTGCCTTTGATTTTGAGACGCGTCTCGCAGGTTCGTTGGAGGCCCATGCAGCCCAGAGATTGATTTGCGGTCCTCCGTGGATAGTACGACGGACATGGGCGCTAAAAGGCTGCAAGTCCTACTGAGCGGCAGTGGAAGCGACAAAATGTGACAGCGTCACATTGTCGGGCCGTTCCCGCGTTGCCTCTTGCGTTCACCTTGAAAATCTCAATCCTATTCTATCTATGCATATGGCAGACCAGCAGGCTTACACGTTCCGTTCCGCTGCAAACACGCGTTTTCTTCGTTCGATTAGCCCACCTTGAAACTTCAAGGAGAGTCGTCGAACGGCGAACAGTCCAAGTGACGGCCCACCACCTTTCACCTTTCTAAGAAACTACATATACCGGGCTCAACTATCCAAGTACACGGAACCTTTCTTGATACAAGCCTTAACCGCTCGCCCCCTGTAACTCTAAATATGGATCAGTTGCACGGAGACCACATTCCCCAGCCTTCTCAGCGGCGAAATGGCTAAAACCATTCCCTGTGGGATCAGAAACGCGCGATACACGCAATCACGGTCTCGACGTGTACTTTGGCAGGAATGCAATTCACGTTTTCATGTTGTCAGTCTGTAGAAATCAGCGACGAGGTACAAGCTCCCCGCGAGCACGACCAGCCCCTCCTTGTGTCCCTGCCGCTCCGCAGCCCAGTCCAGCGCGCGCTGAAGGCCCCCTGACGTCTCTGTCCGGTCAATCCACGTCTCCGCCTCCGGTGCCAGACTCTTCACGATTTCCTGCAGCTCAGCCGGCGGCACTGCCTTCACCCACGGCATCCCGTCCGGCGGCGTAAAGGACAGCAGAGCGACATTGATGTCCACGTCAACTCCCGGCGCACTGAAGGGGAGGAGCGGCGCGAGCGTCTCACGCGGCGTCTTCGGCGGCGAGTGCGAGAGCCCGATGATGTATGTAAGGGATAGTGGCCGTTCGTGACTGTGGAGTGTCGCCAGATAAGATAGATACGCCGCGAGGGTCTTCGCAGAGGCGGCATTGTGTGCGCCGTCCGCGAGCACAAGCAGGGGCGGTGAATCTAATGTATGGAAAGACAGCCGCCCGGGCCACTTCACGCTCCGGATGCCCTGCGCGATGGACGCGTTGGTGAAACGCGCACGAGTGGCCGTCCAAGCGGGGTTCATCAGCACCGCGGACACGACCGACACTGCGAGCCCCAAATTATCGAGTTGGTGCTCGCCGTGCAGCGGCAGGAGGGCGAATACGGGGTGCTCGAAACAGGGCATGGAGAAACGAACAGGTAGGGGTGTCGGAGGGACGAATGGCATCGCGGATAAGGAGAACGGCGGCGGCGTGGGACCGTCAATCACAGTGTCCCAGGGGCGCGTAAGGACCGGTAAGGTGTAGAGCAACTCTGCCTCCGCTGCATTAACCACACTCGCAACGATGGCCTCGACCTCGGAATGCGTCTGATCTCCCAAGATAAAGGGGACACCCTTGCGTGCGATGGCCGCCTTCTCCGCCGCGATGGCAGCAACCGAATTGCCCAGAAAAGCTTGGTGGTCCAAGTCGACCGCCGTTAGGGCCGACACAAGCACGCACTCGTCCGCGATGATATTTGTGGCATCCAGCCGCCCGCCCATTCCCACCTCGAGCACGACGACGTCAAGTTGTGCCCGCTCAAAGATCAACAGCGCAGTCAGGGTAAGGATCTCAAAGCTGCTCACGCCGATGGCGTGTTCCTTGTCGGCCTGCTCCACTTCCACTCTTGCTGCTTGATAGACCTCGGATGATACGCTCTCGTTGTTAATCACAATGCAGTCGTTGACGGAGATGAGATGGGGGCTGTTGAAGCGCCCGACAGAGAGCGATGGTGTCGAGCTGGAGAGCATGGACGACACGAGGGCAGAGACACTGCCTTTCCCATTAGTACCAGCGATGTGGCAGGTAGGACGCGTATATGTGGGGAGGTGGCGCGCGAGGCGCTGAATGCGGTCAAGCGTCAGATCGATTGACATGGTGGTTTGGGGTGAGTCACGATGTGACGGAACCGCACGGGACTGTGACGGCTGGCGATTATGACATCAGTTCCCATGGCTCAAATAGGGGCTCGAGCTTCTTCTCCTTACCACCATGAGGTCAACAACCGAGTATCTAACATCCATAACATCCCCCGATCTACCTCTCCTGCCCTTTCCCAGCCTTCACCTCTATGTCCAGACCAATCCTCACGATCCGTCCACTCGGACGAACCTCGACACCGATCCCCAGTACGACGGGATTCGGGACCTCACACGTACACTCTTGAGCCACATAGTAGGCTCCAAGACTGTATGGATTATCCTCGACTCTGTCTTTTGGCCGATGTCACAGATGGATCCAGTCGCGAAGGAGGCTCTGAGGACGAAACTAGGGTCGGACCGGGAACTGCAGAGGACCGATATCATTGATTTCCTGCTTCATGATACACCCGCCATAATATTCAAAGAATTTCCAGACAATGAGGAGACGATTATCTGGGGGGAGGTTCTGAAGGGCGAGGAAGTGGGAGCGGAAAGGAACGAGATGTTCCTCTCCATGGAACTCCTTCGAGCGCTGCGAGACCCGGTGCGTACCAAGATACATTATCCTACTCAGCCACCTATCGGATCTGAGCAAACTACAGCCTCCTCAAGGACTTTCACCTGAAATAATCGAAGTGCAACGGGCCAGACAGTCTCTGCTGTGGACTGCAACCTACTTGCACGAATGTGTACATTGCATTGTGAAATTTGTCTTCGGGCACCACTATATCACCCCTAGACACCGGCCTTTCGCGAGGTATCCAGGCGGCATCGACAGAGAGCTCGGGCTCACCTTCACAGATACCTACTTTGGCTTCACTCTAGAGACCTTGTGGGGAACGGAGGCCGCGAAGCAGGAGGGTCGGCTCTGGTACATTGAAGAACTTGTAGCAGGTTTTGACGTGAGCCCGGCCACTCGCATCCTCAGTGCGTGCCATTCATCTGCCTTGTGGGCTCCTGTAACCCATCACATCAACTAGGCCCCGATAGCATCACGAAGGTGCTAGTCTCCTTCCAAAAGGAAAACCCGTGGAGGCTCGAGGGAGGGGAACTTGCCCCCATGCCTTCCACCGTAAATAACAACAGTCACACCCGGTATCAAGGGACAGGGAATTCCGTCGCGGTGCCAGCGGAGGAGGGCTCAGAGGACGTGGATGCATGGTTTGCCAGCCAAGGACTGGTATTAGTGAGCACTGGATGTTCTAGGTGATTTACTTAGGGAAGTTCTAATCAAGCTTGTCGATGGACACGACGTCGACAGTTGCATAAAGCGGTCCAAACTTCCCTCGTCGGCTCGTGAACTTTGCACAGGTTCCCCAAATAATGGTGATTGTGGGGGATTCATCCATGCTATCAGATATTTTGAATGTAATCGTTGCAGTTATTGTGAACTTTGAGGGCAGTAGGTACTGATATAACTACAATTTTCAACGAAAATCAACCACGAATCACGTGCCTGGTTGAAATCTACGAGTTGTTCAGGCGTTGGTTCAGCGCCTTCCGAAGTCAATTCTGAATGGCCTTGACCACAGATTTGCTATTTGATCCGGCCAAGAATAATCTGTGAAAATTCCAATGCGGTGGTTGGATCGCAACGCTTTCAACTTCTGTGGTCTCGAACACAATCCAATCATTGGACGAAAACGAAAAACAAATTCAAGTTCAACCTTCAGGTAGGATTATGCCATCCGATTCGTCCCGGCGGCCTTCAGGAACGAGCAGTGACTCCACCCTTCCATCTCGCTGTCGATTTCACTTTCTATCTCTATCGTCCTTCCCGCCATCTCAGATAGCATTGAGGCCTCTTCCTGCGCTACATTCGATACCCTCTTTCTTGGAGTAATAAACTGTATAGGATCGTCGGAATCTTCGTCAGAGTCGTCTCTAGGAGCCAGTGTCATTTCTCGCAGGTGTTTAGTCTCTCCACCGTCGGGAACAGAACCATAGTGGGGTGAAGAACCGTTGTAGTAAGGGGAAGTAACGATAGGATCTGCTGGAGCAACATGACAGAGGCTTAATTCATCCTCCGAATCACTGGGTTCCCCGATGTTCTTCATGTATTCTTGGTCGATGTAGATTGTACCTGTATCATCCAATTTCCGCGGTGGACGATCTGTCGAAACATCAGCACTTTAAATATTTTGAGGCCCGGACATTGCACACCCAACGAAACCTTGTTTGAGTTGCGTTCCGCCGTTTTCGCGATTGGTGACTCGTTGCCAGCATTACGCGCATGCCTTGTCAAAATCTTGTTGGCCGCTGGACTGCCTCTATAACTGTGCAATGTGCTCCTGGTGCGCATGAGGCTCCAAGGATCAGTCTAATAGTAGAGGATAAGCCATCGCAAATAACGAAGACCGATCCACTGACATGAGGGTCATTTTTATTACTGGGCATTTCTATCTGAGTGCCACTGCCTATTTTCTTCCGATCCCTGCATATTGGAGTAAGTTTATTTTGTAGTTCGAGATGTCGGGGACGCGCCTTTGATTCCGACTCGGAGTCCCCTGCGAACTTGGGTCTGCACCCCAAGTTTTCGCTCCACGAGCGCGAGTGGGAGTGCTTTTCCCGGTCGACTTTACTTCTCGAGGTTGTCGTTTCAGCCGCTCAATCTCGTCCTCGAGCGCTTTTATCCGGGCTAGCGCCAGGGCTAAAATGCTAGGATTCCACAGTGGTTCATCGTGTGGGTTGTGTTCATCCTCCGTATCATCTCTCTTTGTCTTGGTTCGTCGATGGTCGGTACCCATAGTGAAGTGGAGGGCAAAGATGCTTCAGAGTTCAAGTTGGACGGCGAGAAAGTCCACTATCGAATTTGGACAGAGAAAAAGTCAACGGGAAATCACGTGGTCCTCGACGATTTTTGAACGGCTCGAAATTACTCAAGTGTCCAATGGTTTACATGCCCCTCTCCATCGTCCTCCGCGTGTACATCACCGCCAAAGAATCCCTCAACACCACAAGCACATGAGCGAATAATTCACGACTGGCCACTTTATTATACCAGCTTACATTCAGTCGGATTGTGCGTACGGGAATATTCGCTGCTTTCCCCGTTTCGTTCTCAGAGGGTCTGCGCCTCCTCCAGCTTACGCTTAGCCCCACGAGTTCTCGGACTACTCACTCCTCTAGAGAAACCCAGCGAAGTGGATGGAGCGATCTCTGGTCTGCGAGATGGGGGCGATTCGATCTCTATCGGTGTTTGGAATGCCTGGACGCCGAGAGCTGGAAGCAATCGCAACACGTGGAGGTGGGGACCAGGTATCGAGGGGTAAGAGGCCCGGAACTGCGGGGGTTTTCGCTGGAACTGCTTTGGAAATACTGGAGCTAGCGCTGTCTTTTCTGGCGACACGAGTATCTGCAATTAGAGCCATTCGAGACCCCGCTTCCCATCTTGTGTTTACTGCTTGACCTCTACGTCAAAGTTAATCAAAAGGGAAACAGAGTAAGCAAAAAACAAGAGCACGCACCGCAACGTGTGACGCGAATCAACCTTGGGCTTGATCCATTCTAGAAAGGCCACGTAGACAGAATCCGCCCATGCTGACGATTTACTATCGAATTTAAGCATTATATTACCCTGCCCATGTTTCGCACCTGCTTCTATTGTCAGAGAGGGTATATCCGGGAAGTTGCATGCAAACGCACCCTGCTTGAAATATGCAGAATAATTGGCACCGATGACTTTGTAAGAAGTATTATTTTCGAACGTGTCCAAAACAAGCAACTTGTCCGTGGAGACCTCCTTTGGTTCAACATACTGTGAATTTCCATATCAGAACAATCATTCTTGGGAATCAACGATCGCGTCTTACAAAAAGACTTTTTGTGATCATCCCGATGTCTAGCTCCTCTACATGGCGAGACGAAGGGCCAGGGCCGTCACCGGACTTAATGTACATCTTATCCTTGTTCCAGATAAGATAATACGCTTCCTCAAAGAGTCTGTGACCAAGAAACCACGCCTTGATAGGCAGAAACTTGGTTTTATCGGGTGGCTTGTTCGTTGAAGCGGGATTTGAGGGAAAACCAGGATCTCTCAAACCGATGTTCTCCGCGAAATCATCGTCAACGTAGATTAGACCTGTATCAGTCATTTGGCCCACTTTCCGCTGTGGAATATCTGTCGAAAAGTCAGCAGTTTGAATATCGTGCCCCGGACAATTGCTCACCCAGACTCGAAGACTCCGGAAGCCTTTTGTGAGCATTCGAATCGTGTTTCGCCCTTTTCGCCGGTGGTGGATCACTGCGAGAAGACCCATGCAGCCCAAAGATTGCTCGGTGGTCCTCCAGGTCCGCATCTCGCAGGTGCGTCGGAGGCACATGTAACCTAGAGATTGATATGCGGTTCTCCAGGTCTGCGTCTAGCAGGCGCGTCGGAGGCACATGCAGCCCAGACATTGATCTGCGGTCCTCCCGGGCCCTTGAAGTGGCTGGGCCTCATTAGATCGAGAAGACGTCAAGTTCTGAGACCAACAGGCTGAGGTGCATGTACTACACGGGACAAAATCATATCCGAGACGTACCTTAGGCAAGATGGCATCCCCGTTCGACGTCGTATCTGTAATTACGGGCCCAGTCGGCGGCCCTCTGCCTCCTTCCACCGCGCGAACCACTTGAGTCTCTGGACCTCCCTCAACCGCGCGTCGCTGGGCCGTATCCCAGATCGTCTCCGCTACAAGTGGCCTGCGCGCGTCAACATCCACGAGTGCACGCATACGTCAGACTCACCGGCAACGAAAAACCGCAACATTCCCCCCTAGCGCCTGAAACCACGCCACCAGAGCGCGGTAGCGCGCCTCAGACCAGTCGGCGTGCCGCCAGTCGAGCTGGAGCGTAATCTGATGCTGTTCCGTGACGAGCGCAACGACGGGGTGCCCACGCACGTCGTCCGGGTCCGTGTACTATGACATCGGATTAGATATACTGCTACGAGCTTTGATTAAATACAAAACATTTATGGATCGCACGTCGCGCGCAACGTCGAGCCCTGTGTCTGTGTCCATGGGCGTGGCGTAGAGAATTACGAGACTCCCGCCGTCGGCCCAAATCAGACGACATGGCACATCTGTGGGCATGGGCGTGCGGCCTCGGAGCCAGGCGTTGAGCGGCAGAGAGCGCTCATTGGTGGGCGGCTTTCGAAATTCGGCAGCCGTGTAAGTTATGGGGGAGATAAGGGGCGTGGAGGCTCACAAGAGTGGCTGGGACCGGTATGATGGCGCCTTCTTCTTTCCTTCCATTCAGCGCGTTACTCTCGACATCAGTTTTGGTCAGGCATATTTCCTTCAACGCCGAAAATTGGTCCTCGAGGCGCTGGATTCGAAGCAGCAGAGAGGATGTGCTAGGGTTCAGTCCGGGGTCTGGGGCAGGGTCTACCATCAATCTACCATGCAGGATAGAAGAACAAGAAATTGAAAGGATGGTATGGGAGAAAGGCAAACGCGATCACGTGAAGCGCAAGCGCCAGCAATCAATCGGCAAGACGCGAGATCCCACGGTGATCCTACGGTATGATAGCCAAAATCTGGTGGTAAATATACCAAAGCTCCGTCTTCAGCCCTTCTTTATCCTTCAAATGGCCTCGCCTTTCTATGTGTTACAGTTTGCACCAGGTTTGCACAACAGGAGACGAGTTCCAGGGCTGAGATTCATAGCCAAAATCTGACCGTAGTGAATTTAAATGGAGGGAGCTAAAACCATGAGAGACATCTTTTTATGTAGAAGTAGAGGATGTTTCTCCTGGCAACATCATAATCGTAGCAGTAGCAGCCGGCAGTGCACCCATCTGGCGAAATTCAGAGTAGTATGTGGCGGCCGCTTTCATATCATATCCGAGTCTCCCCGACGAGTTGGCCGCTCAAGATGCAATAGGATTCATGGACATTATTCCACGAAATGCAGATCGTGGCCGCCAGGAAGGGACGTGCGAAGGCGACAAAATTCCGAGGAGCGATTCTTCACCTCCAGCTTTCCTTCCGGTCTGGGATCATTGCTTTATATGAATAACATCATCTCTCGCACTTGTACAAATACGATATACAATGTTGAATGATGTAAACAGACTTCATGGTTGAACGACGGTTTGGGAGACCGAAATAAGATCAAAGAAGGCGTTGATATCGTACCCCACCGCCTCATCCTCCCTCGCGACCAGAACAAAGTATACATATTCCTTCCCTTGCATCCCTCTGCCTGCCCCAATCCGGACTCGCGTGTAGGACCGAAGGATAAAGGCCTCCTCCGCGTCTGCATCCAACGTGACAAAAACTTCATCTTGTAGCGGCTCGGTGTTTAATCTCCAAGCCGCAATTTGTTGGGATGTAACAGGGACGCGGGGGAATGAAGCGAAGGGGGGAGAAATCGAAAACTGAACATATAATAACAAGGAGAGGGTGGATAGCATGACCCGTTAAAGGGTATTTTAGCCGCTGGAATGCCTCTAGAGTAATTGCGGAGGGTCTCCTGATGCGGAAAGGATTGGCTACGTCGTTAGAAATACCTAGAGGGAGTACGCACTCGGGGGACGTTCTGCTCGCTGAAGGTTTCTCTCCGACTGGGCGGTTTTTCCAACTAATCATGGCGTAGGTTCATTGAGATGTTGGGGGCGTGCCTTTGACTCCGAGACCCTTGCAACGCGTTACGGTCTGCGCCCCGGGCCTTCAAGTTCACTCCACGACTCGGAGGCCGAATATGAAAGCCCTTTCCGGTTCGAAGTTGTCCTTTCCGCCGCACCACCTCGTCTTCCAATTCGAACCATTTTATACTTACCAGTGTCAGGGCCAACAATTTCTGCACCCAGAGTTCAACCAGTTGAGGGAGTCCGGGAAGAAGACACTTCTTGAAAGTTCAAGTCGGTGGAGTGATTCGCGAATAAAAGTCGACCGGGAAATCACGTTGAATTTTACCTGAGCTGCAAAGGGGAAGGAAAAAGATGCTTCAAGTTGGTCTGCGAATGAAAGTTACTGGGAAGAAGCAAATGAGAAGTTCTTCAAAAGTCAACCAAAGTCACGTGGAACCTCGCCTCGGTCGGCTTTCCCCGGCCGGGCTTCAGTCCGAGATTGATGGACGAGGCGCAGGACAACTTACAAGCACACTTTCCCCCGAATGCGTCTTATAAATTAGCAGCTACTAGCATTACATCTTCGCCTTCGTCTTCTCCTCCTCCTTGCCCGCCCTCTCCATCATCTCCCGCGTCTCCGTCGCCGCCTCCGCCAAATAATGCCTTAACACCGCCGCATCCCCGCGCGTGCTCGTAATCGTCCACCGGAGATACTTGTCCCCAATCGCGTAGGCTAGGCCATACCCGTCTGGCACAACCTCACCATAACCCCACCCGTCGAGGAACGGCGAGCTCAGCTGCGACGTGCTCAGCTCCCAGTGCCCCGTGCGCGCGAACGCCGCGTCGGTGTACAGCGCCGGCACCGGCTCGCCCTCTTTTAGCATCTTCTTCAGCCCGAACAAATGCCGGTCCACGCCCTGCCCGTCGGCGGCCCACGCCGCATACTGCAGGTGCCTCGTCACCGCCTTGCGGAGCAGCGCGGCCCTCTGCGCGTCCGTCGCTTGCGAGTCCAGCATGGCAGCGGCCCACGCGGCGGTCTCGCTGCTCGCGCTGCGGATGACCTCCGTGCGGCCGAGCTGGTACTTGCGCGTCTGCGCGCTCTCGTACGTGACGCCGGGCCGGCCGCGCATCTTGGTGAACGCGAGCTGCTTGACGAGCTGCGCCCACGCGTCGGGCGACGCGCCGAAGCGCTTGATCGCGTCCTTGCCGTAGCCCTCGTAATGAAGGACGTGCAGCTCGTGCGCGGCCGTGAGGGCGTCGAAGCGCGCGGCGGCGCCGTCGATGAGCGTGCGCGTGGTCGCGTTGAGCGTGAAGGGGAGCTCGGTGGGCGCGGGGAGTAGCTCGCCGGTGGGGGTGCCGAGGTCGGCCTTGCCGAGCGCGAGGGTGGCGAGCATGTACTCGTTCATGCGCAGCGTCGGGGTGCCGTCCATGCACGAGTGCTCGCCGAGGAAACCAGAGCGGCCGTTCTCGAAGACGATGACTGGGGGTTAGTTAGCGGCGGGGAAAAGGGAAGGGAGGGCAGGGCACGCACGCTGGTGCTTGTCGTAGAAGCGGTTACGGCCATCGCCGACCCAGCACGCGTTGGAAATGTCCTCGCGGGTGACGGGGGCGGTGTCGTCAAGGCAGACGACGATCATGGCGCTCTCGATGGCCTCGAGGCTGGCGGCATTGGCGGGGTTAGCGGCGATAAGGGCAGCGCGGTTGTCGGTCCAGTTGTCGCGGTTGTCAGAGGTGAGGGCGCCGACGGGGGTCGCGGAGGTGTCGCCCGCCTGTTTAATAACTCGATCTATCTGTCTGCGCGGGGTGAGTGGTGCATAAAAAAAAAGGAACACCGCCTACATTTCGAGCTCGGCGGCGGACAGTTCCTGGCCAGAGGCGTGGGCGAGAGGGACGGAGTAGAATTTATTTTTGCGGACGAAGACGACGTGATTGTGGGTTGCGGGGTCGAATTTGCGGGCGGTATCGGAGGGCTTAGTGGGATATCGGGAAGAGTGGAAACTGGAACGCGTGAGGGCGGGTCAAAAAAAATGTTGACAGAACTTACAGCCACTTGTAGGAATCCATGCAGAGCGGTGCGCCGCGCACCTTTTCGGGTTCTAGTTCCTTGGTCTCTGTCATGCGTCTAAAGTCTAGCATAGTCTTAAGGAGGCTGGAAGCGCGCTGGGCGGGCTTGGTGCGGAGGCGGTCGTCGACGTGGACATAAAAATAGCTGACGAACACGACGACGGGGTCGCGGTAGCCCATATATGCCGCATCGTTCCACCAGTCGCTCAGCCAGTTGAGCATGCCCGGCTCTGCTGCACGGGCCTCTAACCGACTCTGGAGCTCGGCGGACTGGGGTGATGCGATGAAGTCGCGGACAGCGGTCTCTGTCTGCGCATATTCTGCGGGGGTGAGGTGGGGCCGGGTGGTCTCGAGGTACTTGTGGGCTGTTGAGGAGATGGTGGGGACTGGGAGGCGGGGTAGTGATGCCTGGAAGCGGAGCATGGGGCCCGCAGCGGGGTCGATGGCATAGCCCTTGGGCGGGACCTCTGTGGAGGACTTGCGGGCGAGTGGGGGCATGCGGCGAGGGGCGAGGCGGGTCAGCCTGAGCATGCCAGCGCGATAATTTCAATTTGGCGAGCGATGCGCGGGGTTGCTCTTTATGGCTGATCGGCCTCCGGCTTTCCCGCTCCGATCCTTGTGATTCTCTGCCTGCTGACAAAGCGCGACGTCCTTCTTTCAAAACTTCAACCATCCTCGCCCTTGCTCTAGAGTCTCCTCCTCCTCAACCCAAAAGCCGTCATATATCGCCGTTTCGACGTCTCCCAGAAGCCCTTTACTTTGAGTCGCACCGGGAGGCTGGTAGGCCACTGACATTCGCCGTTGTCTCCCCGACCCATCCCCGGATCCCAAATTATAACGGATCTTCCACTGTGTTCCGAATGTCGAAGACGGAATCGACATCTAGCCATGTTTAACTAACCATGCAAGCACAGCAGCCGGCACCACCTCTGCTCGTGTTTACCGCTCGTACTTACCGGCTCCGAGTCCCGGTACATCCACGTATCCCCTTTGCTGTCCATTTTCAACTCGCCAGTATCTCCCGAAAGGACGAGTAGGTTCCCTTGGTTTATTCCCGTCCCATCTGCAACTAACAACTGAAAGATGCGGTCCACTTCGTCTTTTATTCGCTCGCAAGTCATTTAGGCATGGATTCTAGCCCTTCTGCCCCAAAATACCAATCAAAACGCTCCATCGACACAAACCGCACCACAAGTCCCTTATGAATTTATATTCACCGTTATCTAGCTAACGGCACGCCAATTTCGCGACTTCTCTATTTCATCCATTCTTGGGCCGCCTGACTACGTTCTCTCACCATATATATTCAACCTGGGCCAACATCCATCCCGATCGTGCTCTGTCTGCCGAATACCCGTTGAAGAGCTGTTGCCTCTCCCCCAGCGCACACTTGCGCGCCCGAGGCACTCGCAGTCCGCCAAAATTGTCCGACGTCGCGCCGATCATCATTTGTACCCACTGGCATGCAATTGGCATGAGTACCGATGTTCAACCCCATCTTCCCGGCGTTGGGCGAGTGGCTTAAGGAGAGTTTCCCTAAGCGCGCGGTTCGATACTGTGAATTTGGGGTCGTTATTTCTGCGTACATATGCGGCGAGCCAGTCGAACGACGCGTGTTCGTTTGTGCGTCCCCGCGTGGGTATGTATCTCGTTCTTTGTATGCGTCTCATCTCTTACGCGGAACACAGGACCTTTATATAGCTCGGGCGCTACTATAGGATGCCCGACAGCTGCCAACTTCAGTGGGTGGTGCGATTCGTTTTTCCGGACAACATTTTGCAAAAAAGAAGGAGAGGTGACTGTTCTTTTTGTCGAGCAGTATGAAGAGTGAGGACAGAAGATTAACTCCACTGTTCTAATTTAAATGCAGCTCTTGCGTTGAAAATCCAACACTCACGTGATCTCGGTTGACTTTCAGTTCAACAGCTTTCGAGGCCGTTCTTCGCTCTGCGGCATCGCAGAAACAGGGAAAGATTTCCCTGGTTAACTTCAAGTTACCGTGCGTTCCGTGGGCATCAACCTGAATTTGGCCAAAAGTAAATTTCACACAAGTAACAAGTTCGGCGGCCTCTGCCTGCGATCCGCAGGCGTTCTTGCGGATGGTCATTTTTTACCCGCGGAATCGGAGTACTAATGCCCAAAGAGATTTCGAATGCGGATAAAAATCATCCCCCATTGCACCCCATCCGAACCGCTACTCTCCGTTTTAATAAACCGAAGAAAGCAACCATTTATATGTGTGTACTAGCGCTACGAGCCAAATTTAAAGTCCCAGTCATGACCAGGCCTTTATGCTATAGAATACAAGAGCGTGCCGCGGAGCGCCCCCGGAGGTTCTGGTGTGGCACCACGGCTCTTGGCGTTTGACTGACAAACTCCGAAGCGGGGAATCGGAGCACACGCAATCTTATAAAGAGAGAAACAGGCGGATGGATAACGGGTCATATATCGGAGGTAACAGGCGGAACCGTAACGTGTTTGTCTGATTCTTCAAGTAGGTCGGTTTCATATGTAACTCGAGACGCTTGATGTACCGACCATGTCCTTCAGCCTACTATCTCGTCTGCGTCCACAAGCTCAAACTCCACATTGTCTTAAAATTTTCCTACGATCTCCATAACTTCAGCGCGGAGGTGATTTCTGCCGTAATGATAGCGCGCAGTCGTGCAGAATTCAAACCGCAAATGCTAGCTAGAGTGCACGGAGGCATTCTGAAGCGAGCACGCGGGCCATTTGATGGTTGAAGCCAGAGATTCCATAATATATTTAATATCCTTTAGAGGGTGGACCAATAACTTGAGCCTAATATTTTCAGGCGTGGATTCCTGTCAAATTGTTGGGCGAATATTTCACGTGATCGCGTACTTTGCTCTCCTCAACCACCATGTACTAATCCTTTTCATTTTGTTCAATCTCGTCTCGTTACTCTCTCATACATGGCGTAACCTGGCCCAGAGCTTGGACCGAACCCCAGCACGTCCGATCTGCTAAAGCGTATGCAGCGCCTCGAGGACGAATTGTCTGCGCTGAAGGAAGCCTGTCTGCTCAAAACTGACCTCAAGAGTAACAGACTCGCCCAAAGGAGAGGAGAATACGTCAGCGTACCCGTCCCAGCGGCCACGGTGAGTCCCCACGCCCCTTATCCCACATAGTAACTTACTCGGCTGCGAGAAAACCGCTAGCTCAGACTGATGAACGTTCCCTGCCGCTCAAAGCCTGGTTCCGCGGCCGCACGCCCATGCCCACGCATGTTCCATGTCGTCTAATTTGGTCCGAAGGCGGGAGCCTCGTAATTCTCTACGCCACGCCCATCGACACGGACACGGCGCTCGATATCGCGCGCGACGTGCGATCCATAAACGTTGCTTTATATTTAATCCCAGCTCGTCGCAGTATAACTAACCCGATGTTGCAGTGCACAGACCCGGACGACGTCCGCGGGTACCCCGTCGTTGCGGTCGTCACCGACAAACAGCAGATTACGCTCCAGCTCGACTGGCGGCACGCCGACTGGTCTGAGGCGCGCTACCGCGCTCTGGTGGCGTGGTTTCAGGCGCTAGGGGAGAGTGTTGCGGTTTTTTGTTGCCGGTGAGTCTGGTGTACATGTGGACTCGTGGATGCTGACGCGCGCAGGCCAATTGTGGCTGAGACAATCTGGGATACGGTCCAGCGACACGCAGCCGAGGCACGCCGCGCGGTGGATGGAGGCGGGTCCGTACTACCGAATATCCAGGAAGGTGGTGGGCCGCCGACTGGACCTGCAATCACAAATACGACGTCGAACAAGGACGATGTGCTACCAAAGGTGCGTCTCGATTTGACTGTGTCCCCTGTCGTACATGCTCCTTAGCTCAGTTCAGAACTCGGTCGCGTCAATATCTTCTGCATCGAAGGAACCGCAGCCACAGCTTGACTCAGATTTAAACAGCCAAAACCACGATGTGATGCACCCGTGTCGTTCCTCTAGCTGCCAGCATGCTCTTTCATCTACTCTACCGACTGGCTTTCCTCCCAACCCCACTCCTACGTCCATGGCCCGGGAGGACCGCAGAGGAACCTCTACGCTCCATGTGCCTCCGACGAACATGCGAGACGCATCTCAAAATCAAAGGCACGTCCGAGGCACACCTTGAACTACAATAATAAACTTTTTCCACCAGTTGGAAGAAGCCACCCAGCAAGATAGAAAGTAATGGGAATACCGTCCGGGTGAGTGGGTCGGTCCCTCGTTATTTATGGCAACTTATCGCACCAGGCTGTCAATCCTTACCACCCCAGTCGCACCAAGGACACGCTCAATAATGATAGAAACAATCCAGCTGCTCAACAGACTTTGATTTCATATGCCAGCACTTCTCGCAGCGGTTCACCACCTGCGAAAAGGGCGAAACACGATTCGAACGTTCACAAAATGGTTCCGGAGTCTTCGAATATTGGTGAGCAATTTGAAACTACGACATAATCCCCCAAGTCTTGACTTTCGATAGACCTTCCGCGGCGGAAGCCGGGTCAATCGGATGATACCCGCACTCCAACAAATCCTGCCTCTACTTCTCAACAGATCGGTTATTCACACCACAAGCCCCATATGATTCCTGATGGCGAAGAAACTAAACTCCTACGAGCAGCATATGCGGCAGAAAAGGCGAAAGAAGACTCGGAGCCGTTTGGGGACATTGGGGTGATTCATGCTGGTCTCGTTGCCCAACAAATGAGTTTGGCGCCTGTGTCCTCGGAGGACCGCAGAGCAATCTTTAGGCTGCATAGGCCTCCGACGACTAGTCTCATCGCCCAACAAATGAGTTTGGCGCCCGTGTCCTCAGAGGACCGCAGAGCAATCTCCGGGCTGCATGAGCCTCCGACGAACCTGCGCGACGCGTCTCAAAATCCAAGGCACGTCCCCGGCACACTTCGAGCTACGGCACTCAATTCATGACTTTATGGCACCCTTAGAAGAAAACACCCTCGAAGATAGAAACCCCCGTCATGAGGAATGTCTCCCCAGTGAGCAGATTGGTCCTTCGTTGTTTATAACGACTTACATATCTCACCAGGCCTACGATCCTTACATCGCCGATTGCATCAAGGACAACCTCAATGATAATGGAGGTCCGCCACCTGGGAAAAGACTAGACACGGTGACTCGGACGGTCTTAGGAGTAGGAAAAGCGTCCCCCAGTTGTCTTCGAATATTGGTGGGGAATGTCAAACTACGAAATATTACAGTGCTGACTTTCGATAGACCTTCCGCGGTTGGAGGACGAAGACGAAATAAGCTTCCGTCCAGCAACTCCTGCTGGTGCTTCTCGATACAAAGGTTCTTCACGCCGCTACCCTTATATATTCCCTGCCGGCGCCAGCACTAAACGCCCACAACAAACAGTAGCTGATTCTCTATTCGACGAGGCTCTTGAACTGGCGCCAGACGGTGAAGACACTAACTGTCTGGCTCCCGACAACCTCTTCGACGGAGATTCTGACTTAGAAGGTCCAATGAACAAGGGCACCAAGGACGAGCTCAAGAAAAAGGCCGATGCTGACCCTGGTGAGCTCACATCTATTTGTCACTTCGCTTTTCCCGCCACCACACGTAGCTCGCATCTCACAAGCGACCCCATCTAGAGCCCGTGGAACCACCGCCTTTGAAACGTGGACACGGTCTCCCAAGGGCAGCAAAAACAAAAAAGCCCCCGCCGCAGCCTCCCATAAATACAGTGCGGGCCGCCGGTGGAAGATTACGGACACAGTGAAGGCCGATGCCGACCCTAGCGAACCCACGTTTTCTTATCGCTCGCTTCGCCCGCTATCATATCTCCCTCACATCTCACAAACGACCCATCTAGAGCCCGCAAAAGAGCCGCGTTTAAGGCCGGACGTGGCGTCCCAAGGCCAGCAGAAATAAGAAGGCCGAAATATCTGAAGTGATGGATAAACCAACACAAATTTGTTCTTGTTTGCATTTGGTTTCGTTTTCATATATGTTCGCCTCGCCCAATTTACAGCACTCTTATGTTTGGCGAGCAGAAGCGTAGTGATCCAACCATCTAGACTCGTAACCAGTTTCCCTACGGAATGCCAAAAAAAAATTGCGGCAAGCCATGTCTGAGCATGATTCTTGGATGTTGGCACTGATAAGAGGAACACTTGAATTTGGAATGCTTGAACCAATACTCTTCGTGTCGCAACCCATCTATCTGAGCCCCGGCTGCCGCTAGCTGGCTCTTCATAGACTGACTGGATCCGAGCCTTAGTTGCCGCGGAAAACATCACAAACTTCGTAGTTCAATTTTTAATTTCGTGAAATTTCTAAAATTTTGGATAATGTCTGTCCGTCTTTTAAATCTCGGCTATCTCCAACGGCTCCGCCATGATTCAGACCAATTCACTAAATCATAATGGGACTCGCAAGAAACGCATCGCTCACGTGATTTCATGGTTGACTTTCTTCGAATTTGCCACGCTTTGTTTAACTAACAACAAGTATACTGTACTCAGCTCATCTTTCAATTTCTCCGTCGTTCAACCTCTTTTTGGCCATCCTAGATGGCAGACCCAGACCCCGAACCGAACCCCACGTCTTATCTCCTGAGGCGTATCAAGAGCCTCGAGCAAGAAGTGTCTACAGTAAAGGAACTGTACCTGCGCAAAACTAATGTCGAGAGTAACGCGCTCATTGGAGGGAGAGAAGCCACCATCGTGCGAGTTCCATCTCTCACGGTGAGTCTCCACGGCCGCAACTCCCAAATAACTAACATTTCGAAAGTCGCCCATCGATGCGCGCTTCTTGCCGCTCAACGCCTGGTTCCTTGGCCGAACTCCCATGCTTACGCCATGTTATCTACTTGTGCCTCCGAATGTTCATAATTCTCTACCACCTGTGGAATGGGCGAGATACGACTCGGACGGTCTAGGGAGTAGGAACAACGTCCCACAGTCTTCGAATATCGGTGGGGGATGTTGAGTTAAGGAATATTCCGCGTGCTGACGCGCGATAGACCTACCACGGCGGAAACCAGGCCAATCGGATGATAGAGGCTTAACCATTGTCACCGACGAATACATTGAGGACATTGGCGAGCCTATTTTGGACGACTGCGAATTTCTTATAAATCCAACAAATCCTGCCTCCACTTCTCGACACACCGGTTATTCACGCCACAACCCCCATGGAATTCCCGATGGCGAAGGAACTAAAATTCTACGAGAGAGCGTACGGCTGGCTCCCGAAAATCTATTCGACGATCCTCAGGATCCGGATCCTATAAAATCTTTCGAACAGCCGAAACAGGAGCGGACACAACGGGGCCAGAGTGTTATCACGAGAAGAGTACAGGCCATTGAGAAGAAGACAGATGGGAACCAGAATAAACCGGCTTTTCCCCGCCTGAATCTGCTAGAACATGTGGAGAATCTGCGAGATATCAACCAGAAGAATGTTATGACTCGTATGAGACCCACTGGCAAGGTATGTCTCAACCATCGCTCTCACGAGTCACTATAGCTGGGCTTGATCACTGCTGACGTTAGCATCCTCTTTCATCTCTTCCACAGATCCCCTTTCCTTCAAAACTTGGCCCCCCCAACAAACCGCCCGAAAAGTTCCTGCCTATCAAGGTCAACGTTTCAGATCGTCGGATCCTGCGGTGCGTGCTCCTTTTTTTACTCTACTTTCCTGTTGATCAGTTTCGACGTAGAGATCAAACAATAAACGCGAGATGGGACGTGGCGAATCGAGTGGCTCAACTTGCAAATACCGTTAGCAGGAACAGCGCTGGCGGCGTTAGCTACAGCATTCCCACAGGTGCTCCAGCGAAAGCCCCCGCAGTTCGGGGTATCCCGCCGCTCGATAACTGGTCACCTCCACGTGCTGCGATGGCTTCCAGCTCTCGGCGTCAAGGCAGCCCAGAGATAATAGAGTTGGACTGGTACCCACCTCGCAGACCAAAAATCGCTCCATCCACTTCGTCGGGTCCTTCTGGAGGAGTGGCTGGTCCGAGAACTCGTGGGACTAAGCGAAAGCTGGAAGGAGGTGCAGACTCCAGTACGAAACGGAGGAAGCACTGAATATTCACGTACTTATGCACAACCCAACTGGATGTAAGCTGGTAATACAGCGTGGTCAGCCGTAAATTTTGAACTACATGGCCTTTCTCCTATTTCAAGCTGCTCGCTACTAGTACATAAATTAATACTCCGAAGAAAGTCGACCACTCACGTGATCTTGGTTGATTTTTTTTTTCCCCGTCGATTTAATGGCTGAGACTCGAGGACGCTAGGTCTCCTATCTGCTCTATAAAATTTTGAGTAACTATGATATACCATGCCCATTTTTTCGAGGAGCTGGACACTGCCCGTACTAGTAGTTTATTCAATACGGAAGGGATTCCTACAGCCAAATGTGTTTGCATTCTGGCGACTTGGCAGAACGATCCATTCATAATACTATTTCAATGGTGGCACACGCGTACAAGATACAAAAAACAATAAATATCGTCAAGAGTCTGGAGCGGCACGTCTGCGACGACCACTAATAAGATACAGGGCCGCGCGAAATTCAAACAAAGGGTCGTCCGACTCTTCGATGCCATCGATGCGTGGGATAGGGTCAAAGATTATCTTCTTCTGCTCGCGATCGCTGTCAGCTACCAGTGCGTTTAACGTCAGCTTTCCTAGGTTAACCGTGGCACGGTCCTTGGGCCAGTGGACAGTCACATCGTCAGTGACGTCTCCTTCGTTCGCAATCTGAACCAGAAGGTGTAGGGTGATGGGCCCTCGTGCGAGGCGCTCAGGAAGCTCGTCAAAGAGATAGCTCTCGCTCTTGGACTTGACAGCGGCCTCGTCGAGGTGCTCCAGCCCCGCATCGGGCACGATCGTGTACCGCCCGAAGCGGGTGACGCCCTCGCGGTTGGTGAACTTGAACGCGTGTAACGCAAAATATCCTTCGCGCGCGAAGCTGGTGGGGAATGGTTTCGGGGTCTGCACGAATGCGAGTGCCGCGGGGTGCGATCCCAGGAATTCTCCGATGGTTCCTCCAGCCAAAGCGCGCAAGAATTCAAGAAACTCCGCGCCAGTGCGGGTGGGGAACGCCGGCGCGGAGTGGCCGATGATATCGGTGTGGACGTGTTCGCCGAGGTGGAAGCGGAGGCCAAACCCACGTGGATTGGCGTTGGGATCGTTGTCGGGGACCAGGGGGATCCCGGTGGAGCTCGAGAAACGAACTGTCACTGAGGTGGATGTATCATTGAAGTGAGGGGCCCTGGACAGGGCAGCGGCCTCCGAAGTCGGGGCGAAAAGCCCTGTCAACAGGACACCGCGGGCGTGAACGGGCCGGAATCCAGGATGCAGCCCGAATATAGCATCGAACTGGGCGATCAACGCCTCGCTGGAGGGAGTATTGGTAGCAGTACGCGAATGAAACCAAAAAACTTGCCTTAGAGCTACGAGTTTCTCGTCGGAAGGGAGAGGCATGCGGGATTGTGAATGGGAAACCACTCGAATGTTAAGCTGTACTTAAGTGCCGCTTTATCGTGCTCAACTGGTGTTTGATGAATCCTTCTGTATTCGCCAATCACTTGGTGCGGGGTTGGGACGGAGTTGACCAATTATAATGACCGGCAATGCCCGCTACGGCCTGTTGCGGCCTCCGTGGAAAATCTGACTGCGCTGCGAGCGTGAAGTGCTTATTAGCTATCGTCCTTCTGTGTCTGATCTGCTCGGGCTCGGTCGGCCTCCCTGGAGATCAGATTATTGCGAGCTTGTGGTGCGACCAACACAGCGCGACGCTTCAAACTTAATAGGCGCGCCTTTCAAAGTGTCGGAGGCTCTAATCCATGGCACGCATGAAAAAGCGTTCCATAGCTTCGAAAAAATCCCTGCCGACTCGGAATGGATTCAGTCTGAGTTTTTAATTTTAAACCTTGAATATACGCAATCCACGTGCTCAGACCGCTGCATACGCCATGCAGAGAGATATGATGGTATATAGACGCCATGCAGGGAGATAATGATGTCAGTTCTACGAATCGAGGATTGCCAGCGTTTCCCTGCGTTCCATTAATATTTGAATCTTGACCGCCAGTTCTTCGAGTCTTGAAACTTGTTGAATGCAGCAGACCCGAGCGAACCATAAATTCAGCCATGGCGGTTCCCAGTGACAGCAGAGATTGCTTTCAAAGAAAACCTCTTGTGTGAATTGTGCTTGGAGTCAGCGTGAGAACTTCAACTCGAGATCGTCAGGCGTGACAGACACGTCCTGATACGATTCACGTGCATGTATCACAGTCGCGTGCAATCACAGGCAATGATGCCGCAATCCCCCGCCTTCCAAGTCACCGGAAGTATGCTTAGGCAGGGTGCGCGTGGAACCGTGTGGAGTTAAATCCCCATGTCTCTTGCAACTTGAAGGCTAGAGACGCTGAGCACGATATAGGCCGGATATTAATCAACGTCGGACCCGGTCTCAATGCGGTGCGTCCCTACCTGCTTGGCCTGGCTCAGGTACAAGACCTGCGACTGCCAGACGATCCGGTGCGCGCTTTAACCATCGCGTTCATTTGCGCCTTCGATGGTTTCACTTATTCGATGCAGCGGTAACGCTGCGGAAGCGCGATGGGAGGTACACCTCCAATCCGTTCAAAATGCGCTAGAGGCAACGCGGGTCACCAGCATGTCGAGTGGGCCTGCCAAACCGATCTGAAAGAAATCCTCGATAACTCCGGATCCTCCGCTCAACCATTACTGGTGTATCGAACATGAAGCTGGACTCACTCGCACAACCATCAGCCTTTCCTTCGGGTTCAAATTCCTCGCAACGATTGAATATTTTGTCAAGGATGGACGAGTCGGAAGAAGACGCAGACTCCCATCACTAAACAGAAACGGATGTGGACTGTAGTCGACGAGACACTCTTCGGTGTCAATCCGGGCGATGTACGTTGTTGTGATATTTGGTGGATATCATTAGGCCGCGTCCAGATCACGTTGGCGACACTCGATCTAGTCCGCCACTGCCTCAGGCTGTGTTTGTCCGAATAGCAGATATCGATCCCTCGTCGTTTTTGTTACAAATTATTCGAATTCAAGACCAGTATATGTACTTGTAGGTGCCTTTATACAGAGTTACAAATGCGAGAGAACCAAGAACAAACTATATACCATGCCTGTTCCAGCGGCGCGATGAACTAATTAATCACAGACCCACCCAGATTACACCCAGACCAATCTTCATCTCCCAACCCACCTCCCCGATCAAATCAAGCCAGTCAACCAAAGCTACCCGCGAGTCTACTGAATGGGGCGCTAGAACCAAGCCATGTAGCTCGTTTCTGCGAGCTCCGCGGTGAGCGCCCCGTGATCAAAGTTGAACGCGTCGGTGGCCGCGATGCGCGGCTCCGAAGGCATGAACGGCGTGGGCTGTGCCGCTGCGAACCCGTCCCCGCCATTCGCCCTGCCACCAATGTGATACCGCTCGTCGATCCCCACGCCCATACTGGCGAAACGATATACATCCGGCAGCCAGGTCTCCGCGTCCAGGTCGGAATTCTGGGGTGGTGGGTGTGGGAGCGGGAGCCGTGCGGGGACGAAGGTCATTTCCTCGGCGTAACGCGTGAGCGTCGGATGCGTATCGCGGAACGCAGGCGGGAGTTGTCCGCCAGACGCCGAAGCGGCTACAGGAAGAGGGGCGGGCCCAGACGTGTGCCACTGTGAGCACGCACGCCGCGCTTTTTCTGCGAGCTTTTCCATTATTGGCTGCAAATAAGTCTTGTGAGATAAAAGGGAGGGAGAGGGAGCACGACGATCACGCACAAGGGACTTGGCGCTGAACGGTAAGAGCGTCGCCGCACGTCGGAATAGGCGGCAAACACGGTCGAGGTCTTGCAGCGCATATGGGGCGAGCGATGTCGCCGGTGCGCGGGAGACGAACAGAGACAACGTCACCTAGAGTATAAATCAGTAACGGGTGATGCTTTGCAGAGAAGCAGAAAGCTGCCCACCGTGGCGGAGAACGCATTGAACCAGAAATGCAGGAACCGCGCGCTGAGCTGCGGTTCGCGGTCGAACAGCGTCTCGACAGTCGCGATGAGGGAAGCGGCGCCTGTGTATGTAGCGAGCACTGATGGCGCGTTTGGGTGGTGCAGGTCCACAAACTCCCCGCTCAGCGCCTGCGTGAAATACCGACGGTGCAGCTGCAGGATTGCTATGAGGCCAATCAGCTGAGCAACAGACAAGAATGGCATGCTCAGGAACACACCGATATCACGGCCAGACGCCACGAGGGCCCGCTGCATGACAAGGAAGCGCGCGGTTGCGCCACTGTCCGCGAGCGCCCCGGGGGGATGGAAGTCGCGCACACGGGCGTCCAGTCCGAGCACGTCTTTGTACTCGGGCGGGGGGACCGCCGCAACCGCCTCTAAGATCGGTCCTAGACACTTGATAAAGAAAGTGTTCTTCCACTCGTGGTCTGCAACGTGTGGAAGTTGTAAGGGCGAGGTCTGTGGGATGCAAGGGGGACGAGGCGCACAGAGGAATTCGTCCTTCGGGACGTGGGTGTTGTCCGTGTATGTAGGCGGCTTGGTGTCGACGTGCGCAAGCGAGAGCGAGGGTGGGCGCCCAAGCGACAGACTCTGCGTACTCGGCGATTAGATGAGGGTGAATTCAGCATGGCTCCGGGCGGCACAGCTCACCATCCGGCAGTCCAAATTGAGTAGTTCCTGAGAAGGGTATCAGCCATGTCCCATATCACAACGCAGATACTGACCCAAAATATTGCACGTCGGCGCTCTGATTCTTCCGGGATTACCTTGAGGCGTGAGCCTTCACGATCTACATGAATTATATTTCAGTGACCGGTGCTAAGTGCATGGGAAATTTAGGTTACGAAGGCCAAGCTGTTGGCAATACAATCAGAATCTTCAGAAACAAACTGGGGGGACACTTACCCCCTGTGCGAGTTTTGCGACAAAGCCCATAAGGTTCCACGCGTAGCCGACGGCCTTGCGGTTATCGGAGAAGACAAGATGGTACCAGATCATAAAGAAGAGCGCATGAAGCTCGTCAAAGTCTGGCTCTTCCATAAGAGGGATTTCGCACACCGCGGCGCGCGCGAGGTGGTGATACGCCTCCCCATGAAGTGAGCCGAGCGGCCGCGAGAGATCAACGAGAGAGCCGATGGAAAGAACCATGAGCAGAAGTGCGAGGCGACGTGGGGAGAGGTCCTGGATCGGCGTCGTGTAGACGCTGTGGACGAGCAAGTCCAAGAAGGTGCGCGAGGGGTCGAGGTTGTATCTGCAGCAGGCGTCAGCGATTTCAATACTTCGGGAGAGAAGAGACCTACTGCCAAAGTGCATTCCGGCGCGCCTCCTCGCACAAGGCTTGGGCTTCAGCACGCGGAGGGAGAGCGTCGCGGATACGCTGGCGGATCTTGAGATCCACCGACCAAGGGAAGGGGAACGTGACGGAGAGTTGGAGAATGTCAGGTGCAACGGTCGGCGCAGAGGTAGCGTCGGGTGTCGAGGCACTAGTGGGCACGTAAAGCTCCTGGGAGGTCTTAATACGACGAAGTTCGGGAGCCAGCAGCGGGTGCTCGGCTTTCACAGATTCAAGGCCGTCCTCGAGTTGGCGGACGCGATCGCTGAGCTGAGTAATCTTTTCGTGCAGCTGCTCAGTATTTGCAAGGATGAAACGGGAACCACGACCGCTTTGGAGGGCGCCTGGAAGCATTCGTGATTTATTAAAGAATTATAACCGCATTCGAAGATTGCTGACCCTCTGGACATATTTCGGCACACCCGCGTTTGCAACAGCTCTAGAAGCACGTCAGCCCGGTCCACATCTGCGCAAACGACTGACCTGGCAAGGAAACACGCGATCACACTGAGGACGCGTCAATGGAGGCTGCCAGCCAGGATGGAAAAACACATACTTTGAGCTTTAATCTGGACTAAATGAGCACGCGCCACCAGTGAAAGGCAAAGGTACGTACCTGCGACACTCCTTACACGATAATCTGCGATGCTTGTCCTTGTCTGGGGGTGGAAGAGGTGGTTCGGCGTTGCGTGGTCGCTTCGGAGGGCGGTCGTCGAGGAGGTCGTGAGCGGGAAAGTTGAGGGCGCTGCCCAACATGGTGGGCGGAAGCAAGAGTTGTTTGGTCGGTTTCAGGCACCCACGTTAAGCTGTTCATCGTATTATAAGCTCGAGTTCTGTTCCCGCCTTTCTCGGACATCCGACGATATGACCACAACCCCATAAGGCGACACCCGGCTATCCATAAACGGACTACGCGACTTGCACAACCACCGCCTCGAGGGCAAATAATAATAATATGAGTCTGCTCCACAAATCGCTTCCAAATAGTCCGTCAAGCACAAATCCATTTACCAGTTATATTTCTTCTCAATTCTCGCTCGAGTATTCGACATACGGGACTTTCACACGCGGTCCGTGGCTCTCGGCTCTCGTTCCGCTCGAGACGCAATATATCTACATGCTGGTGTAATGATGTGCGGAAAACCGGGCATTTGATATAACCCACCAGTTGAGTAACCCCAATACGAGTGAGGCAGATGGCCAGCGCAGCGATCCGACAGAAACTGAAAGCTACATTTATCCAGCACTTGAGCCTCAATCTCGTAACCAATATCTTACAAGCACAGGAAGATCACTCATCAGAGGTGGCGTTTGAACTTTGAAAGGATGCATTGTGCATGGTGACGGATAAATCGCTGCTAGTCGGTGGAAGAATGGTTACATACCCAGAATCAAGCAGGAACAACGAAAGGCGGAAATAACAGGTTGACGCGCTTTACGTGGATGATAAAATAGAGACCGGAGAAGAGAGTATCCCGGCAAAGAAAACAGTTGACCTACCGACATATGGGGACAGATGGCCGTCAGAACAGCATAGAATTTGGCTTTCCATACATGTCGTCAGCGCCCCAGTCTCGTGTCAATTGTGCGATCCAGATGGATGGCATGCTGCTGCTGAAACCAGCAGTCCATGCATCTAGGTTTCACATTGAATAGCCACTGTCCTCGAGGTCAAAAATTAGGTAGACCTTCCACCAGCATTATATTTGTCCCTTGAGAAATGTGACTGCCCTAACAGGGGCCGGGAATTTTTCGTCGAGCAGCAATAGACACAGGATGGACAAGGAGTTTGTGCCTTCCAGTCGGCGGAGTTTCGTCCATGTGTAGTCGATTCGACGAAAGAAGATGTAAATCCTCGGAGGGAGCGGTTTAGATCGCAGATTGGCGCAGAATAATAGCCGCAATAACTTTAACACAACTGAGGCCTCGTGTGATACGTGGGGGCTGGTTCGCAAAGCTTCTACTTGCCAAACATGAGAGTTGTCAAAGAGTTGTAATTGAAGGTCTTGGACGTAATCGGATCAAAACAAATACAAGAACAAATACAAGTTCAACCTTGGTTCAACCTTATTCCTTCACTTTAGACGGACCTTCGTGGAGCTCTGAGCCCCTAATTCCCAATCTATGCCCTATCATCTTTGCATAAACTCCTGCCGCTCCTCAGGACGCAAGACATCTACGACCCTTTCTTTTTCTTGCTCGAACGCCTGTCGGACCCTTCACCTTCTGTGGAATGTCTCTTACTGGGAGTGTTCGGCTGGGATGTCTTTGAGGTAGTGGAAGGACCCGCCGCCGAGCTATAAAGTGTACCCCGTGGGTCAATTGCTTGAAACTACGAGTGATCCAGTGGAGGGCGACTTACATCTTTTTGGGACTCCCTAATCCGACAGCATGGAACATGACAGCGGCTTGGGACGCTTGTTTTCGGTTTGCTATGCCCTTGTTCTTTGATTGATCCATTTTCTGTGATCTTCTGGGGGCATATAACCGTACAGGACTCTCAGAGTCTTCATCAAGAACCATCATTTTTTGTAGACGTTTAGTGTCTTCACTTTTTCGCTTTTGCTGAGGCATAATTAGCTCGTCCATTGAGGCGTCCGACAGTTGAGGAGAGACCGGATCTGGCGAGGTAGACGTTGACCTGCCTCTCGCGATGCGAGGCTTGGATATCGATGGGCTACCTTCCGGCATTGAGTCTTCCTCCGAGGAAGAGTCGTCCTCCGAAGAAGAGTCGAAATCGCTCATGACAACTCGTTTCGCGCTTGGACGCCTGACTGGAGAGGGGAGAGAATTGGTGAGGTCGATAGTGTCATAGCCGAGGTTGGATCGTTGACGAGGCGGACCATCGGGAATTATAGGACGTGAAGAGCCGGTGTATTGAGAAGCAACGAAAGGATCTGCTGGACCATCACGGAGGCTTAATTCGTTCTCCGAATCACTGGGCTCCAGGATGACCTCTGCCTCGTGGAATGAACGGTCTCGCGGAGCAAGACCTGTCGAAAAGTCAACAATTTGAATTTCGTGCCCCAGACATTGCCCACCCGCACTCGATGCCTCGGGAGCCATCTTAGGAGCGTCGGAGTTGTCTTTCGCCGTTCTCGCGATTGGTAATGGTACTGGTGACCCTTTTCCAAACTTACTGGCGTATCCAAGTAAGGTAAGTTTAGCGGCTGGATTGCCTCTATACTGGTCGAGTAGGTCTCTGGTGAGATTAGAGTTCCAAGGATTGGCGAACTAGTGGAATAAGTCATAATAAATAACGAAAGACTGACCTACTCACATGATTCTCATTACTGGGGGGTTTTTGAATCGCCGTTTCTAATTCAACTCGCTGTAGGCTCCCGTTTTCCGGGTCTTGGCCGACGCCGGGCCCTGAAGCCATAGTTGAACAAAGTATGTTAAAAGAACAGGGTCCTCACGCACCGGCTGGCTGGGTGTCTTGGTTCTGGTTTTTGGTATGCTCAATCATGATATCAGGTACAGGATCATCGGGAGCCAGCACTTCTTGTTGGCTTTCAGAGTCTTCAACACCACGGTCAGAAACTAAAGAAATTATAGGAGGGTAGCCACGACTTGAATGGCCATTGTCTTGAGAGGTAGCGACAGGATCTGCTGGGATGCCAAGTTCGTCCTCCGAATCAGTGGATCCTGCGTCGTTTTCAATATAAGTTGGCCCTGTATCATCCACTTGTCCCAGTTTCCGCCGCAGATCTATCCAAAAATCAACATTTCTAATAATTTCGTGGCCCGGACATTGCCCACCCAGACTCGAAGACTCCGGGACCATTTTATGAACGTCCGAGTCGTGTTTCGCTCTTTTCGCAGGGGACCCGCTGCACGAGTTACCCTTGTATCCACTCAAAGTCGGTGTCCGAGTGTGAACGTCCCTGGACTTTGCCTGTCGCTTCAGCTCCGCAATCTCATCCTTGAGCTGCACAATCTCGTCGTCACGCCGTTTTATACGGGCCAGCAGCACTCGCTCCATCAGGCATGGATCATGTCCATCCTCTTGGCCTTCCAAATTTGTTCGTTCATCATCCATAGTGAAAGGGAGGGAGAAAGGCAAGAAGTGCGGGCGAAAGTTGCACAGAACGAAAATTGAACCGGCGATCACGTGGGCAACGACCAGCTCATCGGCTTGGTGAATAACAATGAACAGCCTGTTTTTTTTTACTAGAGTCACTGAAAGTCACTGAGCGATGTGAGCATCGGTTATTCCAGGGTCATTCGTCAGGAAGAGCCACTAAGAAATTTCGGTTGAAAATTGAACTACGAAGTGACTCGGACAGAGGACAGTGACAACTCGCTCTATAAGTTCAACCATGATTCCCGAATTCAAGCACTCTCTTTTTTTTTGGCGTCACGACGTCCAAGGCCTTCACTCGGGAGTCGGAAGCCCGCAGTAGAAACAACTATTGCCGAAGAAAGTGTGCAAGTTGAAGTTTGAACAGACAACCTTTGAACTGTCTTTGGTTTTCTAAAACAGTTCTCATCAAGGATATCCTATGAATATCTAGACTCTGATGAAATGGGTTCATTGGCACTGAGGAGGGAGCTGATAGGTGCGCTCACCTTCGGCGAGACTGGTTAAAAGTTGGAGGAATCCGATGGCGATTACAAGACGAAGTTCAGATGAAGAACCTCCACTGAACTGATACAAGTGATTCGGACCGATACTGTTCGGAAGCGCTCAGCCCATAGTACTCGTTGTAGCAAAGCCACCGATGAACGTCTTAGATCGAACTGTTGAGACCCGACCCACTGTGGTTGGTATTCGTCTGCCTGACCGCAGTTGAGGGTCCAAAGCCTGATGGCATTGAAGGAGCGGACATCGAAAGTAGGGACGCCGGAGGTCACGTAGAAATATCGATATGGTGGTCCAGCTAACGTTGATTGAGGGCGACTCGTGCTTGGCGAGTGATCTCAGGCAATCTCCAAACCAAAAGAGGCACCAGCTTGAGTAATATTGCTCAAGTTGGTGGCTGGGTCGAAGGTGGATATGATGTTGGGCGGCGGCCATGAGGGCAAGAACAGAAAAAGAGGCCGTGGGACTTGCACATCAACCATCGATGCATCAAGCTGCACAAGATCCTTTGCCCAATTCGGCAGTTTTTTCTTGTCTAATATGCGGAAAGACCGTTTGCTGTTTAGACACATCCTCCGCTGCTTAGATGCACCCGGGATCTATCACACAGCAGGAACGCTGACCATCAAATCTAATCAACAGGCTATCGGTGGCGTCTCGTTCTCCTACCATGAATCTTGTTTATCCTTGGTGTGGAACTTGGTCTGGAGGTCCGCAAACTGAAAGAGCCGCCATCTCCGTCTCAGTGCCAACCTGACGACCCTGGTATTACGCTCTACCGCCCTGATATGGTGGGTGAATGCATTTCCTCGTCTTCTTTCAGAACCGGTCTTTCCGCGTGATGTCAGCACCGTCGGTCATCAGCATATATGTAGCGCCCTCCAGTTCTCGATTTCAGCCCATCTTTTCACCAACGGACCATGTTCCTACATCTCGAATTTCTCGCTTTTTTGGTCTCCAATGTACTCTTAATTCACGCGGTCCCCAACTCCCGCCGCTCCTCCCCCACCGTTACCGTGGGCCGCACAAAATTAACTGGATCCACCAGCTCGACTACCAATGTCGAATCAGACTTCTTTGGTGGGATCCCCTTCGCGTCCCCTCCTGTGGGATCACTCCGCTTCCAACCGCCTGTGCTGCAGACGTCCATTCCTGGCAATGTCACGGCGTTCAACGCGACGTCTTTCGGAAACGCGTGTTATCAGCTGGTCAGCATACCTTCCTGTTCTCCTTCTACCAATTTCTGATCTCGTGTACCCAGAACACGACAGATTCCACGCAAATAATAACCGGGATGTCTGAGGATTGTTTAACGGTCAATGTGTTCCGCCCGACTGGCACTACGGCGTATGCTAAACTTCCGGTCATGTTCTGGCAATTGGCCCCTTCATCTTTAATATTTACATTCTACTCACCAAGGTGCAGGACATACGGTGGAGGGTTTCACAGCGGCGCGTCTTCCAGCTTTGATGCGAGCACCCTTATTGCCCACAGCGTTTCTCGCGTAGGTCCTGCCATTTCTCTTCGCAATTCGATAACGGTGAAGTATTAGGGTACACCTGTCATTTATGTGTCGACAAACTATCGTCTGGGCCCGTTCGGGTTCCCCCAGGGGAACGAAGTTAATGCCACTGGCGGTGTCAACCTCGGGATCAAAGATCTTCTCGCTGCTTTGCAATGGGTCCAGGTCAATATTCAAGCGTTCGGGGGAGATCCTACGAAGGTATGCAACCACCTTCGGTCTGAGGCGCCATACAAACATTCTTCAGGTTACGATGTTTGGCCAAAGCGCTGGCGCGATCATGTCGTCCATCACTTTCCTCAACTCCCAGGTCTCTGGGCTCGTCAGAGCCGCCGTATGTGACATCGATATCCTTATTCTCGCGGTCTGACTTTGGTGCCAGATATTGTCCTCGGGCTCTGCAGCCACCTCGCCGGCCTTCACCGCCCCTCAGCACGAGTCATTATGCCAAAGCTTTGTGGCCGGCGTCTCGTCGTGCGCATCTGTGGCCACCTCTGGCTCTACTCTCAATTGCATGAAGAATGCGTCCGTGGCCGACTTGATGGCCTCTTACTCTGCAGTTGGGACTACAGGATGGATGCCCGTCATCGACGGCAGCGGCGGCGTCTTCCCCGATATTCCATCCAACCTGTTCGCGCAGGGTAAATACTCAAAAATCCCTTTCATCTCTGGGGATGTTCTCGATGAAGGTCCGTGCGTTTCGTTCCCGGCCATTCATTACTGAGTTTCTCCAGGCACCCACTTCGTTACCCAAGTCGTAGGACTCAACTACTCCTCCGCGTTTATCAAGACATACATCACCGCGGCATACAGCCCACCCCTCGTGACCGCCGCAGAGCTCTCCAGCAAAATCGACGAGCTCTTGGCGCTCTATCCAGATGACCCCGCCTTGGGTTCACCGTACAACACCGGAAACGAGACCTTCGGATTGAATAGCGGGTGGAAGCGCGCTACATCGATACGTGCGTCGTGGCACTTGCCCCCTAGATTTTTCCGCTGATACAAGTTGCGCGCCCAGTGGGCGATCTGGCATTCCAGTCGACGCGAAGGATGTGGCTGCAGGTGGCCGCAGCTGGCGGCTCCAAGGTCTATGGGTATCTCCTCACGCAGCCGCAGCTCGGAGACCCGTCTCTCGGAGGTGTGTGCTAACCTGATTGTCTTCTACATCCCGATTCTCAATATCCGTTCCATAGTGGACCACACGGCGACGAAGAAATACATCTACGGCGATCTTCTGGACGACGGCGTCGCATCGGACGCCGTTCTTTCGACTATGATGATGGATTACTGGATCTCGTTTGCCGACTGCCTGGATCCGAACGACGGGAAGGGTACGACGCGGCCGACGTGGGGCCAGTACACCTCGTCGAATAATGCGCTGATGCAGCTTAATGGGAACAACGCAACAATGATAGCGGATAATTTCCGCTCGGAGGGGATGGTGGCTATTAACGCCAATCCTCTTGTATTTTTCCATTAGCCACTTTAGTTTTGAAGCATCGTCTCTACACACCGTTTGTCTGAATTGGGAAACTGAGTTCTTGGCGTGCTCTCGTGCCACCCGATCGTGTTGCTTATCTAAGGCAAGTCGGTTAATTGCGCACTCTCACTCCCAGCACCTCTTTGCGTGCACCACCGTGCATGGCGCGGATACGAGAAGTATGGGCTCCCAATCTCGAGGCAGAGATGCGCCTCATACGAGACCTCATTGACAACTATCCCTACGTGGCAATGGTGCTTGCGTGTCTGCTCAGTGGCCCTCTACCCGCGCTTACCCGCGTCCCAGGATACAGAATTCCCCGGCGTCGTGGCGCGCCCGATGGGAACCTTCAAGACCTCCTCCGACTATCATTACCAGACGATGCGCTGCAATGTCGACCTCCTTAAGATCATCCAAGTAGGCATCACTCTCGCAGACGAGAATGGCAACTTTCCGGCGGAGGCGTCGACTTGGCAGTTCAACTTTCGCTTCAGCATAAAGTGCGTGCTACAAAAGTTTCCCCCATTCCTTTGCTCAATTGTGCTGAAATCCCAGCGACGACATGTACGCGCCGGACTCAATAGACCTCCTCCAAAAGTCCGGAATCGACTTTCAACGACATGACGAGATTGGTATCGCTCCGAACGACTTTGCGGAGCTCATGATCACGTCCGGAATGGTCTTATCCGAAGAGACCAAGTGGATATCGTTTCATAGGCGCGTCGTAATTGTCGTACCTTCATTGTCCTTGCTCATCTTTGTCCAGCGGCTACGATTTTGGCTATTTCGTCAAGCTCCTGACCGCCGCCTCCCTGCCCACGACGGAGGAGTCGTTCTTTGAGCTCCTCGCCATGTGGTTCCCAACGGTCTACGACATCAAATACATGATGCGCGCGTCGAACAACCTCAAAGGCGGACTGCAACAGGTTGCGGATGACCTCGGGGTACGCAACACTGCTCACCCCTTCATGTCCCTGGCATTTAGCGTCTGACGGCAGACTGGCGCCATTTTGCAGGTCTTGCGCATCGGCCCGTCGCACCAAGCGGGGTCGGACTCGCTCCTGACCGCGTCGACGTTTTTCAAGATGCGCGAGATATATTTCCACGACCACGTCGATGACGCGGAATACTCGGGCAAACTTTACGGTCTGGGCCTGACCGTAACGAATGGCATGATGGGCGACCCCGGCCGGGGAGGCGCGACGATTGCTGAGAGAGAGGACCGTGGCGTTGCGCGAGAGACCCATAACCAGACACCAGGGCCAGGGTCAAATCAAAACGGTGTCAATATGAGCATGGCCAACGGCGGCTTGCCGACACCGCTGCCTACATCGTCGTACCAGGTGATGAGCAGCGCTCCATATCTCCGGCCAACATTAGTAGGCGGGCGATAGTGCGTCTTATTTGAGGGTGTAATGAATTGTACGATTTTGGATGACTACAAGCGATGTAAGAATAAATATTATTATATTATGGTAAACGTATTCAAGGCTGGAGGTGTTACGCCATCTCCACCTGGAAGAACGAAATAATGAGGAACAAAACAAAGACAGCAAGGGGACAACGAGACGCACGTAGTTGCTCGGGAATATGCCCTTCTGGCCAGTCGAGTTGATACCTGCATATAGATGTCATGTCAATTTAATCCTTCTAACGCGCTGATGGGCGTACCTTCCCACCAACCATCCCCATAGTGCTGGCCGCCGTTAGGGCCGCTGGTCAGCTCGACAAGTTCCCCCTCATCAAGACCGAGTTCGTCGGCACCACGCGCCGCGTACGCATAGAGCCCTCGCACTGCACAACAGGAACAATAGAATACTTACTTCAATCTGTCCGTCAGTCGGACTAGAACACTTACCGTACTGCCCTGAGCCCTCTTCGGACCCACTGCCCGAAGGCGCAGTATCATCGTACTCGACGTATGATGCGGGGACGAGCCCCGCATTCTGCCCGTCGGATACTTTGACCCACCCGGATCCGTCGTCGGGTTCAAGGACCTGGACCGACGTCCCCTCTGCCGAAAACAATGATAATTGAACGCCAGTGAAAGCGCCAGATAGCTGAACGTACCAGCTACTTGCAGCTCGAACTCTGACGTCGGTGTAAAGTCGAAGAGCATGCGGGCGGATTGGTACGACTCTTCGTACGACTCCTCTGCCACTGACTGAGCAAATGCGGAGGGCGTCGGAGGGGCGGCTAGAGTGGGATAGGTGCCATGGCCATGATCATCAGGATCAGAACTTACCACGATCGACACCAGTACGAGACGCTGTAGTAGAAGCCCGTGGCATGACAGAAGACTTGCGCCCAAGCTCCGAGTTCTGGCAGTCCGCGGGCACCTGGGGCAATGCATATCAACGAGGAAAAGGGGGAGGCAACATGAATTCGAACCTTCAATTCACATTTGGAGTGGACAGACAGGTTGCATGCTCGGCAGGTCTTCCCCTGTTTACTCAGCCCCCAGATAGATGACTGCGTCGAAATGGTCAATGATATGGAATTCAATTTTGCGAGTCAGAAGTACCTTGCAGTATCCGCATTGGGTGGGAATGGAGAATGACGAGCTCTTGAAGGAGTGCGGTTGTTGGTCGCCCTCATCATCTATTAACAGTTCGATCCAGGGCCGGGGATTCATTGCGTTGCCCTACTCACCGCCAATCGCAGCAGATATAGTTTCCATCTCAGTAGTTAATATGCGCTCCGACGTAGCGTATGCCATCACTTGGTGGTTGGCGTCCAAGTAATTCTGCAGACCCACATGACTGATATCAGAGAAGACCAGCATAGCAAGGAAAGACCTGCCTCGGATATATCGTCGGTATTCCCCAGTGAATGGTCGGCATCATACGCCAGGAATAGATCCAAGAGCTGGTCCTGCTCTTTGCCTGTTTGAATAATATCAACGGCCAGCCGCGATCCATCGCGCTATCTATTACGTACGTTTGCTATCCATTAGTGGACTTAATTCTTGCAGCTTGGCCCGCGATCTACTCAGTTTGTTCTGGAGGAATACCTTGGGAGCAGGTTCGACGCTCATCGCCTCCTAATAGACAAAATGTGGATTAGTACTAGGCGAGAAGGACCCGTGAGGTCGGGGTTGAAAACTTGCCGTGTCGTAGTGATTAACGCAAGGCTCGAATACCCAATCCTTAGGCGGGTTGAACGCCCGGATATTATGCTCGATAAAGATTTCCTGGTCTTTGGACGGGTCCACCTGGTTTAGGACTGCTTCGACTCCCGCTAGGCGAGTCTTCACGACGTCCAGGTGACTAATTTGCAGAGCTTGCGAATGGCTGAGAATCTTGGCGAATCTAACTACGAGCCGACTTTGGAGTATTTCTAAATCCTTATGGTTAAAAAGAAGGAAGCATGTGTTCGGTGGTAGAACGCACGGAATTGCTAAACAAATGTGGAAGTGTGTCAGTGGCGAAAAAGCTAAACGCGGGAATGTACTAAAAACGCACATCTTCCAGTGCGGGTAGGTCCTCGTTGTAGAACTTGGCCTTGACGTTGTTCGCGACGGCGGTCGAGATCAGATAAACGCTACGCACAAGTATATAAATATAATAGAACAAGGCGAACAGGTGTGCGCCTACTTTTTGCTATTCAGCATGTCCACTCGTTGCTGTTCGGCCTGCTTTGCAGCCCGATCTGCATGACGATCGTCGTTTGCGCGGACCTAAACCAGTCATGAAGCCATGCTGCATCGCTAAATATAAAGACGCGACCTGTTTCTGCCGAACAGACTCAACCTCGGAACATTCGTCGTCGTACTGAGAAATTATATTAAGACCTCCTGACATTCCACACAAGGCACTGATTACCTTTTGCTTCGCCTGGGTAAAGTCAGAGAATGAAGGAAGTGGAAGAGTCGGAATGGACTGACCTTGAGGCGGTCGCCATACGCGCGATCCCTCTCAGTAAGCAACCTTTGGAAGAAGGTCATTTCCTGCGTGCCGCCTAATATTAGGTGGGATGAACGCATGGCGCACGTTCAGATCTACCTACCTTCTTTTTCAGATCCTCCTTTTTCCGCTCGACTGCCTTCAGAACGTCTACCACTTGAGTGGTCAAAGCATCCGCGAGGTTTACGTGATCCTGGGCCGTATTGGATATGGATGAGATAATTTCGTTGAACGCAGAATTTAGAGTGCTGTGATGAAATCAGTGAGAAATTAGTGAATGTACACCGACAATGGTTATACTTTTGTGCCAGGGTGCTTTCAGTCCAAGCTTTTGTGGGCTCATCTCCGACCACAAATGAAGTGACCAGCTTGGATCTCTTCTCAGTTGCGCGTTTAGTCAATACTTGCAGCTTCGCGGCATATTCACGTTCTAAAGCAGCTCTGTCTCGGTAGAGCTCCCGGACCTAAAATCGATGGGTGCTGGGCGCGAGGACGAGACCTGGCAGGTTTACCTCAACGAGCAGATGAAGGTGTGAATCAAACAAAGACGATATGCGTTCTACTTGGTCCTGCAATCACCGCCGTGAGCCAGCAACCCGCGGTGTTTCTTTGGACAATTACTGGCAATGCCTGACCGAATTTCTGCCCGGACATTTGTTGGCAGGCAATTCTGCACGCGCGGGCTCGGCGGTCAGGGTGGGTGGGGGTCAAGACGACGAAAGAGGACAGGTTACGTCATACATGATCATCGATCAAAGAGGCGCTGAGGAAATCTCTGTCTCTCTGTTTGGTCTCATCTCCCCAACCTCCGTCTGCAATCCGTCTGTACGTGTTCTTTTGTTGTAGACGCGCGCACGGTGCGTGTTCTCGTAGGCGACGCGTGATATACGGAAAGAACAAACGAAAACTACACGTTCGACCGATTAAGACCGATTAAGCACGGAAAGCAAGGTAGCAACGAGGTCCTAGCCTCACGGCAGACGGGCTGCGGATGGCCTTGGTTACTTACGACCAGCACGCCCGACAAACGCCGAACGCTCATTGTCTCGTTGAGACCCGTCATTCGGACACGTTCAACTTAATATCAAGTATCCACAGAATTTTGCCCGAGGAGACCACGGCGGCGCGTTCACAAGCTAGAAGGAGAAGCGCGAATCGAGGACGGGAAAGAGCAGCACTAGTAGCGCCTTGGATTTTGTGTCTTCTCCCTTGGAGGTCGGAACTCGGTCAGAATCCTGGGAAGTTGGGCTGCAAACAGGAACATCCCGGCCATCTGGGAAATGCGGAGGCATACGTACCTGCGGACGTCCGACTGCGCCGTGCGGTGATACTAATACCGGCACGCGAATAACGGTCTTTTCGTATTGGCGCCGAGAAACTGCAGGAGCAACGGCGACATATTTCCAGACAAATAATAGACAAAATGGACGTTTCTAGATGAATAACAGACAAAAGTGGCGATCAAACCAGGCACACAAAATGAGCATGCGTGCGGGAGCAAGAGGTTGCATCACGGTAACGTGTGTGACGGGGAATTTCCAAATCCGCACTCCTACCCATGTCCAAACCGCAACCTAAATGGATGGCCAGCATCTTCCCCATTCCGCGGGGAACCCTAGACAGGTGCTGCCAGGTGTCCTTGACTTCTTTTCACTGGGCGCATTTGGTCTGCCAGCTTGGAATCAATCCTATGGCTTTCCCGGCGTGGGACGCCGTCAAATTTCTGCTACCGCAACATCGCCATGCCGAAAACAAAGGAGCCCGTCGTCATGCAGTGCCAATTTTTTTGGGGTGCCTGGCATTTCTACGGTCGAAAACGCACCCCGTTTTTCCAAAGCGGAACACGCAAACCATGTGGCTCTTTTCGGTCGAAAAATTTCATAAGCCGCGCGCTCACAATATAAAAGCAAGGCCGAGGAATGACTGTAGACCCGTCGCCAGTTCCCACTGACTTCACCCCTCCCCCCACCGACGCCTTCGCCACGCTACACAATGTCTCGTTTCGCCATCCTCTGCGTCCTCTTCTTCTGCGCCATGCTCACCTTCGCTGCCCCCCTGCAGCAAGGCAACGCCACCCTTCCAAACCTGGACAAGCGCGTTACACACGTCGGCAGAGTACGCGTCTTTGTTCTTCGCTATAGTATGCTTACTGACGCGTCTTCTCCTCTCCTCTTTCCCTTTCACCGCCTTCCTTCCCTGTCCTCCACCCTCAGGGAACATGGTACAACCCTAGTGCCGGCGAGGGCAATTGCGGATTCTTCGACTCGGACTCATCGCCCGTCGTCGCGATATCCAAGGAACGGTATGACATGGTCTCCCTTGATGCCTTCATCACTCTAACGCGTACCTCGCAGGTATGATGCCAATGGGGGAGAGAACTGCAATCAGGCAAGTCCAGCGCATTTTTCGCGCTCCTTGGAGTATCAATTGACAGGATAATTAGTGGATCGCAATCACGAACACGGCCAACGGCAAAGTCGCGTACGGAAAAACACGTGATAGCTGTCAATCCTGCGATACGTCCTCGCTCGGTACGCGTTTCGAGCTCGATATGGCGCGTGAAATGCTAACCTACCTGCCTGTTAGACATGTCGCCCTCGCTTTTCGAGGAACTCGCGCCCCTGTCCACCGGTGTACTCAAGATCTCATGGCACTTTGAAGCGAAGGGTTGGTCTCCGTGATCGCTCTCCTTCACACGCGCACCGCCAGCCACACACCTAGAATTTCTTCTCTCCTCCTCGGGTTTTACGCAAATATTTTTAGACGACGTCAATCCGCTGCTGTGCAAATAGAAAAATGCTCTGTATCCTTACCAATGATGTTTATGTCCAGTCTCGGGCAGGCTTTACGATGTTGTTGTTTCACGCACCTATCCACGCTTTTGTATATGTTCTAACTACGATTTAACGGTCGAACCGAAGAATGTCATATATCTTGTTAGCTCCTGTGGTCGCCTTATTTGAGTGCATGCCAAGGACGAAACCGACCTTGCGCTGTCCGACAGTTCGGAGCTCGGCATGATTTAAAGTCCGTGAAAGTCCGCTCTTTGGCAGGTGTCTCTCTTCGACTCAAGACCCTGGGGCCTGATGTACTGACAGTGAGGCGGGTTCCAGTATCTCCATTGTCAACCACATTTTTTCTGGTGCTTTTAATAATTTATTCAAAGGCTTTATCGACCTCCCGGTCAGATCAAACCGACCGGCGACGGAGTTGGAAAAAATGTTCCGCGATGCCTTTCTCCAACGACGACTAGATTTGATTGCACCTCTAATACACTTCGCCTTAATTCACTGCAGCACTTTCTAGATCTTCCTTTGGCGCCAACGCAAGCGGTACTTAAACTTTGCTTTTCGTTAGTCTCGTAAACCAGACTTCTACTTATAGAGCGATGAGAAGGCTGGCAACTCGACTCGTTCTCATAGACTTTCTACTACTTCCGATACTTTGCCCATGCTAGGCTTAATCGCTCCCGCCGGTCACGTTGCTGCGTTGGAACTTGCCACACCGACTTGGCCCTGTTCATTGCGCGCTGGCACGTTCCCGAATTTCGACATGTCGCTCAGTATTTCCTCCAGGAGGCATTAAGCCAAGTCTCTCGCTGGCGCAATTTTTAGGATATATCACCTCACCGTTCCAGGAATACTTATCCTGAGGCACCGAGATTTATCGGAACGAAAGACCTGCTATATTCTTCTGTCCGAGACTCTCTCACCTGGCGGTCCACTGGCATGTCTTTATCACGCAATCAACTGCGGTGGATTTCTTGGAAGCAATTGAAGCGCTCATTGTTTCCAACAAAACCTCCCCAGTCGTTCGCCACCGGGTGTAGTCGGTCCTTCAAGTTGAGGCAAGACTAAGGCCGAGCTTCACCGGCTTCAAGCGTCTCTGGCATCAACTTTCTTTCTCTACCTGCCAGTGGCGTCCACCGCCAGAGGCCTACTGGCACATGATTTGAACAGTCTTGGTCGTGGCTTTCTTCGCATCAAAATGGGTATTGGTCCACACTTTTTTCTTATGTCTTTCTCTCACACAGCGCCCGCATGATTTCGGGCTCCCGTCGCTTCTAAGTTTCTCCCATGGACTGCGTCATGTCTTGCTGGGCTATAAAACTAGTCGTGGATGCAATTTCGCCCCAGATTCCTTTCAATCATGTATCTATTGCACCTCACATCCGTATTGGCACTCGCCCTTGTCGCCGTTGGTCAAGACCTCTCCATTGCCGCCGTAGACAAGGCTTTCAATACCGCAAACGTATGCCTGGCGCACGCTATGCCAGGCCACGACATTAACCATCTTGCTACTAGCTTCCAGCGAACTTGGACATTGTCTTCAAGCCGACGGCTTTGCTCGAAGTCTCCCTGCCCCAAGCGACCGGCCCGCCCATCACGCTCCACGCGGGAATTCAACTGCCCCGGAATGGTGCGTACAGCGTGCCTCGAAGCCGTCGGCCGGTTCGTCGCATGCTAAGCTGACAATTGCGCAGACACTGCCGGACCCCCGACTTTCCACGTTGTTGGGAATGTGGGAAGCGGTCCGTTCGTGGTAGCGACAGTGGATCCCGATGCCCCCACGCCCCAAGATCCCACGTCGGCGCAAATCCGGCACTTCCTTGGCGGGAATTTCTTCAACCACGGCGGATTACTAGTCAACACCACGCCCGCCATATCAGAGTTCCGGCAGCCCACACCTCCCGCTGGGTCCGATCCTCACCGGTAACTCATTTCCCTGAACACACGCTTCAAACACAGAAGCTGACGTACCCTTCAAGATACACATTCCTGCTTTTCAAGCAGTCTCGCCAATTTGCCCACCAACAACTGGTCAATGCGACGACGTCGATCTCTCTGTTCAACATTAGCCAGTTTGCGAGTGCCGTGCACCTAGGAAATCCCATCGCCGGCACGTTCATGCTAGTAGGCCCAGACCCTGCGTAAAGGACAGTTTTTGCATCATGGACACGAAATTGTTGGTTTTATAATGAAAATTTTCCTGTCGTGCATTGAAAAAAAGTGTGTCCTTGTAATACATGTGCATGAAGCGCAATCGTTATGAGTAGATGTGTGTCCAGGAAGACGCCGTTCCAAAAATGAGTACAGGGAAGATAAATGCTCGTCAGTAAATTGCATTGCGGGGACGGAAGCTGAACCAAGCGACTCCTGGCTGATTAAAGCACAAGCAGGAGGGCTGCAGGGACCACCATAACCCGGTAGGTCGTTAATTTATTCATGCTCCACCCAGCGTTATTGCTTGGTGAAGGCGATGGGGACGTAACGGCGGAAGACGACGAAAATCCTGGTGCCAACGACGAAGATCCTGGCGCCGACGACGAAGATCCCGGTGCCGACGACGGCGGGGCCGTGGCTGTTGAGACCGGCGCAGAGGATGACGCGGTCGCAATGGGCGGGCTGGGAGTGGCTGAAACAGACCCCTTCCCGCTGGTCGGTGTGTTGATCGAGGAAGTTCCGGTCGGGGGCGACGCGGAAGTCGTACCCGAGGCGGAGGCGGGGGCGCTTAGCCCTTGAATAGTGAATTCTGGGCTAGCATTTCCTGTTCAAGACTTGATAAGAACAACGTCGAGTTAAAGCACTCGCGGAACACACCCGAATCGCCAAACAGGACGATTATGTAGTTCGTCCGGGTCACGACCGCTGGGACTGTAATGTTCACTTTCTCGTCCGTGAGATTAAATCCAGATGCCAAAGTAACAGCTGAGAGACAATAAATCAAACTATGCTCGGGTATAACTAGAGAGTACTCACACAAGTTCTCGGATTCCGAGGTCAGAAAACCCAGTTTGATCATGCCCGTTACACCTGCAGGTATCCCCGAGGCATTCCTGAAGGAAAGTGAGACGGAGGATACTTGAGAAGAAAACCAACTTGCCACGTAACAGTCTCGACGGCTCCAACTGTCCACACTGACTTGGCCGTCGGACTCAGAATAGGAGGTGCAAACACGGTCCGGGGATCCAAGGGTGCGGCATGAATGAAGGAGAACAAGAAGAAAACCAGGCAAAGGGACATAAGAGGGGACATGATAGACGTATGCGAACCGACCGAGGTAGGAAGGGTCAGGTTAGACGGTCACAAGGAGCCGTCTATATGTCTTATCCAACACTGGCAGCGCTAGACATACCTCCTGATCCGGGAGGTGTGATTTTCTGATCGTCGATCAGAACGTGACGAACTTCGCGTCTGAAATTGAGGGCATACAACACCACATACAGATTAGGAGAAATCGATAAGGTAGCATAAGTACTAGTACAACAAAGGCGAATAGGACTGTTCAGCAAGAACGCGACTTCTGTGAACGTATTACAGGGTCCATGTAGGTATTAGATTTGATGGTGATTTTCGTTTTATTTCGTGATGATAGTGTCGGTTTTCATTTGGCGATCGTGAACACCTCACCAGTGTTGCCAGAGTCGCCGAAGACTAGCCCAGAAATATGAGAATTGTGTAGCATCGTGTATGAGGAGCACATACCGAGAATCTGGTAATCGTCTCCGGGCTCGACGTCCGGGACAACTATCTCGTGGTGGGCAATCAAGATGTTGAAGTTCTTGGCCAAAGGACGGTCTGAGAGGGCACAGTGAGCGACAGTGTGAGCGGGATGCCAATTGGCATACCCAAGTCCAAAAGAGTATGGTTTCTGCAAAGGATTATCATCCCGATGTTGTTTGTGATGTGCTCGGGGGCATTGGAGACATCCCAAGTGACGTTGTGGCGCTCGCCAACGTGCCAGACCGTGCCGTTTCGAGGATAGAGCACAGGCGGGGAGAATACATCTCGCTGCAGTGGGGCGGGCGCGGACGCGACGAGGGAGAAGATAGCGAAGAACGCGAGGAAAAACAGGGTGAAGGGTGACGTCGAGAACATGATTAAATGCGCGAGGAAGATATTAAGGGACGGAAGACGAAGAAAGGGCGGAATGAGGGACACTGGATAGCTGGCAGGTCCTTTATAGACCTGCGCGACAGTGCTTCTACGGCTATGTCGACGTGCAAGGTGTGAAACGGTGAAAAATGCGGTTGTGAACATGTGTTGACGCTCCAAAGTGTACCGTCGCCTTCTTCTTGATGCGAAGCGCCGCTATCCGCTGCATTCGCCCGAGCTTGAAGGCTGAGTACCTCAGCTTTGGCGTTTTGTCCCCTTCTTCAGGCATCTACGATCGAACACGAGGTAGCGTTTAGATAATGCCGGTCAAGGCCGACGACGATTTTGCGCGTTCTTAGTTTTCATATGGATAATTCCGCTGGTATCTTTCTCTGGCAGAGCCTACACTGTACACACTGTTCCAATAACCTTCCTACCTTTTGGGAATCGATCGCCCTGAGATGTTGTTCTCAGTATACGGTGGCGAATATGGATCGCCCACCTGGAATATTTTGCATCGCGAGTCGCTGTACGCCACTTCCATTGCAGTATGCACACACGTCCACAACGCGGATATCAAATGCCTTCCGGGAATTCATCCCCGGGCCCGGAAATCTGTCGTCCGGAGGCGTTTCCGCTGTTGGATTGCGGCACCGTCAAATATGGGGTCCCTTCATCCAGAGCTATACGCTGGATTGCGTCGGCGGGCTCAGTATCTCAGAGGCTAGTTTCCACAGCGCCCCAAAAATTTCGTACTCGGGTACGTCGGACTCGGATCACTAGAGGATGCACGATTTAGCAAAGGGGTCGGAGGTTCAGTAGATTTGCCTTACGATTCGTGATTTCAATATGTAATGTGGTTCAAATTCGCAGACCCGCGCCGCGATGTGGCAAGGTACGGAGTTGAGCAAAGCGGCAAGATGTGGATCCAGTTAGCGTCGTCACCAGGAGTGAACAGCTCCCTAACGGCAACTCTGAGCACATTAATCCCCACTGACGCATCTACCTCCCTCACGAGACGAGTCTTATCTCGATCTGCTCCTTTCCTATGGCTCCTACAGCATCCTAACTGACAGGCATGCCCGCAGAACCAAGCGTCCAGCCAGGTCCAGCCAGATAAGCACCAGTTCGCCGATTCAGTTTCTGAGTGCGCAGTAGGGCGGGACTCCATTTCGTATATCCTGGGCGCCAGGCATGTAGAATACAGGCGGTCTGCAATCAAGACCCGCCCCGCCCGTGTAGAGTCGGGAGGAAGTTTGACGGCACGTTGGCTTTGTGGTTGTTTACGCGCCGTTTGGTAACACGTGACTCGACGGCTCGACGCGCTATGTCACTCTTGTGACGACGTGACCTGTCGCGTCTCCTCTTCCACCCTCGTCCTCTTCTCCACAGCGCTTTGACCTGGCCACCTCCTGCCGTCTAGCCGCTCCTCAGACGTGCTTGCCACCGAAATGAGCCTCCCTACCCCTCCCAATACAGGCCACCGAGAGAAAGAAAATCGCGCCCCGCTCTCGGGCCCCCACGTTATATGGTCCCCGCACAACCAATACCGTACTATCACTTCTATCCCACAAGTTCCAGCTGCGGCTAGCGCATCGAAGACCCTCCCGACCAAGTCGATTCTTAAGAAGCGGTCGGAGGTGCTCCTTCCTCTCGTGGACGTGTTCCAGAGAGAGACGACACCAGAGCCATCGCAGCCCAAGTTTGACCCGAAATATCTTTCTTCACCCGTCGCGACAATCATCGATCCCTCCGCTTCGCTGGAAGATCTTATTCGCGCGTACTCTGTGCTCGCGGCGCGTCTCAGAGCCAATATCACGTTAACCACCGATTCCGAAGCGTCATTCCCCATTCTCGAGCCGCTCCGCAAGCATAAAGCCGCACTCGAAAAGGCCATAGTTCGCGATATAGCGCGGTGCTTGGTCGACCCCGAGACGATGGATCGGACTCCGGAGGACATAGAGGAGGAAGCGTGTCTAAAGGAACAACCAGTCCTCCTCCCGTCTCCCAAAAGCAGCCCGAAGAAGAAGAAGAAGGGAACGACCGCGAAAAAAGCCAAGTACGGCAGAGATCTTTGCACGACGTGCCACTCTGTAATCAAACTTCTTGCCGTTGTTTTTACTCTTCCAGCTGTCTCTGGCGTATTCACCGGTGTGTTACGTCCTGAATATTGACGATCTGAGGCTAATTTTCATCCATCAGTCCCGCAGCTGCGTTCGATGCTCACGCATGTTCTTGCGATCCCCCTCGCTGATGATCTACCGACCCCCAATGCTCGCAAGACCTACGCGCTGTCGATCTGGCTTTTGCAGTCACAGCGTCTCCCTTCCGTCGTTCTCGAGAAGGCGGCGGATCGCATTGTGTTTGCCCTCCGACGCGGCATTGAAGGAGAATTGGGCAAAGAAGGCAAAAAGGGTTCAGCAAGCGATGGTTTGAAGGTCAGTCCATCTCAACTTTGAAACGAACTTTATTTACGCGCTCATTCTAGGCTATACATGATCTTTCGGTTTATCAACCCTCGATCTTCGTCCCCAGATTCGAAACACTTCTTCCATCGGTGTTTGCCAACCTTCTTGCTTCCACGCTCAGTATCCGGGCTCTAGCATGCCAGGCGCTTGGAGGGCTTGCTCGCGGACTGGCGACACTTCCCGTGTCCTCCCTACACGCTCGCATATCCGCAGCCACAGCCTCCCATTTGACTACCATCATCCCCTCTCCTTCCAAAAAGTCGCCATCCAAAAACCCCTGCAATGAATCCCCCCTTGTCCGCACCCTCCGCACCACTTTACAGGCCACCGAAGTCCAGCACGTCTCTCAAGGCCCCGTATGGGGGCTGAATGTACTAGCGAGCCTTCTCGTTCTAGCCAACTCGGCGGTGTATGCGAACCACGCAACGCGCAGAGTGTTCGTCGCGTTGCTTTCGCTCGCAATGAACCATCCAAAGAGTACGGTCAGAAGCCTGGGATGCGCTGTTTGGCGGTGCGCCGCCTGGGCGTACTGTCAGCCCCTTCTTCCCGGCAATGGTGAGGACGAGTCGGAGGTGGATGACGAGGATGATACCAAATCCAAGCGCGGACTCATTGAGAAAGGCCGCCAAATATTTTGGACGCAGGTTGTTTCCACTGTTGTCGACATGGGGGTCGGTGTCTCGACCGTCGTTGCGCTCCTTGAGGAGCCTGGGACCACCAGCGAAGAAAGTCTAACTCGTGTTGTGGTAATATTGAAGACCATGACGAACAAGGGCAGCCTCAACCTCCAGAGCGCCATCAATATCCTTGCACGGATTGTTTCTTTCGAGCCCCCCGAGGTTGAATGGAACTGGAACAAACTTCTGCCTCGTGGCCTGTTTTCTGCTTCACCCGGACTCCTCTCGGCCGACTTCAATTCCCTCGAAACTCCTGTGAGGTCCATCATTGCACAGTGCCCCGACTTGGATGATATACGCTCCTTGACTCGAGAGGACGTAGCTCAGCCTGAAATCTTCGGGAAGCTTCTTGAGATTTGGAAAGAGTGTCTTGGATGTGTCGGGCTTCAAGACGATGAAGCTATTCCAGTGCGTTGTCTTCTCGTCCAATAGACATGATCTAACTCGCCATGCTGCATAGCCGAACATTGTCTTGATTTGGGATCATCTGATTCAAGCAAACGCCGCGATTTTGCAAGGTGCGTCTATTTAATATATACGTGGATCTCCCTAACATCTCCAACAGATAGTGAAGCTCCCGACAGCGAAACCTCAGAATTCGCGATCCAGGCAGTCGACATCCTTGTAGATATCCTGCTCGACACCAACATCGATGTGGCCTTGAAAGCTAGAGAAGTTCGTTTTTGCACAGACGGCCTAGAGCCGAAGAACGAACTATCCAACGCAGCGTTAAAGCTCAAGATCGTCCGCGAACTCTGGGCCGTTATCCGCAAAGTCATCTCTAACTCTCAGCTCTTCATTGCTGCAGAGAAGCTCATATGCTGTCTTATGAAAGATGAAGACGAGTTTACAGATTCAGGGGAAATATCTCGGACCGAATGGGCGGCGTTTTGCGCGGAGGTTCTCATCGTTTGCGACCCCGACTTCCTGCAGGACTTTTGGAACTACGACGGGGCATCGGGCAGCAAGTGGGACTGGACAGACGCCATCCGGGGCACTGTCTGGAGGACCTTCGTGGAGAAGTGGAAAGAGGAGAGCGAATGTGCTTGGCAGGCGGTCCTTATCCTCCTCGCCGTTCCATTCACGTGCGCATCCTTCGTGAACCGTTTGACCTGGATACTGATTTTGCCTTTTCAGCGCGAAAAAGACTTGGGAGTTCAGTGATTCCGATTATGCGCTTTGGGAATCCTTCCTGGGGCATGCAATCGACAAAGGGCTCGATTACGGCCTTGACACATTCAATGTGCTCGATCATGTCGCCGGCATCATCGTCAAAGGCCACAACCCAACTTCGACCACGGCATCTCGCGTCGCCGACGCCCTTTTAGACCAATTGACGATGGAGGACGTGCGAGAGCTCCCGGAGACCTTCTTCGAGTTCATCAACGACACTCTCCGGTCAAGTTATCCCCCAGAGCCGCGGAATAAGCAGCAGGCGTTGTGGACCCTTCGTTCTGTCGCGACCACTATCGACAAATGCCCCTCCGGACACATCCTGGATCTACTACGTCTCATCGAGGAAGGCTTGTGCGCATGGATATCAGACGAACACCAGGTGTTAACTGAGACGGAGTACGGTTACGACGTGGGTACCAAAGTTTTTCCATTGAGTTCATTACTCACTCTGGATGTAGATCATCAACCTGTACACAACACTACTGATGAAAATCACATCTCTGCCCCACAACGTTTCGGTCCTCGAATCTGTTGGCTCCATCCTCGAATCTGGCTTCGCTGGGCGAGAAGACACGCAAGCGACAATTACTGAAGCGTTTGCCGAATTCTGGGGTGGAACCTACGCAGCATGTCCAGTCCCAGAGGGCGGATGGCCGACCGAGATCCAGACGTGCTTGGGCATTTCATCCGACGATAACAGTCCTTGGAGTAAGCTGTCGTTATCTCCACCTTTTCGAGGAGCAGAAGTGGTGGACGGCAACGGGAAGGAAGTTCCGGTTGGTAGTCCCTTCAAACTTTCCAGGGCGCGCTTCCGTTCTGTTTCCCTTGAGGTTTCAGATGAAACCGATGGTACTGCGCCTCGGGAAGACGCGCTGGTGGCGCAGCCTTGTCGACCCGTTACCCCCACCACCCCTGTTACTGCACGATCCCGCGCTTCGACCCCGCCACGTCCACATAAATTACCTTTCGTCTCGCAGTCTTCTCCTACATCCCCTGATTCTCCGCTACACGCACCCTATCCCCCTTCCACACCCTCTACGCCTAAACGTACACCCTTGCGGTTAGCGAGCTCCAAGCCTTCTCCGAATAAACGTAGGAAACTCGACAACAAGGAGAACGAATCCCCTGGTTCGCTTATTGCCTCTGTCATGGAACGCATCACTGCAGCTTCGTCGAGCTCCGGCCACGACTTGGCTGTAAGCAAAAAGCATGCGTCGCCCAATCATGGGGAGGAAGAACGACCCCTTAAGAGAAGCAAAACGAGCATGGCTTTTGCTGGTGGAGACGAACAGACTTTCCGTCATGGTGCCGCCAACAGCGACGCCGAAGAGGAAGAGGAACGCCTCGTCGAGTTTAGCCTCGTGGAGCGGGAGCAAACCAGGCCGAGCCCTACAGGTTCCTTCGACGTCAATGAGACGACTCCTCTTTCAAAGAAGCGCAAGAGAGTCATTTTCGATGCCGTCGAGGTTCCAAGCGTTCGACAAGTGTACAAGGATATGTTTGCATACGCTACGCCATCGAAGCAAGACAGGGTGCAGACGCGGTCAACGTCCAAAGCAATGCGCCGAGTGTCTTCCGGAGATTCGTCTTCCGCATCCAGAAAGCGGAGACGGGAAAGTAACGAAGCATCAGACGATCCCTTCAATGGTGCGTGTTGTTCTCCATTGGCATCACATCGTTCTAATCCTAGGGTTTCAGATGATTCCGTTGCCAGAGGGCGTCCATCGAAGTGTCCGTCGTCAGAGCTGTCGTCCGACGACGACGAGTATTTTGGCCAGGTCGCTCCGTATCATGTCTTCTCCCCAGCTCTTCGCCGCGCGCGGGACGACGACCCGCCCAGTAGTGATGACTCTAACATGTCTGCAAGCCCTTTGAAAGGTGTCGTGTCGCGTCGGCGACAGAAAACGGGCTCGAATGGGCGTTTGGTGTCGCTGTCCATCCAATAATTGTTTTCACTGCGTTGCATTATTCTATACTTATTCGATTTGTTCCTACATACATACCAATTACATCAAGGATTTGCCGTCTAGCGAGACCGAGGTAGTCGACCAACAGAGTTGGCGGTTGGTTGGCAGCGTTTTTAATTGATGTCGGGAGTCGGGAGTTGATCCGACGAACCCGATCATCAATCGTTTCCTCGGAACCACTGGGCGGGATCGTGACGACGTCTTTATCGACGCGAAATGTGAAGTCACTGCTCCCGTTTCTCTCTCTCTTCTTTCCATGTCTGAACAATTGCTAGACACCCCCGCGAAACACCCCTTCTCCGTGTCCGGGCTCGTTGACAGGGCATGGAATCGCGTATGCGAGGCCGCTCTCAAAACAGGCTGGGCTCCTATTGCTAGATTATCCGAGGCAGCCGTGGTTGCGTACGTTTTTCTCGTGTCTTTTGCAGCACATCTACTGACGCGCTGTTCACCCAATAGCCTTATGCAAAACATCACTGAGGGGCAGCTTCGAGTACTCACCTATTCGCACATATATTCGTTCCCGGCCCCGGGATCAGTTGTCAGCGAGTCTCAGACCAAGGCTGAGCTCAGAGTCGCAAATGACGCGTTCTGGCTCAGACTCTGCCTCATGAGCGACCTCGGATTCGCGGAGGCTTATATGTACGGTGACGTTGAATGCGACGACCTAGTGTCGCTTTTCTATGTAATTTCTTCCGTTCTCTCGTCATTCTACCGTTAATAAACCATTCTAGATTTTCCTCGACAACAGGGAAAAACTTTCGAACCTCAATTCGAAAGCTTCATATCTGTTTACCCTGCCTCAGAAGCTCACGTCCTACCGGTTCCTCAATACGATCGGCAACTCACGATCGAATATCTCAGGTATTTCTCCATGATATAAAATTTAAATGGAACTCTAATAGAATTCTTCAGCTCACTATGATATCTCCAATGATATGTTTGCCGGTATTGTAATTTCTGCAATGCATTGAATATGGCCTCATTTTGTTTAGGGTTCTTATCTGAAGACATGACGTTTGTCCCCCTTGAATGACATATCTGATGTTTCCTAAGTTCCAACTCCCTCTGCAGATATTCGTGCGGGATATTCGCGGACCTGGATGGTGATATGAAAGATGGCGTTGCCCGTAGCGAGTGGAGCGGCGGACAAGGACTTCGACGTCTCGGCCAGTCTGCATCTACTGCCTCTACATCGGCCGAGGCCGACGTGGACGAGTCCTCCGACGTGGACGAGCTCTGCGACGCACAGATCCGGAAACTCACTCATATAATCGAAAAGGCAAAGATCCAGCCCGGAAATCGCGTTCTGGAAATCGGTTCTGTATGTGTTCCGCACGTCGTTGATCCCCAAACTTGAACTTCATTTACAGGGATGGGGATCCATGGCTATGCTTATCGCGGAAACCATCGAGGGGACGACGGTTGACACGCTGACGCTCTCCGTGCAGCAACAGACGCTTGCGCGGGAACGCATAGCAGCAGCCGGCCTCACAGACCGAATCACCGTCCACCTGATGGATTACAGGAACATGCCGGCGGAATGGGAGGGCGTATTCGATCGTGTGGTGAGTATCGAGATGATCGAAGCTGTGGGGTCCGAGTTCCTCGTCCGTTACTGGCAAACGGTCGATTGGGCCATGAAGCTCAATGGTGGGGTAGGCTGCGTGCAAGTAATAACGATCCCGGAAGCGAGTAAGTTTCCCGAGAAAAATGGCAGTGTCGTCTCCTCACCTCTGTCCCTTTCAGGGTTCGAACGCTATATCCGGGAGATAGATTTCATTCGAAAATGGATTTTCCCGGGTGGCTTTTTACCTACCCTAACGCTACTTCTCCAATCTCTGCAGGAGGGCTCCTCGGGGCGTCTCATCGTAGACAGCGTATCCAACATCGGCCCGCACTATGCGCGCACTCTGCGCGAGTGGCGGCGGCGGTTCCTGAACCAGTTCGACAGCGTGATCGTCCCTGCCCTGAAGAGGGAATACCCCGACGTTATGAATGGCCCCCGCGGCAAGGAAGAGATCGAGGTCTTCAAGCGCAAGTGGATATGTACGCCGCTTCCATTCCATCATTTTACGCTCCTGACGTGCATTACGCCCACAGACTATTAGTAAGTTACGGCTGAATGGTCTCGGTAGATCGTCGTTGACGGTGTTTCTAGCTGCTACTGCGAAGTGGGCTTCACCTCTCGCACGCTGGGAGGTGAGTTGGTGCTGTTTCGGGTTTGGACCGCGCTGATCCATGCCTCCTCCTCCAGATCATATCATCACATTTACGCGCGAGGGCTGCACTGATTACGGATGTACGGTCTATGAGTAGATGGACCTGGTGGCTATGTATTTCTTGGGCTTGGAAATCATTTTGATCCGTATTCCATTTACGGACTGTATTTTCGGTGATACGCGGACAATTTATTTATTGGTCTCCCGTTCCTTTCGACTTCCAGATCTATATAGTACAGTACATGTGCTTGGAAGTTATGCAGGCTACTGCGGACACTGGCAGGCATCTTCATCGGATTCAATATGTGCGTACTCGCCCTACTCGCCTGCCCGCCGCCGTTACGTCGGGTCTGGATACCGTCGGGTCTCCTTGAGCCCTTCAAATTTGCTACCCTCCGTCTGGGTGACGGTCAGAAGGACCCTGGGGCCTGATGGCCTGACTATCCGTTTGGAGGCTAGCTCAAAAAAGTTCGGATTGGTCCCACAAGACCGACAAAGTCACGATTTCCCCTCCGGTCGCCTATTTCCGCTGTTTTTCGCCAGGCTTGACAGGCTACACCACATGTCGTCGAGTCTGCCCTGAGTCCCCAGAAAACGCTGTCCAAAGGGAGCAAAGTCGACCGAACTAGGTCACTTTTGTCTGTGTCTGTCTACCCGATTTTTGTCCGCGTTGGACATAGGTTTGGACTCCCAAAATTAAAAGTTCCGGGTAAAGCACCACGGAATAAGAATCAGAAAGAGAGGACCAAGTCAGTTAATGAGTACAGAGTATTGTGGCTACACGTAGTAACGATACAGTTGCTGCAAATACAGAACACAAGAAAGATAAAATCTGGTGCTACGGTTTATCCAACTTCCTGCTCATCTGCTCGTTCAGCGCCGCGCCGATCTTGTGCACCCAGCGCGTCGCTTGCACGAGGTCCTGAGCGGGGATCTGCGAGGCGTCGTCGGCGACGGCGGCGTACGCCCGCTCCAGCGCATCCAATCGCGCGGACGTCTTGTTCCGCCGTAATGGCGGGGGATGCTCCCGGGGCGGAATGGGCACTGTGTGAGAGCGGCGCGAGGAAGCACCAACGGAAGGACTGCGAGTGACGTCTGGTTTTTTTTCCACTGGCATGAGCCGCTGACAGGAAACCAAGACGAGGCTAGTCACCATTGCGTGACTCATCCACATCCATTGCGGATTCCCCCTCTTCCGATTCATCGGACGACGCTGAGAGACGGGCTGGGTTAATAATGCCGAAACTGCAAACAAACTAATTTGAAACTCACGATACTGTGTGTCGCGACCAAATGTATTCTGGACATGTTTCGCTTCAGCGAGAGACATGCCAGTTTCCCAGCTGGCATAATCTTCCTCTGCATCTGCGTCGTCTGGACTAGGAGGCTTAGGCTTAGGCTGGCGGGGTGAGCGCGGCCGGAATGAAGGTGAAGGCGTGGGTAGCGCCCATGCTTGTCGCAACCTCCGCGATTCCTCGTAAGTCGGGACCTCGACATAATCGAGGACGAGTCTCCGCATTCCCATCCGCCTGCGTGACAGAACAGGCTGCGACGACGCGTGCTCGGAGAGGATCGCAGAATCTCTCCGACTGATCGGTTCCGAGACCGTTTCTCCCAGGTGTCGAGAAGGGCCGGCAACGGCGTTGGATCTGCTGGGCACAAAATCTACGCCACGGCTGGTTTTACGCCGCTTGCTAGCCAGAGTGTCTACAGTATATATGATGAGAAGTTGAATGAGTGTGGACGGCGAAACGCTACCTTTGACTTCGGCCCGCCGCTTTGAGCTTCCGGATGTGTCTCCCCGAGGCTGGGATCCAATACCAGGATGGATGGTGACAGAGGAGCTGGCAGCATCCGCAAGGGACTTGTGCGATGATGCATCCAACAGACTAGAGTCATCCAAATGGCTCGAGTACTCTTGCAGCTGCTCAAGCGCACCCAATAGGATCGGTCGGACAGGGGTGACCTGTGTCGGAGAATAGCCTCGGATAGTCGACGCGCTATTAATATCCTGGCGATCCTCCATTACGCGTGTATCGCCCATACCGATCGTATCAGCCTCGCCCGCATACCGCGACTCGTCCGCGTAATAATCGAATGAACTAGACGGTTGGGAATCAGGTGCGCACGAACTTTCCTGTTAGGAATGAGGTTCAGTCACCCGATGCATGCTATATGCAAGACATTGCTTACCCTCTGCGAGTCGCCTTCGAGAGAAAGATCCGCCGCCAAACTCCCCCCAAATACATCGCTGAACGCCCTCAGACTCGTCTTGATGTTCTCAGGGTAGAGTTCGTAAAACTCGGGCCGCCCATGGTATGTGACACGCCAGAACCTCTCAAACGCATCGCCGTCTGCGACTGTCGCGAGGAATCGGGAGATGGAGACGAGGTTTTGACCAGATGGTTCCATATCGCAGATTGTTGACAAGGGAGTCGAAAACAAGCACGCTATCTGCGCATATCATGAGTATCCGCCAGGCAAACAAAAGCAATACACGTCACGCACTATTTCCTTCCGCACATCCTCAACGAGCGCATTCCCATCATCTTCAAGCCACTTGCAGATGCTGTCTTGCAACGCAAGTAAGAGCGGCAGCGCAAGCGTCGGCGGAGCAGAGAGGATGATGTCTTGAAGCCTCCGAATGAGCTGTAGGGACGTTGATGCCAGTGCTTGTTCAGGATAAAGGTCACAAAGAGCTTGGTTCACTGCGCTGATTACACCCTCGGGCAAGGTGTCCCGACCACTGAGATCGACATGCGACAAGAGCGTCAAAAATTCCTTGGGCGACTGTGAAAACCTAAATGGGGATATGAGATTCTGGGAACGTGATGGCGACGAAAATGTACCTATAGACGTCCCCGATGAGCTTGAAGATATGCTCAACAACGACCGTGGGCTGGACGGAGTTGGAGTTGGCGTTGGCGTTTGCTACGGTCCTACGAAGAAGGTTGTCCCAAATTCCGACCTCCGACTCGGCCATGGTCCACGCCCTGTAGTATGTGAGCGCACGCCAAACCAAATCGTAGAGGCTAACCGGAAAGGAATGCTAAGCAGATACGCCAGATCTATCCACGGAACCGGATCGTCCGGCTTCTGTTCGGACTTGACGGCCAACGTCCACAGCTGCCTCTGCACCTCCGCTGGCATCTGCGCCTCGCTCTGTTCCCTGACAAACCCCAAGGCGCTCGGAAGGCCAAACGATATCAACTGCGAGCACAGCTCAGCCCACATATCCCTGATGGGCTCCTCTGCAAGGTCGTACCCGTGTTTCAGCACGGCGCCGAGCACTGTCTCTGCGGCGGACGAAAGCCAGTCGCGCTGGAAGACGCTCGTCGTGATGCGCCACATCCTGCTGACGAGCGCCAATTGTTGGACTTGGGCGGAGGGCGTGTCGACGAACACGATGAAGGAGCAGATCAAGTCCGCAATTCTGCTGGCGTACGGTTCCGGCGTCGTTAAATGTGCCAGGCCTTGGGTCAGGTCAGACGGCATGAGGAGGAGGGACTGCCATCCGTGAAGGAGATTCTGTCGGTATTCGGTCAAGGCATCCAGGCTGAGCTTGGCAAAGTCTTGGCGGAGCAAAATATTCATGGCCTGGACCCAGAGGCCGACGAGATCATTCCAGTGGTAGAGGATCTCCGAATCGGAGAGTTGCCTCACTTGGCTGACACTAAGTTGGTCAAAAGAACGGACCGTCGAGTCGCGTTTCGATTGAATACTGCCGTCAAAGAGCTGCGGGACCAAAAGGTTCAGATTCTGTGGGCCCTCTGACCCCTTGGGTTGAGGAGGGGTGTAGAGTAGCGTCGTTAAGAGCGATATCCCGTCCACCTGTATGACTTGATTGCTGCTTGAAAGCATATCGCTCACAACCATGAGGGCTTTCGACACCGAATCCGACGTATCATAACCCCGTCATTCGGAGCAGAACCAATAAGGGAAAGGATCAAGGCTAAACCGATACCGCCCCGAAGGTCTTGTTTGAGTGTCAGGAAAATAGGATGTCTTGTATCCTCTCCGTCGGGGTGAATAGGAAGGCGGGAAAACACCCAGATAAGGCATTTCCAGACATATGGATGGAAAGCGGACACCAGTTTCTGTTTGTGCCCAGCCAGTTGTGAGAGTGATTGCAGCGTAAATTTGAGCACACGGGCATTCGAAAAGAATGAGTCGTCCACAAGAATGATGATGGACGCCAAGAGCTGGATTGCCCAAAACGGACTGTCTGCCTGTGGGGAAGGATTGTGCGACGATAATGCTGCGGTGACCAGATTGCGAAGCCGGAGAACTGACTTCTGTTTCGTTGTTTGGGAATTAATGAAGGTCGAGAGAGTCGCAGATAAAGAGACGTGACAGCTATGTGCTGTCGAAAGGGTATTAATTTTAGCCAGAGCGAAGCCACCCAGGGCATTAACAGCCTGCAAGCGCAGAGCAGAAGAGTCGGCAATAAGATACTGCAATATGCATGGGAAAATATCCAACAGGGGGGAAATAAACGAGCTCGGATAATGTTTCAAAAGTTGATTCGAAGCCTGTTGGTGGGATGAGTGTATAAATCAATTATGAAGTGATTCCACAACCTTAAGGCCATCCGCCTTTGCTTGGTCTTTGCCTATTTCCCCCTCGAGCGCGCGCTTCAAAACAGAGACAATTTCCCGTTTGGCCGGTGATATAACCACCGACGGTAGGTTCTGGACAGATAAAATCCATACAACAAGCGTCCATGAACGTCGGGAAGTCGGGATGGGGATAGATGGTGCTAAACCCAAAATGAGAAGCTCATTCAAAACGGATCGAAGATCATTAGCTGGTGTTGCGAGTAAATTAAAGGCAAACGTTTGGACATGAATGGTGACGTACCTGAGAATATCGAGTACAGCGGCGGGAAACTGAAAATCTCGGAAAGAAAGCGGAGAACATGGTGGCCTAGCAACGCCAAGTCCCGAGCAACTCGGATGTCTTCCTCATCCGCCTCCGTAATTGACTGGAATGACTCGTCCAGAAATGACGTACGCCGACTCTGGGGGGACGGTTGCTCTCGGATGCGTTTCAGGTCTCGCCGTAGCGCCTTCCCCATTTCATGGGAATATTCTTTCAGCGAAACGAGGGCGGGTTGTGGTGCGTCGACGCTCAATATTACTCGAATTTGAGATCTGATCCTGTTCGAAAACGTGTTGTACGCTTCGATGAGGTCGTGAAACGAGACGTCGTGGGCATTCGGACCCGTGGATTCTAGTATCGTTTCCGCGGGGGACATGAAGTACGTGGGGCATGCCAAAGGACCATCTGTCGGTGGTTTCGCAGCCGGTGGCATGTAAGCGGAGGGAATAGGGGTGGTAGAATTTTTAAGTATCGATTTGAGGGGTACTGACGCGACTTTAGCGTGGCGTAGCGAAGGCTTCGATTCTTGCATCCACGTTGTACGAGATTCGTTGGCTTGGAAGTTTTCCTTCTGTACGGTCGGTTTCATGACCGCACTCGGCCACCAACGTGTAGCATGAGCTCAACGGTGAAAAACCGTAATGTGATGCGATGCTGGTGGACCAACTGGATCGCGGGCAAGGCTTCCAGCAAAAGGGGTCGTGGCGTCGTTGAGAAGGGACGGAAGGTTCGCGCGCGGGCAGCTTGAAGCTATTAAGCAGGTCGTAGTCGTACTGTACACTGCGCCGTATATACCGGAGCCTACACAAAACAACGCTAATCAGTATAGCGACAGAAGGCACTTGAAGCCACGTACACCAGGCCAGTCTTGGTTGATATTTACACAGGTTCGGGGCCGACAACACGAGGGTGCAGACGCAGAGTCCCTATTTCCTCGGGTTTGGACGAAAAAGGAAATCAACAGATACACATTGTCACCACCTATCACAGCACGTGGAGTGACTCTTTTTCGACCCACCCACCGATAGGGTTGCGGAACAAACCCCCTTATAAGTTACGCGGTAACTTACCGCGGTCACGTGCGGTGTAAATTACCTATTTGTTGTAGGTCGGTCAAAAATGCCTTGTAACTTACCTCTGTCGCGTCGAGCACGTGTTGGAGCCTCCAATCATGTTGTAGCTGTTTGAGCACAGTAAGATGGCCTATCACACGCCTAAATGTACTCTAGAATGCTTCAAATAATATTTGCGCTGTGATGGGGCCAAGATGAACTGGATTTGTGTCGTGACTCTGGGGACCCAATCCAGACAGATAATTTTGTAATTTCTCTTCATTTGTTGCACAAGGCTCTCTTCATCGCCAAACCTCAGCTGGGCATCATGATCTTGCTCAACACCTTAATTGCTGTTCAAGGAGGCCGGGACGTACATATCTTATATTGGACTTGGGACACACGGACGTGTAAAATTTCAAGTAGAATAATGCTTAAATGATGATTTTAGCCTCTCCAATTCTGGCGATTAAATGTTTAGATTCGATCCTGTAAGATGCACAAAGGCGCGCCATAGGCGCCGCGGAGAATTTTGAGAAAATTTACCCGTGATGTGAGCACGTGATTTACCCAAAAGGTAAGTTCCGAGGTAAATTACATTTGTTGTAGCTTCGAAAAAAATTGGGTGGTATATTACCTACTTTGTTGCACCCCCTTGAATTAGTTCCGCAACCCTACCCACCGACGAGTCACTAGCTCGACGGTCCCGGTGCTCGACGGCTTTGCATCTCTTCGCCGCCGCTCGTGGCTTCAAGTGTGCCACGCTCTGTAACCAGCGTCCCCAAAACGTTCAAATTACAAGTATCCCATAAATTCTCCACCGCTTCCGCTCCTCTCCTGTGCTTCTTCAATCAACTTGAATCTGATACATGAGCTGTATCCGCACTTTCATGAGCGGCGTTGCAGCCTTTACCTTCGCACCCTCAATTGCTTACGCATAATACTGACTCCCGCAGTGCGAACATGTCAGCCGCTACTAAGTAACGACTACATACGCCGCGGTCAGCCTCACGGTCCATTAATTTCTCTTGTCTACGACGCCCATCTATCAATCGTCTACGTTATCCCACCGTTATATATTCACTTCTACAATCCAAGAACTCAAGCGGGCCCTGATGTTCTCCTCCTTTACTTCTTCTGGGCTCCTGCTCGCCGTTCTTTCTTCTCTCGCCGCTGTGCACGCACTGTGTCTGCCCTGCCAAGTCGGACAGGCCCGCCTCAGCTTCACCGCCCCGTCTCTTGCTTTACGCCGCGGTGTATACTCGCCACCAATCATAACGCCCCATGGCTCCACCAAGTGGGTGAGGGGAACCGAGGTCAATGTTACGTGGTAAGCGGCGTCTCCGCTCGGTACCTTGCCATCGTTGATAGTTCTTTGCAGGTCAACATCCGACATTCCCAAAAGCATTACGAATCCCAAAGGAAGAATTCTCCTGGGACGCCTCGAGGCGGGCAGCTCCAGTGAGAACCTTGATATCGGTAAATTTCCGCGCTTTGTGCATGAACGGTTTCTCAGTTGGTCCCCCTATTCAGACCACCCTCTTGCCGCCGGGTTCGACATTCGCGATGGGCGTTGCACCGTGTCTGTCCCAGATGTTCCTCCCCGCGACAACTACATCATCGTCCTGATGGGTGACAGCGGAAATCGCAGCCCGGAATTCATGATTGAATGAGCAGATGCGGACATGCATTTGGTTTGTGGACTTGTTGTAATTCATTCGGGTATTCCTGTAATATATTTTATATTCGGTCCTTGTGCGACTGTAGCATGAGATAGCACCCTCGCCTAGCCCCACTCGACGACGTGCCGGAACCGGGAGCAACTTCGCCGCGTCTAGCTCGGCCCAATTCGGTAATCCAAGTTCCTTATGCAGCCACGTGAATTTTAAGCTGCTGGACGTGGCCTCGAACGAGAATCCAGGGTGTGGTGTGCCGTCTGTCCAATCCTGGCACCTCGCCATTTACACCATCAGTTTTGGCGTGAAACGAAAAGAATACGCCCTGAAACTTGAGAGAATTCGAAGCAGCGTGACTTTTGTGAGGAAAGGTTATAAAGTCCGACGCGAGCAGCGCCTTTCTTTCATCCTACCACCACACCTGCGCGTTTTTCTGGATTTCTCGACAGCGCTTTTCCTCTCGACCATCCATCCGCCTAATACTCTTTCATTTGCCCGTCACGATGATCTTCAACACTCTCGTTTCCTTCCTCGCCCTCGCCCTCGCCGCCACCAGCACACCGATCCTCCAACCCCAACAACTTGACGTTATCACTCCGCACATCACCTCGCCCACTGAAAAAGACAGCTGGACTCCGGGCTCCATCCAGACAGTCACCTGGGGTAAACCACCCGTTGCTGCACCTCGGCGCGTAGACTGATCCCGTTCGTGTACCAGAAACCCAAGATATCCCTCCCGCGTTTGTGAACAACTCGGGCATGATCCTGCTTGGGCATATGGGCACGACGTACGATAGCAAGGGACGGCCTCAAACTACTGAGAACCTCAACACTAGCACGTCCTTGTTCCCTCCTTGCTTGCCCCGCAGCTGACAAGGACACCGTAGCTTGCCCTCTCGCCAACCACTTCCTCATCGGAGCTGGAAAAGTCAACGTCACAGTCCCGCTCGATACCCCTCCCCGAGACACATACATCATCGTGCTTTTCGGCGATAGGTCGGTCCACGCTTGCACTTCTTGCTTTTGTTCTTCTTTCTTACCTTCCAACAGTGGCAACACATCCCCGCAGTTCAAGATCCAACGAAAATGAGCCTCTGCCGTTGGTCAGTTTAGGCTTACCTACGTATATGCTGCGCTCCAGCACGCTTTTGGAGGCTTTTCTTTTTTTGTCGTCTTCCAGCTGCCATTTTATCTCCTTTATGACCTTTGATACCCTCAGCCATCCACTCGCTTTGTACGAGACTCACATCACTTTGCATATACTGTACCTACCATGGACTTAATGACGGCTGAATTGTATCGGGTCGAGAACCCATTTATTTCGTTTGAAAATACACTGGTATTCAGATGGCATCGAACGTCCTACGCTTTTTTCGCCCGTGATACAGCCTGTGCGCTGCGCAACGTTTTGGCGATGTGGCCGTACGAATCAACCATGAGGCCAATCGGGATGACGACCCAGATGACATTCATAAACTGCGTGAGTAGAGAGAGTTATCCGACGAGCACCAGAGAGACAAAAACAGACACGCACGACCAAGTAGACCCATAGGAAAAGGGCATTCGAGGTGTCCAGGTTCGGAGAGCCCGTTAACCATTCGGGACAGAAGGTCATCCAGCCGCCTGTGAATGGTTAGCCGGATACATCCACACTGGCGGCATATTGATACGCGCCATAGAGTTCCGCAGTAGAAAGCACGACGATCCAGTAGTGCCTCGCGGGATCGTCGTTGACGAGCTGTTTGAGGATGTAGCAGCACATGGGGCCTGCTCCGAGGACGGTCAGGATCTCGAGCGACACAACCGTCGGGTCCGCCGTTCCCCATCGGAAATCCGCGGCGGCGTATTCCTTCCCTGGTTATCACGATTCCAGAAGGTGAATTTCGGTGTGAGAAAGGCGAAAACTAGGGAGCTGCGCACATAGTTCGGCAAATGGCCCGACGCTAGTGTTGACCTGGCGCCCAAATGTGGAGAGATAGAGGAACGATCCTGGAAAAAAATGTGAGCGACTGTCTTCGTCGTGCTGGATAAAGGGGACCTTCGAAGGAGAAATGGATCATGGCATCGAACGCTAGCCAGATGAAAGTGAAGCGGTTGATCCACGGAGCGTTTTTGGGGAGCAACAAGTTGGCCCCAGTATAGGCAATAATACCTAGGGCGAGGACGCCTGCGAGCGAGAAGAACGAGGTTGCGGTGAAGATTGTATGGTCGGACATGGTAGTTTGAGAATATCGTCCGACTTTGCTCGTGTCGCAAAAACGTGACCGTGTACTACTTCGGAACATCGCGCGCCAGCCGACAAACGGCCGAGCTCTCAGCTCTCAGCTTTCAGTAATGCCCCTTTTGCTTTAACCGCCGCCCTCCTCCCGCCCACCCTCTATCACACAGCCTTTATCTTGCTGCGCCACCGGTCAGACACCTTCATGTCCAGCTTTGACATCTGGAATGCGTGGTACTGTAGTTCGGGCGAAGTACTTACCGCTCGGATCGTTCTTCTGTCTTTGTATAACTCGGCAAACACAAGGTACCTCATCAGCCAGCCAGGGGTCCTTGATCTTCTCTGCCAACTCGGTTTCCCGTTTTCGAGCATCCAGTTCCCCGTCGACGCACTTTTCTCCAGGCTGCGCGGTTATTTTCTTATTCCCATTATACGTTACAGCCACCGGATATAATATCCTGTCATGCCGCCGGCCAGTCTACGTTCTCGAGATGATGTCGGAGTGCCTGAAGTGTTCACCGAAGGCAGATCTGGCCCTGGAAAATGCATAGCAGATGTCAACGATTCTTATAAAGCTCACTGTCAATGCTCAAATAGCCTAGACGCGAACAGCGTTCTGGTTTCGTTTTCTCCCCTCCCTTGTCCTCAGGATGTCTGTCCGTCTGTCCTTCGTTTTCTTCTTCGCCCTCGTTCTGGCATGCGCTGCTGCCACCGCCAAACTTCCCAAACGTGGCCTTGCTTACGCTGCTACCAACGACACGGACATATCACAAGCGAACCAAACCTCCGCCGTCGTTAGCTGGGTTTATAATTGGGGACTTATACCGCCCAGTAATCTCGCGGATTCCGGCATCGAATATATCCCTATGCAGTGGGGCGCTGCAGACATTGAAAACCTCGCTGTTACTGTTAAAGGCCTGGGCGCAAAAACCCTCTTGGTAAATACATACATTCGTCGAGCGCTTCGTGAGCGCTAATCACGTCCTTTAGACGTTCAACGAGCCGGACTTTGATCAACAGTCCAATATCAATGCCACGTACGCTGCCCAGCTATGGATGCAGTACATCGAACCCTTGAAAGCCTCGCTTGGCATCCAACTTGGAGCGCCCGCCGTTTCCTCTGGCGCGTCGGGCCGTCCGTGGCTCACGGACTTCATGGCGGCTTGCTCCCAGTGCACTATCGATTTTATACCCTTCCATTGGTGTGTATTTTTGGTTGAATATGGGTATTTGTTACTCAGGGCGCTCTTAGGTATGGATCAGGCACCGGGGGCTTTTACGACTATCTCTACCAGCTCCATGGCCAGTTCCCCAACCACACGCTCTGGGTCACCGAATTCGCCGAGACGTCAACGAATGACAGTGTCGTGCTTGACTTCATGAATGCTACGATCACGACTCTGGACGGCTTGGATTTCGTGGGCCGGTATTCGTGGTTCGCGTATTACGTACGTCAGCAGTTTATCCGCCCGAGTTATAGATACTTAGACGTGTCATCGTCCTATTTCAGCGCCCAACAGACGGCTCTCATTACAGTGCGTCCAATCCGTTGCGCTCTATCATTGATGGCTGAGCTCAAGGACATGCGTTACAGATCTTTTGGACGTCAACGGAGACCTCAATGCCGCGGGCCAAGTCTACGTAGACTCTGCCAAGAAGATAGTCAACGCGCTTCCGAATCCCACTGGCTCGGGGACGCCCGCTGAGGGCGGTCCTACCAACGTCGCGGGAGGCTACACCACCGTCACTCCTGCCGCCGACACGGGCCTGACTCCTGGGTTCGCAACCCCGACCGGAAACAGCGGCCAACGAGTAGGAGGCGATGTGATGAGTAAACTTTGCGGCCTGAGCGCCATGATTCTGGCAGCAGCACTCGGCGCGAGCTTAGTCTGGTGATAATTGTATGGGAACAACCGGAATTTAGATTCGGTGGATCGGGGTTTGGGATTTACTTATAAGATAATTGACACTCTAGTTGGACACGACGCTCATTTGTATGCTATTCAGTTGTCCTTGCACATTTTTCGGGTTCTGTCGTAATATATGCATATGACCAAAAGACGTGCGGGATCCCGATGTTTCGCATTGGGAGATGTCGAACTTTTTGGAGCATGTCTAATTATTCTTGTGCAACAACATATCCCTCTTGTGGCTCTCCGATAGGTAGCCTCAGTCCCGCCCATATGCAATCCGTCAACGCTGCTCCGTTGGCACAGGCAAACACCAAGGTCGAGGCGTAGAAAAAGTTGGCGTTGCCGGTCCCTTGATTCAGCCATAGATGATGAAATAATGGCATGAGCAGCGAGGCGTGCAGATGTAGCAACGTTGTAACGATAGGGTATCTCAAGTCTGGGGAGCTTTGATAAGATTTGTAAGGCAAGAGGAGAAACGACAGCGACGAACATGGGTATATTTCGGGGAACACAGCAATCATGCTGAGAAAGAGGCCAGGATCTGCCATGGTTGGGTACGACTTGAAGGTGCCCAGGACTCCCAGGAGGACGAATGCGGCGTATAACGGGTCGTATCTGTATGAAGTCGTTATTTTCCCCTGCTGGGGCACCGAAGGTCGTTACTCACTGAAATTTGATGCAAACGGGCGCCACGTAAATGAGGAGATGTATCTGAATTCATGTGGGTGATAAACACCCCAAGAAAACAAAAACTTACGGAGAACACCATCAAGAAGAATGGTCGGAAATGGTCAAACATTTCAGTGAAGAAGTACCACCATACTCCAGGGTTGGGCGTGAGATCCGGTAGAGTGAGACTGCGTAAAGGTTCATAATCGGATTGTCATGAAGCAGGGTATTCACCTAGCGCCCCATGTCTGCGGAATCCATGCCCAGCCGCCAGAGACCAGAGTAGAGACCAGCGTGAGCAGGGTAGTGTACGCAGCAAATTCGACAAGAAGAGGCACTATCTTCTTTCCATTAACCGAGAATGATCGAGGCGATGCGAGCTGGGACACCGGGCTGCTAGCTATCAGTAGAATGAGCGGCGCTAGCAGCAAAATCGAAGACAGCGAGAGCTGTAGGAGAAGGGCCGCCGCCAGAAGTGAGGGGGATGTATCACCTAGAGTACTTGTCAGACAAACGGTAACTCGAAAGAGCGTTGTGGCCGACCTCTGGCAGCAAACATCAACGAAAGGAGGGCGAGCGTGTTTTCAAATGACGACGTCGACAGAGCTAGTGTCGACAGGAACAAGTACGGGTTCAAAAGGTACCTAAATCAATGTGAGTCCTGTTTCACGTAGAAATTGCGAAGCACGAACGCTGCAGCAATCAGGCCGTCTCTCGATGTTTGCGCGACACGTTGACGAGCTCTCCAGATCTGGACCAGAGCCCAAGCACCAATAGCATCGCACAGTGTCCATATGATGGAAGAAATGGTCCTCGATGTTGGAAGGACGGTGGTGAACAGTGCGAGAAAGAGCGGCGACTGGATGCTTGTCAGTTGGAAATGCGAGGTGTCTTGGACGCCTTACATGTCGGAAAACACCACCAGAATATGGATCAATCCCGTTTTTGAACAAGTAAATGCCCTCCTGTACTGTGTCGCTGGATGAGCGCAAACTGGATGGTGACGGGGAGGTCGCGCACAATTGAAATATGATGTTAGCGGCGACGAAAGCTGGTGGTCATGTTTCAACGCGTCGGAGAGGTTGGTCAGGGCCAGAAGTAGGCGACCGGCTACCAGTACGGGAAACACAGGGCCGACATTCAGCAAGAGCTTCATGGGTGTTGGCCAAACAAAAAATACGGTCAAACGAGATTGACGCGTCCGTGTCTTTCTCATCAGCTCATCACCGCGCCTTATTCCATGTCTCACTACTCTGTGTCGCCTCAGGCCTATTTCAAAGTCTTCTTTCACGCGGCGAAACATCCTCAGAGCTCTGTCAATGGCGTTCTTTTGGGCAAAGAAGAGCCCTCCGGGAAGGTCAACATCGTAGATGCTATTCCTCTCCTCCACCACTGGACCAGTCTCAGTCCCATGATGGAAATTGGTCTGGACCTCGTGAGCCGTCTTTCTACTCTCCCGACGCCTTCACTGATGACATTAGAAAGGCAGGGCGACATGCAGAGTCGACCGGCCTGAAACTGGTGGGTTACTATCAGGCGTGTGAGCGGATCGACGACACGGCACTGGCGCCAGTGGGCGAAAGAGTAGCTGGAAAGCTGAAGGACGGGTTCAAGGATGCGATCGCATTGGTGGTGTGTCCATTTCGCGATTTCAGGCTCAGGCACGCTTCAATTTATTGAATATCACAGATTGACGGAGAAAAATTGGGCTCTGGTGAAGCTGCTTTAGTAGTACGCCCTGCCCTCTGCAGTTCCTTGCTTAATTTTTACTTCGTTTCTACAGCCCTATGTTTCGCAAGGCACCGTTTGGCGGCCGTACTCGGGTGAACCAAATGCTTTCAGTGCGGGATCCATCTTCCAATTGTCGTCACCGGACCTCCCCCAGCGCGCCATCGCGTTGGTCCACAATGAATCTCGTCACCAAATATTCGGTGATTTTGATGACCATCTGGAGGATGTTACAATAGGTGTGTTGACATGCTCTCCCTTCTCATTCCCACCTTAATTGCCCTAGACTGGCTACGAAATACCGCATGTATGCCGTCCGATATTTGAAACCTTTGGATGCCATTTCTAGTCCTGAAGGTCTTGTCTGGATGATCTGTATGGGCGAGTTCGGATTGAGAAAGCTGGCAAGGACCGACTCTTGGTGGTGGTCTATCGTCCATTACTGTGCGGATAAATCACATTCCCCAGAAATACTAGTTGTCTAGTGTGCTTGTCGCGTCCACGTCCAGTGGGATAGTTTATTCAGCTCCGGATTTCGGTATCGCTGGTGAGTATGGAATCCATGGATGTCTACCAGATGTTAAATTTTAGTCACCAGTATCGCGAGCGAAAGTATCGTTCATGCCCCGCCCTTCTCGGTCTGAATGAATGACGTGCAAAAAATGGTGCACAGAAACAACGCGCACGGCTAGGATCAACTAGTATCGGAATTCGCCAACTTCCATTATTTTAGCTACGTGTCAACGCAGGGAATCAGAATTCAGCACCGCACGACGAAGGTCGCTTCTCTGCAATCGCTTTGGCCAAGTTCCCTGTGTTAGGATACTTGCTGATCACTTCGAGTCGGAAAAATTCTCTGCGTCTGCTCACGTGAGCCTTCGAGCAAGTTCAAGATAGTTCAAGATCCGATCTCAGTTCATTCCCCGTGTAATCAATCCTACCTACCTACCTACCTACCTCGTTCTTCCTTGGCATGGTAAGTTGCTCTTTGAACTGAGTGGCCGGCCCTAGGCTTTAGCGCCTTCTTCTGAGGTCTCCCAGAACAGCCATATGTTCCGTTTCATGGCGCGTTTCCCGGAACCCCCACCCGTCATCCAATCTCAGTTTATTCCCCGTTCTTCCTTGGCATGGTAAGTTGCTCTTTGAAGTGAGTGGCCGGCCCTCGGCTTTAGCGTCTTCTTCTGAAGTCTCCCAGAACACCCATATTTTCCGTTTCATGGCGCGCTCCCCGGAACCCCTATCCGTCATCCAAGCGAGGGTTTATTCCCCGTTCTTCCTTGGCATGGTAAGTTGCTCTTTGAACTGAGTGGCCGGCCCTCGGCTTTAGCGTCTTCTTCTGAAGTCTCCCAGAACACCCATATTTTCCGTTTCATGGCGCGCTCCCCGGAACCCCTATCCGTCATCCAAGCGAGGGTTCATTCTCTGTTCTTCCTTGGCATGGTAAGTTGCTCTTTGAACTGAATGGCCGGCCCTAGGCTTTAGCACTCACGGAGACCTAGAGGATGGACAGTAACTTGAAGTTCTTTCTAGCCATGCGTCCATAAAACACGGAAAAAATATATAGCTGTTCTAGGACAGTGATTTCGCTTGAATGAAGGATAGGGGCTCCGGGGAGCGCGCATGAAACGGAAAATATGGCAAGAAGGTTGCTCCTGGCACTGTGAGTTCTGCCTACGATTTCTCCACGAATATTTTGGATCTTCTGCTTTCTTAGCCGCCGCCGGCGATGCAGCTCATATATCAAATCTCATGAGCTATTTCGCGAAAAGAGCTAATGCAGTTCCTTCCCAACTTCCGGGGCCACAACAAGACTTATTTCGGCTTTCTTGAAGGGTACCGGTAATTGTTCGCCCTGTTTCAACCCATATCCCGCCATATTTCCTTGCTAAGTGTAGCGTATATAAGCTTGGAGGTAATTGCTGTAGACCATTAGCATCTTTCCAGTCGAATGCTTTCATTCAACCTTGTTCTCGCTGCGCTTTTGCTAGCCGTGTCCAAGACCCAGGTCTTAGCCCAAAGTTGTGCTTGCGGCTATCAAGACTCCAATGGACATGTTTGGGTATGCAATAGTATGCCGCTGGAGAAACAGCACGTATACTAAAGCCATAATATTTTATCATCAGCGGGAAGCCATCGTATCCACTTTCACTCAAGATGCTGGCGCTCTTACGGCAGTCGATGCGGATTGGGTCATCGCCACAGACTTGGAGACTCAGCCAACAGGAGATAAGAGTATACAATATGTCTCGGCAAACGTGATGGAATATCAAGATGCTTTAGGTTTGAAGGCCTCGGCTGTGAGCGCACCCAGCATTTCACAGATGAGAACACGCTGATAAGTATATCAATTAGTATAGCGGCAGTGGCGCGGTTCACTGTGCAGAAATATTCACCCAGGTCAGCACATTCGCCTTCGTACGATGGTTAATGCTACATCATTACGATTTTAGAGATCCGATATTCTTTATGGGTCATTCAGAATGCAGGCTCAAGTACCAGACGTCCCAGGCGTCGTGTTTGGTGAAATGAATCCTTCCAGCGGCTCGTCTGAAACTAACACATACATCCAGGCTTTTTCACATACATTAGCGACACTCAAGAGCAGGATATCGAGTTCTTGTCCTCTGATTCCGACTACTATCAACAGGTTCACTATACAAACCAGCCCGGTCAGCTGCCGAATGGCAACCCGGATACCAATGCAGCTAAGGTCAGTGAACTTAATAAACACCTACGCGTCATTCCAATATCCCCGTGTTTGTAGGATGTCGAGGTCCCAGGAGCAGATTTTACGTACGAACCATTCACTGAGTCGCGTTCGAAATTGACCGTCCAATATTGCAGAACTTTCGGCGTTCATCGCTTCGACTGGCTACAGTCTGAAACGATATACTCCTACGCTGGTAATGCCGATGACGGCGCGCCCATCACAGTAAGCCATTATCAGCATCGCTATACCACACGCCTCAATAAATCGAACAGTCGACGACGACGATCACGGAACATGTACCGACTACAGCATCTGAATTTATTCTCAACGTTTGGAGCAACGGAGATCCGTGAGTAGCCCTTTTGTTCCCGAGAAAATCATTGAACCCCTTCGCAGCGGATGGTCCAAAGGGCCTCCCATGGCAGACGCCATTGCTACTGTGCAGTATGTGCACCTGTACTTCAACTCGACCAGCTTCTCTCCCGCATCATTCAACTCTGCATGCAGTGCAGCAGGTCATATCTCTCCTTGTGCTGTTTGAAGCGCCGAAACTCAAAATTTACTCTTTGTTCTACCTGTGTACTCGAGTTAATAGTATACGTTTCAGTCTATAACTAGGATGTTAAAATGTTTTGGTGAATTTGCTGAGACACGTAAACCAGTGCTGTCACGGTCAGTTGGGACAGCCAAACCATCACTCCTCCTATGTCTGGACGCGTTCATCGTACGTTGAAACGGCAATTTAGCAGTCACATGACCGCGACTTCTCTCTCTCTTTATAAAATTGCGTGTGTCCGAAGCCTTTAAGCTCCGACTCTCCGCTTCGGAGTTTTCCAGTTGGACGTGGAGAGACGTGGTACCACGACAGCCTCCGAGGCGAAATGCCGGGGGCGCAGAGCGCCCCCGGCGCGCTCTTGTGAGATTTAACTTCGTCCCTGCTCAAACCGAGTGTTTTTCTTAACAGCTTCAACTCGCCACAGCGACCCCTGCATACGTGAGGTATTGCAGTCACCAGGTCGATGATGGTAGGTCGTCCTGTTTCGGACCATAGCACATTGCGAATGCCGTCTATCGGGTTGATCAAGTCGCTGTGACTCCATCCTGCACCGTGCATCCTTTGAAGTGCAGGTTATACCGTCAGTGTAACAAACTGATTATAGGTGATTTTCAGGGGAGCCGTGAGACTACGCACCGTTCTAATTTTGTCCAGTTGTGAGGGGTGTCTGTACGACTACTGCCTACAAAGCTGGTGATAAGGAAGGCCGACCCGGAGGAGACACAGACCCCGTAACATCGCGGAAGGGAGGAACCCATGGATCCCGAAAGTGCTTCGTACTTATCGAATTCGCGCAATAGGTTGTCGATCTGGTCCGACACCTTGATGGCGAGGGCGCAAACCGCCTTGCCTGCTTTCCACAGAGTGCCGTCATAAATAGTACAATGAGTCCCTTCACCTAGCAGATGCTGTTGGATTTGGACAGAATAACCCGCCTTTGGATCTGCGAGCTCTCCGCGCCATTCGCCTACCACTTCATATTGACCGGCACTAAGTCTTGTGGAGTAAGTTGGTGGGTGATGATTTTCGCCGATGAAATCCTTGCTCTTCTCTCCGTGGTCGCCACAATTTGAGTTTGGCTCCTCGGAGGATGGAGGTCGAGGGTGGTCTCGACCAGTGCTTGTATATTGTTCGAAATTACTCTTACCCGATGGGATATCAAATTCCAGTTGGTAAAGGGTAGGAAACTGAGCCTCAAGCGTTGGATTGTGGCATTTCCCGGCCATCATGGCCTTCAAAATAACAGCTAGGAAAAGCAGCGGGAGTTCTGTCTGAGGATGCACTGGAAGTGGGTCGGAGAAAATCCTGGCAAGCGCTGCATTACTATGTGGTGTAACCTCGTCTCCCGGGTCGTGACGGTTGAAAATGGGAGAAGACCAAAGGACGTGATGGCCGATACGATATCCAACACAGAAGACATTCATGCCAGAGAATATTACCCAGTCGACGTCGTATGCGGCGGCATACAAGGCACCCTTGCAAAATCACATTAACTTTTGAATTAATATAATAATGTGAAAGAACACACCTTGTTGGCTATGACCCACCAGTTAGGCTGGTGGGCTGGGGCCGCGACTTCCACTTCCACAACTCCGCAAGCCATTCCACGCCTGGTAAGCTCCTCTACGGCTTGAGGCATATCGACGGAGCACTTGTCTTCCACGCCCACAATAAAAGAAGAGGCAGGGTTCATCCGATTCGACGATGCCACATTGTCGATTATTATATCTTGTGCGGACGGAGAGGGTTCCTCGGGGATATGTACTAGATGATTCCTTCCCAAGATGACACTGACCGCCACGGCACCGAAGCGGGAAAAAATACGGGAAGACGCGCGCGTGGCCGTCTCGCGGTTTCCGTGGCTTACAAAAGCGTTGTCTCCGAAGTCCAATTCCCATTCGGCGAGCAGCATCTGCATCGCCTTGCGAAGATCCGTGACAATTTGGGGAGACTCAGGGAGGAGTTCATCGAAGTCGTTAGAGATCGCCCCAATGAGCTCGCTGTGCAAACGAGGTTCTACTGACCAGTGCGTCGGTGGGTTTAGTCGTTGAGCGGCTACGACTTGGGCGGCGCTGATGGGTTTGAACCCAGCGTGAGTTGAGGATTTGCCCACATCGATGCGTAGCGGGGGTAGTCGGTGTCGTAGAAGGTCAGAACTCATGGTGGAAAGAGCAAAGGCTGAGGCCCCTGTCTCGGCTTGGCCGGAGATGCCCGATACGCTCATCGACCGTGACTCGTCCTAGGCGAGAATCCTGAGTTCATCGTAACACCCTCCCTCCGCTTCTCCATCATGAGGGCCTTGCGGGCGCCTTCCTGTGATTCACTCAACTACGTCCTCAATACCACTGGCGCTCCCTGGGGCATCTTAGGAGGGTTGATGTGTCTGCACTACCGACTCCGACTCGGCCTGGGTACGTGATTTTCACCCAGGCTTAGTAAATATGCACTCCTCACAGCTCCGCAACAGATACCAGAGCAGGAGCCACCTCCACGCAAACGGGCGGGGTGGGGGCCGTAACCCTGGCTCAACAAACTAGAGTTACTGTCACTGACTGTGTGGTTTGTGCACACATTCCCTCCAAATCCAAATTAATTCCCAACTGCACACTGACTTCTTCAATGCAGAGTATGGTTAGCGACGTTGCCCCCTTGACCTCCCCTCTCTGCTCTACCCTTCGTGTCCGTTTATCGCTCTACCCTCCGCATCTGTTTATCGCACCGGCTCTATCACTGTGTCTACTCTCGCTCGCTCCCCCTCAGTCACCTTCCCTGCGGACCGGCTTGCCCCGCCTCTGCTCCCGCCATCTCCGTCAGCGCCCCTCCCGAGACGACTTGGACGTTTTTGCCTCCGAGTCCTGGAGCATTAAGAGAAATGGGAAACGGAAAGCATACCGGTACCATTCGTGTTAAAAAGACCCAAGTTGTTAGTGGAGCCGAGAGTACTGAGGTATTTCGCGTCGGCATCTGGTAATCCCATCATGTAGGCGTCGTTATACACCTCAAGTAAGATAAAAACGTGTCCATCAATGGCTTGCTTGCATGCAACGCGTATCGCGAATGGCGTGCATCCAAAGACCCACATCAACGTTGTTTGCTTGCTTGCTTTCATCCAATCCAATAGAGATGCATTCGGACAGCAGGAGAATAAGTTTTAGCATATACTACAAGACGGAGGAGATTAGATTGACGTCTATTACTGTACAGCAACGCAGGAGGGCTCTATAGCCGAATCATCCTGAACGACTGTTTTCAGAAAAATCACTCGTAGAAAGCTAGAGGCTGAAACGAGCCTAGGCCGGAGCGTGAATGGATTAGCCCTTTTTGAAGCCTGTAATAAGAGATGAGTCAGTAGGTGCGCCGAGGGATGGATAGAATAGAAGGAGAGACGATAATGGAGAAAACGCGTAGGCAATCCGGCAAAGAAGGAGCGCAAATGAAGGATAAAAGAATAAAAGACGCCAAAAAAAACCACAAACGCACCCAGCCTCCTGCGCTCATAGAAGAGGTCTGTGCGGCTGGCGCCGAGGTTGACGATCTTGGGGCAGCCGTCACGGTCCTTCTCGAGGCGCGTGCACTCGGCGCAGTAGTAGGCGTCGGAGATACCTATGGGTAGAAGGTGAGTCAGTTGGACGGGGTGGGAGGGATTTTTTGGGCGGGGTTGGAGGGGTGAGTGAGGGGGACAGAAAGGAATATGGGAGGAGGGAAGGGAATGAGGGAGAAGGCGCGAAACAACATGGGTAGTGAAGTTCTAGGTTGACATAAGACCATGACTTTTGGGCTTTAGAGCTATGGGCCGGCTGGTGATTTTGGCAGGCCAAAACCAGACGAAGCCGAGGGATTGAATACGCGTAACAAGGAACGCAGACGCACCGGGGGAGCCACAGATGATGCACCGGCCGCCGTAGGTGCCAAAATTGCACTCGTCGCAGATGCGCACAAGCGTCTCGGGGCGGACGTACGAGTCGCACACGGGACTGCCAGTCGGATATGTGTAGTATTCGGATTCGTATGCGCGGGGTGTGTTCGAGTTCGAGTTCGGGTTCGGGTTCGTGTTGGAGAGTTGGTAATTCGGGGTCGGTCGGATTCGTAATAGCATTCATTCACATTCAAGAGCAAGAGCAAGATGAGCAGCGCAAGATGAGCGTATGCACACAGGCACCGGGGGAACGACTCACCACTTCCCGTCGCACTTTTCGCACAGACGGCCGATTGCTGGATTGCGAGCGTTAATACAAACATGGCTGACTCGAATAATGCGTACCGATGCCTGGCTGCCTGCGGCACATAATCAGATCTGCATTAGGGTTAAAAGAGAGTATAGGATTAGAGTATGTAGGGTGCGCACCGGGGTGGTGCTTGGACATGGTGTCGAGTTAAGAGTCAAGACGCGAATTGAAAAATGCACAGCACGTGACGACTTGTCGCGTCTCTGCACTTCCAGTTCCACCATGGCGTCTCTCACACCTCTACAAGAAGAGATTATCCACTCCCTGAAGCTAGACCCCATCAACCTCAACTCGCCCGCAATCAATGCGGCTGTATGGGATGCTCTTGCACTTGCATCCAGCGGCGCAACTTGAAAGACCAAGCTCGTGGAGATGGAGAGACTCGCATCAGAGACGTGGTACCTATGGTTCATGCTCAAGCGCACTCACAAGTACCGTCACCTACTCGGTATGTGTTGCATACCAGATTTCAGACGTGTTCTGTTACAGCCTTCTAGACCATTCGCGATGCGCCTAGTGTACACCGTGACTGCAAGTTTAGACAACGCTGGCGTCTTCGAGCTTCAAACGCTCACTGATGACTCTGGCAACAAAGACAACAAAACTAGATTTTATCTATTCATAGGCGCCGTGGTTGATTCTGTCGGGCCGTCCCGTCTATCTCTGTGGCTGGACAGTGCTTTCGGTCCATTGGTTGTCATTGCAGAAGACTATCTAGGCGACCCGTGCATGCTGATAACTTGCAGCCTGATTGCTTCTAATTACCGCTTTTGTATATGCAGAGCTAATACTCCAGCGGTTCTCCGTTTCCAAGTCTGAAGCGTAATATCGCCGACTCGGATTCTCCTCAAGATCAAAGCGACCAAAGGCACGTTTTTCGCGAGGTATGTTTCAGGTTCTTCTGCGTGCATTTTGTGTTTCATCAACTCTACAGCCATGGAGTCGATGAAGCGCGTCAGGACCCTCCGGGACGAACCAGCTTCCCCCGACCTGCTCTCAGGGCGGATGCTCTGGACAGCCTTTGTGGGCTCAGGATTCGAGGAAGCTAAAACAGTAGGTAACGTGGAAAGTTGACATGCTCCTGTTTAATTGACATTCCCGGTTCGCAGGTCCCTGGTGCTGGTCTGACAAGTTGGACATGTCAAAAGGCAGCATTTTCTCTCGATTTCGCATCTACATATGTTGACAGCCGTTCGCGCCTTTTCTCGGCCTCATCAAATTTCCCCGGTGCTGCCTTCGTCCCTGCCGCTCATGCCCGGCTCTTGGATCGGCGACGAACCTACGATTTCTGCTGTAGCTCTGTCTCTCCAGCTCAAACTTATGCCGCTCCGTCGTCGCCCAAATTCAACTCAAGCACTGGATAGGAGCACATATTCACGCTTTCGAAGGTCCAGAGGAAACGTCAAGCTCCATCACTTCTGCCCTTTGATATCCTCCCAACAACGCCATAGTTGACTATCCCTTGTACTCGAGGACATCTCTGTAGAAAACCCACATCCCAGAACAAACTTGTGGCCTATCCCTCAATGTAACCTGTATGCAACACCAGCCACCGAGTCCTCCTAGACAAACCACTTGTAATGATATAGTTAGACATATGTAGCACGAGACGCAATGCATATTCAAGTATGCACATGGCGTGCATTATACTCCGCGACTTTTTAAGTTTTATCAAAGTGCGCGACGGTCGAGTTCGGAAGTCAGCTGACCGCGACAGGAGCCGCGGCCGCCCGGCGCTTAGTCTGAGATTCTCTGAGTCTCTACGCTTTATCGATACCGGCTCGTTCCTCGTTCGATACGATACCCGGCGCCCGCACTTTTTCAACTTTAATCAGCCAACAGCAACGCAACCCGCAGCCAAAACAATGCGAGTCAGAGGAACATTCATTCACACTCAGCACCTTGGAAGTCTCGAAATCCTCCATGACTATTTATTGGGTCGGTTTTCATTCGCATGTCCCTGGAATCATCTGAGCGTGAAGCTAGTTACCAACAGCTCAGGCTTCATAACGCATTTTCAGACAGCTCAGTCCGCTGAATCGCAGGCGGTGCTCGACTCCGACGTAGAGCCTTGCCTTACTTTGCCAAATGGACGGTTTATCATCCCGAACTTCGTCGACCTTCATCTCCATGCTCCACAGTTCCTTTATCAAGTATACCACGTCCTTACAGTATCCCTGGTCCTCTTCTGATTCCAATTGAAGGGCAATGGTCTTCACCTGCCACTGATGGAATGGTTGAACGAGTACGCTTTCAAGGCTGAGGAAAGACTGGACGGGGACCCGGTACTCGCTCGGAAGGTCTATACGCGCTTGGCTCGACGTCTTATCCACAAAGGAACGGGTACGGTATTGCTTTTTGGGACTATCAAGGAAGATACCAAGTACGCCTGCTCCTCTTCGACCTTATTGTCTCACAATTGGCGGTGGCCACAGTCTGGTTCTTGCCGAAGTAATGCAGGCCGCTGGATTGAGGGCATTTGTAGGAAAACTGTCAATGGATATCTCATCGCGACCCTCTTATACCGAGTCCTCGGCGCAAACTTCGCTCGAAGCCGCGCAGTCCTTTGTAAACAAATGCCGGAATCTGACTTCTGGTTTGCCCATTCACGAAAGGCTGGTGGAGCCTGTGTTGACTCCTCGTTTCGTGCCAACATGCTCGGACGAGTTGCTCGTTGGCCTGGGGAAATTGTCGGCGACTGAGAACCTCAAGATTCAAAGTCACCTCGCCGAGTCACTCGATCAGGTAGAATACGTCAGAAAGGACCGAGGAATCGAAGATATACAAGTTTTTGATCAGGCAAGTACACGTTAAAGCTTTCGAGTCCACCATTTTGAAGAAAAACTACACAGAGTGGGCTTCTGACACCGCGGACGATCCAAGCACACTGCACATTCCTGGACGTGCCATCATTCAAGCATGTGCACTCCTGTGGGACTGCTATAGCTCATTGCCCGTTATCCAATTCCTACTTCTCCGCGGAACCTTTCCGGCTCCGCGAGGCTTTGGATGAAGGAGTCAAAATAGGACTGGGGACGGACATTGCCGGTGGATACAGTTTAGATTTGATGAATTCTATGCGACACGCCGTCTCGATCTCTAGGATGCGTCAAGGCTCGAAGATCATGACTGGTCCGGCAGGCAACGATGGAAAAACGCTCGCAATCGACTGGCTTGAGTCATTATTTCTTGCAACAAAGGGGGGTGCTACGGCTTTGGGATTGGCTACTGGTGTCTTCGCTGTTGGCTTACCTTTCGACGCCCAAGAAAGTAGGCTTCAGTTTATTCAATGCCACTCACACCATCTAATTGGCTCTTAGTTTGTCTATTCGATTCACAGGGGACTGGTGTAGGCGCTCTTGACTTCTTTGATCAAGAAGACGGTGGTGATACTACGGCAAACCCGCGAATAACAATTGAGATGGTGGAGAAGTGGTGGTGCATTGGAGGAAATCGTGTTGGCATGTGGGTGCAAGGCGCCAAGTTAGACAGCTCCCCTCTTTGAGCGATTAGGGACCATCGATCGGCTGGTCCTGGGACTTGTCGTCGTTCGCTGTAGTACACGTTGTTTCAATGAGTTGTAAGAGTAATTGCGACTTCCTTCTCCAACACCATGACGGACACCGTTATACCATCGACGAAAATCACCATCATACCCGAGCGAAACAGAGGGAATCCTTGGTTTGAAGACGGAAACATCATATTAATGTCGCAGGATCTGGCCTTTAAAATATATAAAGGGATGGTTTCGCAACACTCAGCGATATTACGGGAAATGGTCGAGAAAGGAGGGACAGAGGTTATTGACGGGTGTCCCGCAATCCAACTCGACTCGAAGGATTCTACACCCGACATATCAAACTTCCTGATGGCGATCCACGGATGCGAAAGGTGGGAAGAACCTTCCGTACGCCTTCAAATCTTCACCACATACATACAGATCCTTCCAATTGACTTGCAAGCAAGATGTTATGGTCCTCGTAGGGGTGCTTCGCATTGCTACCAAATACAGAGCAGACGCGCTGCGACAACGGGCTCTATTCCCCCTCAAACGGCTATACCCCTCGAAACTCTCGCAGTGGGACGAACAGTTCGAGAGCAACTCGATGATGTGGCACCTCGACCCCGTTATGGTGGTGAACGTCGCACGCGAGCTGTCTGCCTTGTCGATATTGCCGGCGGCGATGGCTTTTCTCGCGAACAGCACGCTCGCGCAGGAAGCATTCGGCGCGTCCATATTGCAAACCCAGCCGCTACGCTTCTCGCCGGGCTTGCTGAGCGCGGAAGACCTAAAGGCGTTCGCGCTGATGAAAGAATACAACCACGGCTCGATAGCAAAGACGCTCAGGTTCATCCGCGAGCAGGGCAAAGAGCGTCACATGTCGTGCGAAAGACTGCATACAACGGACGGGTGTTCGTCAAAGTTTACCGGGATGTTCGTAGCCCTTTCGGTGATGGCTGCAACATCAGAAGCCCCGGCTGGCTACCCAAGCTTCATCGTCGCTGCACAGGGAGTACTGCAACGAGAGGATTTATGTGGAAGCTGCCGCGACACGGCCGATGCGGGGCTAGATAGAAGACGTCGAGCGTGGTGGAGAGGCTTGCCAGAAGCGTTGGGATTCGCGGGATGGGACGATATTCGGTTACGGTAGGATGGAGTACCATAGCACAACTACATCAGCTTCAGCGAAGACACATATGTAACACTTTGATTAATAACGTACTTTAGCTATTCAGATCCATCGCTACCATCTCTTCCCAAGTTGGCAAGCCGAAAATTGACGGTAGTTCGTTCCAGGTTTTTTCCCTCAACGTAGCGACTTCTTGGGCGAAAGCGCGACGGCATAGACCGCATACGGAGGCTTTGGGGTCTTCTGAGAGATCCGTAACTGCTTGGGACATGTAATGCAGAGGTCCTGTTCGAGTGATCCACGAGCGGCTTAATCGAGAGGATAGTCTTGCAAATCCCTGAGTACAGGCTGGCCCCGTTGGGCATGTCTTTAAAGCAGTCCGAGTACCACAGAAAGACCGGATAAAGTTGAGAATGATGTCCAAACGTTTTTGGAACATGAGTGTATAATTCTTCAGGTCCGAGGGGGAGAGGATAGATGATGGCCGAGACGGATGCTCAACCTGAGTAAGTTTGGGATGGTCGGCTCTAAGAAGGTCATCGAGTGGGTACAAGCTAAGGAAATAAATTGTTGACGGGATTAGAATGCGAACATTCACCTCTCTAGCCAAGTTGACAACATGGAGAGGGTGGACCCTTGGGTACGAGAGCCCGTCGACCAAGGGAGATCGAAGAGCAGCCTCAACCATCTCATCGTGGCCTTTCAAGGTGTAAGACCATGTTTGAGTTAGGTATTGAATGGCCTGAACAGCCACGACGGTTTGCGATGAGCTCGGGAACACGGGTGAAGCAGAAAGAGGTCCTCGCCTGAACACGAAGGTGCTTTATGAAGTACTTGCTTGAAAGGCGGAGAATGCCGGCCAAGTAAAAGAAGTCCTCAACTTTTCCGTTGGAAAATTTGCTAGATGTTCGGAAGTACGATGAGACGCATAATATGATGATGGAAAAGTCACTGACGCGCCGTCATATAGTGCGACTATCAGGTTAGATAGTTCAGTAGGGGAATCCCACATTGGAATAACTTGACAGCCATCCATTGTTTCAACGTCGTCGGTCAGTGGTTGAGGGACGAGAAACATCGACTCGAAGACCTCCGAATGCCTAGCCATAACACTCCGGTGCACACGAAATGCAGTTGGGCGTGCCACTGGAGATTCAACTGAGGCTGTTACGAGGACGATGTTTCCGTCGTCAAACCAGGGCTGTTTGACTCTGGATAAGTGAGGACGCGCGTGGTTGGGTTATTTAAGCTCACCTCGCCGCGTTTCGAGTCCATGAAAGCAACAAGCAAGCAAGGATCACAAGCGCTTAAGCTGTTTATTCCTATTTCTCTACACCCTCCAACGGCGCAATATTCGGGCACGGCGAACATGACGGACACCCCGCGGACGCGCTCTCGGACTTCTTCGCGGACGCAGCTGGCAAGGTATATATATATACCGCCATCCGATAACCCATCTTACATTTGAGTTACAGATCCTCTCCTTCTCGCCTGGCTATACCTCCCGCCTTACGCCCCTCGCCGTCTCTCTCCAATCTCCGCGTCCACAGCTTCGGCGCTGGATCATCTACCGTGGCGACATCCGAATCAGCCCCGACAATAACATTTCAGTCTCCTCCAAATCCCGCTCTCGACAGCACGGCGTCTTCCGTCGTCAACTTGGACCTGAACGAGGGCATCCTCATACAGGATGTGGATGTAGAAACAGATGCCACTGACGGTGAAGAGATCACCGTTATGGGGATTGTCAACACCACCGATGAGGCCTCCAAGAAATCTCTTCGTGATCAGCTTAGAAGGACTCTTAGCCACCGACCTTCCAGGCCAGGCAAGCTGGTTCTTCCCGCCCCACTCCTTCCTTCTAAATGCGTTCACCACTAGACATGATATCCTCCCGTGCGCGGCGCAAGGGAAGACACATAGCCGTGCACGAAATTACACCTGAATCAGGTACGCCTGTCGTGTATCTTTTTCAGGCTTTGGTACTGAATACTCCGGCTCCAAGGGTCCCGCTATCTCCCTCGTGAATACTTTATTCTGACTGATGCCGGGAAACCGGTATTCACAAGGCATGCGCCCCTTTGCTCCCGAGCTTGCTTCGACTTACTGTTTCTATTCAGTCGTCCAGGAGGAGAAGATTCTGAAAATATGACGTCCACCATCGGTATTATGCAGGCTCTGATCTCAGTCTTCATCGACGATGGGGATAAAATCCGCTGCATAAACGCCGGAAGCACTCGTATCACGTTTGTCCTGCGGGCGCCACTGTACTATGTGTGCGCCTCTTCCTGGGGAGAGCCTGAGTCTGTCGTAAGCATTTCGAGATGGACGGACAACGCTCCACTGATATTGGTGAAGGAAGACACGCTCCCATTTAGAATATCTTCATCTACAGATCCTGAGTATCGTCACTGCTGCACAGCTGCGCCGAGTATTCGAACGACGAACAAATTTTGACTTGCGGCGACTGTTGAATGGTACTGGCCTAATCATTTTGTAGCCGAATACCGAGGACTAATAATCATTTACTGTAGGGGCGGAAACGTTCCTTACTTCCTTATTGGCTCGTCTCGAGTTTGACCTCGCAATGGCCACCTCTTCCTTGCATTGCCTTCGTCTTGATGCCAGCATTCGGAAGCGTGCGGCTGACGCGCTCGTACCCCCATCCAAGATGAAGGCAAGTCCCTTGTGAAATCTTATCCAATTACTTACGCGACTATTCAGGATATCCTCTATGTAGTTCTCGTTGCGCGTGGTCGCGTGATTAGTCTTGTTCGACCAAGGAAACACTCCATACATCCTGCAGGTAGTGGCTCCCTCTGACTCGGCCAGCATGAAACTCACACCCAATACAGACATACACATCCTTTTGAATACGATCCATGCCCCATCGATTCTTAACTCGCCTGCATCAGCTTCATGGATTCCTGTCTGCCTCCCCAAATTCAATCCTTCAGGCTTCGTCAATGCGTACATTTCATTCCCGCGGAAGGATGACGGCCTCGAAGCCGAGCAACTGACACCCTCCTCGGACGCGGTGGACGAGCAAGGGGAAATTGCGACTGTCAAGTCGCGATATGCGCCCCACGCATTAGATTCTGGCATCGGATTGGTATGTATCAGTGGCGGCGGGGATTTCGAGACCATACGAAATTGGTGTGATTCCGCCACCGACAAGATGGAGAGTGATGGCACGCTCGACATCATCGCCAACGCATTTCGTTCGGGGCAGACGGAGTACTCTGTCGCAGAATTAGGCATACCCGGTCTACGCCATTTTCTCTACAAGTCGCGTGCCCAGGTACAGATTACTTGCCCGACCTTCGAGGACCCGTATGACAACATCGACGAACGCAGAAGGTATACATTACTACATTTCCGCCCGTCTACATGTGTTGAATTGGATCGCAGGCTCACTACCTTGTACCAAATTCTCCATGACGCTATTCACGCGAAGTCCGGGCAGGAAGCGACTCTCAAGTTACAGTACATACGGTCCGAAAAGGAGAGTGTCATGGGTTGGGTGGGTTCTCGCTGATGACCATTTGCACCAAGTTGACCTGTCCGAAAAGATCACCCAGCCTTTCGAGCTTTACGTGACTCTGTCTCCGCGCCTTCCCAAAAGCGCTGCTGTTGGTGCCGCAAACTCGGTGGCGCGCTGGGTAAAGAAGGAAGAGAGTCGTTTGTTCTTGCGCGACGCGCCTGTATTTTAGTTTTATGGATTTTAGATATTTTTTACAAGTAGGAGTATTGTACAGGGCTAATCCCAAACTAATCCATGTCGAAAGAAATCTTGCGGCGGATTGGAGGCGTGTCATTAGGTCCTTCTATGGCGAGTCGATCCGGGATCGGTGCATCCTCCGGGCGCCAATCCAAGTCTTTGAACAGAAAATCGTAGCTATTGGTGCTGAGCATCGCCCCCAACCTCATCGTTACGCAGATCACCATCATCCTCTCGCTCGAACCCACCATGCTCAAGAGGTTGATCAGATTCGGTCGAGTCTCGCGATTACTGCCTGCAAGCGCCATCTTTTTGTCGACAGCCTGCGTGAATAGGTGCCTCTGCTTGGCCGTCCTTTTCCGCAACCTAATAGGAATGCCTTCTGGGTTTTCCTGATGCCCTGGCGCGCCTGGCATGGTTCGGAATATGTGCTCTCCCACCACAGGCAGGCCTCGAATGACCTTGATGGCCTCGTCCAGCTCATCCGAGGTCTCGAAGAGGAACTCGATACAGCCATTTTGCCCTTCACGCTTCCACGCGATGAACTCCTTGAACAGGTCGTCCGTGTAGTCGGTGAGACCACGAACAAGCCACAGGAACTCGCTCATTTTCTTCTTGACGTCGCGAGCGCCAGTTTCCTGCCAGACTTTACAAAACTGCTTGTGCACTGGCCAGTGCGCGCGTTGGCAGTCCTAGTAGATCGATTTGACGCGTTTAGTGCGCGTCGATGGCGCCCCGCAGCGAGGAGATACTACCTTGTTACAGTAGGTGATAGTTCTAAGACGCGTCGCTCAGCCGATGCGCTAAAAAAAAGGGTTGTGAATACCTACTGGCATCTGCCACACTTGAGAAGCGATTCACGGTTTATTACGCCCAAATCCGCGCAGGCAGGATTGTTGCAGGACTTGAGCGAGCTCGGAGTGGGAGGCATGATTACCGTCACGGTCACACATCCAACTTTAAATTTTGCGATGACCAGCCTGTTGCTGAGTTTAGGTTCCAGCTCACGTCTGTGCGCCTTCGTTCCACGTATAGCACGCTCGCTGTCCACGAGGACGCGGCCAATTCCAGACCCCCAGGGTACACACCATCTGCTTCCAACAGCACCGCATGTCCCACTCATCCCGAGCGCAGACTCGATCAGCACTCCCGACGCCTTTCTCAAAGCCATAGGAAGGTCAGCGGATACGAAGCTTTCGGTGGAAAACTGGGAGGACTTCTGGAAGCAAGACGGTTCTAATCTCAAATCGGCTGGTGTGGGGGTACGGGATCGAAGGTATGTCCGCGCTGGTATTTGTAGCCGCCAGGACTTGATGGTATTGGCCAAGGTATATACTATGGTGTATGGAGAAATACCGTCAAGGACTCTCAGTTGAAGAGTTTGCCCACGACCCGAAGCCGAAAAAGACCGTCCGAGGGTAAGCGCCGTCCAAATGCGTTGTGGTAAAAACAACTCATTGCCTTCAGATGGGGCCCCACTGTGCAGAACGGAAAGCGGATACGTTCTCGACGAGACCGGACGAAATCCACGCGACGAAAGAGGTCTTCATAGCGCTATATTATTAACAATAATATTTCTGGAAGGGTGGCTATCGAGACAGGGCAAGACACGAAAGCATAGATTAAGATACAAGCTAAAAAAAGTCAATGGAGTATCAATGACCTATTGACAATTATATGTGGGTGCAAGACGAATCGGATGCAGAATGAAAGCAAGATAGCAAAGAACAAGCGATGAAGGACGAAAATGGTCATTAAAGTCGTTGACGTGGATTTCTGAAGAAAATTTAGAACCCGGAGCCATCGCAAGACGCAGTAACTCACTATGATTTTTATTTCTCGGTCGCAGCGGTAGGGCGACCGACACAAGTCACGTTAGCGTTATCGAGATGCCGTTTCAGTGCATCCCGACGGCTGAAGGTCTTCATGCAACCCCCAACGCGTTCTTGATCCAGGAAATTGTATGTGGGCACGTCGGCACTAACCCCATAATCAGCCGCCTCGCTGACGGGGACGCCTTTGCATCGCCAGCCCTCCTCGAATGCGCGCTGATGGGTTTTCAGATGGCGCTTGAAGTCGGGTAGCCGCCCGTTCTTCTGCACCCAGCCGCATACACTGCAGACAAAGTCCTCGAAGTCCTCCACGCGTTGGATTTCGGCATGGGACGCCTGCTTATTGCGCGACGGTGGGGGGATGCGAGCGCGTTTGTTGGGGTGCTCGGAGGAACTCGAGGACGAGAAACTGGCGGCAGGCGATCCCGGCGTGCGTCGGAAGGAGGCGGGGGAGGAACTGCGCGAGCGCTTTCTGGGATTGAGGGAAGGCGACGGCACATACTCGTCGTCGGTCGCGTCTCCAGTGCTTTCGCAGTCGGCATCGCGGTCGGATTCTTCATCGGCACGCGACGGACGAGCGCTCGGCCGTTGGCGACTTCGGTAAAACGGCGGCGACGGCGCAACACGGGGAGGGGGCCTGCGGGGAAGAGGCTTGTGTGGAAGAGTCGTTTCTCGGGGATTGGTGATACGGGGAGACTGTTGCCGGGGCGGCATATATGGTGTATCGTAATGTATACTGGAGAAATCGTCAGGAACGGTTTCGAATGTATAATGCAGACGCGCTTACAGCACAGAATCCGATCCATACGCGTCTGTATTCAGGTCCATTGGTTCGACATCTGAATCCGAGTCTGAGCTATCGCTCTCTGAGTCTGACTCCTCGTCATTCTTGTCGAAGCGGGGGGAAGGGGAGGAACTCGAAGAAGCCGAAGGAGCGCTATAGGTCTCTTCGACTTCGTCCTCATCATCTATTGGGAAAAGACGAGCAGCATTTTCCAGCTCTTCGTACGGGTCGCTCTGGGCCTTGAGGTTGTTGTATAGGTTGGCCAGCGATGGCCGGCGAGAGGAGACGGAGTTGCACAAAGTACTAGACATGATAGTCGCGGGGGGGAAGGAAAGTAAGGGTATAAAGAGAGAATGAACTTGCTTTATTATATACCTACAAATCCCTTTCAACGCGTCTGACCTTCGATGGTATCACTATGTGACAGCCTCGTGCCGATCCGTTCCAAAAAAGGATGAGACAAAGCACTTTGAGGACATGGCGGTGTCGGCAAAGTCCACACAAAGAGTCACCCGCGTGGACACCGCCAAAGCAGGCCAAAGCATAAACAAGAACTTCGAGGGGCAAAGCGTCGGGAGCCGCTTGGAGGTCGCTAAGGGCATCCTTGTTGAAACATTCAAGAGAACAAGGCTGCTTGTTGCGAAGATCGACGGAGGGTTTCCCAAAACGGAGTTGAGCCCAAATAAGATTGTGACTGACGTGACCTTTCTTCGATCGCGATTTTCATTTTTCGGCAAAATCCGCGTGCACGATTCCGCCTCGTGCTCGGAGAGAGAACAATGGAGAACAATGGGAGATCAGCCAATTCTTCTCGATGTCAGGTGCAGAATCGAGATTTACAGCACTCGAATGATGTCATACACAAAAAACACAGCATACAGAATTTTAGATACTCATGTCGCTTCGTCGTGGAGAAGCACGTACTCTCTCGTGGATTGCCCGAATTTAATGACTGGGAAACTTGAGCAGCGTGTCAAAGATACACGAGAAGGAGCCTCACCATCACTGGCCTTGAGTTCATAATATCGTGAAACAGGGATAGCTTGGTCATTGACATGCGTCCCGTTAGTAGATTCAAGGTCTATGATGAATGGCCTGTACGGACGGTAAGCCAAAGGCTAGGAGAACAGAGAGTCGCTACCGACTTTACAGATCCATTTGACACACCGAACTCGTCCTTTTGCTGTACGAATCGGTCTGCAACATCAACGTTAGGAGGAACAAAGAAAACAAGATCGACGAGCTTACACTGGATAACGGCGTGTTGTTTAGAGCACGAGGGATGATCCACGGCAATGTCTGCGACGAGGCGGTCTCTGCCAATTAGATATGCGCTCTGGCGATGAATGTGAAGGAGCTCTGTTGCGCGTGAGTCACTTTCCACAGTTACGGAGAGATTACATCTCACCGACTTGCTCGCTGCCCTTGAAAACATAAAGCCTCCAACCGAGAACAGGTTTCCTTGCTTCCGGAGGTTCGTTATATTTGAGAACGGTGCTATCTCCATTTACAGCCTTGACAGTGTTCGTCTCGGCCGCCAGAAGCCCTGACGGTGCAAAATCTGGTTTCGCCTTGCTCGCCGGGGAAAGCGAGCGCGACTGAGATCCATGTGGAGAGACTGGACGCGAAGATCGCCGAGCAGGTGATGCTGACCGTCGAGAACGAGGATTTCTGTCTCTGTCGCTCTCTCTTCTGTCGTATCTGTCCCTGTCCTTCGCGCGCTCTCGTTCACGGTCACGCTCCGAGTAGTCGCGGCGATCTCCACCGCGCCTGTCGTCCCTATCGCCATATCTTTCTCGGGAGGGATACCCTCTGTCTTCCCCTTGATTTCGCCGCCCAGCCCTGTCATCGCCATAGCGTCTACCGCTTCCACGACTGGATTCTGGTCTCTGAAGCGAATCGCGGTTCCTGTGTGGAGGAGGGGATGCCGACCTTCCAGGCATGATGATCCACAAACAGAGGTTTTCAGGGGAGCACCTCAGCTAGCAACAAGGCACAGATCTGTGTGAAAGGCGAGGCAAAATGCTCGAGTCCGAGACTCCGAGGTGAACGCTGAGGGCAAACGCTACACGTGACAAAGATCAGCGCGCACGTGGCGAGTCGCGTCCAATTCGCGTCGATTCTTCGATCATGACGCGTCAGTCGTCAATGAAAGAGTGAACATACCCTCGAAATGTATGGAAAAGACGTGCTCAGGTATGTCCGGTAACAAGGTCGAATGTGTGCGGGATTCAGCGACGCCTCAATCATGAACAAAAGACCTTGGATATGAAACAGAAAGATTTACAGCGGATGCAATGACTTGCAGCGGCGGGGAACTATTAACTATCACGCGTAAAACGCTAGAAGCCTCTCTCATGGTATGTAGCAACTCGATCGCTGAAGATTTTCAGCCTGCTTAATTTAATTAGATGCATATCATGATGAAGTAGAATTGAAGTGGAATATTAATGGAGCATTACTAATTATGGATTGAGTATGTATCAACGACTACCGTCCGACAATTGACTGGACCACCGTGCTTAGGTCGGCAATATGGAGCAAAATAAAAAAATTCTCACAGAAGCGCTGGGAATGATGCGCGCCCGCTGGCGACCATTGCATAATATTAGATGGCAGCAAGACCAGTAGTTGTATTACAACTTGTGTACCGTTGTATGGCGATCCCGACCAAGCTGTAGATCCGGATCGGGGGTATACCCTCTGATCATCCTTCGGCATGCACCGCTTTGCGGCGCATGATCGTTGTCATTGATTGGTTTGCCCATCCCTTGGGGTGTGCCTTGTGTTACAATAATAGAACCCGTCCGAGCCACACTTCATTCAGTGCGGAGATAAAACACACGACAACCGGGAGCGTGCTGTGGCGAAGAGCCAGAGTATGAAAAAGGAGCACGAAAAACCACCGGGATGGAGCACGGGATGCTCCCCGCAAATATATGCTTCGCCGATAATCTGCAGACCAAGTGCGAAGCAGAAGACGTCAACCGCGCGTGATTCGTGGAGAAGCCGCCGGGACGTAGGTCCGGTTCTATATGTAGCTGTCGAACTTGAAGGTGTTGCCCATATCCGTCGATAATGCTCCCGGGAGGAACTAAGGTACGTAAGCCAGATTGGGTGCAATAGATGCTCGAAGAGGCAAGAGAGCTTCGGCGGAAGTGAGAAGCAAGTGATTTCCGCGGAATTTGCGCAAGAGATCATGAGAGCTGAGGGCTTGAGTGCGTTCAACGTCGGTGATAAAGTACGAGTGACCGTGGCTTTGAGATTAAAAAATTAAATAAATTCAAGTATTAGACTAAAAATGAACCCCAGAAAAATAAAGATACGTCGTCCCGGGTCGTTAGGTGCAGAACACTGATCCTATGAATATCCCATTATATGGTCTAAAGCAAGTCAGAAAATGAAACAGAGAGCAACGTAAATCTAACCCTAAGTGGTTGAGGATGTTTCCACTCAAGATCGAGGGGACAGTCTTGATCTGACACTGATCATCGGTAGCATCGTCGTTGCCTAAAATTGAGAAGGGTTTCAGGGAACAGGAGCATCAGGGAAAGAGGTAATCGAACCTGGGCACGCCACAATCTGCTTCGTGTCGTCATCTACGATGTGCTAGAAAAAGAGAGGTAAACCATGATCACTTTATTTATTCTGATGCACGAACGATTTCGCCCTGAGGGTGAGAGAATCCCAAAAATCTGCCGGGGACAATGGGGACCAAGTCCTGCAGTTGGTTTCAGTCAAGAAATTCTGATGTTCGATGAAAACGAGCTAACGTGCTGATTGTTGACCCGTTTAAAGTCGGTGACCTATGTAAAGAGAGATGGAAGAACAGCTGGATGAAAAAGGCTAATGCACCCACCTGAGAATCAAAGAATTGGACAAATTCTGAGTTGCCGACGCGGGGAGTTCCGTAGGTGACAGCGTTCACACCGACAGTGGTCGGGAGATTGAGTCTCAGGGAAAGTGCGTCGAGCTCCGCAAGGGCACCTCCCAGGCTGTGTCCGACCTACGTACAAGAGTCATTTTCTGCCGACGAGGGGGAAAAGAATAAAGTATTTTTACAACTGTCACTTGAGTAGCGCCTTTAGCCGCAATCAAGCGCTTCACCTCTGCTTGGATTTCATCTGCCGTGAGGGCATGCTCGTCGCGGAAACCAGTGTGGACTTCGATTCCGGACAAATCACCCGGGAACAGGGTAGAATTCAGTTCGCCTTTGAAAACATTGAGATCGGTGAGATCTGACATCCTGTCAATTGTTTCGGTCAATAAAAACGTGGTGTTAATGTTTGAAAAGGATCGGCCCGCTGCGCACAATTTTACAGGATCCGTTCCCTGGTGGCTTACTATCACACTGTTGCTTTTAGGGTAGTAACCAACGAAGACTGAAAATAGACGTCAATCATACACATACTGCTTTGGTAGAAAACTATACGTACAGAACTGGACCGCATTTCCCATTCCGCCAGCCAGTGTGGCCTGGAAGTCGGGGTTGGCATCACAGGCCTCTGAAAATTACAAAATTCCAACATATGAAAATTGTGAGGGTCATTTATACGTACGACCGCAGTCCCATGCCATCAGTTTGTCCACCGGACCTGTAGGAATGTGAGCACCTAGAGAAATAAAGCTCCGAGGGTATAGATATATTCACAATAAGCCGCCTAGAGAAATTATAAATAAATCAGACGCCTTGATGTATATACTGACCCGGGCAAACTGAGTGAACGAGTCCAGTGCGGTCAGGTCGTCGGCAGTGAGTGTGGTGAGTGTCGATGGTGCCGCCCTAGCCTTGGGCCGGAGGAAAGGCGAAGGCGCTCCGAGGACAGCCGTAAGCGCCGTGAGGAGAACGAACGAAAGGGGGAACATCTCAGGAAAGTCTAATTAAAGAAAGTGTGAAAAAAATGTCGTCAAGACAAGGAATCTGGTCCAAATAAAATGTTGAAAGCGAGGGAAGAAAAGAAATAAAGAGAGAAAGATACAGGCAACGACACGACCATATATGTTCAAGGTGATCGGTGATCAGTGGCGGTTCACCATACTTGTGGTTCCAGTGATGGAATATCAGCGGTAAAACATGGAGGACAGAGGTTGGGGCAGCGTATGTATCAGCTGAGTAGACCAAAGGACTCTGCTAAAGAACAAAACTCGTATAGGATTGGATTTGGTGGTATTGGAGTTGTGACCCCTGTCGGATCCACGTGATCTCTGAATCCATCGTCAAACCAACGGCCTCTTGGCGATCCCACGATTTCAACGGGGTCCTCCGGGCTTCGGTAGGCTGTGATGCTGATGCAAGACCCTCGCTGGTTAGACGGTGCCAAAGCAAGACTTCGGCCCCCGACACGGCCAGTCGTGTTTGGCAGTCGCTGGGCATCCATTCCCCCATGCGTATCCAAATGATTGGAGTAAGAGCAATCGGACAGATTGAGTACCGTAGCCACGCGAACTTACGAAAGATTCAAACGGCCGATTCGATGCTATTCACTTGTTATAAACACATCACCCAGCCAATCACCTGCGTCTGTGCCCTATTTATCCCTAGACAACCTACCGACTTCTATAAAGTGCCACTTTGTCCCTCAATCATTTTTATCACGTCCCCCGAGCTTGCTCCACCATTCAAATGTTTTCGCTCAGACCTCGCGAGGATCCCCAGGACGCCTATGTTCGCAGCAGGGCAAACCTGGGCCAGCTCCCTGACGACAGATTATATGCCCAGCAGCACTCCATGGCCCGCAATCACCCATATTCCCCCGTCGACGACATGTCTGGACACTTCGGTCAGAGGCGGTTCGTGTCTGGAAGCCCCAGCACCCGTTTTCAGGACCACGGCGATTATTCTATCCCTCAAGGTCTTCCGACCGGGCCTGCCGGAAGAGTGGGTGAAATGTCGCGAATAGATACCTCTTCGCCATATCCCCGACGTGAATCCCAACTGAACAATCAGCCGGTCTCGGCAACATCATTGGACCTTTCCGGCGACTCTGAGGCGTGGTCACCGACCCAGTCCTCCCGGCCCAGAAAATCCCGCCGCGAAAAACCGCGCATCGAACTCGCGCCCGACCAGCCTCCCACGACCCAAGGCAAGCCCCGAGCACGGGTCTATGTTGCGTGCATCCAGTGGTACGTACCTTTTTTTTTCTGACTAACAAACGGGATTTTTTTTTCTTACGCGGTGCCACAGTCGGACTCGCAAAATTCGCTGCGATGGTGCTAAGCCCATTTGTCACAATTGCGGTAAACGTGCTAGTGGAGGCACCGATTGCAATTACGACCCATTACCCAAGCGCCGTGGACCCGACAAGACGCCTGGAGCACGCCAGCGCGTCGCCCGAAAATTAAATGAGGGTGGTACTCGGTCTCGACGTCGAGCCACGTCGTCCGGCACACAGGACTATTCTCCTGAAAATAACGGGACACAACTTCCACCCTTCTCGTTCCCGTCTCCGTCTTCTAGCGCGAGCGACACTATGCAATCACCGCACCAGGAGTTTATAATGTCTCCGCAGGATGCTCGCATGAACCCGTCGTACATGAATACATGCAACTGCCATGGGCTACCCCACTGTCCATCACCGCCAGCTCCCAGTCCTCTCGAGCATACGATCCCGGGCTCTCAGGTAGGTAATATCTCGTCCTCCCAACCCTACTTTAGTAGGAGCTGATTTGCTGAACATAGATTTCAGTTTCATATGACAGCCCATTGAACATCGTATTGGCGTCCCCCCTGGAAGCGTCAGCCTCCTGCGCTTTCATAACCGAAGAAGATGACAAAAGCGAGGCTCAAGTAGTGCGGCGAAACGATATCACGATCGCTAGCCAGCCATCACTTGATTTCTCGCGGCGCATCTGGTGGGATAGCCTCCTGACCCTCTACCTGTCGCCCACATCTGTTCGCCTCGAATCTCTTTCCACTTCTCAACGGGATGACGCATCGCACCGCATAACATCAGACCTCCGCTTCCTCTTTCGTACCTCCAACTACTGGTTCTCCTTTCTTCACGCCCCCACCTTCTTTAGCAACTTTTATGATTCTTCCAAGAGACAGCAAGTCCAGCCTAGCCTGATATTATCCGCGCTCGCCATGTCGATTTTCTGGCAGAGTTCCGAGATCGGTCTAGGTCGCCATGGAAGAGAGCGAGCACTCAGATTCCGGGATGAGGTTCGGGAGCCCTTTCTTTTAATTTCCATAGACTGATCCTCGACATCATTAGGCGCAGAGCGCTTTGGAGGCTAGTTTCAATGCCGGATGGGTGGACGATGGCTTAGCCCAGGCGGCATGGGTAAGCACAAATACATATCTCCGCTCTCTCGCGCCGACCTGTCCTGCCAGATCCTGGCCATGTTTGAGATCTGCGCCCACCCTCACCACTCCACCGACCGGTCATCATCTGCGATGATCATGCTCGACTCGATTATCCGCTCCCTCTCCTTAACAATGGTGGATGTCAACGATCCCCACACTTCAACCTTCTCGCCTGGCAAAGTCCCGGCAGTAACCTCCGCTCTCCAAGCTGCGCGACCAAGTCCCGGTACGATGCACAATGGGCACAGTCCAGAACGCCCCGGCTACATTGTTACACCATCTTTGCCGGTTGCCAATGATCGCGGATGCATTTGTAACTCATTAACGCTAGGGGAACAGTGGACGCCGGCCTTCGAGCATACTCCTCTTTGGACTCAGACCCCCGGCTGGAGCGCGTCTTGGTCTGAGGCTGAGATCAGAAAGGAGTCATGCCGCCGACTGTGTTGGAGCTCTATGACTCTTGCTGCAGGACATAGTGCTTATTCCTCCGCCAACCGAGGCCACAGCGTCGATCTATTCATCTCCGACCCTTCGAATGTAAGCGAGCTTGTTCTTGATCATTCTCCTGTGTTTACAATTTCGACAGTATGCTCTTCTGTTTTCTGGAGAGGCTATGGTCCATTCGCCCTCATCCAAAGACACCATATGGGCCCTGTACGACCGCTCGTTCCTCTTGTGGCACGCCTGTATCAAAATGCGAAACAACACCACCGCTGCTGTGACCGACAAAGGCCAGTTTGCGATCAAGGCTTGGCTAGAAGCCGACGCTATCGAGGAGGCCCTGAATCGGCACACATGTGGTATCGAGAAGGCTTTCGTATTCCAGGGTCGGGAGTATATTTTCAAGTGAGTCGTCGTCTTCGCAGCCTACCAACCACAAACTGATTTTGCTAAAGCACCCGCATGTGCATCACGTATGACTTCCAGCGTTTTGTCCCCCTCGTCTCAGCGTACGGCTCCCATCTATCTTCTTCATTCTCCATAGTGAACTAAAATGGCTCCAGAAACGTTAATGGACTGTTCCACCGACACAAAGCCGAGGAGTGGTGTATGTTCTCTTCGTATTTCTATCTTCAGCTACTGACAACCAATTCAGTATCGCACCAAGCCACTGTGGCACAACAGTTCATGAGCGGGTTGCACACTGTCACTGGCAACTCCAATAATGATTTGTCCCGACGACCTTTCTACGTACTCTGGTTCATGTCCCAAGTGTCCAGGTTCGTATTTTTGAACCTCCATTCGGACGCTTTACTTAACCAGAATCCAGGGGACTGATCTTGTGGCAATGTGACAACAGCATGACGGTTGCCCTCGACGTCTGCAAAAATCTTTTGGCCCCCATTGACTAGTATGCGATGCCCTGCCGATCAATGACGGCCGTACTGATCTTCTCTGTTTTTAGTTTGACTGCATTGTGGCCATGTGCGGGTAAGGAATCATGCTATCAGGTCCATTTTCGGTATGCTCATCTCCTCTCAGAACAGCGATATCGATACGAGTCTCTGCGAGACCGCCTTCGTGACGCCTGCGACATTGCTGGGGTCGCACCTCCTCCCCCGCTAAATCTGAGTTTGCCTGCCCCGTCCATCGATGAATTTTTGTAGCCTTTCAATTTTTATTTCCCTAGTGTCAATGTCTCGGACCTTGTACAACAGTTTTCTGTATCTCTATGTAGCTTACTAGTGACTGGGACAAAATTAATGTTAACTGACTGGAATTGCCATATTCGGAATGTTGCGTTATTATTGCTCGGAGCCACCACCCGACTCGTTTTTTGTCTTTGTTTCCGTTCTTCATGGCGGACCCCAACTTTATCGACGCACCTACTCCTCCGATATCTGTGGAACCTCCGTTACGTTCGCAGCAGTTAACCCTCAAGCGAAGCGCATCCGCCTCGTTTAACGACGTGCCAGACGAGTCAGTCAGTCGAAAGAGGATGAAAGAAGAACACGACGTCCCCGAACAAGCTGAAGGAGCTGAAGGAGCCATAGTCCCGGCAGACGACTCCGCGCTCGCTGAACAAATAGCTCAAGAACTCCAGTGCGGCTGCTGCTCCGAGCTGGTCTACCGACCTGTGATTGTCGCTCCCTGCCAGCATTTTTTCTGCGGAAGGTAGGCAATTCCAACTATCGGTTCGCTACAGCTCGCTGATCTGCTTGGGGCTCAAGCTGCTGCGTGCTCTGGATTCGTGTGAGTGATTTTGGCTCCATCACGGCTGCACTGCGGGCGCTCGCGTGAAGCGCCACTGTCGTTGTCCACGCGTTTCTGCGCGTTCTTGGGTACTATTCTACACCCCGGCTTCGCATTTCCACCCTCCAATGACGGCCTGGAAAGCGCTAAGATACTGATGTACTTTATTGCAGAACGGTGGGACCAACTGCCCCGCTTGTCGTGGACTATCCACGAGCGTGACTCCCTTCCGTCCCTTGCAATCCGTGCTCGATATTCTGCTCCGCGCCGCCCCACACAAGGCACGCACCGAGCGCGAGCGCCAACAAGCGGACGAGATTTACACGGGCACATCCATGCGTGTACGTTATCCGACGACCTCCCTTCGCTCTATATCTGACCCAGACTTTCATTTTCAGCTTCCTACTCCCAGAGAGGCATCGCCGGAACCAGACATCAACCCGAGTGACTTCGTTCGACCTTGCCCGAATTGTACATTGGGCAATCCGTACGGGTGGAGATGCCCTCAGCCGATAGTCGATCCCAATGTCGATCCCGATCACGCCTGGCTCGTGGAAGACGGGACGCCACCCGGGCATGCCTTATGCGGGAACTGTGAAAATCTGCTCGCGCTGCCTTCGCCTTTGACGACCAAATGCGACTTCTGCCAAGTTTCCTTTTGCGGCATTAATATCCAGGGACGCTGCATTGCCTCACCCGTCCTGTCCCAACAACCTCATGCGCTGTCCGACGTCGGTGATCTCATCCAGTCCTCTGCCGTCTACGAATGCTTCAACAGCAACACCGTCGAGGTTGAACTCATGTTGGATTACCTCACCGCTCAGAGAATAACTCCGCGCCACATTTATCGCGAGGTATGCGAACGATTTTGCTTTCGTTTACTTAACCTCAATATCAACTTATTTGGCCAGATTGTGACTCACATTCAAGCGCAACCGGGAGCATTCAACCCGTTGGTACAGCTAGAATTGTTCGTCGATGTCCATGGAGTCCCCGGCGGGGCGGACCCGGATCCAGAAGCCCCTCGCAATAGGATATGTAGACAGTGTGCTGCTGAGGTGTTCCTTTATGGTCTGCGAGATTGGTTCCTCCGCGAACGCCAGAAAGGCTTTTTAGAGGAGTCTGTGCTCAGTCGCAAGGATTGTGAGGATGGCGCCGAGTGCAGTCGCCAGAGGGATCTCGGTAGGTTTCCACGGTGCTTCCCCTACACTAGCTCTGACCCTCTTGCGTTTTCGCTCAGCACACGCAAGAGAATGTAAAGCTTGCCCGTTTCCCTCATTATCACACGCGCTGACGATTGGGCAGTTAACCATATGATTCTTAATGCTCTTCCAAGCCAGCCCGAGCTCCGCGACAGCTCGCCGGCGGGGGAAGTAGCTCCACCTCCTGACGTCCCCGCACCGTCTTCGGGTATAGACACACCAGAAGAAGCCGCTCCTTCCTCGGTGGCAATCACCTTTACCGGCGGCCCTGCTGCTGATATTCCCATCATTCACGATACATCTGACGTCCCTATGGAGCCATAAGACTCCTGTACTATTCCATCGCATTTTATGTTTCCTTCCACCTCAAACGGCAATTCTATCAATAGTATCGGTCCAGCATCGGTCCTGCAACTTCTCGTACATGTATTAAATATCATATCAAGGCGGCGTGGTAGCTGACGGAGAGTATTGGGACGGAGGAAGGGGAGGAGTGGGTCGAGTGGGCCATGCTTAATTAGACTTGTAACTATTAAATGGTAGAACGATATTTTGGAGATGATATGTCCTTCGGGGCTTGTGGCGGATCAGGCGGGCTTGGCCTATCATCATCAACTCTAAAAGTCTAAGTAGGTCGGCAGCAGTGACGGAACCAAATTGCTCGGCGTCTTGGCGATTTTCATGCACAAGTTATTAGACTCATCTAAAGCCTGGACACAGATACATACTAGTCAGTACGAAAATAAATACAACAAAGGCAATAAGGATAGCAACACTAAATGTGACAACGCGAATACATTCGTACAGCTGAGGATAACCAGCGAAGAGTCAGATGTGTGAGATTAACTGGATACTTGAGAATGAACCACGACCCGACGCAAAAAAAAAGGTTCAAAGAGTGATCCTCATCCCCACCACGCCGCCATACATGGCCGCGGGCTCCTTGTTCCGCTCCTTCGACTTGGTCGACGTCGCGTCCGCGTCCTCACGCGCCTTCTGCGAGCGCTCCCGCAGTGTCCGCGCAAGCTGCTCCGTGCGCGCCTTCGCCGCCTCCTTCTTCCGCCGCTTCTCCTCCGCCTTCTGCGCCTTGGGGTCCAGGAAGAGCTCGCTCTTCGCGGGCGACGTCGGCGACGTGGGCGACGCCTCCGGGTTCTTGCGCGTCAGCAGGCGCGAAAACGCGCCGCTCGCGCGCGGGGCGACGGTCTCCGCGTCCGACGGCGTCGGCGACAGCGCCCGCGTCCGGGTTCGCGTCTCTGCGCCCGCAGGGGGCATCGTCGCCGACCGCAGCTCCGTCTTGACGCGCGGCTCGGTCTTGATGAGCGGCTCCGTCTTAGCGGCGGGCGTCACCCACTCGACGCGCGACTTTTGCGTGGGCCAGGGCATGCCATCGAGCGTGCCAGGGTGCATGTTGCGCGCCTCGAACGCGTCCTCGTCCGCGTCGGCGTACCGCTCCTCGATGCTGGGCAGCGCGTGCGGGCTCTCGGGCGAGAGCGGCGTGAGAGGCGACGCGTACTCGTTGCGGCTGCTCGCCTGGGAGCTCTGCGACGAGGACGAGAAGGACGAGATGAGCGACGGCGTGGTGCTCTTGTGCCGCCCGCGCGTGTCGATCTGCGCGAGGGAGCCGGCCCCGGACGCGCGGCGCGGGAGGTGGTACGGGACAAAGTTCCCGGGCGACGTCGGCGGCGAGACGACGGCGTCGGAGAGCTCGGACTCGGACTCGTACGACACGGACGCCTGCGAGCTCGAGGGGTAGTACGAGGACGACTCTTCGTTGTCGCTGCTCATCTCGTACCCCTGCCGCTGCATGTAGGGATGCATCAGCGACTCGTACATCGAGTCCATGATCATCTGGTCGCTCATCCGCGCGGACGGTGCAGGCGACGAGGGCACAGACGACGTGGGCGACATGAGCTCCAGTAGCTCGTTGATCTCATTCTCCGTGCGCACAGACACGACGCTGTCCGTGCGAATATGATTAGGCCGCTGCTTGCTGAAAACAGGCAGCGTGAACAGTTGGTCTTCGTCGTCCGAGAAGAGCGGCGACGTCGCGAATCGACGGCTGTTCCCAGAGTCTACATTTTCTCCAATTAGTATTATTGATACAGCGGGAAAAGAACGGCGCGCGCGCACCATAGTTGCTGTAACCGCCGCGCGTCCCACTATCATTGGTATTAGTAGCCCACCGCGCGTCCGACGTGCCGCGCGGCCGCGATACGTACTTGGGCTCCGCCGGCCCGCCGCCTCCGTTGTGATTATTCGATGATGGCCCCCCTGACCCCCCGTCTGGGCGGCCACCGCCGCCATCTTTCTCCGGTCGCGATCGCGATGGCTTTTTCTGGGTGTACGACTAATTAAACAGGCACACGAGTTAGCCGACGAAACGCGGGGTAAGGTACACGCGAACGCACCATCACGGTCTTTAATGCCCTGAAAATTACAAGATAGGAGCGGCATAAGCGATAAGCGCGGCGCGTGAATACGGGGGACTTGCCTGATTTGCAAGCTGCGGCAGCTGCAGAGCGTCGCGACCTCGTACACGCCGACGGAGGTCGAATTTGAGAGCGCGCGGTGCATCGCGTGCTTGACCAATGATTGCAAGTGCGTGATGCGGTAGTTGGTCGCCAACACCAGCAGCTGGCTCAGGACGGCCGGGGCGGTCTGCAGCGGCGTTAGAAGTGCGAGAGAGTAGAAGTACTGCATCAGGGCCAGTGTAATGGGATACGGCTCCGACAGATTAAAGGCGCGCGGGGTGAGTCGGGGGTCTGGGCGCTGGTCGTCCGGCACGTTGCCAGGAAGCTCGGGGAGGGGGAGGTGCATCGGAGACGAAGGCAAGGTTTCCATTGCGGTCATGGCGCTCTGCAGCAGCTTGAAACGCTGCTCCTTGAACCACGGCCAGCGATCCTCCAGCAGTTTACGCGAGCAGCCAATCTTGCGCCCGTCGTCGCAGACAATCTCAAAGTCGGCGAGGACCTGCTCCTCGAGGGCCGCGAGACCGAGCTCCTGCATCGGGAGGTCCAGCCGCAAGGGCGGGGGCTGGTAGATGCCGAACGCCTCGAGGTCGACGACGGCGACGTGGTCCCAGCTGAGGAGACGGCGGTTGTAGTCGTCCACGAGGTTGCCGTTTCGGTTACCGAATATCATGAATTTGTTGGCCTCTGGCCAGAGACAGCCCCGGAACCACGAGCCTGACTCGACAGCTTTGCCCGGGTCGATGCGCGACCAGACCATGGTCTGAAGGTCGAGGACCCAGATGGAGAAGGACTGGTAGCTGTGAGCAAGGTATATCCCCGCAATGATCAGGTGGGTGCCAAGGATGGCGCCAGTGGGGAAACGAAGACCGGGCGGGAACGTCGTGCCTGACATGGCCGCGGAGCGGTCTTCGATAGTGAAACCAGTGTCCGGAAGCGGCGAGAACAATTCCAGTTCGCGTTTAACATCAGTGAACTAGGGGAAAAGTTGAGTATTGGTAGGACGAAGAAGAAAAGTCACGTACGTTGTAGTTGCTATACAGGTAGATGTCGCTGGGGTGGTCGTCGCTAGGGGTGGCAGAGTACGGGAGGTGGGTCAACGACTCTGTGGACGTAAAGTCCTCAGTGGTGGGAGCGTCGGTCGGCTGGAAACGAGTCCCAGCAGGACCCAAGGACGTGGGCATTTGGGACGCGCGCAGTTCCTCCTTGGGGAAACGTACACATTGGTTGGAGGACACGGCCACACTGCGATAGGACCCGCAGTGTCTGGGATAGTCGCGCTTCTCGGACCAGGTCTTTGCGAGCAGATCATAGACACAGACGTCGTCCAGCCATGTGTTGTAAAAGTCCTGGCCGCCGATGATGAATAGCCGGTCGCCGGTAACGGAGGACAGCTGGGCATATCGAGCACGGGGTAGCAGGTTTTCGGGGGTAGTGAGTCGCGAGGGCGGCTGCCAGTGGCGGGACGCGATGTCGAAGAAGCGGACGTCATTTAAGACGCACAGTTCGTCGGGATTAGGCGAGTCGGGTTCGTTGCTCATCCCACCAAAGACGATGAGTTGGTTGTTCCCTGAAACGAGTCAGACGAGAGGAGAGAAACCCTGGGGCTGCGCAACGCACAGGTGTCGACGCTGTGGAAGTAGCGGGCCCTGGGGACGTCGTCCTCGGGGAAGGGGAGTATTTTCTCCCAGTTGTATGTCTCGAGGTCGAAGATGTAGAGGTCGGCGACCATTCTACGCTCGGTGACCAGACGACCTCCCTATTCGAGATGAGAATCATGGGTGCGGCCCTGGTTTGTCGGACTCACGAAGAGGTACATCTTGGAGCCCACGACTGTTGTCGACGCGCCCTGGGAGACGAGGGTTGGAGTGCTTCTCAGTTTGATAGGATACGGGAACATACGACAAGTTTTGCGGGGACATCGCCAGTGGTCTTCCTGCAGAAGGTGGTGAGGTCGTATATCGAATGCAGCTCTGCGGGCATTGCGAAAGATACGCCTCGGGGGGCGGTGGGGTTGGTGGTGGTGGTGGTAGTGGACTAGCAGCGACTGATTCCGATGTGCATAAGAATTCCAAGAAGGATTCGATCACTTTGCCGGCAATCTCCTTTCAAAATAGCGGCTGATTCTTTTCTCCCACAGCCCGATATTCATCCAACACCATCCAACACCGCCCCGCCGCTCGCTCTTGGTAGAATTCCCAACGTAACCACATATCCATCCGCAACCGTGTCCAGTCCAGAGAAACCCAGACTTTTCTTTGTGGTCTAATCCATGTGCATTTCCACCATTTCAATATTCCTGTTACAGGTACCCACGCGCGGCGATAAATCTAAACACGTCCATGCGAGGGTCAAAAGCAATGTTCCTAATCCGGAAATGCCTTGCACGCCGAGACACATCCATGTGAGAGCAGAATTAAAATCAGCGGAGTCTCTCGGAGTCAGACTTCAAGGACTTGGTGGCCGAATAATACCTCCACACTTTGCTTTTGGGAGAGGGTCGGGACTTGGAGAAATTTCTCCAAAAAAAAGGGGAGGGGGGGCTACCAGCATGCTGGTACCTGGGGACTTAGAAAAATTTCACGAAAAAAAAAGTGGGCATGCTGGTAGCCCCCCTGGGGATTTAGAGATGGAGCGCGCCAGAAATCCAGATAAGACGCGTCCATGAGCACCACACGAAACAAGGCGCGGCATTGCGGGGTGGCGCAATTGGACTGATTAAGCCGATGTTCCCGATTCGGACATGGAGGCGAATGTTTCGAGCATCGAGCTTTACCCGACGCGCAGCCGCAGCGAGGCACCGAAAAATGGACGCCGTCATCGCGCCCAGTGAGATCCACGTCCTGGCCCACAACCAGTACCACACCCCCGATGCCCTGAGCCCCGCCACCGTCGACCCCGACCCGCTCGCCCAGTTCCGCGCCTGGTTCGCCGACGCCGTCGAGGGCGGCGCCGTCCACGAGCCCGAGGCCATGTCCCTCTCCACCGCGACCCCCGAGGGCATCCCCTCTGCCCGCGTCGTCCTCTTCAAGCAGCTCGACCCCCGCGGCTTCGTCTTCTTCACAAACTACACCTCGCGCAAGTCCCGCGAGCTGCTCGCCAACCCGCACGCCGCGCTCGTCTTTTACTGGCGCGAGATCCACCGTTCCGTGCGCGTGCTCGGCCGCGTCGAGCAGATCGCCGCGGCCGAGAGCGCCGAGTATTTCCGCAGCCGCCCGCTCGGGAGCCGCCTCGGCGCGTGGGCGAGCCACCAGAGTACCGTCGTCGCCGAGGGCGAGGTCCACGCGCGCCTCGACCACCTTAAGGAGCGTTTTGGTGTTGCCGACGACGACGCAAAGGACGCGGACGTCCCGCCCCCCGACTTTTGGGGCGGCTGGCGCGTCGTTCCGACGTGCGTCCGTTTTCCGTTGCCCAAATACGCCACTGATTGTTTCTTTTTCCTAATCCAGCGAAGTAGAATTCTGGAGCGGGAAGCCATCGCGACTGCATGACCGCGTGCGCTACCTGCGGCAGGAGAACGGGCCCGACGACAAGCCGGAGTGGAAGATCGAGCGTCTTGCCCCTTGACTGGACATGAACGTCTCGCCCCTTGACCGGACTTGCGCTCACAAGGCAAGAACCCAGTACGTAGGCCTGTACCGTTAATAGATGCACATAATTCTCTGATATTGTAGGTCCTGCCATGCGCTGTCCGAGTTTATCAGTGTCCATATTTGGTCTATCAGTGTCCATATCAGTCTCGATGCCGTCCGCACGAAAATCTAGGCCGTTCATAGACCGTGTTGTAAGCAATAAAGGAACTTGGCAACTTGAAGGCACCCCTGATCCTCGCCGCGTCCGTAATGTTCACCCAAGCGCGTCGCGTAACACCCTAATTAAGCATGTATGTTCACCGCAACGCCCGCTTTACGAATGCAATGCCGCTAAGTACGCCTGATGGTATGCCGTGGCGCCCGACTTACGCGACGGCGCGGCCGTCGACTACAAGTCCAATGTGTATACGGCACCGATACCACGTTCTATCATTCTATCGGGTTGTATCAACACAACTACAATATTTGCGCAGCGCGAGTTGCATGAACCCGAAACATATTTGCAAGCCGCGACGATCGTGTGCTCGCCGTGTAATATTTTCGTCTCCTCTTGTCCCTGACTTACAACAGGTTCTTAACTTATTATAAAAGGTCCGGTGCATGGCTACACATTTTTCTTCTATTCTACACCGTACCTGCATATCAGCATCAGATGGGGATGGGTTCTACGACAGCGATCGGGTTGGGTTAACCGTTATACAGGGTTATCAAGTTATACGAGGACGTCACTATTTGCGCGACCTGTTCAACGTTCCACGTTCGCCGGTGGCGGCGTATCGCGAAGCGCTAATTTGGTGCTTGGGCAAGCGCTAATTGGCTAATTGGCTCATTGGTGGTGACCGTCATCATGATCACCTTCGAGCTGTTCGACTTCGACTTCAACTTCGACTTCGACTTCGACATGATGCATCTCCGTGTCCAATTGACCCTGGCGTCGAGGGTGCGAGTCGACTCTAAGATCACTGATCGGCAAGAAATCAGCATGGTCAGCGACTCGGAGACACCAGCGAGATCAGCGAGACATCGAAGCAGCGACCGGGCGCTGCGGCGCATTGACAAGCCATGGGTTGGACGTCGAAGCCTGAGGAGCAGATCAACGCCCGCGGACTCGGCGCGTGGCACGTCAATGGGCGCCGCGGCGTGGTGCAATTTGCCCCCGGAGTCAACCCGGAGTCCAATTTTCCAAAGGAAACTTTAATTGGGTCGCTGCGGCGGGCTGACTATAATCTCCGCGTCCGCGTCGGCGCCCTCTTGACTCCTTTCTGGGTAAATTCAGTGCCTAAATTCGACTAATGCCGTACCGTTTCGGGCGGTGCGCCCCGCCGCACGCGGGACTGCGCTGGCCAAGACCAATTTGAGATTGAGACCGAGACCGAGACCCGAGGATGGCGGCTTGAAGAATTTGACAAAGATCCTCCGAGCGTCGAGGAGATGAATAAAATCAGCATGCTGCATTTTTCACGGTGTCCTGGAGTCGGGATCCGCCTGAGGGATGGAACGAGAATTAATAGAGCAGCAACAAATAAAAACCACCAACTCCGACCTGAGCGCCGAACAAGGCCCAAAACTGCGACCTCGGAGCAAGATCAGGGGTATAATGTCGAGCGTGGGCCGTTTAACAGCGCGTGGTTGGTGAATTCAGATTCCAGTGCGTCTATTCGTAGCCAACTATCAATGGATTTTTTTTTTTGGAGACCTCGAAAAGCTTGTATTTAATTGGCGGTGAAGCGTCCTCCGTCGACTTAAAACCGAGACTGAACTCGTCCTAGCTGCAGGGAACCTGGAGAAGACGACAAAAATCCACTTGGATTTGACGCGCCGAGGAGGAAAAATCCAGAGCCATATTTCGCGCCAGTTTTCGTTTTGAGCACATCATAAATTGCAGAGCAGCGAAATCCCCTTCGTCGTGCATTGGATGGTGAACCCTGGTAGTCGACCCTAATAGCGCGCGTTATTTTTGGACACCATATGTTTGTGTCCTTGAATCTCGACTGTCACTGAGTCGCGCTGGAACGCGGTAACGTGATGTAACATTTCGAGGCCGTGAGCGCTTGAGCCAAGGTGCATAAGCGCTGAGATTCGCCAAGTATCGAGTTGTACATCTATTTTGCTTGGTCAATGTATTGCATCATCCCTTGCCATTCAGTTTGACGCGTTTCCCTTTCTTCCCGTTGTCGTTGACGTCAAGCAACGGCTCCAGCAACCCCTCGTTCTGGAGGCACACAACAAACTCCTTCAAAAACGGCTCATAGTCGTGCGTGCGCTTTATGTGCTCGGTCTGAAATAAGAACGAGAATAAGTAAACGAAATGAGATAAATAACGTTGAACTGACATGTTCCCTGGTAGCTTTCGCCACCTCGTCCTCTACGGCGACCCTGGCCTTCATCGCGTCCCGCACACATCGCTCCCACTCGCCAATTAGCGCTCGTTCGGGCATCTCCAAGATCTCTAGATCCCGCGCCATGCGCCGCGCCCCAAAATCGGGCGCATATGTTCGGCCGGGCGCCGACGACCCCAGGGGCGAATCGAACGCGAACTGCGCCTGCTCCAGAAGATTGCCATCGACCTACGGAGGAAGCGGTTAGTTGACTGAAGTCGTGGGATTAGAGGTAGGGCAGCCGAACCAGGGACTCCCAGTCGGGCCCCATCCTGCGCTGGATGGCGAGCCGCTCTCGCTTCAAAAACTCCAGGCTGTCGCTGGCCTTCTCGTACAGTCCGTCGACGAGCGCGAGCAGGCTGAACCGGATGTTGTTCCCGCCCTCCGCCCCGCCGTACTTTTGCATCTTCATCCGCAGCGCGGGCCGGACTACGTCCATCCAGTTTTTCTTCTGCGGATCCGCGTCGTCGGACAGTTCGCCCACTTCGAGGGGCCCGGACTTCAGACCGTCGAGCTCCCACACCTTACCAAAGGCTGGTACGTATCCTATGAAATGGTAGGCTTCGTCGTCGTCTGACTCTTCTTGTTTCGGCTTTGCGGACGATGGTGCTGCTTTTGCTGGGCGTTTGACTGGTGGGGCGCGCCTGGTGGTCGGCGGTTCAGTTTTCTTCTTAGCTTTGTTCAAAGTAGATGTGGCAATGGCATGAAGCGCGCCTCGAAGATCGGGCGGACTGCGGCCTGCACATAAATATTTTATCCATAAGAAAAATATCAGACTCGTACCGCGCGAGGGCCCGATGCGCTTGGCGGATGAACGGCGAACTGGAAATGGCCAGCCCTTTCATCTAGTGCGATATCAGACCCTGAATCCATTACGAGGTAGAGAAATCCGACCACAGGCGACATACTCTCCGTCTCCTGTCGGAACATCGTCAGCTCAGGCCCAATTTCAATGTCGGGGCAGTTCAGCACGATGTTCAGCATGGCCAGCGAGGCGCACGCGTCGTCGCTGAGCTGGTTCGCGAACCACACCCGTTCCGCGGCCGGGTCGTCGAAGTCGCCTGGCCGGTGCGCGTCCTTGCGCCACATGAAGCAGAACACCAGCCCGCGCGGACGGAGATGGTCCACCGCCCATGGCTCGATATCATATAGTTCGACCAACTCGAGACCGCGAATTCCGAGCCTGCGTGTTAGGGAAGTAAAGACGCCTGTGGGGTTCGCGTGAGCTTTGACCCAAGTGGTATGCTGGTTAGGAACCTGGGTCTGATTCAATCACAGCATAAGGACAACCGACGAGATCCGTTGGCTCGTCAGAAGGGATGTAGCTTGGGCCACCCTCGTCGTGTGTACTGGGTATATCCATGGCTCGCGACAAGCCTGATGGTGTGGCGGCGTTCCGTCTTCCTTCGTTCCCGCTGCTCGGCCAACAGTGGAATGGGCAGAGGAGCTTCTTATTCAACGATAACGTACAGCTGTGCTACATGTCTACAGACGGGACCCAACGCGAAAGAATTAAACTACGGCTTTCGCGCTATCTGTCAAGATTTTGTTTAACCCTTCTCTCTTCTCGCATGCCTCGTATTTGAAGCTTGCCGCGATCTTGTCCAACTCCTCGATATCCTTGCCTACAAAGTGTTCCGCCCACTCCTTGACGAGGAACTCGCTGACTAGGATGTTGCGCGCGAGTCTCGTAACACGGTCCGACAACCGCCATACTGGGGCCGGGTATAGATCGCGGAACGCGGGGGGAATCTCTTCAACGACATGGTCGAGCAAAGGCTGGTAAACAGATTTCACCGCGGAATCGTCGGCGCCCCATGCATCGACCGCGAGACGGTGTTTTTTGGCGAGGAAGGACCGGAACAGGGTCATGTAGGGTGTCTCCACGTCGAGGTAGACCATCCCTTGGAAACCGATGTCTTTGTAAAGCCAGATTGACCAGCTCAGACGATCCTAAGCAAGCAAACCTTGAGGACGCGACGTGGAAGCAAATAGGGATACTGACCTTGTTGTAGATGTCCAGTTGGTCCTTGAGGACTTTATACCTCTCTTCGTTAATCTTCTCTGTTGCCTCCCCTTCGTATTGTTTCCTTGCGTACACTGGGCCCCATTCTCCATTCCACACACACAAACCACGCTCATCCATCCATTCTCTCTTTTTTTCGTAGCTGCGTCGCAGACGGCGCAGCTGCTGGTCATTTCCAACGTACTGCTCAGGCGACGAAGGGAACCCGAATACAGAATAATCATGAATAGAGTATGCGGTGTTCGTCCAGTTCTTGTGTGCATCTGGGCATCGTTAGTCGAAGAATTCAAAAAGAAACCAACAGAATTACCGCCAAAGTGCGAGAAATCTGAAGCGAATGTGTTGCCATCGAAAAAAATTACATGTTCAGGGTCGATGGCGTGGATGGCAGAATGGACTCGGCTGTAAAACTGGACTACACTTGTGTGCGAAGGGTCTGTAGGCTCGTTGAGGGGGTTGTAGCCTGAATCTGTGCATCAGGAACGAATGTTTGGGTAACAAGGCGCAAACTGACCTGCAATCCATTTGTTGGATTTGTAGTGTTCTGCGATTTTCTCCCAGAGCCATACCGTACGGTCCTGGAAATCCTTGTGGACCCAGACTGGAAAAGGTAAATACAATTTGTGTCATATCGGAGTTGCGTTGCGTACAGTTTGCGATATGACCACCATGATCCGCGTGCCAATCTGTGTTTTGTCCTAAAATCGTTACAATTAGCAAGTGACAATGCGAAGTGGGTCAAGTCAAACCTCCTGGGGCGGTGTGAAGGTCCAGGATAGTGTAGATGTTGTGAGAGGCACACAAATCGATAACGCGATCGAGATGCTTGAAGCCAGACTCTTTGAGGACTCGAGGGTTCATATCGTCTGAAGAACATGTAAACGAAAAGGCGGATCAGGGAGTGAGGTATTTACCTTCAAAGTGGCGGTAATTGAAAGGCAGGCGAATGCAGTTAAGCCCAAGACTGCTGAAAAACTTTGCATCGGAATCCGTGAAGAAATATTCCAAAAACTGTGGCAGTTAGTCTTGGGCCAAAATGGTAAGCTCTCAGTCCGAATGTCACCTTGTCGAAGAAGAAATCGGACTTTTCCTGGCCAATTGCTTGGCCCAATGCATGCCGGATCTGGAACTCGCAGCCGGGGTACCCTGAAAATAATTAAACCAAGGCCCTTTGCAACACAAGTTAAGAAAATACCTGAAATGAAGTTCTCCATGCTGTGCGAATATAAATGAGAGGAAACCCGAGTGACGAAGAAACCCACTTCATCCAACCGCCGAGACCTGCACCACGCAAAATAATTTCTTTCCCGTCCTCATCGACGATGTTGGTTCCGGAAACTTTCAGAAGGGACATGGCTGATTGTGTGAGGTCGAGTGGCGAAGCTAGTGGATTTTATATATAAGCGGCCTGTTCCCCCGACGATTTCCCGACGAGTGGGCGAGTCCCATGTCGCAAACCGGCTATGGATCGGATGTAATACAGTATTTCTGTTGTCGGGCTTCCGCCGGCGAGTCGAGCGCGAAGGTTGAGCTTAACGTTAACCGGCTCTTTTGGGCCGGACCATTTCGTTCAGTGGCTGTGGTGTGACGCATCGCGTTTGTGACTTGCAAACGTCCGCCACCCCTTACCGCTTGGACCGTTCAGCCTCACCCACTCGAGCCCGATAACCATCCGAATCCCGCGCCATTCATTTTTCATGAAATGTGGACTCTAACCGCAGGGTTTGACGGCCCAGACCCAGAGGTAGTGGCACCACCAAGTTCGTTTTATAAAATCATGCTTCACCACAATCCTGGTTTAATTGCAAGTGCCTAGAGACCAAGCTTTTGAAAACAGGCAAATCTTATAGTGTGGGGAGAAAGGAACAAGCAATTAATATCCACTGGAAGCGAGTATCTAAGAAGCACGTCCTGTTCACTGTCGGAGAGTTTACTTTGGACGACGCTGTACGCGCCATTCTTTGTACATCCATTATCAAAGGCTCAGGTTGAATTGCAGACCGACTCTGCTACCCGTCCGAAGCTTGATCTTACCAACACCAACGAGAAAGGCAGGCCTATCAATATTCAACGAGGAGAAGAAACGATCCCTGTTAATAGTGGTTCGACTACGGAGGTGCTGGATGGAGACAAGATCAAGGTCGTATCCCATATAGAAATCGAGTGCGTTACGTCTGGCGTCAGGTAAATAGGTCTAATTATCTTGCAGGGTTCGGTGGGCATCGGTATGCTGTTATCAGCAAGCTGCTCAGGATGAATCCGATGCAGTCCTCACTTCTTGCGCTTCCTTGGGTATGCTTTACCATTTGGAGGCAATCTGGTTCCTATTTTTTTTTTCCGCTGTAGGTATTCACCTCGTGCACGCGCCGACCGAAAACATCACTCATCATCTCACAACTACCTTGACCGCCACGACAATGCATGCGCTGTCTCTTGTGTTGACTAGCCATTTTGTCAGGTCTGAATGGTTGGGCGAGGTCATTCGCTTGGGCAACTTACCCCCGAACTCCGACCCTTCCAATGGCATATCGTTGGAGCAAGCCTTCAACCTACCTCCGGTAGGCAAGTATCGGCCAGAATTTGATACCACTCTTCCTTCCGAGTACAAGACTTTCAATATCTGGGAACCAAATGAAGAGAGGCTCAAGATGTTTGCTCCCTATCGTTTTACTTACGTGGGCGAGAGAAAACGCGGGATCGACAGCGAGCTACGTGCGCTCCTCACCCATGGCGGAGGGGCGATTGACGTTTTCAATGTGGCGGATGGAGTTGGCAAGTGGACAACAACGCTCACTCGTGCGAAAGCAAAATCGGCGCAAGCGGTTCTTGTGGCAAATCAGGAGGCATGTGAAGCTGTTGTAGGAAAAAGCAACTGGAAAGAGCTCGTAGATGAGGCCAAGATGTTTGTGTCCTTGTCCGCATTCCTTGCAGCCATGTGCCAATGTTCTGTTCGTCCAGGTTTGAACTGCAATTTGTCAATCTCCAGGACATTCTCCGGGTTGTACTTAACACCGATGTGTCTGTGTTCAAATCTTCTGACACGGATGTCGACCGCGGTTCGAGATGTTTCCCCCATATCCTTAACTGCTCACTCGTTCATTACTGCAGCACCACCCTCCACACTGACTGATTTCATTCCAAACACTCATCCGGATGAAGCATCTCTTCCTGCCGAAGAACCAGAGCCGGAGATGCCTCCTCCACGCAGACTTCCCCGACGCGTTTCCTCCCGTCAGGCATCTCAGGAACCCAAACCAGCTGTGGAGGAAGCACCCGTCGCACCAAGACGAGTAAGCTCACTCTTGATCTGGGCCAAAAGCTTTCTGCTAACTCAAACCTAGCACTTGACGCGACGGGCACAAGCAACCGGACTCCCCGTTATAACGGGTTTGGACGACGCATCCATTATACTTAACAACCTGCCTGATACTTCAGTGGCTCCGGCCCCAGTCCCAGTTGATTCTTCTGTGCGTGGAATGCATTTATCATAACCTTGTTTTGTTTATCCTCTCTTGTCCCAGAAACCACGTTCAAGACTTAAGCGGCGCGTTGGCGTCGCTGCGCCGCCTTCCGACCACGTAGAAACCTTGATTTCGAATGCACTCATGTCCGGGGTGGAACCCGAAACAGGAGAAGAGCCTCCACTGAAAAAGTTCAAGGCCCTCTTCGAAGCCAGTCACCCAACACGTAGCGGTGCTGAAAGCTTCGTTCAAGAAAGCGGTGCATTTGATGAGGATGAGTTGATGTCGATGGCCAATGTGGGAAGCCAGACCCAGTCGCAGACCCAGAGTGGAAGCAAGAGGACGACGCGTAGTGGCCACGGCGTCAACGCACTCGGAGCCGTCCGGGAGGAGGAGGAGGAAGAGACCCAGATGCCCATTGATGGCGCCGGGACCACCGATCCCGGTAAAAAGCGTAAAGAACGGAGCTTCGACGGGGACGATGTCGAGATGGCTGGCGTCGAAGAAGTTTTGAACACCGCATCTGGATCAAACTCTGGAAATGGGCCAGCGACAAAGCGAAGGACGGTACAGAGCAACGCCGTCGAGCGCGCCAATTCAAAGCCTCCGTCGGTGGTCGCAGAACGCCCCAACGCTCCTACTGTCCTAGCCCCCACCAAACCCGCAGGGAAGAAAGGGGCTGCAGCTACTGCTGGCGCTCCGGCTGGAAAACCAGATACAGACACCGCCTTCCTCAAAGCTATAGCATCTACCAAACGAGGAAAGAAGACGGAAGACGATTTTGATCGTGATTTTAACAAACTGAAAATCTCCAAGTCCGATTTGCGAGTAGACGAGGCAGAACACCGTCCAGAGTGGGAGCTGTTGGAGACCTTTGGCGATGAGAGTAATCTGAGAGGAAATTTCATGGTCATTCAGGATCTGGATGTCTTCAAGGTCGACAACGGGCCCGGACCCCGGAAACGAGCCGCAGGGAACGATCCTCGTTGGGACGGGAAACCTGATTTCAAGAAATTCAAAAAGGTATGTTTACCGTGATGTGATATGTTCTTATTAACATGGATCGCACAGCAATCCAACGTTGTTGCGTCAAAAAAAGCAATTGAACTTATCATCAGCGAGGAGAATGACGCCGGCCTTGGACCCGGTAAGATAAATCTGCATTTTATCGTTACTGCCGTTCAATCTTGTTCTCTGCAGGCTATTGGAAAGGCGGTAGTTCTCCAGCTCGATCTGAAGATTTCGGCCCTACTCAGAAGCGGCAAACGCAGCAAACTAAGAAGGCAACCCAGACGCAGACGAAAGCCTCGCGCTCGAAGAGTAAAAGCCAGGCCATGATAATCGACGATTCCGACGAAGAGGACGTCGAGATCGCTCCTAAAACAAAGGGCAAACGCAGCAAACCTCCATCCAAAGCAGAGCCACCAAAGAAGCGGACACGGGGAACATCGAAAGTTGCGGATACTCCTGCTGCCCTCTTTCTGGATTCCGACTCCGATGGTGAAGTTCAAACCCTGGATGAGGAACCCGAACGAGGGGGCACGTTGGACGAGGACGATTTCGATGGCAGGACGCTTCAGTCGAGCGCCGATATGACTGGGCCTCCCGCCCGTCGCTCGTCGAGGATGCCGGCGGCAGCGAAGAAGAAAGCTGCCCCAATTATCGTCGACGATGACTCGGATGACGGAGCTGTCTTTACAGGGTTTGGAAAGAAGAAAGCCAGAAGATAGTGTGTGTAGTCCCATGTTGAAAGAATGATATTGTAGTTTGCAGTGGGTTCCTTTGAGACATCTTAACATCAGAGCATCGCACTGTCACGTGGTGCTCTTCCTTAACGCGACGTCTTCAACTCGCCACCGTTCACGGCTACAATCAAGCTTCGTCTCCACCTCTACTGCAACCAAAGCATTAGCCGGGTCCGATGAATAACGAAGCGGATCCTTTGCTTGCCCTTCGCCAGGCAATAAAGGCCAAAGATACCATCAGTTATGCCCAGAACGGCGAACCATGCGAAAGTCTTCTTTCAGCAACGCACATTGCACTCTCTCCTACATGTACTCTGCCCAAATCCGCTCCGACGAGGTATCGAAAACCCGGCGTTTTGATGGCTGGAGGCCCCGATGATTTCTTCTCTGTTGAAGCGGTCTATCTGGCCTGGCTCTTTCAAAGCGCCCCGGGTGCCGATTACATGAAACAAGCCAGAGAGAATGGTCTGGCAGTGGGTTTCGTGAGCGTAACAGAGAGGAAAAATGTTGTCGACTGGTTGGAAGGCAAGATCACCGACCAGGAGCGTATATTGCCCCTTGTCGGTATGTATGTCCATTTCCAAGTTCCCTCTCCCTTTAGTTTACAACTTTGCAGCCGAAACTACAACGCCGCCCGGCACACCACCATCTACTTCAAAGGCTCTCCCTACAACACTACACAGGTCGAACGCTACAGCAACACCAGTGTCGCCCTCAAAGCGACGCTATGTCGCTGATCCCCGTGACGTTGAAGTGGTCAAAAAAATCAAGCAGAATGAAGTAGAGCTTCGCGACCGCAACTCAGTTTTGCGCGGCATAAAGCCGAATGTAACTCAAAATTGTTTTTTTTTGGACTCTTCTCTGGGCGCTGAACTCCCTGACAGAACTTCTCCAATATCCGATCAGTATACACTGACAAACTCAAAAAACTCAAAGAGTCGAGTCGATCAGGGACCACGACCGCTGTCGCCACTCCCGACGCGAAAGCATTAGCTCGGAAAGCTCGAAATAACTACCCGATCATCATGATTTCGTCTTCGCCCACTGCCCTCATCACCATGCACAACGTTAAACGGTTCCTGCAGGAATCAACGTGAGTGCGAGCATTCCGATGCACACACCGGGTTAACCCGCACTAGATTCGAACCTTCTCAAGACGCCCGTCAACGCGCCGCGGCTGAAGGGAACACCCGTCCTGAGGACCTAATTGCCATCTACCGCAAGCGCACCTCCATAGATTCCTCCGGCAAAGAGCATGAAACTCAAGCACGATATTTCGTCGTCGACAGTGTAGAAGCTCTCGGGAAATTTGGTGCTGATGCATGGGATCGTGTCGTTTGTGTCATGACTACCGGCCAAGCTTGGCAATTCAGACCGTACAAATGGAACGAGCCTATACAGCTCTTTCACCATGGTGCGTAGGAATCGGATGCATGCATCATCATTCTTCACTGACATGCTGCATTGTCAGTTAAAGGGATATATGTCTCATGGTCAAATGAGCCCCCAAACGTGAAGATCAAGGATTGGAATGTAACAGAGCTTAAAGTAGGCGTCCATCGTTATTTCTGGATTTCCGTCGAATTAACATTGGTCCAGATCGATCCCATTCGACGGCATGTAGACAAGTCCGTCGTCGCTCACTTTTGGAAAACTCTGGACACCTGGACAACAGCCAACAAGCCGTGGTTAATGAAAGGGTAGCTTCGGTGCCGTCGGGATCATTATCTACTACATAGTGCTGTATTTTTTTTGTGCTGTCGATGTGTCGTTCTGGTTCCATATTTCACCGCGTTTAGGGAGTGAACAGCCACAGCATCATCTATCCAAAGATAGCCGGAGTGCTAGTTAGATGCCGGCTAGCCGCTGCCAGCCGGTCTGCTCCACGTGCGGCTAGGGCGCCTAGCGTCAGGTAGTGGCGGCTAGGCGAGGTTCGGCAGGGTTCGGTGGGCGGGCTAGTCGACCCGCAGCACGGCGATTTGAACAACCCGGAACCGTGACCTCCAACCGCTGATACCCTGGTTAGATGACAATCAACAGCTAAATATAGATAGCGTTCATCGATTAGCCGCCGCCCCGGCTATCAACCCGCTGAACGCAGTGATTCCGTCCGGCAAAATGCCGATGGTAAACCCGTATGTGTGAGTTTCTACGTGCATCCGAGTCCTCTTCGCTCCTGAAATCATTGCAATAGAGCATATTCGCAGCCCTCCAAAACCTGTAGCCGACAAGTTTCATCCCAAAAGCGATGGGTGATGCTGTGACAGTTGTTTTTATCACAGCGTGATGTCGCGCGCGCGCGCACCCTTCGTCCTCCCTATCGGCCACTTAAACTCACTGCGCGCCGCACCTCTGCGCGCTTATCACTGGCATAATCGATGGAAGGCCCACTGGCGCCCACTGAGCACGTTATGAGTCAGATTTTTGAAGGTTATAAGGCTCGGAACCCGCTCTCTTCGCTTGAACCCTCTGACTGGACTCGAAAATGGAGAAGAATGGAATAAAGCCCAACAGCTCACTGGAGGAGATCAGGCTCGGTGTATGGCGTATTTTGCTGGAGACAGAGACCTCAAGCGGCCTTGGGGCACGTTGGAAGAAAATTACGACAATGATGCCCACCATCCAGAAAATGGTGGTCGATGTATACATGGTCGGATCTAGTTTTTATAAACAGACGCTACAACATTCTCACTCCTACCTCGCGTGTTGTAGGTCGGACCCGGCCTACTCTCCCTCATATGTCTGTCGAAAGTGTGGTCTAGCTTCGAGGACGTACTTCTCTTGTATCTTTCCAGCAAAATCCTTACAATCGTACGTTTCCATTTCTCGTGCAGCAGTGTGTGGTTTTTCACGCCATCGTAGATCGAAACGGGTTTAAGGGAGGGGAAACCAGACACCCAGGCTATTGTCAATGCTGTTATAGCACGCATCCTCGTCGTCGCAATTTCCGCTACCGTTGAGTGGTGGAGGTACCATTTGTTTACATTTTACCTCCTGCAGATTTCTTACACCGGGTCTCAAGGATTCAGACGACTCCAATCATGCAGAACCGCGTTACCCATCATTTTGAGGATCTCGTTTTCTCCTGTACGTACAGCTTTCCGCCCAATGATCCACTCTGACCATTATCCAGCAAACTTGAGAACAGATTTGCCAACAGTTCATGGTATTGAGTTTTTCAGTTTTTTTTTTTCAGTTCATAATTCAACTCCTCGCAGACAACAATGCCGATAGTTCTCTCTCTGCTGAGCCCGTTTGGGAGAATTTCATGAACCTCGTCAACGTGGCAGGAATTGGCATTGAAGTGGTCAACCTTTTGGCCTATATTTTCCAAATCGCCTTTTCCAGCCGGCATGGTCCAGTCTTCGTTTTGCTCTGTCTAGGCAAACCCTTGATCACTTTCTTCTTTCGCCGATCTCTGTGGGAAAGAGGTGAGATTCGTGGTTCTTTTTTTTTGGTTAGAGTTCATCCACTCTCTAGCCCATGTGGTTGAAGCGACTGATCCGAATTACCTTCGCTTGCGAGCGCTAAAGGAAATGGGAGAAGATAAATACCGACAAGATATCATAAGCGGCAACATAAGTGACTACGTACTTCACGGTACCGTACCTTGCGGCGGAGTTCTATTAATATCTATTTACGTTGCCGCAGAATACGACGAAGCACGAGAAGGACTAGGGGACACAGACATGAGCTACCCAGGACAGCTGTACGACGCCCGTCAGACTGTGAAATTTGCTGTCATGGTGGAGCTCGTCGGTGACTTTACTATGGTAAAGTATATTCTGAGGGACATTTTTTCCGTGTATTCAAGATTTTCAGCTCTACTATGCCGCCAATGCTGTTTTCAATCCTGCCAAGTTCACATTGACATCGATCGCGATGCTGCAACATTCCGAGTGGATTCTGCAGAGGGCTTTTCGCAATGGGGTGTATGAGATTGCTGACCTTCGTCGGGGAATGAACTTCATGAAGCGAATTTACGCGCTCACCAATGTCACCAATGTTATCAAAGATGGGGGTCTTAAATACCCGTCCACAGACCACTCCGAGACGACGGGCATGTCAATCGATCTGAGGTAGAAAGAGTTCACCAGTTCCGTCCTCCGTCGAGACGTTCATGATTCGTCATCAGGGACGTTTCGTTTTCGTATCCGGGCGGCAAGTCAAACGCGAAAGCCTTGGAAAATGTCACATTCTCCATCAAATCCGGCCAGTTGGTGGTCCTAGTTGGTGCCAATGGAAGCGGAAAGAGCACCATTGTCAAACTACTCGCCCGTTTATATGATGCAACTTCGGGTCAAGTGCTTGTAGACGGTCAAGACATCCAGAACTACAAGATAGCAGATTTACGCGCCGCTACCGCATCGCTTACTCAGGACCACCATTTATATCCACTGTCGCTTGCTGAAAACATTGGTCTGGGTAATCCGGATCGGGTGGCGGATCCGAACATAATGCTCGACGCTGCGAAGCGAGGTGGCGCGGACGGTTTTGTATCCAAATTAGAGCAGGGTTTCTCGACCGTACTCGATCCCAAGACGGTTCAGTACAGTTTCGAAACTTTGGGCAAGAAGACACCACTAGCCAAAGAGGCGGAGAAGCTTGTCAAAAAGACCGACATTTCTGGTGGGAGTTGTCCCGAGTATTCTTTCTTTTTTTAGTAACGCGGTTTTTCTAGGCGGTGAAAGACAGCGAGTAGTGGCGTAAGTGAAATTGTTGTCTCAATACACCGAAAAAGTTGTCGACGGGAAACATAGTTCACGAACCTTCATGCGTTTCACGTCAGGGACGGTCAAGCTGGTGATAGCGGACGAAGGATCATCTGCTTTAGATCCAGAGGGAGAATGGGAGCTGTTTAATAATCTCAGAGGGGAGAGACAGGGGAAAACGATGGTGTTCGTCACGCACAGATTTGGCCATCTCGTCAAGTACGCGGACTTGATCCTGTGAGTGGAGTCTAAGTGTTATGGAATAGATATTGACGATTCCTAGATGCATGAAGGGTGGCCGCCTGGTAGAATCCGGGACGCACGAAGAATTGGTGAACAATCCGGATGGGGAATATTTCAAGTTGTATGATATTCAAGCCAAAGCGTTTGAGTCGGATACCGAGGCGGCCAGAGACGGTTCAATTACAGTAGCATAATCACTACACAATTATCCAACTGGGGTTTTAGAAGTTGCAGATTGTTCTGGCTTGAGATCAAAAAGTTCGCAAGTTGCCGGGTAACCTGGAAGATGCTGGCGCGTTTGCGCTCACAGCTTTCGCTCCACCAACGGCGGCTAGTTGGCCAGTCTTCACGTAGTAAACTTCCCAAGTCAAACCCGCCGACGCCCGAGCCGCCGACGCCCGAACCGCAAGCCCGTCCGAACGAGCCTTCCGCCGAGGCCGAAGCTCCCAAGGATTTCCGCAGGCCATGGCTTTTCAAGGCAGTCGGCGTCGGTAACTTTGTGATCATCCCAGGTCTGCTTCCAGACGTTACCCCGACATCGTTCTCATCCCTTCTCGCTCAGTTGTGGGTATTTATGGCGCCTTTTACTGGGATTGGGGTGACGATGGCCGCGAACATGTTATGCAGCCCGTATGCTTTCCAGGCGTTATACGTTCCTGCTCCTCATCTGTGTCTGTGTTTAGGCCCGACGGTGGCTGGAAAGACAAAAAAACGCCTTCTTCAGGCTTTCTCCCCCAGAACAAGAGCTCGCAATGCCCGGCCAGGTCGTCCCGCCACTTCAAGGTGCAGAATCCGTGGATGCATCTGTGCTGTCCACGGCTGGTCCCAAGGGATTTTTCAAGCCCTTCTTCAAGGTGAAAAATATTGACCCTGAGGGTCCTGCTGCAACTGCTGTAATAAAGATCCACCTCTCATTCTCATAATTGCACTCAAACTCGCGCACAGGGATTACGGGACGAAGACCTCATCGTATCGTTTGGCGAAACGCCCGTTGCATCTTTGGCACCCCTCACTTACCAGGCTATGATTAGGTCTGCTGTGAAGGACAATGTACGTGCAATTCGTTTGTATCGAGGCTTTCCCCTTCGCTCAATGCGGGTTTTGAAGACTGCTATTCCGGTCGTCGTCATGCGGCCGGGGAAACACGTACTGCTTTTGTTGACGCCGACTAAGGAAGCTGGGTTCGGGTGCGTTGTTGTTCCAGTAGACCGGGTTCCGTCTCACCAGGATACAGATGCGACTTGCAGCGCTATCAGCCTGGACAGGTGAATCGATGAATCTGCCTATTGCATTATATCGGCCAAAACGGATCCATTTCTGTTTCGATGGTGGTACAATGCATGTACAGGTACAAGATACAAAAAATGATAGCGCTATCGTTTGCTTCAAGAATCAGGGGCGGCACGTCTACGACGACCGCTGATAAGATATAGTGCCGCACGGAATTCAAACAAAGTGTCGTCCGATTCTTCGATGCCATCGATGCGTGGGATGGGGTCGAGGATTATCTTCTTTTGTTCGTGGTCGTTGTCGACCACGACTTTGTTTAGGGTCAGCTTCCCTAGGTTAACCGTGGCGCGGTCCTTGGGCCAGTGGACAGTCACATCGTCAGTGACGTCTCCTTCATTCGCAATCTGACACAAGAGATGTAGAGTGATAGGCCCCCGTGCGAGGCGCTCTGGGAGCTCGTCAAACAGGTAACTCTCGCTCTTGGACTTGACAGCGGCCTCGTCGAGGTACTCCAGTCCTGCATCGGGCACGATTGTGTACCGCCCGAAGCGGGTAACGCCTTCGCTGTTGGTGAACTTGAACGCCGTTAACGCAAAATAACCCTCGCGCGCGAAGCTGGTGGGGAATGGTTTCGGGGTCTGCACGAATGCGAGCGCCGCGGGGTGCGATCCCAGAAATTCTCCGATAGTTCCTCCGGCCAAAGCGCGCAAGAATTCAAGGAACTCTGCGCCAGTGCGGGTGGGGAACGCCGGCGCGGAGTGGCCGATGATGTCGGTGTGGACGTGCTCGCCGAGGTGGAAACGGAGGCCGAACCCACGTGGATTGGCGTTGGGATCGTTGTCGGGGACCAGAGGGATCCCGGTGGAGCTCGAGAAACGAACTGTCACTGGGGTGGATGCATCCTTGAAGTGAGGGGCCCTGGACAGGGCAGCGGCCTCCGAAGTCGGGGTGAAAAGCCCTGTCAACATGACACCGCGCGCATGAGCAGGCCGGAATCCAGGATGCAACCCGAATATGGCATCGAACTGGGCGATCAACGCCTCGCTGGAGTGATCATTGGCGCGATGGCTTTTGTGAATGAAGACGAATTACTTGCCTGAGGGCTATGAGTTTCTCGTCTGGGGGAAGAGGCATATGGGATTTGGCATGAGAAGCCGAGTTGAATATAAACTTATATGTATTGCGCTAATTAAGTGCCCGAGGTGAACTAACTGAACGCATGATGCATGACGGCTCGGGCTCGTTCGGCATCCCTAGAAGATCCATTTGACTGTGCTCTTATACTTAATGTGCTAGTCTAGGACGCACACGAACACTTTATTCGCCGGTCGGAGGGTATCGTTACGGACAAAGGCAGCTTGGGACACATTATTTATGAAGACAATCCCAGTCGATCATGCCGATTCGGCGACATTTAGCTTCTTCAAAGCCTCCGCCACAATCTCTGTCATCCCGATAACAGCTTCTTCTTCCTGTGTGCCTCCAGTCAGCTGCAACCCGACCGGACATCCGCGGAATAAATCCGGATTATCTGCAAACGCCGTCAAGCACTAAACTAGCTGCCACACATAAAACTCACAAAGTTTATAGATGTGTTCATCTTCGTGGTTGTAGAACTGATGCGGAGGGTGAGGGCCATCGAGTTCCGGATCCACGTATGTCACGGGGAAGAGAGAGCAGGCGTAATCCAGGTAATTCCACAGCTTCGAGTAAAATGCATCTCTATCGAATGGACTCACTCAGCTATGTGCATCCTCGTTCTGTTTGAAACCTACGAGTTTAATCCATGTGGTACCGCTGTATAGGCCACGGCTGGAGATATGATAGCATCGACCGGACGTCCGGTACCAGTTTGACTAACAGTGGCCCGCCAGTAGTCTAGATATGATTTTCGTAATTCTCGTTTCTCTGTGTTCAATTGCCAAAGCTGATGGTGCGGTCAACAATAAATTCCGAACGGTATTTTTTTATTACCTCGTGTGCACTGCGGTGCTGAGGTTGACCTACCACAGTTCTGAACAGAGGCTGGTCCAGCGCATTCTCGTGCGCATCCGTAGTGGGACTCATGGTCTGGATCAGAGGCTCAACCCCTTCGCAGGCCTTGGTCAAATCGTGCCAGGCATCCGCAGCGAAGATTAGTTCCTGGGCGGCCATGTCAAATCTAGGGAGACAGAACAGGAAAATATCAAACCATATTTTTGTAGATTTCCGGATGCCGATGGGGTTCCCAGTTGATGACTTAAATGTCGTTCAATAAGGTCGACCGGACTGAAATAAAATACGCTACCCTTGTGACCGGCAGCCTCCAACGCCCTTTTTGTAATGTCCATGGCCCGGTGAAGTGGTGGATGTGGCTTGATAACTCCTACGATGTGATTTCGCGTTGAAGACATACATGCAACGGTAGTTCAGCACCTACCATTATCCCACATGATCGCGAAGCAAAGCTGCCTTCCACCTCCATGATGCTCCAGCCGATACTCACTCTCGGACCAACCTTTCCGGAGAACGAGAGGATCTTTGAGCCAAGGCTCAGCATCGAGTATCGCTTTAGTAAAGATTTTGACTCCCGAGAGCGAATTCGATATGGGGCCTAGAACAGATAATATGGACTCTTGGCCTTGCATGGAATTCATGGCGCCGTGATAGGGTAATCTTCCGTATGAAGGCCGCAGAGTATAAAGTCCACAAAACGCGCTCGGAATGCGCAAGGATCTTACATAGGAGTGAGATCATGACATCACAAGCTATAGGCGATAAACAAACCCTCCGATGTCTGTGCCAACACCGAGACAACTTCCTTTCATTGAAATGAGAGCACCTTCGCCTCCAGAGGAGCCCCCCGGCGTGAAAGCAAGATTGTAAGGGTTCAGTGTACGTCCAAAGACGTGGTTCATTGTTTCGCCCCACTGAACAGTGTGAATATTCAGGTTTGAAAATCCGGAGATTGACGCACCATAAGCGTCTGAGGGACGTTCGTTCTTACGAACGGAACTGCCCCGCATTCATATAAAATTTCAACCAACACACAGTCCGACTCCGCGTAACGGCCAATCCATTTCACATAACCTATAGCCGTTAGTTCACATACAATACCGTAATCAGGAGGGCCAACCCATTATTGTCTCCAAGCCTTTCATGGTAAATTGATCTTCGAAGCTTCCATCAGCTGTCTGGGGTTGAACATCGCAAATTCTGCTTACCTTTGAGAGAAATCGGAAGCCCGTGAAGTGGGCCTACAACGGTCCCGGTGCGCGAAAGGTGCTCATCCAGTTCTTTGGCCCTTGCCAGCGCGCGTTCCACGAAAATTTCAGTTAGGCAATTCGTCTGCAAATCTCTGAGAAACATGACGCGAACGAGGTTCGATTCCTACAAGCTGCTGCGCTATAATGGCACGTTTGTAAAAGGCGGTGGTGACCTGCACAGAAGACCATTCTCCCAGTCGTAGTTTATCCAGTATTGTCTGTACGTCCACTGTCTCTGTGATCTTCAGCTCGAGGTCATTAAGCAGCCCGCATTGGCGGGGCACATCCATGACATTGAGGTGGTCCTTGGGAAGGGGTTCGATGATCCATTCCTTTGGAATTGATTCAATCTGGGCGCGTTTGCGGCGGGCACACGCTGTCTCCCAATCTGACATAGCGAGCAAAGGCAGTAGTTAAGAGAGAGAAAATAGGGACAGTCTTTTATAGATCCTCTGACAAGAATCTGATTGACAACAAAGAAGCCGCTCCAAACCCGGCCCACCGAAGGCGCCGGAGGAGATTAGGCAGGTCTGGGCATCCCGCCCGGATATGGGCGATTCAACCGGAGGTTAATGGTTCAATTTGGCGGCAATTCTCGTGGGCAAATTTTGGCTTTGCAGATGTGACCGATATCCCTCGTCCTTGTACCGCTGGAGGAAATTATTCGTCGCCCTCAGAGTGGATGAGAGCCATCTGTCAAGAGACGAGATGGTGACTGCCAGTGCCAGTGGCATCGAAGGGAATTCCGGAGTCAGGTGAGCGCTCCGATTTCAAAGCCCAACAACGAGGCGGAGGTTCGTAGTAACCAGGGGTCGTCCGTGTTTCTAACACCATTCTGGCTCACTCCGAGTTTCCGGACGTAGAGGTGGCACTAAGACCCCATCAATACACAGCAATACACACTAGCAAAACAAACGCGCTTTGTTGAATGCATATCTCGAGCTTACGGCGAAGTGTTAGGTCCCCCCTTGGTTTACATTTCGCCCTTAAATTTTGACAGAATTTGCAAGCATGTCTTTACCGGCGAACCACACAACGGCCAGTGACTGAGGCGGCGGCGGGCCATCAGCAAAGCCTGGTCCCACTCTGCCAGTGGAGCACTTCAAAGTGCCCAGAGTAAGCCAAAGTGCCAGAGTAAAACCGCCGCTTAAGAGTGCTCCGAGTCCAGAGTAGGTCAGAGTTGGTCAGAGTTGGTCAGAGTAGCCCAGAATAGGTCAGAGTGACCCAGAGTACGCACTCTAGAGTGCCGCAGAGTAACTCGGAGTCGCCCAGAGTAGTCAGAATAACAGCTGTGGTACATTCTGGGGACCGAGTTACTCTGGAACACTCTAGCACTCTGAGCTATTTTTAGCTTGCCCTGGCGTACTCGGACTCTGAAGCACTCCGAGTTACTCTGGGGCACTCTGGAACACCCTGGGTTCCTCTGGAGTGCTCTTGGGTACCCCGAAGTTTACTCTGGGCACTCTGCAGTTCTCTAGGATGCTCTCACAGCCGTCTAGATAGCACACATTGATGTTCTACCTACAGTACATCCTCGACCGGCGACTCCTGCTACGCGCACGCCTCCCCGACACCGGAATCATCCACACACGGAAGCGGCATCAACTTCCTGGCTACTCATGCGCGGATGGCCGCTCTGAGAGACAGGGAAGAGAGAGGAGACAAGATTCACGGGGGGGACTAGAAGAAGAAACAGACTATGAGGGTAAGGGAATAAACTCCGGTGTGTTTGAATTCCTCAGGTTCAACTAATTTCTTATTTGTTTGGCAGGCCTAGTTCTTCGTACCTGACAACCTCAACTCTCGCTCGAAACCATCATCCCACAGACATGCCTCCTCTGGGGTCACCCGGTCCAATGTGTCCTTCTCATCGCTCATGGGGCCATCCAAAATATTGCCATCCTTGAAGAAACCCGAAAGTTACTGAGGGGAAGGACAGACGGGAGAAAGCCGTCGCTCGCGTGATATCTCAAGCTCCGTTACGATTCATGGCGTAAGAGCGCTGTAAAGGAAAGAAAAGGGAAAACCAAGTGTGATTATTGACTGACTTCGGACAGTGCATTGGCAATTTGACGCGGAAGTGGCCCTTGGCCTACATCGGCCATTCCTCAACCATTCTCTGTCGGAACGTACCGAATTCCAGCGGTATCTATACAGAGGACTCTGGATAATTTTAGAGCTTCACAGACGTCACTGTGCTGATGAAAATATATTTTGTTGTTCAAACGGTAGTTTTCAACCGTGGGAAAGTGGACGATGTACTCTGTTATATTTTTGATCAAGGGCCAGTTTTTTTTCGACCATAGAACTAAGTTGTCGGGATTCAACTCACGCTTTTATACTTTCAAAGAAACGAACGTGTTCAAAGAATGCGTGACATCCGGACGCGCTTCCGCCGCCGTGAATTATCTGGTAAGTACCAAACCTTCGTTCTCTGAAATTAGTGCTCACCACCAAATCCTTGTTTAATCAAATATTAATGCTACAGAGACGAGATAAAGTCGGAATGTTGACTGATTCTATGCGGTGCTTTACGATGTGCAACTCCAGAATGCGGGCTATCTCAATGGCCTGTTTGAATTTCCGACTCAAAGCCGGAGAGTCATCGGATGCGCTTCTTACCCTCTCCAGAATACAACGAAATATGCTTGCGTCTTTATTAAGCTTACAAATCGTACGAATCGCTTGCTGCTGCTTATTGGTTGATCTCGCGGCGCCAATGCCCCAAAGTTAAACGTTCATTGGTAAATTAGCAACTGGTAACAAAATAAGATGGCTTTTAGCGCCTGTAATTAATATTGGGTTGAAATGTACGGTGGAGCCGTTACTGCGCCGTGAGATTGCGGACACTGTGCCAAAAGCTAACGGCAAGCCATGAGCCACTATTTATTTAATCATCAGATTCACACAAAGGACTCACTCGCATCGACTCAGCAGTGCGCGCGACGTAGGAGCCGCCGCAATCCACGGGGCGCCGAGCTCCGTTTTATTGAAGACCATCTCCGCGTCCGCGGCCAACGACCATTTTTTCCACACAGGCGTGATGCTTGGGCGCAGTTTGATGTTAGGGTCAAGGTTCACCGCGAAGGAGAGGAAGCCTTGTGCGAACGCGTTGATGAAGGCGGTGTTGTTGAATAGCCCGGGGCTTGGTCCGAACTCAGTGAAAGATGGGAAGTAATAGAATACGTCGTCGCCGTGCGTTGCTGGGGGGATCACGAATTCGCCCTGTGTGGCCGAGTTAGCATTTTCGAACAACAGTTGAGAGACTGTTAACCTTGTACGAATCTCCGGGGAAAGCGTTGAGCAGGCGATACGTAGGGCATATAAAATTCGCTGCGGTACAAATTAGTTTTAGATGGAATATAGAAGGCCAGGGACTGACATTCTCCTATGATTGCGTTAACCTGGTCGAGTGGAGACCCCAGCGATCGATAAACAGATGCGGCGGCCGCACTCTCCTTTGCCCCAAACAGAGGGAAAAGCTCCCGGACATACTGCGCGACATCGTACTCTACGCTCTGGTTAACAAATATGTTTCCTTCATGGGCATTTGTCACAGAGAGCAGAATGTCCTGTACAATGTTGGTAAAAATGCGAGGGAAAATAGTAGAATCTCACCCCGTTCAGTTTGCCTTGCGCCAGGGCGTCCGTCGGACTCTGCGTTATGAACGACCCATCAACAACGGGGACGAATGCGAACGAGCCCGTGAAACTGGCGATGATCACGTCAAGGTTGATTTGTTGTAACAGTGTGGCATCGACTGCGCGTAGACATTCCAGGACATTTATGTCGTTGCAGCTGGGATATAATAAGCAATATGCTTCACGGGCAGAAAGAGAGGAGGTACCCGGCTTGGGTTGTCACATCGTTGAACAAAGTCTAAAACATATGGCATTCAGAGCACAATAAAGAATCGCAGGAATTACCTGAGGAATTCTATCATTGTATCGGTATTGCGACGGCAGGAAGGTTGAACTAGTGATCGCGGCGCTGAAGAGCTTGGGCTCTGTTTTTCCGTTCTGCGCGATTACGTGCTGGAGGACAGATCCGGCGCCTATTAAAAATAATGTTTAGGACTGAAATGGGTCAGGCAAGTAATTCAGTACCTGCACTTTGTCCCCAAATGGCGACTTTATCGGGATCACCGCTCCAGGCGCGCTCTCAGTTGAGCCCACAGACTGGTGCGGTACTAAACTCACCCAAATTTCGCGATCTACGGAATGTAAGTAAGTTGTCATTCAATATAGGAACGGCAAACATTTTTATTAACCCAACGTAGGGCAAAATCTTGATCAACTGTTCGCCAAATTAGCAGGAGTTGTTGGAATGGCAAGCTATGTGGGGCATACGCAAACCAGCATTGAGGGCACCATCCTCCTTCACCTGCTGCCCCGCAAGAAATCCTTGAGGAGAATGAGTAAGATTCTTGCTGATAATGAGGGTATTCACCGAATAGTCCAAGCCTGTATTGAATTACAACGACGACGACCTCTCTGTTCGATTCTTGAACAAGCTCTGCACCGTTGTAGTCGCCGGCAGAACCAAGAGCATATCTGCAGGTACCGCATGTGTGTCAATTACGGCGGAACCTACCAGTAAATATAATCACCCTCCGCCGTGGATCCAAACGATCGTTGGTAGAGGCTTGGTGAAATTCAGAGCGGGTGAGTAGACGCTAAGGGTGTCGCATTATGGATCTCTATGTGGTAAAATGAAATGAAATGAAGACAAACCTGAGGAATAAACAATCCTCCGATTGAGCTGTGGAAGAAGCACCGAAAACTCCTTGGTAGCACTGGGGCGGATTGCTGTACGCCAGCTGAATCCCACCAGCCTTGGATGGCGGGGTAGGCGCTTGCCAGCGTAAAATCCCTTCCAAGCGCGTCAGCTTAGGTGTAGGGGCCAAATCCGTGCTTACCAGTTGGAGGGGAAGAATAGCGAATTCCTAGGAAACTCGTGATGTTGAGGTTTGTGTCGACAACTCCTTGGTATTGCGCGTAGCCCAGATCGACTGCTGGAGTAATAGCGGAGTTTACAGCACGGACAGAGGCAAGGAAAATAATGGCAGTATGCCAAAAGCCGACGGGAGACGAGAGAGTCATTGCAGACAAAGATCAGACGAGCAGCTATATGTGCGTGGATACATAGTCTTGCAAGCCGACTTTATCAACTTTTTGCGAGGATAATTTCTATGCGAGTTCTTCCGAAAGTTGAACCCGTTTTGCCGCAAAAGCTGAGAAATCGGTGATGTCGATAATTACTCAGCGTGAATAGTATCACGTTGGTCCATGCAGAGGGCGCGAGCCTCGAGGGAAGATGGAGTTTCAAATTGAACGCGCTCGGATCAAAGTCCCAACTTGGCAGGTGACCGCGATTTGAAATGTAGACGTGCCTCACCTTCGTCTAGTCTCAACGCGACGCCCGACCCGCCGGACGCATCCCGCCTGTATGCGACAGTTTCCTTCCGCCGGCCCCCCATCGGGCCCGCCCACTCTAGCCGCATCGGCAAAACCCACGCTCTAGCCGACGCCGAGCGCGGACGTCCCCGTGCCCAAGCGGGCTGTATCCACCAACTTGAACGAGGGATTGCATAGATGCAAAGGAAACCATGGAGGTTATCGACGCGTTGTTGGCGTCATATATATCCAAAGGCTTTTTTTCTCTCGTAGATTAAAGTCTGTACTGTCAAAGCTCTCGTTCGAGATCCAGTCGAGCTAGAGGATGAGTGACTCACGGTTCCGGCGAGCCGTCGTCTCCGATCCGTCAGGGGACGTTCGCCTTGCATCTTCGCATCTTTGATCGCAGAGCCATATAAGCATGGGCGGGAATCTGGAAGACGCAACGCGCTCTTTGCCGCGACCATGCGCTTTCCTCTCAGTTTACTCGGCGGCCTGTCGGCAGCTCAGACTGCCTTGCAACCTGACGGGCAAACATCACTTTCCCCTGTGAGGACTGCGAGCAATTTCGCATTTGCCTTCAAGGAGACCCCAGATGTTCTTTCGCCTGCCAATTTAGTCGAGTTAGGCAGACCGGGAACGGGGGTTGCAAACGATGCAGGGGACCTTGTCCTTGTTCCTTACAGCAAGTTTTCATTGGAGGACAAGAAGTGAGTTTGACTAACCCATGCACAAATGCATTCATTTAACGTCCCGGTACAAGGAACAATCAATACATCTTCGTCGCGCCATTGGAGTCGTCGACTGAGCCCCTCGAAATCGCGGTTCGTCCTTTCATCGATACACACGTTTTCTCGCTTCAAGTTCCTTATTTCCTAGCTGCCAGACGGCGGCGAAGCATTCTGGCTTGACCATCGTACTATCGGTCATGCTGTCAAGGGAGATGGCAACTTAGAACTTTATGCGTTGGGAATCAACTTTGATTCCAACTTCACCGCTCCATGGAGCACTGAGGCACCCGTTCTTATTGGTTCTTTCCCAACAACGACCGCCGCAAAATTCCAATATTCCCTCTCCAGTGGCGTGTTGGTATTCACCGACTCTGTTTACGCAGATGGCAATCTATCGTCGACAAAGGAGCAAGATGCAGCATGGGAAAACCGCGGCACTACTGCGATGGTGTTTGACGAGGCCAACGTGCGGTTCTGGGACACCTGGTTCGTGAACCGTCCAAGCAGACCATCTGAGTCAACTAAGAACTCATTCCTTCGGCAGGTCAGGTCCCAAAGCCGCATCCTTATTCAGTGTCGAATTAGCATGCAGCCCAGATCAAGAGTGGAAAATGGGTACCACATTCGACAATCTCCTCAAGGGCACGGGCCATGTGAGTGACTTTCCATATCTCTTTTTTCATGCCTGAACGACTTTCATAGACTTCAGATGACTTCTCCCTGGTTGGCGGAAATGTCATATACACCGCCAGTGACCCGGAATTGCCCCAGTCCCTGCACACAAGAAGAAATGTGAGCTATATACCATTAAAACTTCCTGCAGCTCATAGTATTATTAGGTCTATCTTGTCAGCGCAGCCGATCCCGGAAATCCGACTCAATTGACGACCGGAAAGCAAGGCGGAACAGAAAGCCCGATACTCAACTCCGACGTAACCAAAGCAGGATGGATCCAGTATGACGGGGATACAGGTGGCAGCTCCAGGTGCGCGTGTTTCTCGCTATTACGCTACTATCTTTTTTATTTTCCCCTTTCAGAACCAAAATCGTATTATTCGATCTCGTCAGTGGGGTGCGGTTTACACTTGCGCACAAATGGGATCGCTCGCCTGAGTCTCTGGCAGTACGTGTAAAGAGTACTTCACGAACTCATTTAACCTACTTTACTCAGTTCTCGTTGGATGGGGATGTAATGTATCTCACGGCTCAAGATCACGGCAGAACAAAAATATTTGCCCTGCCTATTCCTCCTACGCCAGCGGCGTCGACCACTCATCCCGTCTTGGCTCAAAAATTCCATAGTCCTGTTGCTTTGACACACACGGGGGCGGCCTCGGGCATACAGCCTCTCCCGAGCGGCCGTCTTTTGTTCTCAAAGTCATCTTTCGCCTCCCCCAACGATGTACACCTCATTCATAACTTGACCAACTTCGAGCGCGACATCACAGCAAGCAAACAGAGTTTAGAATTCAGGGGCAAGATACACCAGATCACTCGTTTGACTGCAGACGCGTTGACGGGCAAAGATCTGGATGAAGGTGAAGAATTCTGGTTCAAGGGCGCTTTGAACAAGGACGTACAAGGTTGGCTTTTCAAGCCGAAAGGATGGAATAAGAAGGACAAAAAGAAGTGGCCCGTGATAATGGTTGTCCACGGCGGTCCCCAGAGTGCCTTTCAGGATGAGTGGTCCACGCGTTGGAATCAAAATGGTACGTCTCAGTGACATGTCCCATTTCTTCGGCTCACACAGAGACCCAACCAGTGTTCTCACACCAGGGTTTTTTCACGCTCTGGATGAATCCAACTGGTTCGACGGGCTTTGGGGCGGGTAATGGTTCTACTGGTCACTTGGGTGTTTGGTGCTCAAAGCATTTCAGAGTTCACAGAAGCGATTACCGAAGATTGGGGCGGAAAACCGTTTGTCGACATGATGGCTGGTTATCAATACGTCCTGGACTCATACCCTCAAGTATAGAATGTCCCATCTGGTTAATTTGATCTCCCTAACCATTTTACGTAGATCGATCCAGACAGGGCTGTCGCTGCCGGAGCCAGTTGGGGAGGGTATGCTATGAACTGGATTCAAGGACATCCCGAGTATAATTTCAAATTCAAGGTGATCGTTCTTGTATCCGCTTATTCTTAAATATCTCTGAGCACCCTTATTCAGGCCCTTGTTTGCCACGATGGGGTGTTCGATACCAGCTACAGCAGGTGAATACCCAATTAAACGCGTAAATGTCACCACCACTGACTAACCTTTGCCAGCTATGCGACCGACTTGCCCTGGTTTGTACGTCGTCCCTGCTCGATATATCTATTGAGACTAACTCGTCAAAAGTTCAACTACGCATTCGGTGGCGGAGTTCCATGGGGAGCAAAGGCCAAAAGACTTTCCAAAAAATTCAGCCCTTCCAACTTCGTCAAAAAGTGGTCGACGCCCGAACTGCTGATACATGGAAGTGTCGACTACCGGCTACCTGAAACAGAATCCATTGCGCCGTTCCACGCTTTGCAACAGTAAGTCCCGGTTCTGCCTGCGGTGTAGCATCGGGCTGACATACGCATCTTCTAGGTTAGGGATACCGAGTCGCCTCGTAATATTTCCAAACGAGAATCATTGGTGAATCCGTTTGTTGGATTTAGTTGTCTTTCCTCACTTACTTTAAAACATATAGGGTGTTGGGCCATGAAAATAGCGTAAAATGGCACTACGAGGTTTTCAAATGGTTCGACGAGTTTGTAGGTGACCATGTTGACAGTGTATAGAAGGAGACAAGATTAACTACACCTTGGCATTTGTTGTAACATAGTTGATGGTCGCACAAGCTGAACGCGCATGTGGTCCGACTGCCACCTGCACGAATACTAAATTTCGGCCTTTTCACGTCGTATCCACGGACATGTGGACGTTGCTGCGACCGCGACCCACCGCAGAATCTCTAGATTGTCGAATCTCCGAGTCAATTGCAAATACCTGTTCCGTCTCAATGTTCAATGACGTTGCAAGAAGCGGCAGATTCCACATCCCGCCAATCGGTAGTCCGTCGCAAAAACTGTGGATGCTTGGCAACCGCACGTCTCGAATAATTCAACCTATAAAATGGACGTACATGGCAGTTCCGGGCCACCACAGCTATGACACCTCTATTTTCCCTGCTCGTCCTACTAGGGTCTACCTCAGCGAACACGGTTTTTTCTGTGGGTCAAATTTCAATAAGGATTAGTAGCTCTTTTTAGCTCAGTCGAAAACGACGCAGGCTCTGTCGGTAAATGGAGTGGACCAAGGACATGCTGTCGGCGTGCGCGTGCCCGTTTCGAACGCTGTAGACATTCTTCACATTTACGACACTGGTACTGATTTTTAAACGGCAGCCTATCACAGACCTAAGCTCACCCGACATGATATGCAATAGCAATTTTATCCAGCCGGTTTCTCAAACTGTGATCAACGTTCCTTCGGGATCACAAGTCACCGCCGAGTTTCACCGCACCAGTGCAGGGTACCTCGGTCCCGACCCCGCAGACCCGATCGACCCCACCAATAAAGGTGAGTAGATAACAGCAAATTACTTCAAGTTCAAGCTGATTGTACACGTCCCTTTTAGGGCCTGTTATTGCATATCTGTGAGGGTCCTTCGTCCATACTGACATCTAACTAAAGTGCTGCCCGCCAGTGCTGCCGTCCCTTCAGCTACCCAATCCAACGTAACTGGGAAGCGCTTCTAATTATTCTCCTGGATCCGCACCAATGTTGGATTAATCTTAGGCCTGAACTGGTTCAAAGTTTGGCAGTCTGGATTCAATAGTACAACGCACCAGTGGGGATCAGACCTTCTGTTCATCAATAAAGGGAACGCCACTTTCACCATTCCTTCGTGTCTCAGCAGCGGAAATTACCTGTTGCGAGTCGAGTACATCGGTTGACTTAACTCTTTGCCAGCTTGGAAGAATCCTGATTTATCGTGTTTGCAGGCCTTGAAGACGCAACATCATATCCTGGTGCCCAGTTCTTCGTGAGTGACCCCCCCGCCGTGAATGGATCCTTATTCAGAGTCCATCGCAGATGAGTTGCGCACAGATCTCGATCTCTGGCACCGCTAAGGGCCAAGACATTGTTGCTCCCGCGACCGTCAGCATTCCCGGAATGTACCATTCGACCGACCCTGGCATTGTTACATCCATATTTGGCGTGACCAGCTACAGTGTACCAGGTACGGCGTGCCGCTATGTCTTGCTTTGAGCGATGTAACCGTTGTTTGTAGGCCCAAGCGTGTTTACCTGCTGAATTCGAGGAGAATTTTTGGGGACAGGTACAGAATAAGCTATTGTTCATAATTACACTGTTCCCAATTCCAATCAGCCCTCGCTGTCTGTGGGTCTTGCTCTTTTTGTACTATTTTCAGGCATCTGAGCACGGATCCATGCGGCAAAAGCCGCGAATAAGTGATTGGAGGGGTGTTTTTCGCAAAATGCCAGAATCGCTCGATATGTGTTGTCTTGGGATGAGCCAGTAGCATGAAGCAACTTGGCTAAATCCACGGGGCAAAGGAAAGGAGGCTGCCTCGCGTCTTCCTTCAACGATGCGGTTCCTTGCATTGCGCAGCTAAAATAGACACAGTGATCCACGCCTAAACAGTGGCCTAATTCATGGCTCGCTGTGCGACAAGCGCGTCCAAGCCACAACGCCGACAGAGCCGCCGAAGTTGGAGACGCCTCTAGAGATGGTAGAGCATCATGCGCAATCACAGCAGCATGTAATGGCGAAAGCGCTGCATATGCCGCCGGCTCCAGGGAACCTGTCTCGGCGGGAATTGAAGAAGCAACTCGCCCCTTCGTTTTCTCCTTGGGCCGCCGAGTATCAGTCTGGTCTGCCTCGGTACAACAGGCGTCCATGTAGCGTTTGCAATGGGCTGCTGGCCAAGCGTGGACCCTATCCACGTTCTGGCGTCGGTCTAGTCCGGGATGATACCTAATCCATTCTAACTCAGCAGTGAATTGTAGTGGATAAAAAATAATGCGTACCTCGCGGTTGAGATGACCGCCACCCGACTACCACCATATGCACGCCCACACGCAAAGTCATCGTCTGGGCTTTCATAAATATCGAATGGGACCACAAAAATCAGCGCAAATGCGTCATCAGGCAGGATGCTGATGGCAGCATCCAGGAGGTCATCGAGGTTGAGTTGCCGCACGAATACGCCATCCAGAGACGCGCGTGTGCGGATTCGTACGCATTCCGTGGCCGTCTTTAAGCCAATGTAACGAGGGGTCTTGGACAGCTTTCCATCCCATGAAGTGAGGCAAAGAGAGGGTGGTAACTGTTTCACGGGCATGCCATGATAAAATGCGGTCAGATAATCGACAATGTCTTGGATGTTGGGCTCGTCGACGGGCGCCTGCTTTGGCTTCCACCATGACTTGATGAACGAAATGTTCGAGTCAACGGCTGGGGCCGCAGCCACATATATTGTATTTTTTCCTGGCTTGACCTCATTTCTATCCTCATCGGTCTGCCACTCTTGTATGCTCTGGGGTGGGTATTCTGGATCCTCTGATAGGTCGTCCCCGGGAAGGATGAGGGGTGCACAGAAAGGACCAAAATCGCCGTCGCGGGGTGCGGATCGCTTTAGCTTTCCTTTCGAGATGGATTGTAAGGTGGCGGCAGCCTCTCGCTGCTGTTCTGTGGGTCTGGAATACCCTGTTAGGGAGGCGTGTGCAGAAGAGGTGAAACTGAGCGTTCTGTGATCGCAGGTGTCCGTCATGGTATGCATGTACTGAGAGGCAGTCGACCGCTCAATGTTGTTGCGAAAGTGACTCGAAATGTGAATGTCATTGTCAGAGGCGACGAAGGCAATGATCGCTGTTTTGATCGCATCACCCGACAGAATATGGCGCAAACTAACACTCAAACAACCTCTGGCTAGCAGTAATTCCTCGAATAAAATAAACTACGACAGAACTAATTCACAAAGCAAATCATCTCAAATCAATTTGTTTGTGCACCAACCGCCTGGAGGCAAAAGATTAGTGGGGGCAAGTTACATGGACAAAATTACTCACCAATCGTTTCAGATGCTCCATGAACACCTGCAAGCTCACATCGTCCGTGAAGATAGCCTGCCCGCTATTGGCGTTCTGTGTGGAGCCGTACATGTTGTTGGTCATGTGCGTCGTCGACGGGTTGAGTTTTGAAAGCAGGAATCGAGCTTGACTTCCACCCTGGTCACATACGATGTATCGCGGGATAGGGAAGCGATCCACCAGAAGATCCTAGAGACAGTGATGAGAGGAATGTAAAACGAAGGACAAGAATGCATACCTGGGCATCACCGACCGGCACTTCAAGCAACTCCTTGAAATTGTCGTAGCCTTCTTGATCCTGGTATCCCTGCTTGCGCCACTGCGCCACAAGCTCGCCATGGAAAATGAGAATGTGGAAGAACGTGTCCAGTAGGAGGATAACATCGTGCTTAATGGACACACTGTCCAGGAGAACCGGCTGTGGCGGGGTGTCGAAGGTGTACGACATCAAGGTAGGCTGTATCATGATCAACGAATTGTTAACATCCTCCTCGTTCAAGATGTGCCTTGATTGGTGTCAGCACCACGTTACACCACACTGAGAGTGAAACGTACCTATAAAAGGCCGACTCATCCGGGCTGTTGTTAAACACCTGCAAAAACTGACTTCTCCGCAAATGGAACATGAACTGAGGATATATGCTGAAATTATCGGTCAACCGGAAACTTGTAGGGTCTTCTTTCCGGTAATCGGCGAATTTCTGGCACAGACGTATCAACATGCGGTCAAGCCACCTCAGCACATCGGGAGAGTCGTCAATCTCGGCCTTGAACACCGCGATTCGGGCCATTAAGACCGCTGCAGTCTCCTGGTCGAACGACGCCGCGATGCTCGGTGATCCGGCTTCAGCAAAATTGCGGGCAATGGTTGTGACACGAAGACGCTGGAATCCGGAAGCATGCTGATAATGAGTGACGAATTGAATGAGACCACGCGAGCCGGGCTGGAGAGGTTGACCAGCAGGAGTGACAACTTCAAAGTAGACGCCAGTCGAGGTACGAGGAGTGATGACATTGATTTTCCAAGCTGACGTTCCCCCGATTCCGATCTCCGTTTCACCCACACAAGGTGATTTTTTCCCGGCAGAAATGGCGTGCCCGATGAGCCCAGATACTTTGAGTTCCTTGGTCGTCTTTTCGGGCGTTAGCGGTGAGTTAACTGTGTGAGAGAGTGTGCCTACTTGAACATCAAAGGTAGCGTTGAAACCCATCTGCAGATGCCCTTGTTCGTCCTTGTTGAACAAGCGGAGGAAGCTCTGCTTGAAGATCGACGTGGCGAAGGAGTCGGACAAGACGATCACGCCGTTTGTGGAGTTTGGCAAGGACTTCATCTCAAGAAGCCCGACTTGGTCGAGACATCCTGCGAACAGATCCACTGCGTGCCCATTGTTTGAAGCGCGCTTAGCGAGACCTTCGTAAAACTGAATGCATGCGTGAGCTAAGCTTTCACATGCGGTTGTGGCAGGCTCACTTTGGTAGCACGCTTGAAGTGCTTGACGCTGTCTCGATCAATATCATGATGAGATCGAATGGGCTCCTTAAGCTCATTGCTAACGACCATCCCGGGACCTTCGGTAGCAGGTCCACCCGCGAATAGCATGATACGGCCACCGGTGTTGGGATATGTAGTCTGGGAAGGGAGAACGGGTCGTTAATTGGAACGAAACGAAACATTGGATAGCCTACCTCAAGCAGCCCGACAGCGACGCTCAATGCAACACCTGTGCATCTTAGAGGACGTTTATCATTGGCGACAGGCCAAGGGTCGCGGGTCAACCCCTCCAGGATACCAGTCAACTGGAATTCGCACTGTTGTACAGGGAGGAGGAATCTGGAGGCCCCAAACGACTGTTGCGGCATCGGCTGACCAGGTCGAGGAGCCGCGCGCGACTGGGAGCTTAGCCCAAGCATGTCCTGAATTTGCTTGGGTTGGTACTCCTTTGCACCACGAAACACGTAAGACTTGTTGCATTCCGCATAACCTATTTCATGCACTTGAGTCTGTTTGATGGCGTTAAGGTGGGCAATAAGAATGAAAAATTCAAGGGACTCGCCATGGTTCCAAAGGTGATAAGTCCTACAAGGGAGTAGGGGGGGATGAGGCTCAAACTAACAACAAGGGCGTCGCGGAGAGCTTTTAGGTCTTCTTCGTCGAGACAGGTGTCTACGACGAAGAGAAAAATCGGAGGGACCTGGACGGGGCGAGCAAGGGTGTATTCAATAGTAGTGTATTTGGGTAAGAGTTCCGCGGGAAGGTTGGTGTTGGAGATGTCCTTGTAATGGGGAGGGAACGCATTGCGAGATAGACAGAACGGGCAAATCCAAAGCTTTCCCCGAATATCAATTTGGCTGGTTTCACGCGCACATCAGTCGAGGACGATAATCGAATGAACTGAACTGACCAGTAGGGGTTGAGAATCGCGCGACAAGGCGGTTTGCAAGCCACAGGCTCGTACAAGACCGGAGGGAGATCTTCTCTTGGCTTTAGGGGGGTGTACAATGCTGAGATGGGCACCACGGTTCTGGTCGCTTCTATACGCGACGACGGCCATACGTTCCACGATAACCGAACGCCTGTCGAGTGGTAAAAGTGAGTTGGGTGAACATCGAGTATCGCGCGCGAGAAAGTCGCTCACCATCGCGTTCTTCAACGTCTTCAAAATCAAGCATGAGTGCTGTAGGACGTGTATCGCGGAGAGAGTCTGAGGAGGTGTCGCAGACAACACTGCTGGAGTTTCGTGTCACCACGTATTGATCAACGGGCACACGCTATTGGCCTGGGATTGAAACACGGCCAAACTCAGCTCAAATATCAGACCGGGTACCGGCTCCGGTAACCGGTAGCCGTTGTTGCACAGAACGGTGCGTCAGCGACAAGAAGCCGATGCAAAAAGCCTCAGGCGTCGTGTGTGAGGAACAGACTACATCAAGAACTAACTAGAATCACAGTCCTTCGAAAGCAGACTCGATTACCGCCTTTTGCTGAGCCGCATAAATTTTCCCAATACCCGGCGCAGGGAGCGCACTCTCCTTCCTGCCTCTGTAGGCCACACTGCCGATTCCCAACTCGTGCAAGACACTGTCAATCCTCGGGGCGACATGTGTAAAAGCGCCTTGGTTTCTGGGCTCTTCCTGCAGCCACACGACCTCTTCAAGTAGAGCGTAGTCTTTGAGCGCCTCCCGTAACTCAGCGAAAGGGAAAGGCGCCAGTTCTTCAAGACGGATGAAAGCAACCTCATTTTCCAGTGATCGCGCTTGCCGATCTTTGAGAAGGTCGTAGTAAATCTTGCCGGTCATCAACACGACTCGTTTGGCGGTTGACGCGTTTCCTGCTGGATCCCGGAGCACCGGCTGAAACGACGTGCCAGGCTCCAGATCGCGCAGGGACGACGATGCAGCCTTTGGATAACACATTGAGATATTGCGACAACAGGATCCGATCCCACACAAAACATACCGACAGCCGCAAAAGCGCCTTTGGGCCAGCTACAATCAAAGGTTTTCTGAAGTTTCGCTTCATCTGCCTTCTCAAAAGATGGAAATACTGTGCCGGAGTCGTCGGAAAAGTAACATGCATGTTAATGTTGTAGAAGGGCTCCGATGCACTGTAAGTATACCGATCATTGGACAGCTGTGAGTGCATCAGCAATTTGGCAGGGATCGACGACGTTTAGACTGACTTGCAACATCCGCTCCAAACGAGAAGACGAATGCTCTGGACCAGCTCCATCGAGTCCATGCGGAAGAAGGAGAACGATCCCGCTTTGCTTCAGCCATTTAGCTGTTGGATCAAACTTGTCACACCCAATACAATTAGGAGGTAACGTAGACTTACTTTCGGCAGATGATATATAGGTATCTATGATGACCTGGGGCGCATGATATTGGATCGAATCTCAAGCATTATCTTAGACTCACTTGTGCACCGTTGAAGAAATCTCCAAACTGACGGTCGCAAGTCATTAGGAGGGTCGATACATACCAAGAACAATAACACCGACCTGGGCCTCCCAAATGGCTAGAAGATTAGGTCGCTCCCAACTTGCGCCGTATTCGAACTGAATGGTGGTGAGTATCACGTAAATGTCCATGCTATGAATAACGCACCCCCAATACCGCCATCTCGCTTAACGAACCTGACGACGCGCCCGTGAACGAAAGGCCAGAGATATTATGAAAATCCACTTACTATTCGCGAGTTCCAACTTTCCGGTAGCGCCCAAGGCTTCATTCAGAGGGACCACGACGCCTTCATTCTTCTGATTGACGAACATCGCATGGCGCTGGCTAAAGGTACCCCGCCCTACATCTTGGCCCGAGATCCGTACGTCGAACCCTTCCCGCATGAGAGAACCGAACGCCAGGGTCTATTTGTGTGATCAACTATAGATTTTTTAAAACCTCAATCGAGACGAATACGCGACCTCTGCAGTAGCCCAATCGAGCCCTGTCCCAGAATTGATGCTGGCAAGGCGATTCTTCACATGTCTTTGCAATTTGGGATGGATTTCCTATGGAAATCGTTAACGTTTGAACATCTCGTACGATGGCTTGTCTTACAAATCCGTCCGGAATTTTGACGCTTGCTCTGCCGACCTCCTTCAACTGTTCCTCGAGGACACCTGTCTCTGGGTTTCTGTCCGCAGATGAACTAGCGGGCCAGACCATGCCCTTCCACTGCTTTTCAAGCATAGAGGCCGAAGGCACATGGGATGCAACTCTTGAAAGCGCACCGTCGAGTTCAGATTTGTATGCAGAGCGGATGGAAGCAATTTTGTTTGGATCGAGAATTTCTTCGGTCTAAAAGAAGGTTATCGATAGCTATGCAACATGGCGGGGTTGGACGCACGATGAGCCTCTCCTCGTATAATTGCGGGACGGAACGTCGGGAACTGATTTTCTCGTACATAAGAGGGCTCGTGAGATTAGGAAGATCAAGCTCGTTGTGACTGTTTCGATAGATCAGCTCCGTTCCGTTCTTGGAATGGTTTTTTTTACCCCCTAGAACCAATTTAATGATACATAGATTTGATCCAACCAGACACTCACCATCTCCGATACACCAACAAATCAACAATTATGTCCTGCGTAATTACCGGTCAACACCAAACCCGATATGATCAATGGGCCAATACCTTTCGGAAATAATTACGATACTGGAAGGCGACCTCCATCGCTCGCACCACGTCTGAAGGTGAAGGTTAGTTTTTGTTATGATCGGGTCGAATATCGCGATACCTTCAGGGAAATCCCCATTAACATGTAGCACAGGGGTATTTATCATCTTCCCAACATCTGAACAGTATAAGGATGATCTAGCACCGGTGGCGGGGGTGGTGTAGCCAATACTAGGAATAATGTGAAAATAATAATAATCGCCGGGACATGTCGAGCATACTTATTACTGTTGCGCTGTTTAATTCGTTTGAATTACATAAAAGCTGAGACTCACTCTACCACAATATGCACACTTCCACCACTGGTGAAGTGCGGGAGGTTGCCTACGCGCCGCCGGTCAGAAGGATGCTGATCTTCGAACCTCGAAACGCACTTAATCCCAGGCTTTCCATGACGATGCCCTGACCCGCAAAGCTCGCATCGCCGTGCAACTGGACACACATTACCTTATCACCCAGGTTGCAATCTTCAGGAGAAGTCTTGAGCAGGGAATACTGCTTGGCCCGCGTCTTTCCTAGCGCTACAGGATTGACGGCCTCTGTGTGCTCAAATCAGTTTAAGCAGAAAGGTACTTCACTAACTGTTTTTACCAAGGTGAGACGGGTTGGGAAGAAGTGAAACTTGGATGGGGCTCGCAGCACCATCGTATTCCAGAATGGGTGAAGCAACTTGAGAGATGTCAGAGATTGCATGTAGCATCAAAGTAAAATACGGACCCAAATGACTGAGCACATCACCCTCTGCTCCCAGGTCCTCTGGTATTTCGGCGCCGCCTTTGATCTTATGAAACAGCGAAGTTGCAGGGTATTTAAGTAGATCGGTGAGGAGATTGAGCCGTCCTCTGTGGGGCATTCCAAGTATGATAGTCGATACCCCAGCTGATAATGTTGTCAACGTCACGTAGTTTGCAAGTCAAAAAAAAAAGAATACCCTGTGCTGCGGCAGAGAATAATGAATCAAGTGCCGGTAACATAGACTCTCCACCCTCAAGTCCATACTAGATCGCGGAATCGGAAGATAGCTTGGATGACGAACGCGCAACATACCCGCTTCAAATTCGGGAACTTGAGCTGTAGAAAGTTATCAAACACCTCGGACCTGGCAAGGAGGCCGTGGATGCGCTCCTTTAATTGAACGGAGCTTCCGGATGAACCTAATTCTTTAGATTCCAAGGTGTGAGAGAACCACAGCCGTTCTGTTTTGGACGGCGAATGCATATACTGAAAAGATGGTTTGTGAAATGTATATCAAAGAACTTCTCCTCGCACCTCATACGCAATCCGGCCGACGTAAATGGCGCGAAGGTGCTCAGTGACTTGGCGCAAGGTCCACCACTCATCCGGGTCTTCTTGTTGAATTGTGTCGACGGGTCTTGTCCACACGATCCCGTTGACGTTATATTTCCTTTCGTCATCTACCAGACCATAGCGGCGCGGGTCCAAAGCTGCCACTTCTTCGCGTTGAATGAGGTCCAGTGGGTCGATACGGGCTGCACGATGCCCGTGAGTCCGAACTGAGTCGACATAGCGAAGAAGGGGGGCGTTGGCAGCCCTATTAATGATTAAGGTATGAGTACTCAGGGAAAAAAACCAATATATACCTGTTCTTCAATTGTGCTGGTGTGTCTGAGACGAAGATTTAGTAGATGCTTATTATAACGGGATACTCCTCGGGCTTCGAAGCCGTACGCACAATCAGGGAAACTGAAGTCGCGCGGTTTTCGAAAACCAAAGGACTCGTCGTGATAGTCTCGTCTCCAGAGCCTCTTTGCAAGCTTTCGGACGAGATGTGGACGATGCATAATTAAGAGAGTGCGGACGGATCATGGGCAAGAGATAAGATTTGAGATAAGATTGTGGCTATGCGACGTGGCGCTGCCGGTGCTTTGAAAATTGACTCTTCTGCTACCTTTTGACTCACTACGTTCATGGCTCCGTGCAGAGGAACTCACGTCGCCTTGACATTTAAGTAGCTAATAATCCTGACCGTCTCAACTATCCATCACTCATGACCAACTTGAACTTGTCGCCATATTCATTACTCGGACTGCCCACCGACATTCTAATTCTCATTTTGCACGAATTTCTTCTTGTCAAGGACTTGTCTGCATTGTCTCGAGCCTGCCGCTTTTTACATGCTCTCGTCAGTTTAAGGTCAACATGATTAAGTTGGCATTCTTCACTAATCGGCGACGGCAGGTCAACGAATTCGGGTGGGCCGCGTACCAGCGTCACAACCCCAGGCCCTCCATGACTCTGTCGAAATCGCGTATGGCGTGGAGTCCCATGGCCCGCGTCAGACACAATATCCTCACCGACACGGCCTGGTCAAAGTCCGAATTTATTGCCCGACCTCTATCTGCACCCTGGTTGGGACAGAAACAGCCCATTTTGGCAATCAACTCTGCGCGTCTAATCGTCGCTGCTGGGACCACCATTTATTCGTATGCCTTCGGAATATCAACAAACGACTCTGATGCCCCGCCCATCGTCCTAGAAGGATGCTGTCGCCTGGGTGTGACCCTCCGCAATAGAAACAGCGACATCACCGCCCTCACTTTCATTCCTGACGGGAGTTTGAACCGGACACTTTGTGTTGGTTTTCAGGATGGGAGATCCGAGCGCATTGTGCTTACCGGACGCTCAAACCGCAAGCCGTTGGACATTTTACGTGTCCAGCGGTCTCCCGGGCAACCCCTAGAACTTCCCCACAAGGATCTCTTAAAAAGCCTATCTTCCAGCCGAAATTTATTACTCTCGTTGAGTGTGAGCGGACGAGCAACACTTGCAGATTCTGAGACCCCTGCCCCATCGTCGTCGACGGTTGACCTCCAAGCGCGGAGTTGGGTGTCTCACCTCTGCATGGAATCCAGCTCGCCTTACGCCGCTTTTGGCACGTCCTCTGCTACACCTCTTACAATACATTCAGTCACAAACGACAGACTGACTCGACTCCCGTCTGCTGTCCTTGGCCAGGCCGAGTCAGCCAACACAGGGTCCGCTGTATACGGCATCTGTGAAGGGCCTCCTTCATCCCTATGGGGTTCCTCGCCCCAAGTCGTGGTCTCAGGGTGGTACAACGGATCGGTTTCTCTACATGACCTCCGTTCGTGCGCTCGGACTAGTACTCACGATCCCCTTTCCCCGGCCCCTCTCCGCCCAGTGCTGACCCTTGTCAATCCTTGGTCCATCGAACCTATCTATTCGGTTTCCTGTGGAGGTGGATCTGGCAGTCATGTTGCAGCAGGGTCTGCCCGTCATAGTCTTGTCTCATTATGGGACGTCCGATCTCCTGCCGGAGGATTTAGCGTTCATGCGCCCTTGAACGATGCGTCGCCTGTGTACGCCGTAATTCTGGAAAGCTCCCGCTTGTATGGTGTTACACAAAGCCGTCCATTCGTCCTCGACTTTGTACGTTTCATTCTCCAAATCTGCAACCCGCAGTTCTTCTCAACTTTTCGCAGGGCCCCGGAATCACGAAAGACACGTACCCTGACTTAGGTTCTAGCACTCGGGGCTTCATGCACCTCGGTCAGAAGGGCGCCGACGGTTTCGGTTACTATGTTACGAAATACTCACATCCGAGTCCGCGTGCGTAGAGTCCAAGGAAGGTTTTGACACAATGTATTTCCGGGTTAGGTTACAGAGAGAAAAACAACAGGAATAAGTTTAAAATGCAGGGCAGATATTGACAGATGAGATGAGATGAGACAAGAGACCCGAGAAAGACGGCAGACCGTCAGCGGTGAGTGTAGTATGTGCGTGCAAAGCGAGATGATACATGTACTTGACGAGATGGATGGCGACGGATATGCGCCAAGGCTATGACGGTGTCGTGGCTTGAGATTTGGTCGCCCAGCTGAACAGCTGTCGCATGTCGGCTGCTGCTGTGGTGTCGGCGGCTTGTTTGGGTTCAACCAGTAGACTGAAAAGCGTCATTATGAATTCCAGTGTCGAGCAAAGACGACATACCTTCGACGGTATAGGTCCTGAAGGTCCCCGTGACGCCGCGAAGTTTCGAATGCGCCAGTTAGGTATTCCTGGACCTCTGGTATGCCCCGGAGTTGATAAGGGACTTGGAACCGTTGCATATCTGGACAAAGCGATGAACATTGGATGTGATGGTTGGGAAGTGTATACACACCTTGAACGATCCGCGCTAGTTTGTGGTACTTGTTAAAGTTGAGTAGTTTTTTGTCGGGATTTATTGGCGATGCCCGATGTGAGGGGTTCCCCTCCCGGCAAAAGGTGACATCTGTCAAGTAAAGACCTTGGGTGACGTCAGTTTTATGAACATCTCTCGAATAGATCATGAAATACCGAGGAAAGGCACCGCCGGGGGAGCAGTGTTGCGCAGTTTTGAGCGATATTCATGATAGTTTCGGGAGTGATCGGCTAGTCGTCTGAGGGAATCCAGCTGAGACCGATTTTTTTGCGGAAGACCCTGGAAAGGCACATCAAAATTGGGCCATATATCAATGACACCGAACTTACGAGCCAGGTTTGGTGAAGCCTGGAGATTGTCGAAGAGTCCAAAGCGGCGAGCATTGACCGGGGAGTACTATAGTTGCTCAACGATGTACAACGCTGGGAGATGTGAACTGTGAGCGGCAGAAAGAGGAAGACCGGAAGATATACGTACATCGGCAACCTTGATGAAGAACTTGATCAAGGCCGTCCGCTTCTTCGTGTCAGGCTCGCTAAGAATGCTCTCTGCAACCCAGCCTGTGATAGCTGTGCTCAGTGAAGAAACTGCCTTGACATTGGTCGGAGGCTTCGCCCCTTCCTGTCCCGTCTCCAGAACCTCCTCCGGCTGGATGACGCAGTACAAATTGCACTCCATGATCGTCAGCTGCCGGGCCAGTTCTAGAGGATCGAAGTCTGTAATGGTTATCGTTGCGAAGTTTTTGGAACGCAAATTCGCCAACAGAGTTTTCGTCATCATCGGCCGAGGGATTTCTCCCATGGGAATCGTGGCTGAGGGCGGGTTGATCGACATCCCCGGGTCCCGAGTGCGCTCGCTCTTGGGACTAATCACTGACTTGACTGTCTGCCGACGCAGTTCAATCAAGTCTTTGATCCGCTGTGCAGGACCGGGAAACATCACCGCGAGTCCGTCTTGAGTAAACGTCGCCAGCGGTTCCAGGGCGGGATCATCGACTCCCTGTCGCCAATAGATCTCGACCCAGATTTTGATGAAATTGGACACTCGCAGCCGCACCGGAATCCCCTTGCGTTGCTGCCATAGTTGCACATCCTCATTCGAGATACCATCTGGTGGGAGGAGATTGTATCGTTGAATGATAGTATCAACAAGCTCAATAGGTGATGAAAAGAGCCGAAAAGTGAGGAAGAAGACGGCAGAGAATGCAGGATCAACGATACTATCGTGCGGCGTCATTTTCTCGACCAAGACGTCCATGGTGGCGCCCACGAGGTGTCCGTCCGTGTTGTACGCGACATCCTCAAGCGAGTAATCGTGGGACAACATCCACGCGACAGGATCCTGCATGAACTCTGGTATCGGCTCGAGCGGCTCCACAGGCACGGAAGGAAGATCGCCATGGAAGATTTTGTCCTCCAACGCCTTTTCTTCCATCGCGTGTGCTCGACTGCCTTCCCATGTGGTGCCATCCTCGTCTGTACCCACAAAAGACGTCGGCGATGGAAGATCTCGATCAACTGCGGAAGGTTTGGCGATGCTGAGATACGGGAGGGTAATGTCTGGCGACGTTACATCGGTGTCCTGTGACTGCATGGAAGAGGTCTTGGACAGTCCACTACTCTCAGAACCAGAGGACGCCTCCGCGACCAACCGACCAACTGAAACCACTGGGGGTACTTCTGCACGCTGTGTCACGTCCTCTTCTTCCTCTATCACCCCACTGATTCGATACGTGTTGAGAGCCCCCATACTGCTGGATCTGGCAAGTGTTGGCTTCGCAAACTTGCTAGGCGTGAAGGACATGCGTTCCTCTGCGTTAGGCAAGTGCAAGACAAAAGCACGTTCACCGAGGGACCGATTTAAACACATTTTCACCGCCGCAACACAATCTGCGCCAGCCTTCAAGGCCCCCGTAGCCGACCGCAGCAGCGTCTGTTTCTCGTCGTCCTCTGACATGTCTGGCCCAACGGTGACGGTGAGGAGCCGGACCGACTCCGCCAAGGTGCTCGTGACGTTATAGAGTCCGTCCTTCGCCGCCTGTAAGTTACCGAGCTTGTTGTTTGGCACGTCGGGATGCTGCAGGACCGCTTCCACAATGGTGAGCAGCTTGCACACCACCTCTACGATCTCCCGGACCAATTCGTACATGTGGCCCGTGCTCGACGCATGGGAGGACCGTGAATGGGAATGTGCATGGCCGATGAACGCAGCGATTGTCGAGAGGTACTGATCGTGGGTGGAACGCAGCGCATCCATGACTTGCGCTGTGCTCGAGGGGCCGACAGGGAATGAAGGCCGAGCAGGGGAGGATTCCAGGGATGAGTAAGACGACGAGGACGACGACGTGCTGCTCACAGACAGTCCTGCCTTGTGCTTAAGAACCCGTTCCTTAAAGAAATACTGTTCTTGCTTAGTCTTCGCAGGAATATTGATCCCATTGGGTAAGAGGGGAACGGCCGAGTCCGAGTCGTCGTCCACTGACGTCCTTGAAGGACGCCGTAAATCGACCATACTCCTTGCACGGAGAGCACTACCCTGGTTAGCAACGATAACCTTCCGCGGCGTAGGAGTCCGACTCTGGAGGCCATACGGCCCGGACGCTTCGTGGTCATAAGAAACCGAATGAGCTTCAAATGACTCAGAATGACTCCACGAGTGGCCTTCGGTGTCGGTCGAGCCAGCTATAGAACCGACGGATTGCCGCCGCTCTGGTAGCTCTACTCCGCATTGGACCGCCACAGCCAAAAATCTTCTGACGTTGGCGAACACCTGGCCTCCTAGTCGCACCATGGCATCGACCTGAGCTTCCTGGCTATGATCGTCCGTTGTTTCATCGGACGCTTTCTTCGCCTGCGCCACAAGTGATGCCAGGACGGCTAATATTCGCCGTCGCTCCTGTGCTAGTGCAGGAAATCGATGAAGAATCGGGGCGTCGCGAACTAGCGTGTCCGTCGCAGAGAGCACTGATCGAACGCAGGAGATGATGCATGCCGTGGAGGGTTGGAAATGGGAGACTCGATTCGCCCGTACGGCACTCTGCAATAGCGAAAGCCCGTGCAGCAATGGAACCATGATCGGGGGGCAATATGAATCGATATCTGGGCCCAGTGCTTCAGACAACGAAGGGCGGCGAGTCAGCTCGCGCGTCGTCGTGCTGACCCATGATGTTGTGGAAGCGGCGGACAAGGAGTGTGCGTGCCCTCGACGCGTCTGCGATTAGTTAGCTTGAGATGATGTTGGCAAATTGTAAGAAACGCACCGGAGACACGCCTGGATACCCTTCCTCCGTGAGCGCGTTCACATCAACATTGACATAGTTGCTCGGAAACCACCCTCTCCGTCCCTCCAACTCGCCGTCCCACCACCCACTTGAATCGCGATTCAGAACATGAATGACCTGCCCTGCGCGGAAAGACAGGCAGGTCGCGTTCTGATGTTGCGGGGCATAGTCGTGCATGGCAAGAACGTATTCTGCTCCCATGCGCACAGTTTCGTCGAAGACGGAACCGACAGGACTGGTCGGCCGTGACTGCACCTGCGCAGCAACCTGGACAGTCTCAACTGGTAGCTGGAGAGATGATGTGGAAGCGGAGGCCGAGGCATTAGTTGAGGAGGTCTCGGGGGATACTACAGATATGGACGACGAAGACGATGCGTTCGAAACGCTCCTGAGGCGCGAACTGGACACGGTGAGCGTGTTTGGAGATGGTTTCCGTTTAGCGGAGTAAGGACCGGTAACCGCTGCGACAGAAGTGTCGATGTGGAGGCGAGAGGAAGAGTACATGACCGGGCGGGATAGTTGGCGTTGGAATCCTCCTGTTTGGGTGTGAGAAGGAAGGCGGGCGCGCAACAGGTGAAATGGGGTACCAGTGCGGAAGAGTGGGAGACCTGGAGGGTTTGAATTACGGGGTTGCCTGGTCTCGTCGCGAAATGAATGAATATTCGGGATGAGTAGCAAAGCAACGGCGAATTAGAGTGGTTTTTACGAAGCAAGGCGGGGGCCAGCCAGGAGTACTGCGGGGCGTAAAGGACGAGCGTGAATGGGAAGGGGAGTGGTATACGGGGAACAGAGGTATAAGCACACCAGGCGGCCGGTGCAAAGCCAAACTAGGGAAATATCCTGGAAAGCAATTTCCAGAACACCGAAATCCGATATTGATCGCCCGCCTTCCCTTCAACCTGACACCCACAACACCAAATAAAGTGTCCTCTCTTCCTCCACATATTCCTTCGCGCCTCTTCCCCCGCTCTTTACCCACACCTCTGACCTCCGCTAGGACTGCTGCCTCTGGGACTGCTGCGCTCCTTTTCATGAAATCTTTTCGCTACGCGCTTTCGGGTAGTAGATCAAAAACTCAATTTTTCGGTGCGCTTCTTCGCTTCCATCATTCCTATGGGCAGTTGTTTACTTGTTGGATGGTCTGGGTCCTGAGCTAACCATTCATCGAGTCTCAGTCTCAGATTAAAACCTGCAAGAAGTGCTGATATTATCGTCGTGCATCGCAACGGCGGGCCGCGGACAGGACTATCCAGCGCGGTTGTCGACAGGACGGCGGCTTCTTCTGACAAAAATGGCGCTGCCGTGGATTGCAGGGGTGGTAGAGCCTAGCAACATTACGCGACCGGATTTAGTACTTACCCTTCGCTGATGTGGAAGAAATAGATTGCCGAGGCTTCGCACAACCACTTGGACATTTGTAAACAAAGCAAGTCCTACGAGCATCTATATATCTAAACGCCGAAATTTATTTGACAGATTCTGACTGTCGCGCGACACAACGCAGCTACGCAGCCCGACGCACCGCTTTTATCTGAACATCCGGACGCTACATTAGGAATAAATTTAACACATTGCTTCCCTGCATTGCGCACCTGCGATTGCTACATATCCAACGGAACAATTAACGGCAATAGAACTTCGAACTTGATAGATCACGGGCAGAGGCAGCCACTAATAAGAACGACGAACCAAAAACAGCTTTGAAGAAGCACTACACAAGGAGGATAACCAAAAAATCTATGCCAAAACATTGAAAAGGAATGGATAAAATATTTTCAATAACCTTTGCATGTCGGTGGATTGAAAACACACAATTGATTCAAAAGTTCTTTGAATAACTTCATTGTGTCTTGGATATCTTTCAGATTCCCTTGAATATGAGAAAGATATTTTAAACAACACAAAGGTCTTTGAGTCCTGAATACGTGGAAGTTATTGTAAATATTTTCTCCCTTTCTTTCGAATGTTGTGGCGTGGATTTTTTGGTTATCCTCCTTGTGCTAGACCCAAGTAATACTGGGGCACTCTAACATCATCATCTTGGTTAGCTTACTCGTTATATCTAAACCCAACATACAGGCAGTATACATCACATGCTGGAAAGCTGGAATGTCCACAATAATTCTGGCTGTCAGTGGGTAGCGTAGACGGTAAATAAGTTATCATAGTGAGTATTAGGAAATTGCCATTTCAAGGTGCATGGCGGACTGCTCTTTACTTCACGACTCGGTCGTTTTACTCGGTCACTGTATACATAGGCGTAAGTATACGCTCACGTGTGCTAAGCACAATGAATTCGAAGCCTCCTGTGGTTTAGAGTTTTAAGTGATACATGGTACTAGTGGCACATCAATATCTGCCAGATCAGTCGTTCAACTGCTTCAACGCCTCCGCCACAATTTCTGTCATTCGGATAACCGCTTCCTCTTCCTGTGTGCCTCCAATCAACTGCAATGCGACCGGACATCCGGGGAATAAATCCGAATTATCTGCAAACATTCAACTGGTCGACCCGAGGATAATATCAATTGAACTCACAGAGCTTATAAATGTGCTCATCTTCGTGGTTGTAAAATCGATGCGGAGGGTGAGGGTCGTCGACCTCCGGATCCACGAACGTCACTGGGAAAACAGAGCACGCATAATCGAGGGCGTTGCATAGCGTCGTGTAAAACGAATCCCTGTTGAATTTACTCAGCTATGTGTGTTCTCGTTCTGTTTTAAACCTTCAACATACGTGTTTAATCCATGTGGTACCGCGGTATATGCGACGGCTGGAGATATGATGGCATCAACCGGACGTCCGGTGCCAGTTTGACTAACAGTGGCCCGCCAGTAGTCTAGATGCGATTTTCGTAACTCTCGCTTCTCTGCATGCAATTGCCAAAGCTTAAAATGTATTCAACAATTAATAAATCGCGAGGTAAATAGATATATACCTCGTGCGCAGTGCGGTGGTACGGTTCATCCACGAGGCCTTTGACCAAAGGTTCGTCCAGCGCATTATCGTGCGAATCTGTGGTGGGGCTCATGGTCTGGATCAGAGGCTCAACTCCTTCACACTGTTGACGATAATCATGCCCGCCATCTGCAGCGAAAATTGTTTCCTGGGGTGTTATTGAATACGTAGCGTGAAAGTGAAGTACAAAAAAATCGAACCGCGTTTTTATAGATTTCCAGATGTCGGTGAGGTTCCCAGGTAATAACTGAAGTGACGCTGAATAGCGTTGCGGGAATAAACATAAGATACGATACCCGTGTGACCGGCAGCTTCCAACGCCCTTTTTGTAATGTCCATGGCCCGGTGAAGTGGTGGGTGAGGCTTGACAACGCCTGCGACATGACTCTTCGTCGTATTGTACATATAGCAATATTTTAGCGCTTACCATTATCCCACATGATCGCGAAGCAAAGGTGCCCTCCGCCTCCGTGACGATCCAGACGATACTCACTCTCTGACCAACCTTTCGTGAGAACGAGAGGATCCTTGAGCCAAGGCTCAGCATCGAGTATCGCTTTAGTAAATATTTTGATCCCCGAGAGCGAATTCGACATGGGCCCCAGAACAGATGATATGGACTCTTGACCTTCCAAAGCATTCATGGCACCGCAATAAGGCAGTCTTTGGTATGAGGGCCGCAGAGTATAGAGTCCACAGAACGCACTCGGAATCCGTAGGGACCTTAATGGTCAGGGATGAGTTTGTTACAAAATATGGGCGCTGAACAAACCCTCCGATGTCCGTGCCGACACCGAGACAACTTCCTTTCATTGCAATGAGAGCACCTTCGCCTCCAGAGGAGCCCCCCGGCGTGAAAGCAAGATTGTAAGGGTTCAGCGTACGTCCAAACACGTGGTTCATTGTTTCGCCCCACTGAACAGTGTGAATTCAAGTTTAAAAATCCGGAGATTGACGCACCATAAGCGTCTGAGGGACGTTCGTTCTCACGAACGGAACTGCCCCGCATTCATATAAAATTTCAACCAGCACACAGTCCGACTCCGCGTAACGGCCAATCCATTTCACATAACCTATGGCCGCCTCAGTTCACATATAACATCGTAGTCAGAGGGCCTCACCCATTATCGTTTCCAAGCCTTTCATTGTAAATTGGTCTTGAAATTCTCCATCAGCTGCCTGGGGTTGAACATCATAAATTCTGCTTACCTTTTAGAGAAATCGGAAGCCCGTGAAGCGGTCCTACAACGGTCCCGGTGTGCGAAAGGTGTTCATCCAGTTCCTTGGCCCTTGCCAGTGCGCGCTCCACGAAAATCTCAGTTAGGCAATTCGTCTGCAAATCCCTGAGAATCACGATCATGATGCGGACGAGGTTCGATTCCTACAAGCTGCTGCGCTATAACGGCGCGTTTGTAAAACGCTGTGGTGACCTGCACAGAAGACCACTCCGCCGACCGTAGTTTATCCAGTATGATCTGTACATCCACTGTCTCTGTGATCTCCAGTTCGAGGTCATTGAGCAGCCCGCATTGACGAGGCACATCCATGACATTGAGTTGGTCCTTGGGAAGCGGTTCGATGATCCATTCTTTTGGAATCGATTCAAACTGGGCGCGTCTGCGGCGTGCACATATTGTTTCCCAATCTGACATGGTGGTCGGGAAGAGACGATGACGTCATCATACTCGCCAAACCAAGGCAAACGCAGAACCTCTTTCACCGGCCAACCACGGGCCGCGAGCAAACTGAAAACCACCTCGGAAACTCAGAGGTGGTAGTAAATCATTCGTCGACATTCCAAGCGTCGAAGATACCTACCCACCTCAACTCACGCAAAGTTGAACCAAATTCACCGCTTTGGTTGCATCGACACGAGGCTCCCGCATGTCTGCCAATAGTATCTTGGACCAAATTGCTGGCATAAAAACACTACTCCAGGAGCAAGCTGAAGACTGTGCACAGCATGCGAAGTATGAACAAGAACGGCGGGAGGCGGCGGACAAACAGCGGGCTGAAGCCGCCGCTCTCGAGGCTTTGGTGAGGGATGAATTACAGAAGATTATGCATACGCGGGAGGAGATCGTCTTGAGCACTGCGCGAGACCGACCTAAATGTGAGCTTGAAGTCCCTCTCCAATGACTTCACTTTGACTCCTTGGCAGCGTTGGATTCAATCGATGCGCTTATGCAACTCATCAAAGAAAATCACGAGAGTCGGATGTCGGCGATGCGAGAACTCATACAGAGTGCGTACACCCATGAACCAACCCGGGGACAACGATTAGCCGCTGATAACCCAGGATTCCAGCTAGTTCAGATTTGCGAGCTCAAAAACGAGCCAAATTGGCCGAAGAAATAACCCGCTCGAACTTGAAGCGCTGACAGCTTAACCATGTAGACGAAAAATGTGTTTGATTATGCACGTTAATTTTAACTCGGTTTACAGGTTACAGGTTGGATAACGAAGAGAGTCATTGAATGAGGCACGGCATATATACAATCAAGCGTCTGTTGAAAGATTCGAACAGAGTTTGTCGGCGGAAGGGGTTCAAAACCACCAATTCAAGCGCATTCGCTGCATTTCGGGCTATGCGACACATTAGCGGCAGTATCGGGCATTGGGGAATGGCGTACTGGATTCCCTCTTTGACGTCGAGTAGACAATTGCTTGAGAAGCAGTCGGCCGGAATTTCGATCTCTCGCTCCTGCAGGATTTCGTCGACTGAGTCAAGCAGATACCCATCGCTATACACCCCACGGTACTCCGACGTGAAGCTGCTGTCCATTTTTTGAGCTGCATTTAAGATTTCTGCAGGCCCAACAGCTAGCATCATATTTTCGACGGCAACCTGTGAATCCAAATCATCTGCGATCATCCGTGAAAAAAACCAGTTAGCGAAGTAATGAACTGGCTCACTTGAACTTGATTCCGTTACTATCCATTTTGCAAGGTCCAATAAAAAATGTGCACAGCACCGCAACTGGAGCAACTCGGTGGATGATAACGGCAACAAGAAGTTTTTACGTTGACTTTTTTCAAGGGGAGGAGTTGCGATGCTGCTAGAATAGGACGAGTGCAAGTAGGGCACGAATATTCTTGTGAATAACGCGATCCGATATATGGCGGCGCGGAAGCGGTGAGATTCCGCAACTGAGAGTTTGCTGGCTTGCGAGGACTTGTCTTTGAGCCTGTATCAGGTTCGTTAAATGGAGCACTGTATTGCTTTTGAAAGACAAACCTTGAACTAAAAAATATTTCCAAGGCCTCCGCTACCGAGGCATTTGTTGCTAAAGCACGCGCCTCTTTAGGGGTGATTCGAGGGATTGGAGTGCTTAGGGCTTCTGGGGTTTCGCATACCTCTCCAAATCGACTACTGCACATATGGGAGGCAAGCCGCATGGCCGGCGGCCAGGACGACCTCAGAACATTACACGCGACAGAAAAGACGATGCTGCGCGAATGTTGTCGAAATACATAATAGCGGGATTTCGAAGTGAGAATAACCGCCTGTAGGTCGGAAAAAGTCGGCAGAAAGTGAAATATCACATCCAAGACATCGTCATTGAGGCGATTGTAGCGCGGCATATAAGAGAGTGGTAGCGATATTGAGGACTGCATTGTTGCTGGTGGAGCAGAAGAGAGGACGATGACGCTATCGCGCCGGGAGCTAAATCGGCGCAATAGCACATAAGCTTTTCCCATTTTTGAGTAGGATTCGGGACCCGCGGGTCGGCTAAAACGGTTCTAGTACTATTACGACCCTGTGCATCCCATGAAATGTCTTGAAGTGTCTATCATGTTCGCGGACCTTTTCCTAGTTCCGGTTCTCACTTTTGTATATCGAAATCGGCAAGTATGACGGCGGACGTTGCTTTTTTTCACGTGACCGCGCTCGATCCGGATGTCTCGGACTTTCTTTTGTCTCTCTCTCCAATGCTTTTATAGTCTGCTACCACTGTAACTCGACATCAACCTCTGCATTGAAGACCCTGCGTGGGTTCGTCGACCCTGGCGTCCCCCAACCGGTTTTTGTTTGTCTTTCCGTGATGCGTTGGTCGTCGTGGGTCCGAAATGCCGCGAATGGTTAGCCTTCTCCCGCTTCGCGCTCTGCTCCCGCTGGAATACTGCACCTTCGACGCTCCCGCTCGCGGCGACGCCCTTGCCCCTCCGGCTCAATACCGATTGAACCTGGCACATCTTTCCATTGACATATTGCGTGAACCCCGTTGCTCCTGCATCCGACCTGCCAAACGAGACTGTCCTCGGAGGCTGAGGCTCTCCCAAGGTAAATCGACGACCCGCCAAACTATACATTTACCGTTTAAGCGTTCCATTCCACAAACTGACTTGCGGAGACGCATAAGTCGCCGCGATTGTGACGGGATTCAGTTACTTGCAGCTGGCACTCTGCGTCAATTGCGTACGTTTTCCCTTTCAATTCCACGCTCTGATCGCTTGCTTGAACCCATATCACCGCCGTATACCTTTTCTTGCAGAAAACACCGCTGCCCATACAGTGTGTAAGATTGGGAGGGCCTGCAGTGATATATTGAGTGGCGCTACATACTAGAAGACACGAGACAGGGCCTGGGCTTCACTGAACGCTATCTCCCTGCCCCATGGAATTTTCCATAAATTTCGATTCTACCCATATTTCCTCTCTCTCCGAAGACCGACCCAAGACAGGTACCAAACGCATTCCCTTTCTTCCGTCTACATACGCTGGCGAGTTGTAAAGGCCGATCCACTTAAATTCCATTTTAATCCCTTTCCGCTCACAAACACCACAATTCCCGCAGTCCAACATTGTTCCCTCGTCATACAGGTTCCAGGACGAGACGCATATACGCTCTACCCCCACTGTTGTGGTGCTGTCGCCCATAACATCTGTCAGCTCGAATCGTGCCGACAGCTATGATGTCGCCCAGGACTCTCGAGTTGGTCTTTTCGTCATGACGGACACCTAGCTGCACATCTCTCGGATCTTCTTACAGCTCTAGTTCACCGCCCACAAAATATATCTTACTGAAGCGCGGCATTTCGTACAACCTCGATGGTTACTTGGTGAAATCCTACTAGCTGTCTGACCAGGTGACCTCTGGGCGCCAGTGCGCACGCCCGTCCCGCCGCGGGCCTCGGTCTGGAACTTCAGCACTCAATTCAATATTCCGTCGGGCTCCCGCAAGCGCTGATATATTCGATTTATATTCCCTTGCTGTCTATCAGTCACTGATCAGCCGCTGTCGGGGCGACGACTGCGCGCGAAATCTACATACACAACGGGACGGGAGAATACGACCGCGGGGCGCTCGCGGGCGCCAATCCCGTTCCCCACAGATGCACCGCTTTGGTGTCAAGAACGCCACCCCCGCGTTGCTGTCGCGCTACTGCGCGTCATGTGGTCGGGTGTACGCCGCGATCCCAACGCGGTGCGGGGCTCAGCTGTTGCTGGGAAACATTAACCATTAAACCTAAATGCCATCCTGTGTCCGGACACCCACACTCACCGACGGGGGATGCCGGCGTCCGCGCGACGCGGGTCTTGAGCTCACGCCGCAAACCGCTATCCCAGTGCTGACAGTGGCCGGGTCATACACCGTTCCCGCGACCGTGCCTAATACTTGTATTTTTCCCAGCCTTTCCCAGCCAACACAGGCAGACACAGGCCAACACTCGCCGTAAACTCGCCGTCACGCCCGGAGGCATCCCCGCAACCGGCTCCGATATATCCGAAACGGTTCTTTTCTCGCGCAAATACAATGAAACAAACAGGGACGTCGGTCCGCGCGCAGGGTCGACGGGGAACGATTCTTCTCACTTCGCAACGCTACGCGACGGCGATGTAGAATCCTCGGAGTGACAGGAGTAACACTAGGGTGACCACATCCCGGCTCGGCCGGGCCTCTTGCCCGTTGGCGCAAATTCAGCGCACCTGCGAGCAAGATGGCTACTTACTCAGCGCCTTACCTGGTACGGCTATCGACGGGTTAATGTCGGTAGGCGATAAGCTCCCTCTGCCAGACTCGACTGCCTAATAGTGCTATACGCGCTAATAGGTGCGGCTGCTGACCCTCGCGCGGATGAATTGCCGGGCGTTTGGAGTAGGCTCGACGCGGCGCTCATTAATATGGCTGTCCTAGTATCCTATCCTTATCTGCGGCGGCGAATGTCACTGTACGGAGCTGGACGCGGTGCCCATGTGGAAACGTCGACGCGAGGAGGATGCTGGGATTTCTTAGTCAGCAACAAGATATTCGCGAAGGCGGCGCGCAACTGCAAGTGGGGCAAGGCAAGTTAGTCAAACGTTCGTGCCGGCCCTGATATCGTGCACGTTTGGGTCGATTCCTGGACTACGGCAACTGGACATTCGAAAAGCCTTCAACAAGGCGAGGACCCAATCCGAACAAGGGGCGTTTTTCTCTTGTGGGTCCACCGTGCTTGGACGTCTTCCTGCATGCCCTCTGCCCTTGCAATCGATCCCTTGTCCTCCATCGATCCCTTGTCGCGCCAATTCGAGCAAGCGCGTTTTTCGAAGTCGTGTATTGGTCGTGGATGTGGCGTCTGGATGCTCGTTCACATGGACCCGGACCGCACTCCCGCGACCATCCATCCACACGCGCCTACAGTCGCTCGCGCCCTCGCGCCCTACCCCTACGCCCTATCCGGCCGGTCCGCGTCCGCACCCCTCGAATCAAGTGCATGATAATCGCGTGTTTCGAGCTGTTTCATGCATTTCCATGGAGGGTTGTGTGATCAGCGCGTTGCGTTCCTTTTCAGGTCAAGCGCGACACGATGCAGCACAGCGCATTTTCAGATGACGCTGCATGCCCTCGAGACAACAAATGCCTCGATATTCGCGGCATGCGGACCCTCCTCACAGCAATTGCAATGCCTACACGAGGCCAGACTGTCGGAACAATTTGTTGAACAATGCAATACACAAGAGGCTGTTTCATCTTCGCGTTCACATTCACAAGTAATTCACAGGCAAAAAAAAATGAATACGATCGTCTCACACAAGCATATGATTTCCTTGCGATTGCGATTGCGGGGGTATGGTTATCCCAGTCCCGACTCCCGAGCCCCTCCCGACAGCTCCCGACGGCTGAGGCATATGATTGTCGCGGGCGATCCCGCTCGCTCGCGTGGACGGCGTGACGGTGACGATCGCAGCTGGATCAGTGCCTGCTTTCGTCAGTCGGTAAGGTCCGGGAAAGGAGGAGGGACTGAAAAAACTGGGGTGCGGGCTCCGGAAGTCCGAGCTGTTTCTGGTGCTGTATTGATGCCGATCTAATAGGGCGCAAAATTCAAACGCGCACAGCAGCTGCACAGGGCAGGGCAGGCGAAAATCCCTCGATCCTCCATATTTACGGTCCGGGCGCTCGTACCCGGGATCGGGATTGGAACTCCTTGAAAAAAATGGAGGGCGGCACACAGTTTCTCCGCTAAATCGATTACCTTTTCGCGCCTCGCAATAACGAAATAACGACAACCGGTCCGACCCTCGCGATCTACCACGCCTCCTAGAGTCGCGATTATCCCTGTCTCCTAGCTACTCGAATAAATGCATTTACCGGCCACGCGACGATGCTTGACTCGATTCTCTATTGTGTTCCGTGCCGTCTGATAAAATAATAGACGCGAAGAACGAGGCGTACACGAAGAAATAACGCGCGACCGAGAACAAAAGGAGGCGAAGAATTAACCTGCGTCTACTGCACAGGGCGCGTTCGAATTAATCTTTCATCTGAATCCCGAGGGGCGCGTCACTGATACCGATATCGTCCCGGCGCGATCCATCTATCGAGCGGAGGCAGATATGCACGATCAACTCGGGCAGCGCGGCCGGCGGAGGTCACGGTGGCGAGGGATAGAGGGGCGCGCCGACCATCGTCCCGAGCGGAGGCATTTTTATTTTTATTCAAGTCCCTAGCCGGGCAGCGCGGGGAGGGATAATTCATTTGCTCCTGCGCGACTCTTCTAAAGGGGCGGATAATTGCAGGGGCGCGCCGATCCATAGCTGAGGCATTTTTTAAATTCTGAATCCCTAGCCATCGGAAAGCGCGGGCACTGGGGTCGGGCGCACATCCACATCGTCCCGGGCGCGATCCAGCAAGCGAGAGGAGGCATTTTATTATATTATATTCCTGTCGTTGGGGGCTGGCTTAGCTAAGAAAGTGAGACGTTGTTCTCTGCCGGAGTGAGAGTGAGACTTGGCTTCAGGATTGTTTTCTTGCCGACCTGAGACTCGGACCCGCGACGCGTAGCTCGAATAATAATATTTGCCGACCAGAGACCTGCCTCCGACCTCCGAGTCGCTTCATTCCTTCCTTCCTTCCTTCCTTCATGCCCGTTACAGTACGCGCGGGATGACGCGCACCATCGCCTCCCTTCTCTCTGTCGGCCTGAGACTCGGACCCGCGACGCGTAGCTCGAATAATAATAAAATTTCGCAAGTCAGACTCCTGCTCCCTCGGAGGTCTTACCTCTCGTTCAGCTGAGACCTGCCAGTGCGCGTAACTTATGGCACGAATAATATTTGCCGACGTTCGACCTGCCTCCGCCTCCGACCTCCGAGGCCATTCATCCCTTCCTTCCTTCCTTCCGTCGCTCATTCCTCCATTCCTCCAGTCGATATCGATTTACAGCAAGCGTGGGACCCTCGCCTACGTTCGCCTATGCCTTCGCCTACGCCGTCGTAGGATCAATCCCCGCTACTTCCGACGCGAATCCTCGCTACTCCCGAGTCCCGACGAGAATATTCCTTGTCTGACGACGCGAAATGAACGTCGCCAATGCCTTCGTGGGACAAGAGACAAGAGACAAGCGCGTGAGACGGGCATGGCAGCGATGATATCATTCATAGCCGCTTAGTGACGATTATTCGAAATTCAAAATTTATTGCCGCCCAACCTCCCCGCGACGTACGCGTACGCGTGCCCGCAGGCGAGGTGCGTATCACTATCACTATCTATCTATTCCCGCGGACGACGCCGCCGGCCGCAGGGTCAACTAGCGCGTCGACGTCATCCTCGCCAGTCCACGGAGTCCACGCCAATATTTTCTTCACAAAACGCCCAAGTCCAATCTCAATCCCAAATCCCTTAAGTCCCCAAAAGAATTTATACAAATTCCCTTCATTCATTCATTCCAAGTAAACTATGCGTGCTATAGTACAATGCGATGCTTGTTTCGTCGTCGTGCGCCCTTAGGCGCTTGGTAGGTAATGGTGCGCCCGTAGGTGCTTGCTAGGTAGACCCGTAATGGTGGGCGTAGTAATCGTAGTATCGTAGTCGTGTCAAGTAAAGCTAAAATATAGTACCATGAAAAAAAAAGTCCAAACGTATTCATACAGAAAGAGAAAGTCCAAGTCCAAGGATATTACGCGAATAAAGAGACCAAGAAGGGGACAAGAAGGAACCGGAAACCGAGACCAAATTGGGTTGGATGGATGCAAGTTGTCGTCGTCGTGCGTGCGGGTTGTTATTGTCGTGCGTGCGGGTGGAGTTATTGGATGGAATGCGTGCGATGGGCGCTGTTGCTAGCGCTTTTGGTGTGATAATGATATGGAGCCGATGATGGATGGTATGCGTGGATGCGTGGATGCGATGCAGGTCATAAGAGGTCGTGTCGTCGTGCAAAGTCCAGGCAAAGCATTATACCGGCGTGACAGTGCGTCTGCGCTCGATGGGCGCAAACGTAAAGAGACGCTTCAGCGGGCGCGGCACCTCGACCTCGACCTCGACGCCGTTCACCACGCGCAGCTCTTTGACCGTCGCGGGCATCGCCATCACGGGGTACGTCCGCACGTTGTCGTATGACCATGAGCGTGCTGTGTGTCCGTCAGTATACGCATTTTGAAGTGGAAAGGGGGGAAACGCACTCTCAACGGCGGGGCGGCGCGGGGGGACAGAGGAGAGTAGCGCGTGCTCGCGCAGGTACGCGGCCTCTTCGGCGTCTTCGGGCTCGGGGAGCTCGTCGTCGGACGAAGCGGAGAGGGTGCTGGAGAGCGGGGAGCGCATGCGGGCGCCGGGGAAGCTCGAGGCGGGGAGGGCGCCTGACGAGTGGCGGCGCGGGGCTGGGGCGTCGCGACCGCGGTCCATGAGCATGGGCTGGTAGCTCTCCGTGGGGGTGGCGCGCTTGAGGACGTCGGGGACGAGGAGCATGCCGGTGGCGAGGGGGCGGCTGCGTTTGCGCGGGGGAGAGCCCGCGGCGGATGAGGCCGGGGAGGAGGAGCAGAGAGAGAGACGCGAGGAGGTGCGGCGGGCGAACGAGTCCTCGAAGGAGGAGAGGAGCTCGGAGTGGAGGGAAGAGGCGGAGGAGCAGGACGCGGCGGTGGGGGAGGGCGGTGGGTTGTGGTGCTCTGAGTAGTCGCGGGATGCGGTGACGCCAGATGAGGCGGAGCGGTGGGGGGACGCGACGAAGGACTGGTACGCGGCGCGGTTGGGGTCGAGGATGTCTGCGCGGGTGCGCGGGGGCGGGGCAAACGAGTAGGTGGACGCACGCCATGCCTGCGAGCCGTCTGTCCAGCCAGGGACAGGGGCCAAGGGGGGTGCGCGCTCGCCGGGCTTGAGGGGTTTGGGGAGGACTGCCTCGAGTCTGCGGTTTGCCATCATGACACCGGACGTGTACTCGAGGGCGCGGGGGGGTGCGGGCTTGACGCGGGGGGCAAGCTCGTCGTAGGTCTCTGATGTGGGCGGGGGCAGCGGGGCGATGCCGATCTCGCGCTGGAGGACCTCGAGGGAGCGCGTGTTGGGTGTGCTGCGTTGTTGTTGTTGTTGTTGCGACGGGGCGCGCTCGCTGCTGGTGTGGGAGAGGGACGCGAGCGAGTCTGTGTCGTCGGACGAGTCGCTGTCGTCAAAGCCGGTAAAGTAGACGAGGTCCTTTTGGCGGCAGAGGTCGGAGCAGTAGAGTGGCGCGGGCGACTGGTCGATCTCGACGCGGGTCTTTACGGGCGGCGGCGGGGCCAGCTGCTTGATGGTCCCGTTGGCGCGTACACGGCCAGTGCCGTGGACAAGGCCACCACGCTTTGTGCGACGGGCTGGGGGGGAGGGGGGGGGGGGGTCAGTTGGGGCTAAAGATAACACAAAGAAAGGCTGACCATCATGCTGGGGCGAGGGCGGGGGGTTGGCGGGGATGTTGACGATGATACGTTTTGGGAGGATTTGGCGGTCGCATACAGCGCACCAGCTCGAGTCGGTGTCGTCCATTCGTGTGCGGGCAGCTAGGTGGGCGGTTCGCTCTCATCGCGCGGCTTATATATAATCGCCACACGCACATCCCAGATCCCAATCTCAGATCTCACACAACCCCGGCTATCCGAGTTGTCCGCGGTATCGTCCCGGTCACAGTCACACCCCCGGTCCGCATTAAATTCAACAGGCCCCATTTGGTTCCCATGATCCAAAGGGGAAATCACTCTCCCGCCCCGACAATCCCCCGTCCCCGTCACACCCCCGCATACTTAAGCTTCCAGCCCGAGCGGACATCCACACGCCCCATACATACCGTTCCCCGTATACTATCATTGCACACCGCGGACCTGCACTCAGCGGCCGTCGCGTACGTACACGTCCGAATGCCTATTTCCCCGCCTCTCTAGTGCCGACCTCGCTCGCCTCCGACCCTCGGCGCTGTCGGAGTTCCATGTTCCTCGGACACGTCCCCGCTGATCCCCCGCACCCCGTCGTCCCTTGATCCCCCAACCCTGAGTACTGACTCACAGTCCTTCTGCGTATGAGATAATAAGCACCCTCGCGTATGATAGTCCTGACCCGTACGTTTCAAGTCGCGTACATCCATCTTCAACTTGCGTATGATAATCCTACTTTGATTCCGGCTCGCGTGTTTGACTCTCTGATATCGCATGATTTCTCCTGCACCTTGCACGCTGCGATGACCGCTACCCAAAAAAAAGTACCGCGTACCGCGGATTTTAAAAGGCGCGCTAAGAACGACATGCGCTAGGGTCCAAGACAGACGTACGCTAGGGTCGAAAAACGCGCGCTAGGGTCTGTTTCCAACTTGAGAAAACCTCAGCCTGAGAAACCTCCAAGAAAAGAAGAAAAAAAGGATCCCCTCCCGTAATACCCCGCACCCCATCCTGGCATCCCGACGACCTCGAGGCAAATGTCAGTGATGCCCCGCAGCGCCTATATCCCATTCATTTCGGTTGATGTGGGTAAAAAAAATTGGGTTGATGGTTAAAAACATATTCATATTCATTTCGGTGATAGGTAAAAAAGGAACGGCGTTGCGAAAAACGTGCGTGATATTAGAGAAGGAAAAGGCGAATTGAATAGGGTGTAGTGCGTCATGATTTTGGGCCGCGTCTCCCTGACTGTATGTATTACAGTAAGACTGCTGAGGGATGCGGCAAGGATGACGGATGACGGATATACGGCCAATACTACGCAGAACGGATAAACGGCCATACGCAGAACGGATATACCGACTGGCCAGGCCTCTCCCGCGTTGCGTTGCGTTGCGTTCAATGAGTTGCAAGTTGGCCTCCCGTCTAGCAACGCCAATCCCAGTAACGTGAACCAGCGTCAACTTGCTCCGGTACCACGGAAAAAGGAACCAAAAGGGCCGGCTGAGGGAAAGGAATCACTGGTGGGGGAAAAGGACGGGGCATAGAAACCAAGAAGAAAGATGAAACCGCGCTTTTTTCTTTTTTTACCGTGGTCGAGGAAAAGGAAGATGAAACACGAATAGACTCCGTGGCTGTGCAGCCTTCTTCGACTGTTCAACCAACCACCGCCTTCTTCTTGTTCGACTTGTTGGTGTTCGGGATGTATCAGTGCGACTGAATTGGCTCGACGCTGACGCTGATCCCGAGGACGGGGGGAGGAGGGTCAGCTGGCCTTCCTCGACTGGTATGTGGTGTACATCCATCCATCCATTGGCCGGCGCTGCGTCCGTCCATTGGTCGCGGCCGGCGCTCGCACACTCCGACTCCGAGTCGGATCCATCCGTTGCAACTACTCGGCGCTGATGAGGTAGATGAGATGCCTACTACCCACGAACGGTCTGTATATACGCATCTTTCATTTCGGAGTGGGCCGCGCGCGCGATGAGGTGGAGTATTCGGAAATCTGGCTGGGCATCGGTCCCTTCATACATCGATATCGCGCGGGCGGGCATCTCCGCCCACTCGCGGGCGGGCATCTTCATACATCTCGGGGGGCATTCGGGTTCATTATAGGTACCCACTCTCGGGCTAGCCTGACTCGGAGCGGGCAAGGTCTTCATCTCGCTCGGGCTGGGTGCCGGGGCAGTTCATTATACTAGCCTGACTCAGAGTCCGCATCTTCGAAGAAAGTTCCGACTTCTGACTCGGTCTGGCTAATCTATAGGTGGTAGGTGGGCGTCCCGCATCTCGTCCAGGCTGGGCATTCGAGTTCATTATAGGATCGGAACCTGATTCATATTCTGTATTCTGACTCGGTCCACAGTCAGTACTAGTAAAGATCATCTCCCCGGGCTGCGCATCAGCCCCAATTAAAGTTCGACAAGCAAAGGATCGCCTCCACAGTCAGTTACCCCACACTCAGATACGCATCACCTCTGCGACAAGTAAAGGATCGCCTCCACGACAAATGGAAGATCACCTCTAATTAAGTTCGACAAGCCCGCCAAGTTCCTCCGGAATCTCCCCGCCCTGTCTGTCTACGGAGTCTCGCCGTCCCGTCTGTCTAAGAGGGTCTCCGTCTGTCTACCACATATGGCGAGAGTGAGTGATACAGAGCATATGACCGGATTTTGGGTTATCGCGTCCTGTGCCACATGCACCACCTCACCCACGATAGCCAAGGGACGGCGGGTAGGGATCTACATGTCTATGTATGTCTATGCCTGTGTCTGCATTCAGGCTGACGCCTATGTCTACATTCAGGCGCCGACGCCGATGTCTGCATTCAGGCGCCGACGCCGATGTCTACATTCAGGCGCCGACGCCGACATTTGCACGCGCCGCGGCGTCCCTGTTCCTGTTCCTGTTCCTGCTCCCCGTCGTTCTCGACACTTGCGCATGCAGTCCTCTTGGACGTGTTTCAACCACCCCACCATTCAATTCAACCATGCAACCAAAACAAAACAGTAAGTGCGTCGTCTCTCGTCCAATCTCAGCGAGTTTCAACCATTCAACAAAGTATTGGTTCGCGCCGCGCAAACAAAAACGATCAACGCCGCCCGAGCTGTTTCGTTTCGGCGCGGGTGCAGTCGCTCACCAACCACAAGTGCGCGTCATCACCGCGCGCGTCATGATGGTGATCCCATTCGCCTTCAAGACTTCAACTTACTTAGGAAGAAGGGGGGACGCCACCGCTAAAAACAACATCAACCTGAGGCACAGGAACCTGGGGACGGCTCCTTCTATGGACGCATGGCGCGTTTGATGCCCGGACATAATTAATGAAAAGGAAAAAAATTCGCAGGCACAATATTAATTGAATGCGGGGCCCCAACGAACGCGTCATTGAACGCCTCCTCCGTCAGTTCTGAACTCACGACTCGGACTCGGACTCGGACTCGGAGACGGACTCGGACGACAGGACGGAGACGAACATGGGTCGGACGCGTCACCGTGACCCGCATCCATCACTCCCCTTGGACTCGGACGGACGACGTGCATCACTCCTTGGTCCTTGCACGCCGGGTCAAGCTAATGTTGGACTTGAAGTTGTTCCTCAGATTTATTTCAGGTACCCACCCAGTAACGCATAACCGCTTCGAATCGTCATTAACGGCGTCGGCAATTCACCGTCTCTCCTAGATTCGGAGAACGCCGCCAAGTTCCAACATAGGATTACAACATGACTCGATCGCTCCTTGGACGCCGGACCAAGGTATTTTATGTATTTTAGCACTGGTCGGCATTTTATTCAGCGCTGGTCGGCTTACTATGCGCTCGAAATACACAGAACGACGTCGATCTGCTGCAATACCCGCTCGTCCACGACAACGCAACTCAACGCAGTTGCAACGCAGCTCATCACTCCTTGGACGCCGGACCACGAGTAAGTAGGATAACGCCTCGGGTTTCTTTCTGTGCACTCAGTCAGCCGTCACTGGGGGATTCGGGCACTGGAAGTAATGCACTTTGCATCCGTACTCGGCATCGCGGTGTGGACCCGAATCCATCGTGGCACCGACACGATCGACCACTCGCGCTCTGTTTATTTTCTGTTGCCGGCTTTTCTTTTTCGTTGCCGTGTCTTGTTTCGGCTGCGGCGACCGCTAGGACGCCGAAGAACCAACCATAAACCAAACCTGCTTGATCGCCTTGTGTGTGTGTCTTCTCCGATGCGTGTTCCGTTTCCAAGTTCTCCTTCTGTGTATATCTTGAACTTCTGTCTCCGTTCAATCCGTTTCTTTCCGTCTTCTGTTTCCGCGTATGTGGGCACGGTAGCTAGGTTCCAGCGGCTTTAATAGCGCTAAGGCTGGATTTAGATGTTCGACGGCGGAAAGATTGGTCCCCGGTATGCGTGTACTGATTCGCATTGCGGCAATACGACTGAGCCACACAACTTGGGCTTGGACTCGGTTAACAGCGGCAATACACTACGACTCGGAGGTGTGCGCTGATCTGAGGCGGGGTTCCGTCGGTATAGGCGTTATGATCCTGTCACTGTTCGAGGCCCGGGCGGCGTCAGTGTCGATGATCCACTGCCTTGATCGAGGAGTCTGTGGGTCCTGTCGGTCTATGTCTGTCTGTGACGCGTCTCGGGCTCTGGAGACGATCAATCAACTTGCCATTGAACTTGAACTTGAAGCTTGCTTCGTCGACGCTGACTCGACGCGCCGCTATGTTTACACTCTCGCCTCCGAAATCTCCAAGTTGAATTCCCATAATGCCTACTTCCGTGATCGGTGGGCCACGTGTGGGTACGTATATCTGTGCTACCTGTGTCTGGGGTTTAATTCCCTCTGTGGGGTTTACATGTATATGGTGCGTATCCCCGCAATGCGGGGGCGGGGGGCTGGAGAATCACGAGTGATTCCTTAGTAAGTCATCACTAACCCTAGGGCCGCTGGCACTCCTTCACAACCACGGCCACGGGAAATGATCAACACCGGCAATAATCAGTTGAACACTGAACAGCGATCAGTAAAAAGGACAACAATCAGCACCACGGACACGGACAAAAATCAACCAAGCCCGAGCGAGGATACGCGGACGAGGACACGGATACGGAAAAACAACTTATGGGCTTTGCCAATATTAACTTTGCGCCCAGTGACCCAACAGCTCACGAATCACGAATCAAGTATCAAGGATCACTAAGCTTTGAACCAGAGTCCAGACTCATCACCCGCTGGCAACGCCAACCACCAACTCCAATCCCCAAGTCGCAACGGGCGTCAACCAATCCGACGGCGTTAACTGGCTCCCTCTGGCAACTTGATGTATCTTGCACGATATGATGCGTCCATACTATACATCCTTGATAGACGCTTTCTGCGATCAGCCCGACCGTAGCCGCGTCCCGCGGAACAGCGTGCACGACGGGACTTGGGCTCGGACTCGGACTCAAACTCGGACTCGCGATAAGGTATGTATAGTGATGATGATGCTGATGCTGTTGATCGAAACGTTCGTCCATCCATCCAAGTACATACTAATCTGTCTGTCCTACTGTATTGCTATCGGACTGGCTGGCTGTCTGAAGTTTACTGTGCATGGCGGTACAGTAGACGCTTTGTGTCACGGCGCCGTCGACCGCGGCCTCAGGCAAATTAATCACGGGCACCGAGCTTGAATTGTCTACCCCCGGCCTGCCCCATACTGTTCATCCCGTCCGAACAGATAAATCACCTATCACCACGCACGCACTCGGACTCAACCGCGACATAACACGTTCGTTCGGCGTCGCGACAGTGAATATGTTGTGCAACGGATCCGGACTAAGGGAGGCACGAGCGTTTTGTTACTACAGTGTCTGTCAAGAGAGACTAGATCCGGACTTACATATCTCTCGGCCGCGGAGTCACTGTTCAAGTTCAACTTGGGCGCGATACCATCCTCCCAACGCCCTCCCCTATACCGGAACCATCCGAAATGAATTAATTTGCTGATCGTGGTGATACCCCGCATTTGATAGCTAGTGGTCTGGGGTATCTGTGTCAGGGTCACTGTTCTGCATCCACATAGAGTTATCCCAGGTTATCCCGCGCGTTGACTCGCTGGGTGCTAGGCAACCGCGCGATGGGGGGGATCCGCAAAAATTGCTCACGGCGCGGCGGGTGCAGACGCATTTTTTCGCTCAAGTTTGTTGTTCCTTTGCGCACGGCACACAGTCATTCATTCATTCTGTCGCGCACTCATTAAATGTCAGGTCCAGGATTACTTGCTTGCTCCTGGTATGAAATGTTGCCCCTGGCAGCATGCGGTTGCTGTGCCCGCTATTTTATGCACCCTTTATTATAATCGTGTCAACGGTCAACAATAGCGGGAGGGATGATTCATCGTGTCGGCGTATGCCACGGCATCTAGCGGAGGGAGGTGCGTATACATTTACCGCGGGGCGCCAGTGTCGTGGTGGTACTACGACGCGGGGAGAGCAGTTACATTTTAATAGCACGCGCGCCTCGGTGTATATTTATTTTCCGAGTCGGCCGGGATGCAACCCAAATAGCTGAGTACGTTCAAGCCGCCGGTCGATCTCTGACGCGACGCCCGAGCTCGTCGTTCTCTCGTTCATTCATTATATAGTAACGTCGACGTGAATCACAATAGCGGCCATCTCGGTCATGCTATGCTATCTGCTACCTGTATTGTACTGTACTCCATTTACCGGCAGTGCAAGACCGTTGCCTGGTCATACCGACGAATACGACTACCCCGCGTCGACGCAAACATCAATGCTTGATGTCGACGTCGACTCGGCCCTGTTCAAATCGGCGTAGTAATTCATTGAACCTGGCAGTTCAACCGCCATTCATGATTAAAGTTATTCATATCAACGGTCGCATTCATGCAGCCACCCCTTTCTGCAACGCGGCTGCATCCACCGGGATGACATCTCGAGCGTTCATCTGCGCCGGCGCCCCCCACCAGCACTGGCGCGCCGGCGTCACACCGCCGTACACGTCCCGACCGATATTAATTATCTCGGCCATAATAATACACCCCGGGCGCTAGTACCCAGTACGATTTGCGCCCCGACGATTCCCCTATGATCACCTGTGGCGGCGGCCCCGTAATAACCCTTCATACAACACTGCTACCGCCGCACGCAGAGAGCCTTGGATCGGCGCGCGGCGATTAATCTGTACACAGGCTGAGTCCGCGTGAAAAACCTTCGTATAAATACCGCGCAGAAGATCGACCGGCGTGGCGCAGCTTAGTCAGTCTGCGCGCAGGGCATCGCGCGCAGAGTGATTAACTGACTGGGCATTCAGTTGAACTTTGGGGCACTCAGTTTTTTTAGGGGCCTCGTTGCCACATAGTACTGTTCGACACGGACACGGAAGCTTAGGCTGGCAGCGGCGCGACATGGTCATGTTTTTAAAAAATACCGCTCGCTGTGAGGCTGCTTGACATGCGTGGTGTCGACGAGGCGCGCCCCTGTTTTCGGGCGTTCGGCCGACGTCGCGAGTTGCGTAGCCACTCGGAAACCCGACGCGGATTACCACTCGCTTGCATGGCAGGCTGCAGCCAATGGACAGCGTGGAGGTCGCCGCTGCCAGTGTCACGCCCGGGCCGGTCGCCAGTAACTCTATTGTCCACGGAGATGAAGAACGCAATGAATATATTCGCTAGCGATTGTGCAGGGCAGCGCTAGGCGACCCCGCGCTGTTCACACGCATCCCCAGACAGTGACAAGAGGCGTGTCTGAAGGGAATTTTTACCATTTGGTTAGACGCGCCGGAGGTCGGAGCGCAGCGAAGACAAGGCTTTGGCCCGATGAGACACAACAACAAACGTTCATGCGACTCGATCGAATGCAACGCTGCTCTTGTGTTTCCCGTTCCGGGATAGGCTCGGACCCGGCGCCTGCCTCGGAACAAAAGGCTACGATATCGATCCTGCGGAGGGAACCGAGGGCAGTCTTTAATCTTACGCGCGGAAGCAGTGTCTACCCCGCGGCGCCCCTGCAATTTTGTCTTTTCGCTGCCGGCAGGCCAATGAAAAGGATCGTCGCACGGTGGTCGGTCTGGGGTAGGAAGGTTGGTTGACGTCTTAGAATAGCAGGTGCCGCTTTTTTTTACACAGGAACAAAGAAGCTGAGGATCTGCAGCCGTGGTTCTCAGGGCGCTTCTTTCACAACCCCGAGGGAGATCGAGTCTAGAAGAAACCGTTTTCAAACTCCGACTAACTTCGTACCCTCGGAAATGGATGGATATTAATTTCAACCATGCAGCGACGTCGCTCTGTTGAGAAAAAAGCCTTCATTTAAACGCGGTTCCTATACCTACCTCACTGGCAGCTTCTTGCCTCTTGAAATCTTCTCTGTCGGCTGCAAAAATGCCTCAGTGGCCGTGCAAAACCGTAAAAAAAGTTTAAATCGCATGCGAAAGTTGACCGCATTAAGTAATTCGCTAGACTTTTGCAGAGGCCCAAGCCTTCGTCTCACTCATTCATAGCATGCGTCACTAGTCATTCCGGGTGTACTTCGTATCCGCTGCCCTCTTGTGCTTCTCAAGGCACTCTGAGCTGGACCGAGGATTTCGCGGCCCGAACACGAAAAAAAGGCAGCGCATTTCCTCGGGTAGGATTTCTAGTCACCGGTATGGCCGACACCAGTGCCTCGCATCTTAAGCTTTTGGTCACCGCTCCTGGAAATGAATAAAATGGCATTAAATACCAGCGTTGAATCAGCTTTTTCGAGGCCGCGTAGCTAGCTACCTACCTGCCATTATTTTTAGTGCAACGCACGTTCTCTGGGCTGCACGCAGTTCGCGACGCGCGTGGTTGGGCATCGATGATTCGATAGGCATCAACGTCGGTTGATATTAAAAGTTGTTATCGCTGGGCTAGAAACATTTGGAATGTGCCGTCCCAAAGGCGACAACGCGGGCGTTCGAACCGCGGTCCACAGGGAATATATGTCGAAAGAACGGATCTGTTCGAACCGCCACTGGACAACTCGCCGGGGAGACCATGGATATTAGTCGACGCGGTCCACGTTCGGCAGGCATCAACATCGGTTGATATTAAAAGTTGTTATCGCTGGGCTAGAAACATTTGGAATATGCCGTCCCAAAGGCGACAACGCTGGCGTTCGGACCGCGGTCCACAGGGAAATAATATATGTCAAAAGAGCGGATCTGTTCGAACCGCCGTTGGACAATTCGCCGGGGAGAATATGGACATTATCGACGCGGTCTACGTTCGGTAGGCATCAACGTCGGTTGATATTCACAAGTCGTTATCGCTGGGCTAGGACCATTTGGAATATGCCGTTCCAAAGGTGACAACGCGGGCGTTCGGACCGCGGTCCACAGGGAATATATGTCGAAAGAGCGCATCTGTTCGAACTGCCGTTGGATTGGCCGGGGAGAACATGGACATTAGTCGACGCGGTCCAAATTCGGCAGGCATCAACGTCGGTTGATATTCACAAGTCGTTATCGCTGGGCTAGAACCATTTGGAATATGCCGTCCCAAAGGCGACAACGCTGGCGTTCGGACCGCGGTCCACAGGGGAATATATATTCGAACTGCCATTGGACAATTCGCCGGGGAGAACATGGACATTATCGGTTAACGTTCGGAAATATGAGGCATCACGTACGGAAAACCAAAAAGAAAATACGACGTGGCGTTTCGCCGCCAAAAATGTCGCATTCCTCGCTGGATTGGCCGACGTCAATACCGAAGACGGGAGAAATTGTGGAAGATGCGGAACGCGTTGCGAAGTCGCGCAAATGCCTCGGAGTTTGAGATTCGCAAGCTGCAAGGCTGGACGCAGAGCTCTGATTTATCCCGACATTCGTAATGAGACGAAGACATTGAAGCGAGCGGAAGCGCCACCGAAAAGCGCCGGACTAATGAGTTACAACTAGCGTCACTTGATCGCGACGGGACATGGTAGAATTCCAGCGATTCTTAAACCAAGTTTCGGCCAGAACCCAGCCAGCAGACCGGACCTGCTGTGAAAGGACATGGTCGACTTTTTTTTGGCCAATTTGAAAGTTCCGCTGCTTCTCCAGGTGACGTAGTTCGACCAGAAGAGACTCGGAAAAAACTCGCTAGTGTGCTCCTGCCTCGTACGCGGAGATTATCGAGGGAATCGACGGATAGTGCCGGACGGCGTGGTACCGGTGTATGAAGCAGGTGTGTCGTTCTAGATCTAGAGCAGTTCAAGTTCAAGTTGCAGGATATCACGTGAACCATGCGATCCTGGATGTCGGCTGATCCTAACTTGAAGTTGAACGAAGGAGAACATACTCTTCATATACCCGAACCCAGTCAATGGATCCCACTCTAATTTCCTCGATCTCATCGTTGGTGATCTCGAACTAGAGGCAAATGTTCAGGGCCTGTGAAGGGCGTAGTTGCTCGTGAAGGTCAGTCATATCGACCCGTGAAGGGAGAGGGAAGACCTTCATGACCTCATCCGCCGGTCCGGCGAATGGATCCTCTACAGAGCTGATTTTGTGAAGAAAAAATGGACTACAAGAGAGTTCGACTGCGTGGGATGTAATATGTCACTTATGCCGACTCGGAGCTTGCCGCCATCGAACGCGATCCTTCCTTCGATGAACCTCCTACCGGATTCGAGCATGTGGGGGCGTACAGCCGTTATAAGCAGATTTACAACTTCCTGTGGCGCGCGCCAACTCCAAGCCTGCCAGTAGGTTCGGCGGCTCCCGAGCCTCCGGCGTTGGCAAAGTACATCGATAGTACATCGATGTCTACACCGGTGAGGGCAAACCCGAGAGCGCGCAGGGGTCTTCTTCCACCGGGGACGTGAACATGGACGGCGTGGATGCCACGGAGGAAGACGAGGACTAGGACGAGCCGGAATTACCTCCGCGTCCGGCGCCGCCACCGATACGCTTCATCGACCTTGACAAACATCCCGAGCTGCGCGTTCACAAGCTCCGACATCCCCAGCCACGAACAGTCGTTATCCGAGAGGACTATGTTGACTTCATGGCACATGTCACGCAAAGTGAGGAAGGTGGTAGGCGTTTCTTCCTCACAGGCCACCCTGGCATTGGCAAGTCGACTTGCTCTCCGCTTTTGGCCTTCGCGCTCATGCATCGCGTCGGGAAGGTAAAAGCCTTGGGGCATGCTACTGTCTTTTCTGGCTACTCGCTTCTCACCAGCCGGTATTTTTCATCCCAACGACCGATAGGGTGTATTACTTCTCCAAGGACGGCGTCCAGCAATCCATAGACGCAGAGTTTGACGACCGGCGCCTCGAAGCTACTGTCAAACGCAGCTGGGTCCTCGTCGACGTCGACATCGGCGACAATGTGGCGGCCGCCGAATGGTACCCTCGACAGTGGACCAAGTCGTGCGCCGCTCTGGTGTGCTTCGTCTCCGCGGCACAAGCGCCGGCGCCGGTTCACAAACGCCTTTTCCGCCCATGTTTGGTACATGAGCCCGTGGTCGCCGGAAGAAATCGCGGTCGTAACGTGAGCCTTGTCTTTGACACCGCTCTTACTGACCTTGCCAAATAAAGAGAACTCCTGAAGAAGAAACCTGAGGAGATCAAGGCCAGGGTCGCAAGGTACCTCTTCTTGGCAATCAAGGTCAAAACCACCGAGATCGACGCGGTCATCAGACGCTCCTTCACCAAAGGCATGTTCAACTTTGCGACCTTGGGAGGGCTCCGACGAAGAGTTCAGCAACCGGATGTATCTAGTTCGGCCCCGTGAAGAATTGGACGAGGATGGAGCACCCCGCCTCCTCTGGGATGAGCGCACCTTCGATTTTCTATCGAACTATGTCGCCAGCCGCACCGTGGAGCTGATGGAGCAGAATCTCGACACCGTCCGGGACGGGCTGGTCTCCGCGTTCGACGACCCCCTCACGCACTCCGCCGCCGGCAAACTTGTCGAGAGCATGCTACATCGGGCGCTCCGTCGCGGTTCGCTCGCCCCTTTCGGGGTTGGTGGCCGCCGCTTACCGGAACTCGCTCTCATCGACAAAGCCGCCGACTTTATCCTCGAAGGACACGCGATGTTCCCTCCCCGCCTTTTTACCTCCGGCCTCAATCCCAGAATTTTGCCGCGGACGCCGTGCTCTGGCTCATTCAATCCTCTATCGCTGATTGGCACCCAGCCATCTTCAAAACGCTAATCGCGATACTCGTGCGGCTCGAGAAGAAAGGCATCAAGATGAAGGGTGTTCGACTGGTCTATTGCCTCGTCGGCATCAACCCCCAACGTGTCGGACGCGTCGTGCGCGCGGCAACCAAGAAGCTGGCGGCGCTACAGGCGGCCCGCCCGGTGGACCGAGCGCGAGAGCTGGGACACAGGACAAGCGTTGTACACGTTCTCCACCCTGTTTGACCTCACGCGCGCGCCGGCGGCACCGGAGAAGGAGGAGGTAGAGTAGCACATCCGTTGTACACATACATCCCTATGTTCCTTTTAAGAATGCGAAAATGTAATAATAGCATTATTTTATCAGTACTGCGATCGTCGATGTACCTCGTCAAGCGGCTGTTCCAAACTCCGACGCGTGTCTCTCAAATCCGCCACAAAACCACCATGTCTATTCCGCGCGACGTACAAGAGTTCCTCGACGGTTATCCGCACAATGGCGACGATCGCAAGCTCTCCGCGAACTTAGGCTTCTATTCCAACACCCTCCGATGCCGTCCAGATAACCTCCTGGTCGAGGAGATCCACGATCAGTACGCCGCCCTCGACGGTCGTTCTCAAGGGTCCTCATGATTTCCAAGGTGGCAAGGCGAGTACAACAAGCTAGAGCGGAAGCACGGCTTCATCCAATGGCTGTAAGTGCGTCTGGCGCCCACTCTGACGACAAAGCGATGAACTCGCTGCCCACGCAGATTCCCGATCCGCGAACATGGAATGAACTACGAGTCGCAGCCCCTCCAGCCGCACGAGATCACCGCGATGAAGGCGGATCCGCTCGTGCTGCAGCGCCTGCTCGCGTCGTACCGACTTATGCTTGACTTCTATGGAATGCGCCTCGTGTCTGAGGAGACCGGCGCGGTCGACCGCGCGCTGCCGCCCCGCAACTATGCGCCGCGCTACGAGAACCTCGTCCGTGCGTTGCGTGTTTCGTTTGTGCAAAGACGGCGACGCTCATGATACCATTGCAGGCTCGTCCCACAACTACCTCCGGATCTCGCGCATTCTCAAGTGTCTCTCCGAGTTTGGCTTCGAGCGGCTGAACGCGGGGTTCCTGCTGCATGTGCTCAACGAGCAGAGCGAGGCGCGGGAGCTGGACACGCCGGGGCTGCGCGGCAGCATGGATCGCTGGTGGGCGAACTGCATCCGGAACGAGGAGGAGCGCGAGTGGGTTGGTGGAATCGTCACGAACGTACGCCAGGAAGAGGGATATGTGTTTACGAGGGAGATGTACGCCGCCGCGCTGGAGCAGCGACTGCGGACGGGCAGCTTCCGGAATGAGGGCATGAAGGTAGAGCTTTAGATTAGGACTTCAAGCAAGAGTGTAATAATGTTGTAGAATAATAAGTATAGATCTAGTAGATGTGAAGTGATTGTCCAAGGCAAGGCACGGCGGAGCTCGAACTGACCAGTACAGTACATGGATTAATCCGACACCCTCTCCAGAGCCGCTATCAATGCTTCCTGTCTCCGCTGTTCGTACATGGTGCTCACGGAGCGCAGCAACTGTTCGATACTCTCGAACGTGGGTCCAGCGGGTGCCGGCAGTATATCGTTGCCCACATCGTTCTGGCGGTCCTCCGCAATGATCTGTTTGCTAATTGTTGGGTCCGGAAGAGAAGGAAGGGGGTGCAAGCAGACGCACGGAGTAACCGTTTGTTGTGAGGTTAATCAAAATTGTTCGGCCCTCGAGGAGGGTCACAGACGCGGTGGCGCCAAGAGGCGCAGAGCCGGTCAGACGGAAGGGCCCAATGGCAGAGGCAGAGGATTCCTCGGCGAGGGCGTGTTGCAGCTCGTCGGCGCAAAAGGTGCTCATGCTACATAGGAGATAGGAGAGAGCAGTGTTCTAGACCCCGACTGAGAATCAAATGCAAATCACCGACACTCGAAATAAACAAAATATATTTTATTCCACCCAACTTCCTATACGTACAGTTCGCCGTCTCACAGGAACGCCAAGTGTATAATCGACTCTTACCAGGAACGAAAAGATTGAGTTTGGGAACACGCACGCACGCAGAAATCAACGGAGATGAAGGCGTGACAATCGGTGGGTGCGCCCGAGGATCCATGGTTGTTTCTCGCCGCCCTGCCGTGAACGCGTACAGATAGTAAAAACCACAAGGTACGTTGCCGACGGGAAGGGATGAGCGCTGTGGTAATTGCGTTCCGAGATAAGAAACTCGCGATGTCAGTATTTGCACCATAATTATTCATGGTATGCCAGGCTCGGAGTCAGTATTGCGGGGGCCGGCGTGCTGGCACAGCGGAGGCAGGTCTGTATGGTATTTTCCCGGGGGTTTGTTCCCCGACGGATAGAAGTGGGAATGTGGCGAAAGGGCCCTTGTGTTCCGACGAGGCTTCAAGGACATCGAAGACCCGAGGAAGATTGGTCGGTGAGGATTGGTGGCTGTAAGCGCGGGCAATCTCGAGTGGTTGACGATTGGAATATTCCCAGCCAAGTTTTACATAGATAGCCCGAATGCAAAGACTGAGTCTGATTGTCACGTCCGTGTATACCAAAGACCTCCGCGGGCCAGTACAACTCAAGTCGCTGAGAAAAGAGCTACTCGAGCAGCCATGGATGTGGTTGAGAGGACGAAAATAACGGAGATAGAACGTGACTGATTGCCTCCTGCTGCGCGCTGTCGATGCTATTGAGGTAACGGAAATCGCACCAAACATACTGCCTACCTCGGGATGGACGTCGTGAAAGCCGTCGAGACGTATGTCTCCAAGCTCGTCTCAACCCCGAGCTCGATGAAGGTCCTCCTTCTCGACTCGCACACCGTGCGTCCCTTTCCTCCACCTCGCGCTTATTCTCGTCGAACATGTCGCCTTCGAACAGACACCAATCGTGTCTCTGGCGTCGACGCAGTCCACTTTGCTCGCACACCAGGTCTACCTCACGGACCGCATCGACAACAAGAAGCGCGACCGCATGCCGCATATGAAATGTGTCTGCTTCCTGCAGAGCAGCGACGACAGTTTGGAGGCGCTGCAGATTGAGCTCAGCGAACCCAAGTACGGAGAGTATTACTTGTGTCAGTGGGTGAATCATTACCTGTCCGTCGCGCCGCCCTGATCGTGGCTCACGCGCGTCTCCAGACTTTAGCAACATCCTCACAAAATCCGTAATCGAGCGCCTCGCAGAGGTGGATGAATATGAGGTCGTCCGCGAGGTTCAGGTGGGAAACGCGTGTCGCGCAGAGGTCTTGCACTAACCCGATGCTGTCAGGAATATTTCGCAGATTATTCACCATTGTTGCCCGCGTTGTTCTCTCTGAATCACACCCCCACCGCCGCTAAACCGTTGTACGGGTCGACCTTTAATTCTTGGGATCCCGCGGCTCTCGAACGCTCCGTCCAAGGAATCTCGGCCGTCCTCCTGAGCCTGAAAAAGAAACCCATCATTCGATACGAAAAGATGAGCGGGATGGCGAAGAAACTCGCACTGGAAATGCATGTGCGTTAATCTCCTGCCGACTGAAATAGTTTGCATTCTAACGCTATGCATTTAGCACCGTATCCAATCCGAATCAACGCTGTTCGATTTTCGCCTGACGCAGGTTCCACCGCTGTTGCTCATCCTCGACCGGCGGAACGACCCCGTCACGCCATTGCTTTCGCAATGGACATACCAAGCCATGGTGCACGAACTGCTGGGCATCCAGAACGGCCGTGTCGATCTAAGCCTGGTTCCTGACATACGCGCAGAGCTCTCGGTTCGTCTACGTTTCAACCCTCCCGCCGAGTTTTAACATGCCGTGAACAGGAAATCACACTAACAACCTCGACGGACCCGTTCTTCCAATCCCACTTTCTCGCGACGTTCGGCGACCTCGGCACGTCCCTCAAAGACTACGTGCAGTCGTATCAATCGCGCTCGCTCGCCCAGTCGCCGTCGTCGATCAATTCGATATCGGACATGAAGCGCTTCGTCGAGGAATACCCTGAATTTCGGAAGCTCGGTGGCAATGTAAGCAAGCATGTCGCGCTCGTGGGCGAGCTCAGCCGGCTGGTGAGCCGTGATAAGCTACTCGAGGTCGGTGAGGTGGAGCAGGGGCTTGCGACTAGTGCTGGGGCCGAATTACGAGTAAGCTATGCCCCCGTTATAAGGCGCGCGCTAACTCGCAGGCAGAGTGTACAAGCATTCGTCGCGAACCCCGGCGTTCCGCCGTGGAATAAGCTCCGATTGGTGATTCTGTACGCCCTGCGCTATCAAAAGACGCAGACGAGCAATATTGCCTCGTTGATTAACCTCTTGCTTTCGAATGGGGTCTCGCGAGAAGATGCCCGGGTACGGCGCGTTCCTTGCCCAGTGTTGGCGGCCTTCTCACGATTTACAGTTGGTTTACGTGTTTTTAAACATTGCTGGCGCAGATCAGCGGCAAGATGATCTCTTTTCGACCGAGTCACTGCTTGCAAAGGGGAGATCAGCACTAAAGGGTCTCAAGGTAGGCCCTTTGCATAGGCAACCTTGTCCAAACTAATGATTTTTCAGGGCGTGGAAAACGTTTACACGCAACACAGACCGCATTTATCTCAGACGCTGGAAAATCTTTTCAAGGGCCGCTTGCGGGAGACAAGTTACCCTTTCTTGGAAAGCCCTGGCCCCAATGCTGCTCTCCAGAGGTATGTTCGAGTGTCTTGCAAATATCCATGTGCTCACGACATGCAGACCGCAGGATGTCATTATATTCATGATTGGCGGAACTACATATGAGGAAGCACGGACAGTGACGCTTTTCAACCAGGACCCTGTCGCCGCTTCGAATGGCGGCATACCCACGGCCGCCGGCACACGACTGCTTCTCGGAGGCACATGCGTGCACAACTCGTCCTCGTATGTCGAGATGGTGCGTGCGGCCGCAGCGTCATTCACGCCCGCCGTGTACGAGCCGCCGCCAGAGTCTGCGTCGAACGCGCCGGCCTTGAACCTGAACCTCGGGGGCGTCAACGTCAGTCTGGGTGGAGCGAATACAGGAGTGTATCGGACGAGCGGGGAGGCGGTGGGGGTGCAGGCTGATGGGATTCGGGATGGAGTGATGAATCTGATCGGGAAGGTGAAGCAGGGCGTCGACCGTATTGCGATTCCATAGAGGAGAAGGGCTCTCATAATTTATTTATTTCACCTGGGTCCTGCTTGCCGGCCAGGGAATTTCTCGGACATAAGTGATCTTGGTAATCGTCTGGACAGGGGAAGTGACACGTCTGCAAAGCAGATCACGCACGCAAATATCTCGGTGCTTCCGCTGTAAACATTATTTTCTGCTTTCCTTTCATATTCACCTCCTCCTCCTCTTGCGGTTTGCGTCGCTAGGTCACAATGGCAAAAGGGCTATTCGCCGGTCTCAAGGGTGTTGATGCCTTTGGGAAGGTAGGCCCCCGCCCTTCGTTCCGGGCTGAATACCGCTCACTCGATTCGTAGACTACGGAAGACGTGAAGGTCAAGACTCGCACGGGCGCCTTCTGTAAGTAGTTTGGCCTCCGCGTATGCGCCCAGCGTCGGTTTATGCGGGGGGTGCACAGTAACCATCGTCGCTGCTGCCATTATATTGGCATTCACGACCCTCGAGTTCTTCGACTACCGACGAGTCAACATCGACACCTCCATCGTCGTAGACAAGAGCCGGGGAGAGAAGCTCACCGTGAAGATGAATGTTACATTCCCGAGGGTGCCGTGTTACCGTACGTGCCGGAATTCGTCTCGCGTGCTCGACCACTCACGTTCGTTGCGCATCCCAGTGCTCAGTCTTGATGTCATGGACATCAGCGGCGAGACGCAGCGCGACCTCACGCACAACATTCTGAAAGCGCGACTGGATACCGCTGGCAATCCAATACTCAACGCAGTCAGCTCGGAGCTGAAAAACGATATCGACAAGTTGAATGACGCCAAGGACCCGGACTATTGCGGCTCGTGCTACGGCGGTCTCGAGCCCGAAGGTGGGTGCTGTAACACTTGCGAGGAGGTCCGCACAGCGTACATCAACCGAGGATGGAGTTTCTCCAACCCCGATGCCATCGAGCAGGTGCGTCTCTTGCTCGCTATGCCATGCATTATCTACCGTACTAACTCGGAACGGTTTAGTGCAAAAATGAGCACTGGTCAGAGAAGCTGAGGGATCAATCCAACGAAGGTTGCAATATTTCTGGCCGCATCCGTGTTAACAAGGTCATTGGCAACATACATCTATCGCCTGGCCGCTCCTTCCAAACCAACTCGCGGAATGTCTATGAGCTAGTACCATACCTCCGGGAAGACGGAAACCGCCACGACTTTTCTCATACCATCCATATGTTCGCCTTCGAAGGTGGGTGGCTTTTTCGCCCTTTTGGATGCGCCAGAATTAACTGTGACTTGCACAGGTGATGATGAGTATGATGTGCGCAAGGCGCAAGTTGGCCGAGCCATGAAGGAGCGGTTGGGGATCGGAAAGAATCCGCTGGACGGAGCGCGCGCTCGGGTGAGTTCTTTCCTTCTACGTTCTACGCGTCTAATCCTTTCCGCAGACGGCGAAATCACAATACATGTTCCAATACTTCCTCAAAGTCGTATCTACCCAGTTCCGAACACTAGACGGCAAGACGGTGGGTAATCGCTCGTGTCTTGGGCCAATAAATATTAACGAGTGAGGTTTAGATCAACACCCATCAGTACAGCACAACGCAGTTTGAACGCGACCTCAAAGATGGCGGTCAAGGTGACAGCCCGCAAGGTGTTCACATTCAGCATGGCGTAAATGGCGTACCGGGTAATTATTTCATATCCCGCTCTTGTAATCGCCACTGACGATTAACTCTTAGGTGCTTTCTTTAATTTCGAAATCTCGCCCATTCTCGTCGTCCACTCGGATACACGGCAGTCGTTTGCCCATTTCATCACGTCGTATGTTCCCTCCTTTCTCGTCCTGCAACCCAGGTTTTTACATCAACCCGACAGAACGTGTGCCATCATCGGAGGAGTTCTGACTGTAGCTTCTCTATTAGACAGTGTCCTTTTCGCGACGGGACGCGCGCTGAAGAAATCTGGCGGCGCCGCCAACATGAACGGGAATGGCCCCTCGTATGGCGGTGGCAAACTCATGTAACGTGTATTGGTCGCTGGGGTGCACGCAATGGGAGATATTCTATTCTATTATATGTAAGCTTACCGACACCTAAGTTCAGGGACTGTTTACGGAAAAGTGTATGACGCAAATGCCGATTTATTTTGTTAAAAGACAAACGCAGAGTATCGGTACATACAAACCTATATGGCTCGCAAGCGTAGGAGTACAGCACACATGTATTCGTACACACGTAAATAAGACACATAAATTATCGCAGATGGCTCACTTCCTTTTTGCGGGCGCTTTAGCGCGCGCTGCTGTGTCCGACACACGTCGACGCTTAGACGGTGTAGGTTCGGCCTGTTGTGGACGTTTGACCCGAATGGTTGTCTGTGGGGTCGGCATTACAGGATGAACCCCACCATATATTTCCTGATGATGATTCTGCGAAGGCCTTTCAGTCTCGTCCCGTATGAATGGGACAGTACGTGCCATCATGAGCTCATCGCCACTCTCTTCCTCTCTGCCAAGTCCGTCCTGCCCAGCTTCATTGCCACTGGCAGAGTCGTCTTCGTCCTGGATCACCAAGCCGCTCCGCCGGCGCTTCACTAATCGTACGGCGTCGGGCACCTCCTCTTCCTCTTCCTCGTACTCAGAATCTCCCTCTTCCTCCTTCACATGTATGACAGCCTGCACGCGGCGCACAAATATCTGACGGGGGGCCTGGAGTGGTGTCTGTAGCTGTTTCCCCTTTGCTTTCGCTGTACTGCGTGGTTGCTGGGGGCTACTTTGATTTTCTGCAGAAAGGGATGTCGACGCGTCCTCAGAGTGGTAAGAAGGGAGCTCGGTTCGTCCCGATGTAGGTTGTCTGGCCGACTTGGAAGCGGGGGTGCGCGGGTTGCGATGCGTGCTTATGCTTTGAAAAGGGGATTCGGGTTCGGTCGGGCTGGGCGGAAGGGCAGATTTATACGCGGGAGGACGGTTCGATGATGTGGAAGCGCGTTTTATAACGGAGGAGGGCGCGACGTCTGAATAATGTTTGGGCGGACTCTCTGTCAGAGCAGATCGCGACAACTATGCAGCAGGTTAGGTTCTCAGAATAAAGAGAAGTAACGTGGACAGACTGTGAGGAGTTGTGTCGAAAGGCCGCAACGGTCCTGCTCGACGCGAGTGTAATGGTCTTGCCAATTTTTGGCCTGCTCTTTCCAGTGGACCACTTCACGCTGGAGATTTTCAATCTATGCCACAAGTACATCAGTGGGTGGATCTCATTTGCCTGGGAGGTGCTCACCGTCGCGCGCATTTGTGATAACTAGCGAAAGGTCATTTAAATTGCAGAAAAACGCGTCAGAGATGTGATGCACCTCATTTTCGTGTCTTGCAGCAGTTATTTCAGCGGCGTGAAGTGCTTTGAGCGCCTCGTCGCGTTCAGCTCTGGCTTCATGCGCTTCTGAGCCTATGCGTGCCACCTGTGACTGAGCCTCATCCTCGAGTTCGGACGCCTAAATATGTGGAATGAGAGGGGTTCAGATGATAAGGAAGAGTGTCTACAGCGTTCAACACAGTCTTTTGTACGAGGCTGAGCACTTCTGCGAGTGAACTTTTCGTAGCAGTGCTGAGCATGGGAGAGATTTATGGAGTGGCTGTGCAACTCCTATCATTTTGCCTTTAACCACCACCTGCTCCCAAAGATGACCGAGTTGCGACCTCATCTTCCCCGCGAATTCCTCGCTAAGCTCATTGAGCCGTGTATGAAAGACAAAAAATCCTTCATCTTTTCAAAGGACTTCCATTCCATTCGTTTAAAACTCGCTGATCACAATCAGACCGCGACCAATGCCGAGTCTAACATCGCAGGCTTCACGGGTGGTTTTTTGAGGACCATGGATGAGGATAAACGTACTGCTTCAAATTCGACTCGCAGACAGCTTTCTTCTAAACGCAGCCCAGCCGAAACGGCAAAGGAACTTTACGAAGAATATAGCTTCCTTCATATGGCCATCGATGACACCGACCCCCCACTCGCCTACGAGATGATACGACACGGGACGCTTATTGAAAAAACAAATGGAAAGGGCGAGACGCCCCTTCTTCAGGCGTTGGAGCGGACATGGGAGCAACATTCTTTTCCCCAAACAAAGGCGAACGCCCCGGACCCCCTCCCTCCGGCAGTCATGGGTTATAAACAGCAGATTGAGGATGCGGAGAGGAGGGTCCGGTACATTGCCGTCCTATTGATCGGACAGCACGCGAATGTCAACTCGACCATTAGCTGGCAGGGTAAAATCGTTTCCACCCTTCATTTCGCTTGCGCTATGAAGGATTGGGATCTCGTCGCCCTTTTGCTGGTACATGGAGCTGTTTCTAAACCCATTCCTGCCTGCGCAGATGTCGAAACTTTCCTGGCTACCGCAGCCGCTAAATGTCGCTTCACTGGCTTGAAAGCAAATTCCAAAGCAACTCGCCCTCCTCGGATCTGCCCATGTTTCTCCGGAAAACCTATGTCTGATTGCCACTCCAAGCGACTCCCTTACCCTGAGGACTTCACCTGTTCATGCGGCTCCGCCAAGATGTATGGGAAGTGTTGTAAAACGCGTAATATAAGTTTGACGGAAATATGGGATGAAGAAACACAATGTCTCAATTCCGACCGGACCACCGGCTTTTGCATCGCTCGAGGTGCATGCTATGATGGAACAGGTTGAACAAAGCGGCCATATGGAACGAGCCATGCAGATGGTCCCGGACGCAATGTTCAATCCAGATGTTCACTCTGTATTCACAGAATGCCTGAAACTTGCTTGTCGAGAAGGTGATATAGCAGATCCAGCTTTTAGCTTTGCGTATTTCGAAACTGAATTCTTCCCTACGTAAGTTTGGCGGTCAATCCAACCTCCAAGTGTTTGAAGCTCTTCGTTCCAGGCCTCAAGGTCGAACGAGCAGTAAACACTGGTGTCGCCAAAAACAAAAGGCGAGCAAGATTTTGAACCTTTGGCACTAATGAAGCCGACTCTTTCTGAGGAATGGAATACGGTGGTGGATAAATACATTGCCAGCGGGGAGGATTCTCGACCACGTTCCGAAATTGAAGAGGCTGCCAAGATTGGGGTATCCCTGGGGGCATTGCACCGTGTATGCGAAGCAGATGGTTGTGACAAAGTGGAGGCTCGTGGTATCGAGAAAGCGTCGACATGTACTCCGTGCAAAATGGTGAGTGTAATTAATGGAGAAGGCTTTCTTTGGGTCATTGAAAATCTAGACATTCTACTGCGGACTTGCGTGCCAGAAGGCGCACTGGCGCACCCACAAACAGATATGCGGAAGTGTTGAACAGACCGAGCGGTCATTGCCGTCCCAAGTCGCGTTGTCCGATTTCGTATGCAAATACTCTCCGGGGTCGCTGAAGTATAGGATGCAGGACGAGTCCTTTGATTTCAAGTTTGACCAACCCGAAAAAGATTAGAAAATTGTGTTGACCAAGAATCAGTCGCCTCGTATTGAAAATTCGCGAGGGTCATTTGGAGCTCCTTGTACAATACTTTCGTTCGTACAATCCAGTTGGTGTTTACCGATTATTGGGCCAAGTATAAGTACAGCAATTATAGTGTTGGAGTAGTGTGAGGTGGACATATATAGTACCAAGCACTAAGCGTGAATACTGACCACAGGCGTGGTTTCTCCGAGACCATTCGCATACTGGAATTCATCGGAATTCTCATGCTGTTGAGAGACGATCAGCGACCGCCGGAGGAAGTAGCAGTTACAGTTACCTCCCACATATCAATAGCGACCTCGCAACTTTGGCGAACAACCAAAGGCGCATCTTCTCGAGCCATCCATTCTTTCAGATGGGGAAGTACCTCCGGAGTTCCGATTCCACCAAGAGCTTCCGCAGCTTCGTGGCGCACCATTTCAGACTCATCAGCGTTTTGCAAAACTTGCAGAAGTGCAGGGACGGAATGGGCAGAGAGGAGCTGCCCAAACACGAAGGCAATTTCATGTCTGATATCCGATTAACGCAAGCACGAGTAGATAGAACAGGAAATGACATACTTGAATAACGCACTGTCATCTGAGAATCCAGCGGCAAGCGCATCTACGGCCGCAGGCGTGCCAACATTCCGGAGTGCGAACATGGCTCGATACCGTTCAAACAAAGACAGACAAGTGTCCAACAGTTTGTCTTTTAATGCTAGAATACCAGCCTCCGACACGTCTTGGGGGCTTGGTGTACCGGCGAGCAGTCCAGACGAGGGTGGCGCAGGATCGATGGACGTATACAACCTACAGAGGGGTGTCAAGCCCCGTTCGTCGAGTCCGGGTAAGAACGCACGGTATGGTTGATTCAGATAAACTCTCTGCATGGCGTTTTCCTTCATCCGAATTATCCCATTCTATCTTTTCGATGGCGATCTCGCAAGTTTCGCGCACGGAGCGATCAGGATCGTTGAGATATTGCTTCAGTATCGGCAGGGAAGCAGAGGCCGAGATTGCTCCCATAGCTTCAGCAGCCTATCTCGTATGCCCAGTCAACTTCGCTGTTGGCTTCTGGATTTGACAGGCCCTACCTCATGTCTAACCATTGAATCTTCCGATGTGTCTTTGAGAACGCTTTCGAGTGCCGGGAGCGCCGATGTTTTCTTCATCTGGCCAAGACAATAGGCGAGTTCATGCTTGAGCAATGTCGACGGATCCTGGAATCCTAACGAGAGGGTTAGCGGTATTGATGTGATCTTACACGGGAATATTGACCAGCAGAGATGACCCGAACGGCCTCCTCCGTCTTTAGAGATTTGAGAGTGAACAGTGCGCGAAATCTGCTGTGCAAGAGGACATTGCCAGACTTGTTGAGAAGAGATTCCTCGAGCACTTTCAGGTCCGCTTCGCTAATCGAGGTCATTGATCGAGCGAGAAAACTTCAGCGGAGTTTCAAATCAGTCCCTAACCTGTACTATAATGCCCAAGTCCAAGCGCTCAAAGCTCGGTGAGCTCCGTCAGACTCTCCTCGTACCGGATGTTGAACGTGCTCAGTTTCCTTGACCAAGGTCGCCAAAAAAACCAAGGAGCAGAAGGGTGCTATGATTAAAGACGTACGTCGCCCGATTGTTTTGCGGTCCCATGTATTCACTTTTCCGTTCCTATAGCTCCAAGAAAACTCAGAAAAATGGAAATACTGCTGGCTGTTCCAAGTCGGTGCCATGCGCAACACGCATCTTAAAACTGTCCGAAAATTATGGAAAGAGTACGGCCATCTCCGCATTTATTTTTTCAACTTTTAATTCTTTCCCCCCTCTAGCACTGCCCGGATATTCTTTGGACGGAGTGCAGTTATGGCAAAGGCTCTCGGAACAACGCCGGAAGAAGAGCATCGCTTGGGAATACATAAACTTGCCAAGGTGCGCCAACAACTATTTTTCAACCGACCTTTCTGACTTCACTGCAGCAAATACAAGGCCAGGTCGGCGTATTATTCACAGATACAGAACCAAACGAGGTTCTCGAATGGTTCGCAGACTTTCAGCAGCCAGATTTTGCCCGCGCAGGCAATATTGCCAGTCGGACGGTCATTTTACCCGCTGGGCCTGTTCTGCGTCACCACTCAGACCCGCCGGAGCCTTTCCCTCATAACGAGGAGCCCCAACTGCGTAAGCTGGGTCTCTCGACCTCCATGAATAAGGGCGTTCCTACCCTGCACACTCCGCATAAACTGTGCGAAAAAGGGAAACCTTTGACCGGCGAGCAAGCCCAGCTGCTGAAGCTGATCGGAGAAAAAATGGTAGTCTTCCGAGTGGCGCTCATCTCTCGGTGGTGTGCTGCCACTGGAGAGGTGGTGCAGATAGAGGGTCAGCAGTTACCTGAGCAATTGGGTGCGACGGGTGAGGACTCTGAAGAGGACGCGATGGACGAGTAGACATTTTTACTGTAATTTTGATAATTTCCACGACTTCCAGTTATAAGTATACGCGAGCCATACGCGTTATACGCGCATGAGACCGGTTAACCATGCGATTCGGAGGACCAAGAATTCTCAGGCTGACGGGAGGAAGGCTTACTGTTTCCGGCAGGGTGTCATCTGCAGCGTCCATGCGGTTCCCGTTGAGCTTGTTGGGTCTCTCGGCCCAGGTCGTTTTGAAGCCGGCCATGCAGACCTCTCCCAGTATCCTTTCAAGCCAGCAGTACGCAACCATGGCCCCAAGCAGGACCCAGAAGTCCGATTTCGCTCTCAAGGAGGCGGCGGATGTTTTCTCGCCGAAGTCGATGCTAGAACTCGGTCGCCCAGGAGCCGGAGTAGCAAACGAACCTGGCGACTTGGTTCTAGTTTCGTATAGCAAGTATTCGTTCAAGGAGAAGAAGTGAGTTCGCTAGCCAGGACATTCACCACGGAGTTCGACGATACACTTGCAGGAATAATAAATCGGCGTACCTTGTCCCATTGGAGTCAGCAGCGAAACCGCTTGAAATACCCGTGAGTTGCTTGCGATACTGTTGCGCGGTCTTTTCTTAGATGCACTGTTCTTAGCTTGCTAAAGGCGGTGAAGTATTTTGGCTTGACAGCCGCACTATCGGTCATGCTGTCGAGGAAGAGGGAAACATCGATCTCTATGCGTTGGATCTCAAGTTTGAAACGAACGCCGCCGATGTGCTAAGTGCTGAGGATCCCGTTCTTATTGGTTCCTTCCCTACAACGACGGCCACGAACTTTGTCTTCTCGGATTCCCGTCTCTTCTTCTCGGATTATGTCTATGCGGACGGCAACCTCTCGTCGACAAAGGAACAGGACGAAGCATGGGAAAATCGCGGGACTACTGCATTGGTGTATGACGAGACATATGAGCGGCATTGGGACACATGGTTCGTGTTATATTTCGTCTCACTCAGTAGCAGTAGCCTGAGTGAACCATTAATAGGTTAGGACCGAAGACCGCGTCATTATTTAGCGTCCAGCTGCAACGCGGCGATGGGAAGTGGTCAATGGCCACTGAATTCGACAATCTCTTGAAAGGCACAGGTCATGTACGAGCGTTTATAATTTCTATCCGCTGCTGTGCTCAATGCCTAGCGTAGAGTTCTCCCGTGGAGCCTTTCGGTGGAACAGACGATTTCTCGGTTGTTGGAACTTCGGTTCTGTATACAGCCAAGGACCCCGTGTTGCCCCAAGCATGGCATACGAAACAAAATGTCGGTCTTCCAGTCGTGCCCTGACGCTGTTCTTATAGACTACTAATACCTCCAAGGTCTATATCGTCAATGCCACCGATCCCGGTAATCCCAAAGAGTTGACGTCTGGGAAGCAGGGTGCAACCCGCAGCCCCGTTTTAAACTCTGATGCGACCAAAGCAGCGTGGCTGGAACTTGCAGAAGATGGATATGAGGCGGACAAGTACGATTTTGTTTCCCTCCCAACTCTTAATCTAGCTCATTCTTTTCTCAGAGCCAATATTGTCGTGTACGATCTCGTGAAAGGAGTCCGATTTACCCTCATCGAGAAGTGGGATCGGTCGCCCGACTCCCTGGCAGTATGTGCACTATATATAATTGTGCAGATTTCGAAGCTCATCGCGCTCTACAGTTCTCCTCTGACGGGAATCTTTTGTATCTTACGGCCGGTGACCACGCCAAAGTAAAAGTATTCGTATTGCCCATTCCTGCTACTCCCGAAGAGTCATCGACACATACGGAGTTTACCCCGAAATTCCACACTCCTGTTCCACTGATCCACAGTGGGGCGGCTTCGGGTATACAGCCCCTCCCCAACGGGCGTCTTTTGTTTTCGAGATCGTCCTTCACGTCGCCTAATGACGTCTACCTGATTCGCGATCTGAAAACTTTTGAAAAAGACATCGAAGCAAGTCAGGTGACTTTGGAATTCAAGGGCAAGATAGAACGAATCACTAGCTTTGCGGCCGAAGATTTGGAAGGCAAGGATCTTGATGGAGGTGAAGAGTTCTGGTTCAAGGGTGCTTTGGATAAGGATGTGCAAGGATGGGTTTTGAAGCCGAAAGGATGGAAAAAGAGCGATCAGAAGAAATGGCCTGTCGTTCTTCTTATCCACGGCGGACCTCAGAGTGCTTGGGAGGATCAATGGTCAACGCGCTGGAATCCAAACGGTCAGCTAGAAAATAGCTCTGACATTAGAATCGCTTAACGCTTTCTTAGTGTTCGCTCAACAAGGTTACTTTACGGTGCTTCTTAATCCAACCGGGTCAACAACGTTTGGACAGGGTACCATTCTATTATATCACTGCTTCGTATGCTGACCCTCTTTCACAGAGTTCACGGACGGTATCGCCGAAGATTGGGGTGGTAAACCATTCGTTGATATGATCGCTGGCTGGAAATACGTCTTGGAATCTTATCCCCAGGTATAACGCGTCCATTATTTTGAACTGGCCCTAACTGACTGTTACAGATCGACACCGATCGCGCGGTTGCTGCCGGCGCAAGTTGGGGAGGATACGCTATCAAGTAAGAGTTGCGGCTTCCATGTCTTGTCGCTGCTAAGCCACTCCAGTTGGATCCAAGGTCACCCGGAATATGGCTTCGACTTCAAGGTGAATACATATCACACCTAGATTTTGGAACGAACACTGACTTGTTCGATGCAGGCCCTCATCGCACACGACGGGGTATTTGACAGTAATTATAACGGGTGAGTGGATCCATAAGACCGAAAGACCGATGCTCATAGATATCTATAGGTATACCACCGAGGAGCTCTTCTTCGTAAGTCTGGGCGTACATGCAAGGATCTTCGACTCACGCTCAGCACAGTTCAACCACGAGTGGGGAGGTAGACCCTGGGAGCCAAAGAGCAAAGCGCTATCTGAAAAATTCAGTCCTGCAAACTACGTCAACAAGTGGTCGACGCCACAGATGCTCATCGTGAGTCGGCCGGTACAATCCAAGGACGCAGTATTTACAAGCCTTCGCTAGCACGGAAGTAAGGACTACCGATTACCAGAAACCGAGTCTATTGGGCCGTTCCACGCCTTGCAACAGTAAGCTTTCTTGCAAATTGAAAAGACATTATCTCCATCTATTCACAGGCTCGGAATCCCCACTCGTCTGGTTGTATTCCCGAACGAGAACCATTGGGTGCTCAATCAAGGAAATAGCTTGAAATGGCACTATGAAGTATTCAAATGGTTTGATGAGTTTGTGGGCGACGGAACCGTGCAGAAGGCATGAAACAGAGAAATAGTACGGACGTTGGTATATACCTGTGTAACAAAAGAAAATGCGAGGATTTTCCAAGGATTTTCGGAACAAGAGTTGGCGTGTCACGTGTATCAACAAACTGAAGCATACAAGACACGCAACGCGACCTTGTACTCGACGCGACTCTTGTACTATCCAACTCCTTGGACCCGTTTTGGAAATCTTTATATATTTTCGCCTTCTGGAAGCGAAAGTTGGGAAAGATGTTTGATGCTCTTGTACTGTCGTCTCCAAGACGTCCGACTGAGAATCGCATATAAACCCGATTGAACTCTGCCATAGAATCATCACTGGCGGCATCGTTCACGATGGGCAACACTCTAGCGAAATCGCCACATGAACTTGCATTCTCTACGGCCCGCAGCACAGAGAAGCAACGCCAACTCATTCTCGAACCGGCTTCACCGCCGTCACCTCCAGGGTAGTACTAGCCTTTTACATCCGACTCCTACTGATGAATTTTAATTGGACATTCATAGATATGTCCGTGCTCACTTCTATACCAATCTCTACCAGATCTACGATAGATCCCCTCCCGGCATGACCGCGGACATCCCTCTCTGCCGCTCTGGTGGCCTGGATCTGGACGAGGTGAAACGGCGATGGAGGCTCGAAACCTGCCTGGTGAATAGCTAGCATCTCCCCTCGTTTCCACCTACTGATGATCACTCAGCCAGTAGATCCTCTGCGCTGGAAACCCTTCCAGCCCACGCATACAGACTACCTCTCTGCTGTCGCGGTAGAGGTTCTGTCCTGCGGAGACGGATGTATCAAGTTCATCGGTATGTCGCCCAACGTTACGAACATTTGCCTCGCGCCAACAGTCAACAGAACCCAGTGTTTCGCACCAAACATTGATACAGCGCCAAACGCGCGAAGTTGTCCTCGGAGTGGCGTCCCTCATCCAGTTGGTCTGCCTTCGAGTGATCGAGATGGTCTCTCAGTGTCTCGAGGCGGACACGCCCTTGCCCGCACTGTATCGCTCTTTGCGTCGCCGGGTGCCGCGAATACCCTCGCTGAAAGGGGAGGAGATACTCAATGTCTTGATCCTGTGCGCTTGGCTCGTTTTCGCCGTCGCGTCATTCGGGGGCTACATCGAAATGGCGCCCAGGGAGCGCGCGAGGAAGTGGGTACGCACAGGATCGTTCTCCTTATGACTCAGCTACATATTATGCCCCATGCTCAATTATGCCTATGCCGAAATATATGCCTCTTCCTACTTTTCATCAGGCGCAGTAAAAAAAAGGTCACGGTTCAAATTCGTCAACATTTCTTTCAGTACAAGTAGCGGAATCCTTTCCTCCTTTCTAACGCCTGCTCGAAGGTGATGCCCTCGAGAATCGCTGCTTCTTTAACGCGGTTCTCATTGGCGCCTTCCCACATGGACCTCTCATCGGCATCGAGCTGTTTGTTCTTGCGCAAAAGGTGTTGACGAATTCCTAGGTACCGTTGAAATGGAAGGGAAAATTCTGGATACAACGCAGGCATACCCAACGATAACAACGAACTCAAAACGAGAGCACAAAGCGAGATGGTCATGGATTGATGATATTTGGGACCCCATTGGGCCTTCCATACATAGGACCCCATTCTATCACAACGCATCAGAAAGGCTGGGACGCGAGCAGTAAATGCTCACAGGTTGCCCAGGTTGCCGAAACCATTAACGATGCCAATGGCTGCCGCGCGTTTCCTGTTCAAAGTGTTAGGGTAAACAGGGCTAGTGAGACAGTCAATGATTACGTCGGCGGCCGGGGAATCGAGTTGGAGACCCAGACCAAGGTCATTGCAAATCCTGCGACGGAACTTGAAACCAGATTCCGGATTAATTTGCAATGCTCACCTGCATAGCCGAAGGACATGAGGAACATCGAGAAATACCGACCTCCCACTGACATCGTGGACAGACTAATTATGAAACCAAGGATGACACCCCACCACCAGCCCGTAATGTGGAAAAACCGTTCCCCAGTTTTGTCTGAGAACCGTCAGTGGCCGACTAGAGGAATATATTCGGCTGTTAACAAACCCGCATGCCAGGCATTAAGGCAACATATAGCACCAGCAATCACCCATGGAGGCCTGCAAGGTATGAATCAGTCTAAGAGAACCGCGAAATAAATGGGGGAAGCAGTACGCTGCAAGTAGTAAACTGATGGTGGTCGAGAAGCCGAGAGTTTGTGTGAGACTAAGAACGATATGGAAAAATCGATGGACATCAAAGAGGACGGCGCACGTTGGGAAAAACGAGATGAAACTGAGGCCTAAAAGTTGGGAAGTTGTCATGAGGGCGAATGTGAGCACCAGCGGATCTTTGATCGCCATTTTGAGGCCTGCCATAGGACTTTCAAGGGATAAAAAATCGGGACATTAGGGATGGGGGAAATTTACGTGTCTGTTTCAGTATCCTGATCGGCTTCACCAGCATCCTCCGCAAGGCGGGCCTGAGCCAGACGGCGTTGATCTCCAACGATCCATCGCGTGTTGTTTGGCTACGATATGTCCATGTGAGTAAAAGGGATTTGCGTGCACAGGGATAAATCACATAGTCCGGCAAAAGGAATCTAGACAAGTGTTATAGCCCACGCCATGCGAAAATACTAAAACACGAACATGCTGGAAATTCCGACGACTATCGTTATAGAGCCCTGTTTGAAATAAGTCACATTCCAGACCGACTCCAAGCACTTCGGACCTCGATAAAAAAAAGCCTAAAATTATTTGAGAAATTGGAAGGCGTAATATGAGGGAAAGTACCATCGCCAAGCCCGAATCCCGCGTTTCCCCTCCATCCCGCCTAGGATGCCGGCAGCTATCAACTGTGGTCGGTGACGCGTAAGCACAATTCAGGGCTCCAGAAAGTTACATACAGCACCGAATGCGTTTGATAGGAGGAGACCAGTGTATAAGATGGCCGAGCGAAAGGCTAGTTCCTGCGAGATCAATGTGAGATTCAAAGACTTAGGAGGCTGTTAGTCAGCCATGCCTTTTTTGTATACCAGCGCGACAACAAGTAGATAGCTGTGACGGCGCCCGTCGTCAAATACCTGAAGTATTAAATAACGTAGATGGATCTCACCGCCAGGATAGAACGCGGCCTCGAATTGTCTTAGCTTAGACCATGCTTCCGGTTCAATTCAAGGCGTACCTCTGGGAGTCCGATAAAGAGTCGGCAAAGTAAAATTCCACCGTAATTTTTCGTGACCTATTTTACATTTAGTAGTTCTCGACCTTCCGCACGGAACCGAGATCTTACACCAGTAAGCGCGCTGGTTAGTCCCCAAGCCATCACACATCCACCGATGTACCACGACGGTCTGGGCAAGATTTGAGCTTACAGTTGGAAGTGAGTAATTCGTTTGACTTGCCTCTTAACATAATTAAGAATCTGGCAGTGGAACGAAGGTCAGATCACTGGTCGGCGCGGAATGATAATGCAAGCACCATATTGGACGGAATTTGAGCCGGACAGTAAGATGCGAACAGAACCGAAAGGACCACGGAATACTGGAGGTCTAACAAGCTCGGCAGTAAATAAAATCGCCTGTGTTCCTCAGTTTGGGGTACCTGATAGTCCTAAATCTTGCTCTAAACCTTGCAATCGAGCAGTAGTAATTCCGTTCCTCTGTAAAACGTTGTAACTGCATGAGGGCAAGCAGGACATGATTACCCACGTCGATGTAGTTCATTATCTAAAAAAAGTCGTATTATATGCGCAACCGCAGATGCTTGGTTGCTCACGAAAATCAGGAAAATCGTAGGAAGCAGCCTGGTGTCCAGTTTACGCACAAGCTTTCGCTCTGCGGCCACCCGTTCAGGGGATCCAATTTCAGGCAGTGCATCGAGGTCAGCATGTTCCTTGTGTTCGGAAACAGAGAAGTCTGCTTTTTCTTGGGCCATTTTAGACATTGTCTGAAATAGGGACGTGAGTGGAAAAGGGTGGGTCCTCTATAATTTCGCCAGCCATTTAAACGTTATGTGCTCCCGTCTCAGATGTCTGGGGCGCGTGACTCCGAATGTGAACAAAATACGCACACGCCCGCCGCTGGGAGTCGGAACAGGATGACGGCATTTCCAGGCGATCAGCTGAACATAATTGAACATATCTGAGTCTCCCACATATCTCCAGGGAAAATTTGGTTCTTCAAGGAACAGCATTGGCTGGGAAGGTGAGGATAGGGACAGTGGGTCTCTCAAGGTCAACCACTTCGGGAACAGCGACTGGTAGCGTTGATAGACGACTTTCTGGTTCCACGGCATGACGGGAGTAGCTGGACTTCGGATGATTGCAATGGAGTTCAAAGACGCACGAGGAGTCTAGCGATGTCTAAATGAAGGTCTCATGAGACAAGGCTTATCACACCGCCACCGATATGTCAGAAATCTCGCTGGCACGTGCCTCCCTCTAAATTTTCTCCGCAATGCCTCTCGATGGACACTCTTACCTCGTCTCGCAAGGATGGTCTGGAAGCGGCACAGGTCTCCGCCAGGGCGCTATCAGTCGCCCTCTCGCCATTCCTCAGAAGAAATCTTTAGCCGGCTTGGGCAAGGAGCGCGACGAAGCCTTCCCGTTCTGGGACCAGTCCGTGGCTATTTCCCCGCTGAGTAACAACTATTTATTGACGTACCCCCCAGCCTCTTCTCCGCCGCTTCAAAATCAATACAGATTAAAATTTCGAACGATGGAGACAGTGTCAGTCCTTTCGATTCGAATGCTATACTCTAATAATTAATTGATTTCGTCTTCTACCAGGACAACAGTGACGCGGAACCCACTGCGAGCGTTTCGTTAAAGCGCACTAGTACGGGTATTCTGTCCAACCGTCGGCCTGTTGCGGGCGCTCTTGCGGAAAGCTCTGGGGATACTACGCCGGATGTCGGGGATACGGCACCCCGACTGAGTCTACTAGCTACGGCGAAACGCGAGGCCGCAAAACGCGGGTTATACTCTCGATTTTTCCGTGGGCCCGTACTCGGGCCTGACTCTCCTCTCGCGAGTGTGGTGGTCGTGCAAGACATTGTACCCGTTCCGTTGCAAGGAGGCACCGACGCTGATAGCGAGGAGGAGCCGAGCCAGAAGAAGCGAAAGGTGTTGGATGTAGAGAAAGATGAGAGACGGGAGCGAAAACGATTAAGAAGAGAGAAGAAGGAGTTGGAGAGGGCGGAGAAGAAGTCTCGAGATAAACGCAAAGGTAAAGAGAAGGAGAGCGACACGGGCGCTGCCACTTTGAGTACAGACACAGCGAGCAAGAAAGAGAAGAAAAAGAAACGGAAACAAAATTCAGACACTGAGATTGTTGACGCAGAGCAGGGAAAGAGAGAACGGAAGCGGAAGCGGAAACTAAACGGAGAGAAGGACGAGAATGAGGAAGAGGCTGCGTCGAACAAGAAGAGGAGAAGAAAAGAGGAGAAACGAAAAACCAAGGCTCTCGCAGATCTAGAAGATGAACCGAAACCACCGATTGAATGATCTTTTTGTGGTACTACATAGCATGGAATTAATGTGTTTAGAGTCAAGGTTACATAGCTGAGGTTCTACTCATGCACACAGAGATCGTGAAAACGTGGTAGACATGCAAAAAAGTTACATTACAGCGATGGGCAATGGGGGACACGAAAGCGAGAACAGAGAAATCCAAGACGATTCATGCACATTACTGAAGCTTCAAGCACGAGCGCTCCTCCATGCACTCTGCATGGCGATCCGCCGCGCCTAGTGAAAGTATTAGGAGCAGCTAATGGGTAAAATTGACAGAAAACGAACTTGGTCCAAAGAGATGGAATCCTCCCTCAGTTCTACCCTCTGTCTGCCGTCATCATCTTCCTCTTCTTTATCGTCGGCGTCAAATACACCTGTCCGTCCTCCTCCATTGCGTATACCACCGAACGCGGCCTTACCGCCAGCGAGCGAGAATGGAGTTGATGCAACGGCAGTGCCAAACACGCTGGCATTCGCAGGTGCCCCGAACGCAGCAAAATCAGTGACTACCTTCCTTGGCGGTGAGCCAGCGAGCTTGGGCGAAGACGTCGTCGGCTTCGTGGGAGATCGGGGAGGGGTGGCCGGCGTAAACGGGTACGAATAGCCCGACCCGTAAGTGCTTCGGGAGGTTTGCGCACGCGACTCCAAGTATTTGTCGGTGAACCGTGTCCCATTTACCTAGAGGGCATATCAAGCTAGCCAAAGAAGAAGATGGCAGGGTTTAATCGACATACCCGCTTGAGCTCAGGCCGGGCCTCCGCTAACGTCGCGGCTTGAGTGTAAACTTGAACGTTATGTCGGGATTCCTCCGAATCCTTGTATATGCTCTCGATGACAACCTTCTTCGTGCTTTCATTCCGGAGCAGTAGCTTCTCGTGCAATTCACGAGCTACATCGTCGACGCTTTCGTTGTTGCCGAGTATCCTCTGCGCAACGGCATGTCCCACTTCTCGAACCAACCGATCCATGTCGAGGTTCTCCAGAACACTCCCAACAATGGCATGTGCGAGCAAATCAGCAGTGGTGAGCGGTAGCATGAGCCCAGACGTGATATTAGTTATCGCTCGATAAAAATCGGTAGCGTACTGGGTGGGATCTGGATGAATGTCGTTTCTCAAAACGATTGAAACCCCACTCACCGAGTACCCGCTTAATGCGGGTTCACATGCCACGAAGAACTGGGTGGCGATTAGACGAGATAAGTTTAAGTAGGACCAGCTTACCAGAGTGATACCACGGCTCGCCATGACTCTGGCCAATTGCAGAGGATCGTTATTATCGGGCGAGCCATCATCGAATCCTGAGATCACACGCGTAAGGCCCAGGCTAATAGTCAAATGTGGAACACACCGTCGCCGTATTCGCCAATCCCATGCGGCGGGGCATCGGCAATGAGAACGACCTTGCGATATGTGAGCTGTCGGCAGGTTCAAAATGCTGAATCTCACCATTTTGCTCGCTTCTTCCCGCCAATCCATATTCAATGCCTCGAACATAGCAGCCGTAACCGCCTCGGGACCATCACCCCCACCAGACGCATACAAACCTGAGAGATCCTTCTGCACCTTGGCAATGTCCGATGAGAACCCGAAATTTTTGGTGATGTATGTGTGATCTTGTGGAGGGTGGTCTCGGAACGCGACGAGCCCCACACGTAAGTCTTCTCTGCTTTGCAGCTTCCCGGACTCAAATATGTGCGCGCAAATCTGCTCGATGTTCTTGGTCGCGGAAGATATATAGCTTCCTTGGCTGCCTGTGCAGTCTTGAATGAATACGAGGTCGCTGGGAGCGTGCGGATCATCAGCAAGTGGAGTGGTGCACCAGCGACAAGATGGGACTCACAGCATCTTCCGCCCATCGTGCATTCCACCCATTTGACCATTATAGGGCACCTGGGGCTGTCCGTTGGCGGGGATCTGTGGGACATTTCCGGAGGCGCCGTCGAAGTCCATGTCTTCATCCATGATGTCTTAACAAAGTTTTGCACAAAAAACGGGTATTGGTCGAGCTGCGGTAAAGTCAACAAGATGGATGGATACTGATTCTTGGATATATGTTGGCTAGAATGGTCAGAGCAAGGAGAAAATGCGTACGGCTCGTGGTGAGCTTCAAAAATGACTTGGTCTGTGCTGAGCACGGGCTGCACCTAACCCAGCTTACCCCCATTGGGATGACGGCACGTTTTGCAAAAAGCTCCATGTCAGACTCAATCGCATTGTTACAGCTCTCGTCTCCCGCCGCTCATAATCCACCCCAGCCAGCTATGTACATTAAATCCAGGTAGCCCACCCCCTCCAGGCCGTAGCAGTGTCCGATAGAGCATAATGAACCCGGCCGTACATCCTCCCAATACCGCTGTTACTGTCACGTACATTCGCAGTCTCGCGGCAGCAGTCATGGCACGGTCAGCACCCCCAGGAATGGCCGTGTATCTGAGGAACGTGTCAAGTTATTTCCAGACATCTTGCGGTAGGGGCGTTGCACGCACGGATTCATCGCTATCCCGCAAATCGCGTGGAAGACGTCCGCAGTTTGGCCAGTCTTGACGCTAACAGCAACGGGAACTTGGAGCCCCAGCCGTCGGCAATAGACATCAGGTTGGACTTCGTGTCTCTACGTACGATCATGACTTGTTGGTCCTCAACAAAGTACAGCAGCTTACCTGCTGGGCAAGATCAAGGTCCGATTTAGTTGCAACAAAAAGGGTGGGGATGTGATCCAGACTATATTGTTGCTGCAAGGAAGTCAGCACGCGATGAGACACGGCGTAGGCACTCACCCGTAGATTGCTAATGTACGAGAAGGAGTTGGTATCGCTTGAATCATGGACGTAGACGATAACATCCGCAAGATCCGTCTTCTTTGAATTGCGCAGCGTCTCAGCCTCGTATTTTGAGCCGAATTCTTGCAACTATGTGGAAAGTAATCGGTCAGAGTGCGTCAAGACCGAAAACAGCAGAACTGACGACGAGATACTTCTCCGACCCATCTATTGCAACAGAATTGACGACACTAATCATCTTGGTGGTGGGCTCGTACACAGAACTGATGGGCTTCCCCGCGAAGGCCTTGAGCAGCGAAGTTTTCCCTGAGCCGGCCGCCCCGCAGACATAACACAGGAATACATTTCGGGTCACTCTGCCTTTCCGCCTGTCAGTTTTGCGGGGTCGGGTTACTTGCAATGCACCAGTTCGTGGTTCATTTGGGTACCCCAAGTACGCAAGGTATGCCAGCGTCGTTTTATGGTCCAGGAGGGTAGTCATACTACCCAACGGTAAATCACCCATACAGACGATGGAAAGCAGGGCAGAAACGTACCTCCATTGAGCCAGCCAGCCTTGTAGGGTGACTGCACCTGTGTCATCGGAAAGTGTCGTGTCGGGGAACTTCTGTGTTGCCCAAGGGTTTCCTGGTGAAGTGCTGAAAACCTGATCCAATTCGGCTGTTTTCAGTGCCCCGTCTTGATCCTGAGGGGGTGAGATGTCAAAACACTGCGACCAGAGCGAATGAATGAACTCACTTTGTCGAACGTTTCGAAAAGATCTGTGAAGAACTGATAGCCTAGTGGGCTCAACTCGACAGAGCAATCGGGTGCAACATCAAACCTGCGAACAATGAGCCAAACCTGTCAAGTGTGTATATATATTTCAACGCACTTGGGTAATAAAAACCCTTCGGTAAGGCGCAGGTCCTCTGCATAGCCAAATTTCCGCAAAACAGTCCACGTAGTTTCCAGCCGACCTCGTTGGATGAACGTGGTGTGCAGATACAGAAAGCCGATTTCAGTTAAACCTCCATCTCGAACCCCACCCTCGGTGTGCTCCTTGACCATCTGCCTGATACCTTCTAACTCTTGTACCTGCAATGGTGCATCGAAGCATTTTCGCTATCACCCATAAGCTCGTTAATCACAAAAAGTATTTGGGGGAAGCTCACTTGGAACTCGTTAAGCTCTGCCGGATCTAGGATCCCATCCTTGTTGGCGTCACATAATTTGAATATCCGCCTCAAAGCGCTCAAACAAGCAGGTTTTAGAACCTGATGACAGAGAAATTAGCAGCGTCGCTGAGCAAGGGAAGAAAAGACTTACGTGATCCCTAGAATCATATAATGGGGCGGTCGGGTGCAGGACGGCCTTCTGAGCAAAGTAAAAGACTTCAGAAACGTTCAAAGGCCGTTTCGCGGAACATTCCACGCAAGTTTCGACTTCCTGTGGAAAAGTTGTTTATCGATAACACAACTGGATGCTCTAACATACTTTGAATTCGTTCATTATGGGTATAATCTCCTCTTCTAAGGCCTCATTGGTGACTTCGCCCCCACGCAAGTCGATTTTATTCCCGACGAGAATAACGGGGACCTAGTGGTTCATCAGTCTGGCGCTCTAGCACACGTTTAGAAGATTATGACATTGACGCCGAGTTGTCGGAAGTGAGGCAGCCAAAACGTGGGTATCCGGTCGAAAGAATTGGGGTTGTCGATGGAATACACGACGCAGATGACATGGGCCTTCCGAATTTCACTCTCGAGATGCGCTCGGTCTTGAGGACCAGCTGGAGTGCGAAGTTAGCTTGGAACGTCGGATAGGGTGATTCAGACGCACCTCCCGAGTCAACAATGTAAGTTGTAACGTTCTCGGGGGTAACTTCTGGCGGAATGGTGACTTCTGGGACAATATGCTGAACCTTGAGAGTAGAGGATGAGTGCGGTCTCTTGGATAGCGATAAGAAGATTACATGAGCGACGAAGGACTCCTTGATTAGAGATGTCACTATGGTGCTTTTTCCGACACCCTCTGGAGAGCCAAATGAGTTTTGTCCGTATAGACATGGAGAGAGGCAGACCATCGCCGACCAGAAGAATCCGCACATCTCTCCTCATGGGCGCGAATTCTCGTTCAACCACAACGGAGTCGCGGACACCGAAACGTAACGTGAAACGAACACAGCCACTGGTTATCTCAAACTTCGACGCGTCGCGCCAATACGGCGGCGGCACCCAGTACCTCGACTGTTTAAATCGTGTCAAATACACGGCGACCGATGGTCAACGGTCGTGGGATTCCCTATGTCCTGGTGCCGGCTCTCCCACCGAGTCGGAAACGAAAGGCGTATCCAACGAGTCCTTCTCCGAGCACCGTGACTTCCGCGTCTTCAAGATCTACCTTGAGATGTGCCTCACCCAATCCCTCTCCCAGAAAAAAAATCAGACGCGACCGGAATGACTCATCCTCTGCCCCAAGCGTCATCGACCTGGCTGGGAACGAGGATTGGACTGGATTCAAGAGGAAGAACTTGATCTCGGAGACGACTGGGGCTTGGAAGATGGGACTTGTCCCATCCGGAGTCTTACCAACTTTTCTATTTACGAAGACTCCCGTTTGGTTGAGACCACGGAGCTCTTGGGTGGGATTTCAGGCCGCTCATTTACAGCGTCCGGGCTGGCGCGGGTTCACCATGTCGATTCGAGCGACGAGGACTCAGACGAAGAAGACGATTATGGTCACCTCGTAACAGGGTTGCAAATAGAAGAATTCAACGTACACCACGTAGACGAGGAAGGGAACATTGACCAGTATCCTCTTTCTCTCTTTGCACAGATTCAGCATTGACAAATCCCGCAGAGGGATATACATCAAAACGTCTCGTGCTTTCTATATCCTCAGCAGTGACACGCCGTCCTCCAGCTATAAACCGTTTTTTATACCCTTCTGGATCCGACATAGATTTACCCACCTCATCGTCTCCTCTGCAATCCTGAACCCAAAGACGACGTACGATGATTTTTTGGTTTCACTGCCAAGCCCGCTCACTGAATCTCAGTTGAAGTCGATCGAAGTTGTAAGTTGGGGTTGATTTCATTTCGAATGTCAGTGTTTCAAGATTCCTAATAGATTGACTATTTCCTGCCCTTTCTCGCTGCGATTGCTCCCGACCTGAAGAAGACGAGGAAGCGGATTAATGTCAACAATGTTCCCCTGATTAAGACACTCAAGAGTCGCAAGTTCTCTAAGCACTTGGAGATACCGAAAAAGCTCACCGACCGAACGGAAGTATTTGTAACGCCCATTGTCGGGCGTGTGGTCATGCCTCACTTAAAGGGCGGGATACGTGTGCTTAGCTGCGACATGACTGCACCGGAACACGTTCTCGTTCAAAAGCTCAACGAAGTACACCATGAGCATGACCATCCGACGAGCATCCGGTGGGGAAATTGTTTAAGCCATCCTGGATATTACGCCAGCGTAATTATGGATGGAGTGATATATAAGGTGAGTGCATACATCTCTGCTTTCGACGCACGTCCGACGAGGTCTAGATTGGCGATATAGTTTCGGTCAACCCCGGAGAAGACGTGGATGAAGAGAGAGCGACAGCTGCGGGAAAATACTGTGCCAATTTATATGCACGCCGAGTCTGGTATCTTGTTTCACTTCTTTGTGGTATCGAGTCTTTGAACGTGAGCAAAAACTCAGGTTTATACAGATCGAGTACTTTTTCGATGACGAGACGGAAAGGGACTATCGAGGACAACCCACCAAAAAACTCCATGGCGTGTGGTTTGCCCACGGTGATGAACACTATTATGTCTTCTGATCTTCATTGATGTGAGTGTACAGGGAGCGAGACGATCTTGCAGCAAGTCGCACACAGCCAGGAGCTCTTCCTCCTGGAGGAGTGCGATGACATCAACGTCTCCAGCATATTTCGCAAATGTGACGTGCGCAAACTCTGGCTTGAAGAGGTGGAGCCTCCTGACGACGGCGACGAGAAAGCCACTAGTTATTTCAACCAGTTTGTTCTATTCATTCTTTCTCTCAAACCTTTTTCGATAGCCTTCGTAGACTGGTGTGGGATGGTGGAGAATGTGAATTTCGATCGCCCCCTACCGCCGAAGAACAGCTGCGGGTGAAACACCTTCTGCCTCCGCACAAGCCTTGTACCAATTGTGGCTTTGTAGCCGAAGAGACATTGCATATGAAAATACGACCGCTTGGCCCTGAATTAGCGCCGAATGGCTTTACCCAATACGAACACAACTACCATTCTGGCGACTTCGTGTACATAAAACCAGCCAGTTCTTCAGCCACCCCCTTGCTCATCGGCCAGATCTTTGAGATTGAAGGATTGCAGCCAGGCGAGTTGCGGGAGGAGGATGTCTTTTGTTCGGTTCGGTACTTCAAACGATACACCGAAGACTGGATGGACTCCAAGGACGAGGTGGGCATCCTATCTATGTCAGATTCTTTATCCAACATGACCTTCAACAGCGGCGATTGTATTACAGCCGCCATATCAACAAGGTCAACTCGAAGGACATCGACGGGGTTTGCTTCGTGAAATTCATCGATGAAGCTGACGTCGACGGGATCCAGGCTTGGATCAAGGAGGATCGTCACCTTGATCGCTTCTACACCAATTCAAGGAAATCCAGAAGCGGAGATCTCGTCGCTATGGATAAAGACTATCTCAAGATCTGTTCCTTCTGCGTAGACGAGTATGACCAGGAAGTACTGGAAATGGAACAATACGATCTTCGCAACGAACCAATCTCTGTCCTCGATATATTCTCTGGTATGTTGTGCAGTATGCTATCCTCGGTCTCAATGCTCATATTTTCAGGTGCTGGGGGACTATCGGAGGGTATGCGGCGGACAGGCTTCTTCGAAGCCAAATGGGCCATTGAACAGTCTACCTCGGCTGCGCAGACATTCACGTGCGTAATCATCACGCTTCATAAATTGTTCATGAGCTTTTTGTTTCACAGAGCCAATCATCCAAAGACAAATGTTCTCTGTGCGGATGTTAATGCAGTGCTCAAATACATTAGTGAAAAGCAAGAAGGCAAGGTACCGGACCCAGTGAGATCGTCAGATGGTTCGATCATTCCCGATGAGAAGATCCCTGGTCGAGGGGATCTGGAGCTTGTGAGCGGTGGTAAGTGTCAATGTTTCCGAGATACTTCCTTCTTTATTCTGCTGTTAGGGCCACCTTGTCAACCGTTCAGTGGCGCGAATATGTACAAGGTGAGAACTTCTTTACACAAGCGACCATTGTGCACTAATCAATTTACAGAGGGAGGACGATATGAGGTAACTTAATTTCCCTCCCAGATATTTAATGTGTATCGTTCGTCCCATAGATCTACCCTTCCGTATACTATGCTCAGCTTTGCGGAAGTACTCGAGCCCACTTTCTTTCTGCTTGAGAATGTCACCGGTCTCCTACACCATGCCGTCACTGTCAGTGGTACCGGACAGCGAGTAGACAAGGCTGCCATCAAGCTCATATGTAGGGTCCTGATAGCGCTAGGGTACCAGGTACGCTTTAAAGTTCTCCAAGCGGGACAATACGGTGCCCCGCAGGATAGAGAGCGCATCATATTCGTTGCCGCCAAACGCGGCCACAAACTCCCGGACTTTCCTATTCCCACCCATGCTTTCTTCAAGGCTGCCCGGCGCTGGAAAATCCCAATACGGCCGCGCTACCGCATTCGTCCCCCAACTCGGTCCAGGGGTGAAGATCATCTTTTCGCCTCCCATCCCGCCGTCACTGTGGATGACGCCATCGGCGATTTGGTACGAGTTATGTCAACCTAACTGCAACACCGCAAACTAAAATTTCAAATAGCCTGCCTTCGACTGGTCAGAAATCTAAATATGACATGGAATCTTTCTGAACTTATTCTCTTTATTCATAGGGTGAATCCTCATCGATTAATCGACAGAACGACGACAGATGCAGAAGAAGAACAACGGCGTCAACGCGCCGGCATCTTACAGTGTAATGTCTTCAAGGAGCCGGTCGGATTTCCGGACCCAGTCGCATATGCAACAAAGCCCCAGACGCGGTATCAAAGGGCAATGAGAAGGCAAGACGGCTTGCCTGTTTCCCACCATGTCACAAAAGCGTTTTCGGACCTGGTCGTGGAATCAACTACCATGGTTCCTCTGAAGCCATGGTCCAACCACCGGTGTGAGTGCCTGTCATTCTGACTAATCAAGTGCTTGAACCGTTGGCTACAAGTCCTTCCACAAGAGATCCTCCCAAAAATTATGCGAAAATCAGAGGATCACGGTATGCTAATAATTTCCTAAGTATATTTGGAATAGACCCGCTTATCATCCCACAAGCCAATTTCTACGGCCGCCTAGACGGTTCTGCCTACTTCAAAACGGCGATGACGGCTCCTAAGCCACACGGGAAGAAATATTTCATTCATCCCTCGGTATGTTACACCTTTTTGATCTTCTCCCCCGTCTTACGCACCACAGCAAAAACGAGCTCTCTCACTGCGTGAATTTGCGCGCTCTCAGGGATTCCCGGACGGCTACACCCTTTGTTCATCTGAATCTACGCCGGCTGCTCGGCTGCAGGATGTAAGTCGTAATCATCCCGGCGTGGCTGCTGAATGCTTAGGACTGGCAGTACTTCAAACAGATCGGCAATGCCGTTCCTTTGCCTCTGGCAGCGGCTCTGGGGCGGAGTATCGGCGCCGCATTGGTTCATGATTGGAGGGAACGACGTCAGAGGGATGGCAGCGTGGAGTTGTGAGTGCTGGATTGGTTGTAAATACTTGAAGTTGGAGGAGAGGAAAATGTATCGGTCCGGGTGCAGTTGCACAGCCACCTTATCGCATCTTGCATAATGACACATCGTGTCCAATTTTCTGGATCGGAGTAGTAGTGAGTCTGGTCTGTTATCGTCTGTGCCATGAAGTTCTGCAGCGTTGAGGATGCATGTGGATGGGGCTCTTGGATTTCAATCGCGCCAGCCCTCTTCATTCTCATCCTTTTGGCTACATCTCTGCCCCTCCCACTACCCCCACGGTTTCATAGGATTTTCCGTCTCATCCGGTCTTCTTTCAAGTCTTATCTTTCTTTGGACGAAGCCAAGGCCTTAGATCTAGCGTCGCCCCCTTCCCTATATCCCACAATCCCCCCCTCCATTCCGAACCCTGCATCACGGTGGCGTTCTGTTCTCTTCGCGTTCGCAGGCCTGTTGGAGAGTCTTGTGTGGGTGGCAGACACTACATTTTATCTCGTGGCAACTCAAGATCCCTATTGGGGCGCCATTCGCCGTTTTTCCGTCGCCTTCTCATTTATTTACACCACCGTGCGCCCCATCATACACCCTTTGACAACGGTCCCCTACGATCTTTTCACCGTCTACGTACTCCATTTCGTCGCTGGTTCTTTGCAGCTTGGAGGTTATATATTCGAAAGTATGGTCTCAGATGTGCCGTTGCCCGCTGCGCTTGTTTTATTGGGGTTGTCTGCGCACCTAGCAGTCCTTGTGATGCTTCTATTTGTTACGGTTAGAATGCCCATGGCTTTGCCTTCCACTCATGTCAGAACGGAAGATATTGTGAGCTCTATCATATGGAATTGAACTGCGTCTAAATCGTGTTAGGGCTGCACTGTATCTCCTGAGGACTATACATCGCTCTTCAGCTGGATCACGTATGCCCGGCTCTTATCCTGTCCTTCCCCTGACGTCGAGCATATCCCTTTAGATTCAGCTGGGTTTACCCGCTCATTCGGCGTGTCAGTCGTATTTCCTTTTCTTACGCTTCGCCGCGCCTTAAATAAAACGCACTAGGGTACACTCACCACACTCGTAGAAAGGACGTTTGGTTTCTGAGCCCTACCATTCAATCCAAGCCAATTTTTATCAAGTTCCAGAATCTCCAGTCTGTTCTACTGCTATTTTCTGGCATTGCTTAGACTCACGATTAGGACAGGAGTGCGACACTCTTGCGCCGTATCTGGGATGCCAATTCGCTGGACATTCTGTCAGTTTTTCTTTTTCACGTTCCGCTTTTCTCATGCTAACTAGGCTCGACTTCTTTGGGACACTTGGCTCGGTGATCTTTGCATACGCCGGCCCATTTTTTCTCAAGTGTGTTTGCCTTTCATCCAGAAAGCAGCTATTGATTGTCTTCAAGGCGTCTCCTGGATGCGATCGACCACCCAGATCGGACAAGCAGGGACAAAGGGACGGCATACAATTATGCTGGATTCATGTTTATATGCTCCATACTGAAGGTGAACAACGCTGCGGCTGCTCGGATGTTGTAGTTCTAATTGTCTGTCTAGTCCCAATTCGACGCCCAGCACCTCTGTAGGTCTTTCACTTAATCAAATCTTGGTTATTGAAACCCTTTTGCAGGGTATAGTCAGCGCGCAGCGACCCGGATCCGCTCCGAACTCATGGCAGCCATATACGATAAAGCTCTCAAACGAAAGGATTTCAGCGGAATTATTGATCAAGCCAAGGCCCAGCACGCAACAGACAAAATAAATGGCGCTGCTCCCGGGGTTGCATCTAGCGATCCACCAGACAAAGCAGTTGCTAAGGAACAGGCAAAAGCGAAAACCGACGATAATCAAGCGACTGCCGGAGCAGGTAAGGAGGCTCAGTCGCAGATTCAGGCATGATTTTCATCTCGACATACACAGACGTAGCCAAGATCCTCAATCTGATGTCTGGCGACGCTGAACGAATCGCCACGATAGTAAACTCTATGTATTTCGTTTATGGAGCGCCGCTTGAGTTCACTGTTGGCTTTATATTCCTCTACCAACTTTTGGTGCGTCGTCTGGACACTGGTTATATTCATAAATTAAGCTATACGATGGACAGGGCTGGAGCGCCTTTTCAGGCTTCATCGCGATATTGGCCGGAATGCCTCTGAATAACTACCTGGCAAAGAGGAATTCTGAGATCAATAAAGGAATACTCACGGCGAAGGATAGACGCATGGGAGAAGTGAATGAGTTGCTTAGTGCCGTCCGTTATCTCTATTATGACTCGAGGCTCCTACTGACGGTACATAGATCAAATTCGTCAAATTCTTCTCGTGGGAAGAGATGTGGATCGGGAGAGCGATGGATGCGCGTAACGAAGAGATGGCTTGGAGGTTGAAGGGTATGTATGAGACGTCCTTTCCGCTAGCCAAGCTTACACCAGCCTCGTTCTAGGTCGACTGAACAACGTGCTCTTCCAGTGGTAGATATTTAGCTTGGTTACTGTGTATAGCGATCTCACCGTCTCATCAGTGTGTGGTCTATAACCCCGCTCCTGCTCTCTATCATCTCTTTCTCTACATACGTGTGGCTGGGCAATAAGCTCACAGTTGCCAAAGCTTTTACGGTGCGAGTTTTGCCTATGAGTGGAATGTTCCAGCGTAGCTCACTAAGAACAGGCGCTTGCACTTTTTACCATGATTCGGTATGCATTTATCGACTTTCTGGATGCCTGCTAACCCGGATCGTGCACAGGGTACCCATAAACCGTCCGTGATGATAGTGTGGCAATATACACCAACTAACCCACCAGCTGTCCCCTAGAGGCTCCCATGTATGTCGTTGAAGTGATACAAGTTGCGTTGCTTCGGAGCATTTATATCTCTCTCTAACAGTCACTTACGTAACTTCACTGTTTCAGGCACGCATTGCCGTAGATCGTATTTCGGTATTTCTCGCAGAAGCAGAAGTCAGCGACCAGACGTCCTCTCTCAAGAAGGATCAAGCCGAGCCTGAGCTTCCAGGGTCTGAAGACGATGGCCTCGGACTCGAAAATGCATCATTCAAATGGAACGAGGTTGAAGAGGAAGACGAGGATGCAGCGGACGATATTTCCGCATCCGATGATTCTCGTCGCGGCAGGTTCGCGCTGAAGGACGTCTCGGTATTATTCCCTCAAGGTGCCATGACAATTGTCACTGGCCCTACTGCTAGGTCAGTGACTCGCTCTACCCAGTGCATTCTTCTTGCTCACCTTTCCAGTGGAAAAACTGCCTTGCTGGTACATTTTTCTCCGTTCCGTCGTTTGCAGCTAATCGGGCAATCCAGATGGCGGTTTGGGAGAAATGAATTTACTTCCCGGTGGCAGAATCATCATGTCGAAAAACGCGTCAAATATAGATGCCTGGGGAAACATGCACACCATCGCCTATGCTGCACAGTCGCCATTCCTGCGTCACGAGTCAATTAAAGACAATATCTTGTTTGGCTCTCCACTAGACGAAGCTAGATACAATGAGGTGATCGAGTACGTTTTTCAAAATTTCCACATTGCAAAAAATTCTGAATATTTCCGCAAGATGTTGCGCGCTCAAGCCTGATTTGGACAGGCTCGAAGATGGCGATGCCACTGAGATAGGTGCGTAGTCTCTTAAAAGAGACGCTACAACAATTCTCACTCGTACCCCGTGTGTTGTAGGTGCGAAGGGTGTGACTCTCTCTGGTGGTCAGAAGGCTAGGTGCCTGGTTTGTAGTTCAACTCGTCGGAACGATCCTAATGCATCCCTAGAGTTGCTCTTGCCCGGGCGTGCTATGCTAGGACCAAATGGGTTTTATTGGATGATCCTCTGAGTGCCGTCGTGAGTCACTCTACGACTTCGAAGTTGTCTTACGTAATGTACAAACAGGATAGTCACACCGCACGCTTTTTGTACGACAGGTTTGTCCTCAGCTTATTGGTATATACATCGTGCTATCTAACGTTCATAGACTCTTATGCGGACCTTTATTGGCTAATCGAACGGTGGTTCGTTTCTTGCTGTTTACTTTTCGCTATTCAGTGAATTTATTGAACCTTCAGGTTCTTGTCACGCATCACCTCTTCGTTCTACCGGGTGGGGAAGGATCGGCCCATATTTAACCTGCGTTGAACATTTCTGTAGGGGCGCATTACTTGATACGGATGAAGGACGGTTGCATCGACAGCCAGGGCACTGTAGATGACCTTCGCAATCAAGGGGTTTTGGAGGAAATCACCCACGAAGCAGCTATGCAAATGGACGAAGAGCCTCCTGAAGCAGCCATCGAGGCCGAAATTGTCGATGCCGATGTCAAGGAAGCACGGAAACCACGGAAACTCGTGGACGACGAACATAGGGAGACCGGAAGCGTAAAGTGGTCCGTTTATAAAGCATACTTGGCAGCGGCCGGGTATTGGGTTTGGGCAACTTTTGTCTTTATGGTGTTTGTCCTGCAGTTGAAGAGTGTCGGGGAGAAGATCTGGATTAAGATCTGGGGCGAGGCGTACGGAGACATCGGCAACTCATCGGCTGTATATATGTACTCGCCCTTCGGTGTGACTCCCCATGGCGACCTGGGTGTTCCTGGTTTGTTGACTGGCTGGCCCTCAGCTGCCGAACGACCTTTATTCTACGCTGGGATTTATGCACTTATCGGATTTTTTGGTGTGGCTGTGCACCTCCTTTCCGTGGCGATGGAGCACACCGGAGCGCTGAACGCGGCACACGTTCTCTATAGTTAAAAAAATATTTGCTCACACTCTATTAAAATATCTCAATTCCGGTGATCGTAGACGACTGCTGGAATCTGTCTTGGGAGCAACATTTCGGTTTGTAAATTCCCACTTTTCTACCTGTTATTTTTCTGAACCATAGATTTTAGCTTCCATGACACAACCCCTCTAGGTAAACGTCTGTTCCTGAATCAAATGGACTGAAATCATAACATTAATAGGACGAATGCTGAACCGGTTTGTCTTGTGATCCGCTGCATGACTATCTTTCCAACTTTCTTCCTTAAAGATTCGGGAGAGACATCGAAATCGTAGACAACCAAATCGCATGGTCAGTTCCTAACAATATCCTTTGTTTCTGATTCCTCACGAGCAATGCGTAGGTCAATAACGGCCCTCAACAGCGCGCTTGGAGGATTCTTCGTCTCTGTCGTGACTGTGTTATCGGTCTTTCCTCTCTTCATTATTCCAGCGACAATTATCGGGTATTTTTATCGCACCCTCGCCATGGGATATCTACATACAGGCCGTGATCTTCGCCGCATGGAATCCAATAGCCGTTCTCCCATTTTCTCAGATTTCGCGGCCCTACTCGAAGGGATTGTCACAGTTCGAGGTGTGTCGTATGGTCCGTTATTTAGACGATGTTGCTCACTGCTTATAATACAGCTTTCTCTGCTGAGAAACGTTTGATGGGCAAGCTTCACGAGCGCCTCGATGCCTCCACCCAACTTTGGTATGCCTTCTGGTTAGTAGCCGAAAAAAATCGCTACAAGTTGCCATCTCACCATCTGACAGGATGACTAATCGTTGCTATTGAATTTCGATTTCCTCGGTGGGTGTCTTTGCTAAACTGCTAATAATAATTTTCTGATTTTTCCTCCCATCAGGGAGCATTGTGCGTTATATCTATTGGAAAAAAATCGAAAGCTCACATCTGATCACAGTCCGTTTTTATCACTGCTTGCTTTGCCATAGCCTTCCTGGACGATGACGCCGGATTGGCGGGTCTTGCTATCACGGTTTGGACGTCGTCTATATCTCATTATCGATATTGACTATAATCCAGTCTGCGCTCAACTTTTCCCAGGGGGTGTATCTTATCTTGAGGTTCTGGAGTGTGTTGGAACTTGACCTGAAGTACGTGCCCTAATCCAACTCGCGGCGCTTCCTGAATCCGCTATTCAGCTGTGTTGAGAGGATTGTCGAGTATTTAGATATTCCTCAAGAGCCTCCTGCAATCATCGAGTCGTACCGCCCGCCGGCGTACTGGCCGTCCAACTCAAGGAGTGATACCTTGATCAGGATGGAGGATGTAGTAATCAAGTACGCACCAGAGTTACCCCCCGTTTTGCGTGGCGTCTCGTTCTCCCTCAAGGCCGGTGAGCGCGTCGGGCTTGTGGGTAGAACTGGATCTGGCAAGACAACTTTGGCGACGTCCTTTTTGCGATTCGTCAGTGTTTTGGCTATATCAAGGAATCACATCTTGACTTCTGGCAGGTCGATCCTTCCAGCGGCAGGATTATAATTGACGGCATCGACATTTCTAAAATCGGCATATACGGTGAACACCAATGTACTACAGTGCCACGCTTTCCCTGACACACATCACCCAGACCTTCGCTCCCGTCTAGTGAGCTTTACACGCTCATTGGCGAGGCGTCTCGTGTTTATTTTGCTCTAGACTTTTATTCCTCAAGATGCAGCACTTTTCTCCGGAACGCTGAGGGATAACCTGGATCCTTTCCGTACGTCCAATCTAAAAAAGTTTTATATTTCCATTTCGGAATTCAGCTTGTCATAGGCGAATACGAGGACAGTGCTTGCATGAATGTGCTATATCGAGTGCACCTCATTCGCCAAAATGCAGACGCATCGCGGAGTACCACACCCTACAGTACACGGCCGCCGTCTGTCGTTTATGACGACTCGATCTCTGGCAACACTGAGATTAACGCAAAAACTCTCTCGCTAGACACCCCAGTGTCTGCAAATGGAGCCAACTTTTCGCAAGGTAAGTAGGCACGGTTTGATGACTTCAATATGCGATTAGCTCACGATTTTTCAAGGCCAGAGGCAACTTATTGCATTGGCGCGTTCGCTCTTAAGACGGAGCGCTGTGGTGATTCTCGATGAAGCGACAAGCAGTGTGGATTTCGAGGCACGTTTAACGGCAACCTGACTGCATCTGTTACTCAACACCCCTCACAGACCGATGCCAAGATACAAGCCACGATCCGTGAAGAATTCGCTGGCTCGCTTCTGATTACCGGTACATGATCTCGATGTTTCCCCTTCGTAGTCCCAGGCTGATTCATGTCGATGTAGTTGCGCACCGGCTGAGGACCATTATAGATTTCGACAGGCTGATTGTGCTGGACCACGGAAAGGTGGTTGAGTTATCTCTCTTGACAGACGCTGTACTAACAAAACGCTCGTGTATTAGGTGGCTGAGATGGATACGCCTTTGCGACTGATGAACAAGGAGGACGGAATCTTCAGGACGATGTGTCTGAGAAGCGGGTCATACAGGGAGCTCGAGGCGATGGCAGAGGCAAAGGAAAACCTGCGATAGTTCGAGTGGGATAAGGAGAACCTGTGATCGGGTTGTTTGTCTTTGTTATATGTAGATCGTGAACGCGCGTCGCGCTTTCTTCCTGACCATGTCCGCCCTCCCGCCCCCCAACGACCCTCCAGCAAACCCCGAGAAGCAGCCAGAAACTGCGCCTACCCCGGCTGCTCAGCCAGATGAGGCACCCATGGATACAACACCGGACCAGCCCCCAGAGGAAACCTGGGCAGACATTCCCGAGGACGTCATGTCACTTAACACCGATGAGATCCTCACAAGAATACGCCTCATCGAGAACGATATGAAGGTGCGCTTCCCATATGCAAGGAGAATATTGGTGTCTGAACACCGTGCTTGCTTAGGTGATACGTTCGGAGACTCTGCGACTCCAGCATGAGCAGAGCGTAATGAAAGAGAAGATTCGCGACAATGGAGACAAGGTCAAACAGAACAAAGTCCTTCCGTATCTTGTCGCCAACATCGTTGAGGTGCGTTACTTAAATGGAGGTAGAACCGCGTCATAACATCTTCCCAGATTTTGGACGTCGACCCCGAGGTCGAGGAAGATGGCGCAAACCAGGACCTCGACTCCATGCGTAAAGGAAAATGCGCCGTCATCAAAACCTCTACCCGACAAACTGTATTCCTGCCGCTAATAGGTCTGGTGCCATCCGAGAACCTCAAACCTGCGGATCTGGTTGGCGTGAATAAAGACTCCTATCTCGTTCTCGACACTCTTCCTGCTGAGTTTGACTCGCGGGTCAAAGCGATGGAGGTGGACGAGCGGCCGACCGAAACTTACACGGATATCGGAGGACTCGAGAAGCAGATCGAAGAGCTCGTAGAGGCAATTGTCCTTCCCATGGAGCAGGCGGACAAGTTCAAAACGCTAGGCATTCGTCCTCCCAAGGGGTGTTTAATGTACGGCCCACCAGGTCAGCACAATTACAGACTCAATGTCACATTGTGCTGATTAATATTTAAGGAACCGGCAAGACTTTGCTAGCTCGTGCTTGCGCTGCTCAGACCAAAGCATGTTATCTGAAACTGGCTGGTCCGTCCCTGGTGCAGATGTTCATCGGAGATGGTGCCAAACTTGTAAGAGACGCCTTTGCTCTGGCAAAGGAGAAGGCACCCGCAATTATCTTCATCGATGAGCTGGACGCTATTGGCACCAAACGATTTGATTCCGAGAAGAGCGGTGACAGAGAGGTGCAGCGGACCATGTTGGAGCTGCTCAATCAACTGGACGGCTTCAGCAGTGATGAACGGATCAAGGTATGCGTCCAGTTTGTTATGTTATCTCTTTGTTCGAATCTTCCAATCTAGGTGATCGCTGCGACGAATCGAATCGACATCCTCGACCCTGCTCTCCTGCGGTCAGGTCGGCTTGATCGCAAGATTGAGTTTCCCCTGCCCAACGAAACAGCCCGCGCACGCATCCTTGAGATCCACTCCCGCAAGATGGCGGTGTCCGGCGACGTCAACTACGAGGAGCTGGCCCGGAGCACGGACGAATTCAACGGGGCACAGTTAAAGGCGGTTTGTGTTGAGGCTGGAATGATTGCGCTGCGGGAGGGGGCGACGAAACTTGGGCACGAGCACTTCTTGAGCGGAGTCGCAGAGGGTATGCATACATCACATTCGCTGAGCAAACAAATGCTGACTGCTTTATAGTTCAAAGTAAGAAGAAGAACGACTTGGTATATTTCGCTTAGGTTTGTCGCGTAGTTGGCAATGTTTTGGCGATAGACTCTTTCCCGCAACATTACGATGTTGACATTTGTCAGTTTGCAAGTCCTTATCATTTCGCTTCTTCTTTCATCTTTGCTGCTCCATCTGCTCCTTCTCGCTCCACTCTATCGACTGCTATCGATGCCATTTGTTGAAAAAAAGATGGAAGACAGCCCAGAATGTGGGCCTGGCGGCCCAATCTATGTCTAGATTTAGCACCACGGAGCCTTTGGTCCTGGATGCTATTGCATGTGGCGTTGCGTTTGAATGGAGACGGGCATGTCTTACCGTCGTGTTCGTCGGACGCGCTTCCAACTTCGATCCGTGCTTCCAACTTCAATCCTCCGTGATCTCTGCGGTTTCTCAGTGTACCCACGCGCCTACTGCCAGAACATTTAAAGAGCGCTCTTACCTGTCAGGTCCCCAACAGTTCCACCCCAGCACCTTTGACCTTCAAGCGATGCATTTCCTCAAAGTTGCGGTTCTTGCATTGTTCCCCTTCATCGCCACGGTCTTTTCCGCGCCGTCGCGGCGCCAGAGCATAGCCGGCACCATCACCTCGCCCGCGGATGGAACGGTCATTGCGCCAGGTCAAGCATTCGACTTTCAGTACGAGACGATGGCGGACTTTGGCGTGACGAGCTATAACGTTGGTGCCGTTTCAAACGCCCTTTCTCTGTATTCATTTGAAATCGGTTCCTGCAGTTCACGGTCTGGCTGCTGACATCGATGCCCACGTCCTTTGCGCCGTCGACCAACTTTGGGGAAGGGCATTTCTTTGGGCGCTTCGCCGAACCCAACTTCCCTGGTATTTGGCAGCCTTTGACTTGACCTGATCGCCGCTTACTGACATCGTGGTCCAAAAGGCAACCCGTCCCCGAAGAATCCACCTCCAGCACAGCTCATCATGCCCGACTTTTCCGCGAACCCCGGTGGATGGGGGACGGGTGCTAGCGACAGCAACGGCAGCTTTGCGCTCGTCGTCTTGGAGGAATACGCGACTGGCACCGTGAGACTATCCTATATTTTCCGCCTTATGCGTCTCTGATACCTTCTTTAGGGTTCTGTCGGTTCCCGTTTGACGTTTGCAATGAACAAAATCGTGTATAATGGCACCGCTTCAAGTTAGAAACGTACATTTACTTGGACTCACACCGTATAGTTCGGACGTGAATGGACTGGTCCCATGGATACTCTGACATTCTATCTAACATCGGATAATTGACAATTCGTATACACGTGTATTTCCTAGTAATTGGTACAGTGTATGTAGGGAGCTTGGACTTGAACTTCTTTTGGTAGAATACATACGATTCAGTTTAACCCATGCTGAATGACTTCCTTCTACTCGTTCACGCCCAATCTCTGGGTTTCCTCAAGACCTCCATCAACTTTCCCTCTTCAGTACCTTCTGCCCCAAGGTCCGTCATGTACTCCCATCGCGCAGTCTCCGGGAGACTCATTAGGATACTCTCAATCCTTGCTCCGGGAGTCATGAGCCCAAACTTGGTTCCGCGATCCACAACAAGGTTGAACTCGACATAGCGGCCGCGGCGGACGAGCTGCCATCGGCGCTGCAAAGGCGTGTACGGCATCACGTGCCTCCGCGACAGGATGGGCATGTACGATGGTAAGAACGAATTGCCGAGAGCTTGAATGAAGGTAAAGATCTCCGCAGGTGTCCTCGGGCGCTTCTCGGTGTCGGCGAGGCGCAGGTGCGGCCCGGTATTGAGGTCATCAAAAAAGATGCCCCCGACGCCCCGCGATTCCGCACGGTGCGGGATGTAGAAGTACTCGTCGCACCACTTCTTGAGTGCAGGGAAGAGCACGGTTCCATACGCATCGCACGCAGTTTTGAGCGTGGAGTGGAAGTGCACCGCGTCTTCCTCGATGAGATATGAGGGCGTCAAGTCAGATCCACCGCCGAACCACCACGCAAGGAGCTTGGGCTCCGCACCAACGTCGTCGCTGGCCGGCTCTGTAATCTCGAAGTAGCGGTAATTAGCGTGGATGGTGGGGGCGTTAGGGTTGCGGGGATGGACGACGAGACTGATGCCCGCAGCGAAAAAAGGCAGACCGCCCTCGGGGTTTTCGGGGAGCGGCATAGAGCTGTGGTCCGCGCGCATCTGCTTGATAGCGGCTGGAGGGAGGGTGCCATGCACCAGGGATAGGTTGACCCCTGCTTTCTCCAAGACCGATTGGTGAGTCGCAGCAGCACCGTCGTCGGATGACGGGATTGCGAACACGCACGACCGGCCAGAGCCTCCTTGGGGACGAATCCATGAATCGCGTTTGAATGGGGGTGAATTGGGATCGAGAGCCTCAAATGCGCCGACTATCTCGTCCTGGAGGACGAAGATGTATTTCTCTACCTGCTCGCGCATCGTCCCGACGGATGGGTGTGCCATGGTGGTTGGGGACAAAAAGACGAAGAGTCATCGTGTAGGACAATTTAACGGAAGACCTGGACCGGGTCCGTGTGAAGGCCCTACGGCGATTTCAATTCCAGACCGGCCCGGGCCCACAATGAAACTCGACCCAGTCCAACGCCGACGAGACGGAGACCTGGCGGTGTCGCAGGCGACCATCTCTTCTTACACGAGTGGAACCGACACCTGCCCTCTCGGCGTCAACACCTGCGCTCTCGTCCACACGAGAATCCAGACCGATCTACACTCTCTCCAAGTCGGCTTTCTCAGCTCTCTCCGAGACGACCGAGCCCACTCGACAACTGCGTCTACTACTCCCGCGTCCTCAGTCTCTGTTCACCCGGCATCCTCCGCTTCAGCCCAACCTTGCCTCCAACCCCGCAATAGGGGTATCCTCGGCTGACCACCCCCCAACGCAATCGAGCGTACATCCTGTGTCCAGCGCGGTGGCGGCTTCCAAGCCTGGTGTGAGCTCAGCCCCGGCGCTATCAACTTCAGAGATCGAACCCACCATGTCGACCGTTGTTGCCACTTGCAAGCCTGCTCGGCCTCGGAGGCCTCGAAGAGCGCGCCTGTAACCGGTCGTATCTAAATTCCAAGGCTGTTAGTCCTATTATGTCGACGTAAAGAGCAAATGTATTATTCGATATAATAAACTTTTAACACAGTGGGATACAACAGAGAGAGGCACAATCCGGAGGACAATGAAGGCAGAAACATACATGGCAAATTTGATATGTACAGAAGGATCGTTCACCCTTCTCATTTCGCCCGCTTAAACCTCGTTGATTTGAAGTAACTGAGATGGGACCGTCCCATTGTACACAATTTTGTTAGCTGTGAAGCTGATCATATTCCCAACGGAGCCCTGCGACGAATTAGATGAGTAATCCTGAAACGCTGGTCTGCGGCTTACAGAGCCATCGGCGTATTCCTCGAAAACTGCCAGATAAAATGTCGCATTGGTTGCGGAAGCGCCGGCTCCAAACCCTCCTGGATTTTTACTGAAGTCGGGCATGACTAGCTGAGCAGGAGGAGGATTTGAGGGGTTGGGGTTTCCTAGCTTATTTGTCAGATGCCATCTGCAGGACAGTAATAACTGAACGAACCAGGGTAGTTGGGCTCTGCAAAGCGTCCAAAGTAATGACCAGCTCCAAAGTTCACCGAGGGCGTAGATGCGTGAGGCGGCGAGGTCAAGAGGTATACAGTATAGTTGTAACTGGAAACCCCGTAGTCGGCGATGGAAAGATAATTGAAAGCGAAGGCTTGGCCTGGAGCGATTCGTGTACCCTCCGCCGGCTGTATGATGGCAGGCGTGGTAGACCAAGCACAAGATACAAAGCAAGTAAGTGCAAGGGTGAGAGCTGAGAGGAAATGCATCGAAATTTAATTGACGTTGACCGAAGAGTGGGTCCTTTTTATACTCCAGGTTGGAATGGGGATGAAGCAGCTCGGGAGGGTTTCAGCCGTTTCAGCCGAGCAGGTCTTGCGGGCAGCCAAAGAGCTGATGACTCGACAAATTTTGAAATGCTAGGCAACAGATTCAAGAGGATCGGACTCGGAATGGTCGGCCTGAAGGACAAACCGTCGGGCCCATCCTAGATGCGTCTCCGTGCCTGTCCGGAGTGTGACACACAGTTGACAGAGACGCCTAGGCACTGGCAGCCATCTCGGAGTCCGACAGTCGAGAGAAGAGAGGAGAAAAGCGATGCGCGGTTGTGATCCGACGACGACCGATCTAAACAAAGACAAAACATGGCGGACGTTCCCTCCTTGGACGACAAGGCAAGGTACGAGGCATTGAAGAAGGACCTGCTGCAGGCACTCCCCAAGAAGCGAGCGATCGATAAACAGCTTGTCCGTCGCCTTTTACCGCTTTCTCTCCAATGCTGAATTGAAGACAAGGCAGACATTGAATTCCAAATCCACGACTTGGAGAAGACCTATCTGACCGAAACTGCTGCCCACAATGGCGGGAACATAATCAACGGCTTCGAGGGCTACCTCAAAAACACCAATGCGAACAGGAGAAAGTACGACGTTGCAGACAGCGAACGCTTGTTTTCCAATAGCAGTCTCACTTATCCAAAGGTGCGTTTGGCATGTCTTCGTGGCGCTTGTGCCCTTTGGATTCTATTCCAATAGTCACTTGAGCTCCTACGCGATAATGATGAAGCACCCGAAGAACTCTCACAATTCAAGCAACCAAGCACTCCAGGTGTGACGACTGTCATCGTTCCACCTGCGACAAGGGGACAAGGTGACTGCTGTTCTGTCCACTCGGGAAGCGGGATTCTCACAATGAACAAGAGTTGGATCAGTCACAACTTAAGAAGCACAGGGATAGAGAGTATCAAAGACGAAAGAGAGCTAGCGCCAGCCAGCGCAGTACGAGCGACGAGGAGACAGTGACCAACTCCTCACGCAGGCCAACGAAGAAGGCAAGGGTGGGCGATGATTAATACCTGTGCGTTTCTACACCTTAATCTCCCTAGTCCCGCTAATGCGAACTCGTTTCCAGTATAATATCTGTATTGTATAACAATGGCGAGAGAGAACGTGTACAGTACCAATGTGTCAATTCACAGGCCCAGAGTCCTCAAGAGATTCGTGACACCTGCTTCATCCATACCGCCCCCGTCAGGATCTACGGCTTCAATACACCGGGCAATTCCGATTGTCTCTCGTACATCCTTCGCGCTCACCCACACCCGCCCATTCACTCCCACCGCTGCCTCGAGCGGGAATCGCGCGCCAAGCAGGGGCAGCAGAAAGTGTTTGGAATCCAGCAGTCTGTGAAAGCATCAGTCGTGTGCAATACAATTTAGGCCATTCACGTACAGTCTGCACATTCCCAAGCTGCAGCGAACCATGAACCCGCCCTTGAGTTCCCCAAACCCCTCTGATTTGCGCGTTTGCGCATCAAAGCATTCCAGCTCGGGCTCCATATCTTTGTGGGCTAATGAAATACGAGCGTAGATGAGATTCCCGATCTAAGTATCCTACTTAGTGCATGAAAAAATAAATTGCGGTAATGGTGCACCTTGATATTAGGTTTGTTTCTCTTGGTGGCTCCCTCAAACGCGAGTCCGTCCAAGGAAGCTGGCTGAGCCGAACCGATGTCGACGCGGAAGCCTTCGCCCGCTTTTTGGATAATAACACCGATTACCGATTCTTGTGAAGCGGGAACGTACTAGAAACCTCTGAGCGCGAGTCCCTCTTGAAAAAAAGAGCTTTCCACAGACCCGTCTTGAATTATTTTCAACCCACCATTTGCTGCCATTCGCGGAATGATTCAAAGACCCAGCGCGGGTCGCAATTATTGACGGAGAGGTCGACGCGCCCCCGTTAGAGTTCCCAGTAGTCTGAAGCAGTCCAGGGCCCAATTTTAGGTTTACATGTTGTGCGGGGACGTGTTGGCCAGGCAAGACCAGTGACATGATGTCGTTGGGTCCAAAAGATAATTTGTTCCAAACTTACCACGACCATGACCACCGCCCTGCTCAATGACTTCCCTGAACTCGCTGATCTCTCGTAAGGACCAACCAATGTCTTTCACGCGTCAACGCTCATGCGACACCCCGCAGACGAGAGGACCTTGAAGACTTGTTGACTGACCCTGTCTATTTCCAGGCTGTATTCCACTCCTTATCTCGCGTCAAGGCCATGTATCAGTCACAAGCGGAGTTGGGCATGGCAAACGAGTCAATTGCTAGTACGTTGAAGCTGCCTACAGCGGTATAGGCGTCTTATTATTCTCCAAGAACATAATCTCGCGCTACAAGAGCCGCTATACAGATTACGCGCAGAGACCCAGGAAGCCTTTGACGACGCCAAGAACCTAGAGGCTCGGTGGAAAGACATAGATAGAGAGCAACGGGAGGTTTATCAGGTGCTCTTTATTCTATCCACGGTGGCGACTGGCTCTCAACCATCCGATCAAGCGCTTCAATCCTCAATTCCTGCTCATGCGCCTCAAGCATAGCAAGACAGCGCAGGACGACGCGTCGGAAGCGCTTGCTTCGGCTTTTGTACAGCAGTCGTCGACGTCCGCATCTACGTATGGTGGATCTGGTGCTGGCACGCCGAATGGCGGGCCCGGGAAGGAAATCGACGAGTTCGTGAAGGAATTCAAAGATCTACGGAAGACCTATCACAAGCGGGTTATGTGGGAAGACAGATGGTCTTCCGGATTGGTTAACTGGAGGGACGACTGAAGAGATTTACATACAGTGAGTGCAGAATAGTACTAGTCTGCTGGTGCTGAGCGCTGCTTTTCCAAAGGCACTGTATTTTTAGCAAGCAATGAATAACGATGCCACGCGACTGCCTGTACACGACGATCACCGGAGCCTCTACACGTCGGGGTTGTCCCTATATCGTATCTCGCCCTCCGCATTGAGCACTGGGTTAGCTTCGCCTGCGACTTCTCCGTACACGTTGATGTTCGATTTATAAACTCGTCTTCTGTGCCTTGCTCGAACCCTTGATCTGCGGACTGCTAAGAGGTATAAAGAGAGGCGTATCACCTGGTTTGCCCACTCTGTCTGCAATGCTTGCTCAAGTCTATGTCCTAGTTCTGCATCTCATGCTAGCTTTCTCAGCGGTGTCTGCTGCCACACCTGTGATAGTGTTGCCTGCGAAAGGCTCAGTCATCGCTCCCAATTCCACGTTCAACTTCACTTACCACTCCATCGCCGAGTACGGCACATCGAGCTACGCATTTACTGTTTGGTTATTCACGTCTCCTCCGAGGCACGTCGAAAATGACCTGTGCGCAATTCCTCATCTGACTGGTTTTAGATCCTTCAAGCCTTCGGAAACTTTTGCTACGGGGCACTACTTTGGCCGATTTTCTCAGCCGAATTATCCGGGTTTGTCTCTTGTCCCACCTCTTTGGTATCGAACCTAATAATTTTTCTTAGCTAACATTTATCCGCACAATCTCCCGCCTGCTACATTCGAGATGCCCGATTTTTCCAAGCTAGAGGGAGGATGGGGCGTGGGATCTCCCGCAACTCATGCGACATTTTATTTTGCTGTGATCGAGGAATACGGGAATGGGCAGGCGAGTCTTTCTTGTCCGGTTGATGACCTATGTTAACCCTCGCTCTCACATAGCCGTCTATTGGATATAGAATGAGTTTGACCGTTAACAAGATCTTCTACAACTACACCCATCATTGAGTTGAAGTTTAAAATATATGTTCGAGGTGCCAACGTAAAATTTTCTTGTTTATTTTTTACCTCTGTGTCGCGTCCCGACCCTGCAGTACCGTAACTGAATGAGATGCTCGATTCTTGAGATTTGTGTGACTCGCTTCCGGCCATCGGACCGATGTGGCTGTCCCATCACCAAATTATCCGTATTTGCTCTGCATTCGCCGAGATGGAGCACTCTCGCGGGCAGTCGCCCAACCCTCATTCCTCCTCCAAGTACCATCACCCGTACTTTACTCCCGCCGAAGTCGACTATCTCTCCGAAAAACAGCGAGGAAAGCTCTCTGTTACGCAGGAAGAACGCGTCAGACAGAACGCATGCGGTTTCCTCGAAACACTGGGTGCGCGCATTGGCTTGTAAGTGCACTCGCAGGCGTAGCGTCCACCATGGAATAATGCTTGAGCCAGCCCGCGTAAAACAGTAGCGACTGCGCAGAACTTGTACCACCGCTTCCACCTCTTCTTCCCCCGCAAGGACTTTCACTATGTTGTATGTCTTATCTCTTTCTGCCACCCCGTATCCTCGACGGTGTGTAACCATGCTCCGCCAGGACGTTTCGCTTGCCTCTCTGTACGTGTCCACCAAAATGCACGACACCCTCAAGAAGCCGCGCGAACTGCTCGCGGTGTCGTACGCCATCCGCTTTCCGGACCTCGTCGCCAAGTCGAAGCACCCCGGTGGGGAGATAGACGTCGATACGATGGACCAGCAAGTGGTGGAGCGTGATCGCCAGCGGTTGCTAGCCATTGAACGGTTGCTGCTCGAGACGATATGCTTCAATTTTACTTCCCGGATGCCCTTTCCCTATGTGATAAAGCTCGGCAAAGCATTTAGAGGCTCGTCCCATCCCGCAGTATATACTACCGCTGTTCTAAAGTCGATTTCCAGCCAGCAAAAAGCTGACGAAACTGGCCTGGCGGCTAACGATCGACTGGTGAGCCTACTCTGTTCCTCTGACGAGCCCACCGTCTTGACCCCGTCCTAGCCACCGTACGCTGGTCCCGATACAATACCCGCCTCACATCGTAGCACTAGCATGCCTTTACCTCGCGGCACTCCTGTCTTCGTTTGGGCAACCGACAACACACGTTGACACGGGATGTCGCAGCAGCCACGAAATTGCAGACATCCTGGGCAAAAACGGGGACTGGGAGCGAAAATATCAGGCCCAGGTCGACGATCTTGAAGGTATGGATATGGCTGCGACCTCTTCGCCCTCACTCACGCGCATCACAAGGCATCGCGCACACTATTATCGACCTGCTCATCCAGGGCGCGCAAAGCCAGACCCTCAACACGTCGCCCCGCACGCCGTCCTCTCCGTCGCCCCATCCATCTCCCCGGACGCCGCATCCCTTGATTGAGCCGCAGCTCCCGTCCATTCCTTACAACGCGGACCAGCTCATCCGGCTGAAGATTGTTATGCGGCAAACCGAGCATCCGCAGCGCGCACGGCAGCCGCTGGGAAATGCCGACCCCAGTGCGCTGTACAGCGGCGACGACGTCGCGCTGTTGGGCCGCAACGAGGGCACAGTCCGTTTCCTGTTTGGCCCACCAGGCGTCTTGGGGCACGAAATTTAGCTGTATTAGTCCTCCATTAATCTGAACGGTAATAGTACTGTGTCTACTTGTAAATTATATGTGTAGATTAGGGTCATCCGATCCCCCATATCTTAGGGTCAATCGTACTTACGCGCTGGCACATCGGTGGTGTGCACAGCCATTTGTCAAGAACTTTGAATTGCTCCGTCCACTACAGAGTTTTCAAGTCTTCATCCTCAGCCTCCTCACCCTCAAACCTTCCGTCCGTTTCCTGTTTGGCTCACCAGGCGTCTTGGGGCACGAAATTTAGCTGTATTCCTAGTCCTCCATTAATATGAACGGTAATAGTACTAGTAAAATTATATGTGTAGATTAGGGTCGCCCGATCCCCCAATATTGCTGTAGCGCCCCGAGCGTTAATCGTACGGGGCTTATTGCAGGAAAGATAACCATTCCTCCCCCCAATCCTCTCATATGCCATGCGTTCACTAGGTGTTAAAGGGTTAATGTAGGAGCATGAGGGGAAGAAAGAGTACATACCCAAGGGTTGCGCAGCGACGAACATGATGAAATAGACCCACAGCCTGCCTATGAGCCCGCCTACCCTCCTACCCGTGACCTGCCGCCACACACGCTCGCCGATAAGTATCGGCCCCTGCGCAGCAAAGAACAGCGTCACGGTGTGGTCAAATCCGCCGCCCATCGTGTATATCGAGCATTCGTGGTACAGCCCAGAGGCGATGAACGTTCCCAACAGCATGCCCACATCTCCAGCGATCCAGCGCCCGGGATAGCCGCCGAAGACGAGAAAGGTGTTGCGCAGCAGCTGGTGCCAGCTGCGGGCCCACAGCATGTGCATTGAGGTCGCGTGCCAAGGGCGGTCGGTGACGGGCGGCCACGAGGCCGGCGCGCTGTCGAGCAGGCCGACGGCGACGAGAGTGATCAGGTCGTAGATCATGCCAAAGCCCGCGAGAAGGGCGCTCCCCGTGAGCATGTGGATCGTCGTGGAGACGGTGTACCGGGGAATCGGCGAGAGCTTGGGGTAGAACATCGCTCCGCCGCTAGGTACACCCACGCCGGGGAAGACCTTGATACACGACTCGAACAGATCCAGGAGCAGGAAGTTCTTGACGAAGGATATTAATGTTGCGCGGAGAAAGGCACGGCGCTCCTGCGGTCGTGTGGGGGCGGGGATGTAGGTCCCTTGAGCGAACTTCCATCTTAAGCCGCGCATTGTGTGTATTAGTTCAAAGGAATCGTACAGCCAGGGCGGAAATAAACGCGATCCCCGGGTTTCTGGAGCCTCTGCGTGGCCGTTGGCCGTCGCTTCAGACTCCTTGACCACTTCTTTGCCTTTCAGCTGGCCTGGTGCGCGTTCGCCGACCTTGAGCATGCCTTCCTTGGTGAAGGCGAACTCTAAGGCCTTGGCGATCATAACCTCGGACAGAAGGGCCATCCCCCAGTTGTATACATTCAGTTCTGGGTAAAAGTATGACTGAAGGAGCGCCGCACGCGACCAATAGTTTCTTACCTGGGATAGTCCACATGTAGCGGAATCCCGTAGTCAAAGTGGCCACAATGACGGTGGGAAGGAGGAGGAGGCGGATGTGGTATGTACCGGGCCTGCGAGCAAGGTAGGCCAGAAATACGAACGGCAGGAAAGACGCGAGAAGAGCCGGTGCTCTGTCCCAGGTGAGTGGTACACGATGTCGAGGCTCCGGCACGATGGCACGGAATGCCCGCATTGTACCAACAGATATCCTAGACAATTGTCAAAAAAAAAGCAGAAACCATAATTATGAAGAACAAGCGAACTCTTGGTACACCGTCAGTGGCTTCATGAGTGTCCGGGTCAAAAGCTTGGGGGTATCATGACGCAATCCTGCTCATGTAACGCGAATTACCATTCTAGTCGATGCACTGTCAGTTTCCGATGAGTGAGGACTTCAGGAAAGCTTTCGCGAGGAGACGCACCGTTAAAAACTCATCTGTGATTCACTCGACACCACTCTGATACGGTTGATCTCTCCCACAGTCGGAGAGTTCAAACTTCAAAGTATCGTCCAGCGAGGCCCCCAGCCCCAGCGCGCGCGAGGAAAAACTGTAAGGTCTACGGTCTACCTATCACCGTGACTGCGCGCGGTCTCTACCAGTACTGTAGATCGATATTATTTAAAACCCCGGACTCGATCCCAAGGAATTCCTCTATTCTGATGACTCAGAGCCCCCAACTCGCCCCCGGTTTCGCTATCCGCGATTCACGCAAGTCTCCCGCGCTCTTCCGGAATCTAGCGAACCGTCGCACAGTCCACCAGTTTTCTAAGCTCCCCCGAAGTTTACTGGGGGCAAGGCCGTTCACAGGCAGTAATCGACCGGCAGATCTCGACCGCGTACATTTGTTTCGGCGTCTTCAAGCTGCCGCTTCCAGCCGAAGGGGAGGAAGGTGGGATTCGTATTCTGCATTAGCCCCTATTTAACATGTCATTTTTGTTGTAGATGAATCGGTAGAGGCGCCATCGCTCGTGGCATTCGCGCGTGTCGTCGGCGATGGTGAAAGGTCGGGCAGTTTCCAGTTCGGTCGTGGCGAATCCAACGCGTAAATATATGCTAGGTTTGCGTATCTAGCAGACGTGTTCGCGCTTCCGGAGCACCGCGGTTTGGGTCTCGGAAAGCGGATAATCGTCGCGACGCTGGTCCACTCTGGGGACCCTGGCTCGTTGGACGAGGTCAGTCGGGACAGCACGCAGTGGAAGTGGATCCTGTTTGCGACTAAAGCAAAGGACATGCAAGTGTACACTGATACGCATTCGGATGTGCACTACTGACCCCTTGCGTAGATATCTTCGCCTGGGCTTTAAAGAGTCGGCCATAGCGTACGAGCTCGCACCGGGCACGCTGAAGTTGGCGTAGAAACAGAGGAAATAAAGATACATAGAGTAGAGATACATCTGGTTGCTTCATCAACGTTCGGAACTATCTGTTCGGGCTCGACGAGCAGAAAGCAGCCGGCGGCTCGCATACCAGCAGGCGACGACGACTACAAAGGCACCTACGATAGCTGCGCCGATGTACCCTGAATTATCGTTTGCCTGCGAGGAAATTAAGCCGCTTTGCGTGAGATTCGGGGAGCATGTATTACCTTCACCCACCCTCTCCACCATTTTCCCGCGAGACCCCCACCATCCGCCGCATTGGCAGCTCCTTGGCATCGAGTGCAATTGTCCCCAATTAAACCCATGATCGTAATAAGGGATATACTGAAAATTGATCAGACGAGGCGGGAAAGACCGAAAGGGATTAGCATTACCTGAATGCGACAAAGATGCTCATGAGAGTGAGGACGATGCTCAGTCCTGACATGACATTGAGCTTCACACGCAGGTCACGGGCGACTTGTGTCGTTGTTTGGGTGTCTCCGTCGTCCTTGAGGGAATGTGCCGATTTTTCAGCAACCTCGTCGGTGGGCGGCGTTGGTCCTTCAGGTTCATTTGGTGGGGCAGCCAAGGGGCGATTGTCTGTGGAAGCTTTTTCTGTGGGACCTGGGAGCCCTTCATGTTTCTCGACGTCCGCGACCGCCGTTGTCCGGTCGATTATCGCCCAAGTACGGTCCGGAAATCCAGAGTACGAGTAGAGCATCAGAATGGAGTCTGCCGAGTCGATAAGGGTCATTCCTGCCGTGAAAAGGAGCTGAAAACGCGGTCACCATCCGTAGATCAGAGAAGACACGAGTACTGTACTGGAAGTATCACAATATCGCCAGACGGGATAGATGAACCATCCGACTTTCGATGCGCAAGAGCAGATACGGCCAGAAGGGCGATTGAAGATGCGGTATCGAAACCTGGACTCGAAAATGAATTAGGCTGTAAGATTTTCTGGAAGCCGCCGCACCAAATCCAAAAAGAACACCGACGGGATACATCTAGAAGAACTCTGAGTTGAGCCACACAAGGTACTCAGATGTAGTCCCACCTTCCATGGTTTGTTCACGAAGGTGATTATTGGTCCCAATATCCGCATCATCAGCATATGGTTGTTCCGGGGATCCTCGAGGACAGGAGGCAAGCCTTGCTCTGTCCGCTGCTTCGCCTTGCAACATCGGGTCAATCTGAGGCTATTTCAATGGAGTTGGCAGAAATTTCACTCTCTGCCGCTGCCTGATGATCCGCCAGAGAATGATAGAGTTGGCAAGGCCGACAATGAACAAGAAAGAGCCACTGACGGCGGCACCTATGTGGATTCATTTGAACGTTTCCCGTATAAAGAGGAATTAGATTACCGACGATGCCTCCGACCGTACCAACACGGTTCAATTTATTGTAAATGCTGGACGATATAGCGATGGCGACGTTCTTCCGATAGCAAATTGGAATGAAGTTAATGAATACGGATTTTATCTTACCACGACGATGACTATGGTACTGTGCCCGAGTGAGAAGAATAGACCGCAAGTGACAGGAAGCTGCCCCAGGTTAATCAATCCGCGAGTTGCATTGTCGATGGCACTGGTATATGATAAGCAAATCGCAACCGCACACTAGATATCAGCGTGAGTGGCTGTTTTGATGTGACCGAGCAGGGACATACGTGGGGGCTCGGGACCTAATGTGGTCTGCATCCAAGGCTATCCGATTTAAATAAATTAGATTGCGGGATTTCCTCAGATTGAAGATTGCTGACCATGCCTTAACCCTAGGGTCTAGGCATGGATATAAATCCAGGGAGGCCAGTGGTCAAATTATAAACGAACCCAGGCTAGAAGAGCGAGACTGAGGATGGGTTGCGTTTCGGACTTGCGACCAAACAGGATTCCCGCGAGGATCCAGCAGATAGCGTTAGCAAAAATCAAAGACGATATGAGCAGGAGAGAGCGGCCAAACAGGGTGAGTTGAATGCAGGACATGTTGAGGAACGCAGAACGAGTGCGCACGGACCTCCAAGCTTTACACGTGATCGTGGCAAAATTTCCTCTCGTCATCCCTAAAGTGCGATTCATTTTCCGGCCTCTCCACCTTTCTTGGTTTTCTCTCATGTCCGATCCGATTCCAGAGCTAGAAAACGGGGCCAGATCCCCCGTTGCTTCAGGCTCATCAGACCCGGCGTCTTCTCTGCGTGCAGCGGCTCTCTTGACTCTTAAATCGAAGCGTCGCAAGCCCACAGTCGACACTTCTGGCAGCTCAGGCCACTCCCAGCGCCCGCCCACCACCGACAGCTCTCTCCAGCTTGACTATGGCCAAGAGGATACCGGTTCATCTCCGACAGATGTCGCAATACCGCTCAAAACATCCCACCCTGACCTGGAAGACGGCCAAATGCGCGAGGAAGGGGAAATCAGCGACTCGGAAGATGCTCCTTCAAAGTCAGCCTCCAAAACCACACTGGACACGCCGACAGTCGTAAAGGTTGAGTCGCCAACGCATAACCTCTTAGACAGGATCAGAGATCCCCCGCATTCTGGGCCTTCACTTACTCCTTTTTCTCTGGGCGAGCATTTTATCGACGCGGACCATGTCCGGCCAGGCCTCTCCAGTTCGTATGCTGCTTATCTGCTTGACACACCATTTACACCTCCCCAGTGAACCAGGATCAGTATGATACCGCCAAGGACATCATCCTGGATCTGCTTGGTTGGGGTGTGCCCCCCGATTATTTAGTGGACTGTAATCTCAGCCGGGAGATTGTGTACTATGTGTTTAGCGAGTTGAACCTTCGACTGCCGCACAACTTGGATACCGTCGGCCTCATCCCGTATACCCCCGCCCATGTGGCCTTGTACTCGCGTCCGCTATCGGCAATACCTCCTTCCGCGCACCCTGAAGTACCTGCCTCATCCCGGCTCCTCCATGGACACCCAAGTCTACCGCCCAAGCCTCTCGCTGGGCCGAACGCTGCCATCGCCCGAGGACCGAGTCCTGTACAAAGGCCGGCCGGCCAGCCCTCTCCCCCCCACCCTTCATCGCCTTCCATCCCACCATCGCCAACAAGCTCGCAGCCCTCCGTTCCTGGTAGCTTACATGACATGGAGCGACAGCGGCGTCAGGAGCTCCTGGCCCGCAAAGCTGTCCAGGCGTCCCGGAAGATCAAGCCTCCGTCGGACGCTTCATCAACCGCGTCCTCGTCTTACGCGCCTGCAGATCAGTTGGGCGTTCAGGATCAGGATGAGGAAATGACACCCGCCATCGCAACCGAAGCTGTTGACGATTTTCTGAAAACCATTGGGGAGAAGAGCGTAACCCCGGAGGCTTTTACACAGCCAGAGGCGACCGATACCATGGACATCGATGAAATCCCGGGCCTCGGGGGGTCCGTATCGTCGCATCGAAGCACGGGCTCATCTTTCTACTCCGACAACCACAGTCAGCCCGCGACATATGCCGATCAAGTAGTTATTTCGCCCGCCGAATCATCTTTCAGCGTTGTTCCAACCCATGCGCCGTCCCAAAGCGATCCACCCCCATCTTCTGGTGAATCTAGTAGCACCGCGTTTGGACTTGAGCAGGCCAATTATGACGAGCAGCTGTCCTATCATCAGGCTCTGCAGCGCCGGGGAGCAAAACGTCCAACGGCCGCTGACTTTGTCGATTTTGACCCAGGCTCTCGCAACGGCTACAACAACGGTTCGATGCCCAACCCGCTTAGGCGCAAGACGGCCAGCTTTGCGAGCGTGAGTGGGCACCGAAAGCTGGTGATTGATCTAAGCGACAGTGAGGGGGAGGGGGCGGAGGATTTTGTGATGCATGAGGCAGAGTGGGAGGGCGGAAGCGGGTATTCTTCTCCTGCGCCGGGGCGGTATCCAGGCGCTCCTGTGAGCGCAGGCGCTGGTGGATGGGCAACGCCGCCTGGGACCATGACACCCGCTGCGTTGATGGAAAAGGAACAGGAGATCCGCAAGATGAGGGAGTTGATTGCTCAGAGGGAAAAAAGCCGTATGCAAAAGGCAGTTCGTACTTTCACCACACTTTCCGTCTGCGTCTTTATTAAAGTTTCTTCATAGATGTCGAGGACATCTACTGCGACCTCGATGGAATCGCCTCGGCGGGAAGACGAAGAAGGGTCTCTGTCATCAGCCAACGGATCCACGGATCCGCCCTACAGTAATGGATACCATGCCCCACTTCAGCAAGATGGTACGATTCCGACGGCTGTTACTGGTTCGTCGCAGTCGCTCCCTTCATTCATGATCTGACAGCATCCTTTCAGACAAACGTGCACTAACCGACGCCATCATGGCTGGATCTGCCAGCACCAGCGCTTCTGCGACACCTCCAAACATCGGTTCTCTATTCTCCCGGTTACCCCCCGCCGACATCGGACTGATTTTGTGAACGTTCTGTTCTCATCTTGCCCATTCCAGATCCCGAAGAGGCCATTCATCAAAACCCCGGTCGTCCGAGCACGAATATTATTGGAGCTGAAGGCAAGTCATCTCCCATCTTCTGGGCCTGCAGGTACTAATTTCCTCTTTTGTCACCCTTTCTCCGCCTTCCTTACTTCCTCCGCATGTTTTCTCCATGCGTCCATATCCGGCCCGGCTTCTTTCGGCTTGCTTCTTCTCTTCGTGCCCTCTTTCGACCGGTCATCCTTCACCCCCAAATTGGAAACTTCCAGATCCGGCGATAGCTGAGGCTGCATCGCAAGAACAACCGGCAAGGATCTTTTCTCATTTCCCTCGCCGCCCGGCATTTTCTCCTTTCCGAGACACGTTTTCCTGACTCGTTTTTTTTTGTTTCTTTGGTTTCCTCTTCGGCTGTTACACGTGTTTCCTTTTGACGGCTTCGCCTTCCATGCTTGCCCTTCTCCAGGTCAACGGCTCCTCAAGTCAAGAAGCGCTTCAAGAACCTGTGGCTGGACTAGTCGACGTCGACTCGGCCTCGTCTTCGTCGGCACAGGTGCGTCTCGCGAGTTCGTCTTATTTTATTTTATCCTGTGGATGAATGACACCTTTCATCCCGGATTGCCTCCCTTCGTAGCTGACATAGCCTTTTCTCCCCTGCTTTAGGCTCGATCCCCGACGATACCAGTCCCCCCAAAACCCGGCGGAAGTCGTCGAACATCGCCGGCTCCACCGCCCCGAGAAGGCAGCAAATATAACTACTATGCGGCCTACGATTCTCCGTTTGAGGGCTACCCCCTGCTGCGTCTCCGCTCGCAGCACATGTTCTCAGGCGATTCGACGTCCGCGGCGGCAACAATACCGACGCAAGCAGCATCTTATTCTCCTACTACCTGTAGCTCGCAGTCGTCGTTATTGTCCTTTCCTTCGTCCTCTTCGATCTTATCTGCGTCATCCTCTATCTCCTCATTACCTTTTTTTTCGTCTTCTTCATCTACGTACAATACTGTTTTTCCGCTCCCGAACCTAAAGCCCCTTAAATTAGCCACATGCAGCGCGCTGGATCCGGCGAAGAGAATATGCCAGTACGAGGTTCCGGGCGGGGGGGTGTGCCGGGACGCGGGGTGCGAGGACGTGCATCTGAACCGGGTTGGGCGGGAGGGCGGGGCGGGGGTGGTGGAGCCGAGTGGTACGTCGTTGTGGGCTCTGTTTTTGTGGTGGGCTCATGGTCGCGATGCGTGTTTCTTTTCCTTGTGCGGTGCTTTTTCACGTTCCCTAGATGACGACACTGCGGAATACCTGTACGACCTGCTGCCGCCGGGCTGGCTGACGAAGCACAGCGTCAGCATTGCCGGTATCGCCGCCGCACTGCAGCAAGCGCGGGACAAGAGCCCTGCGCTAGTGTTTGAGGAGCGCGTTGAACGGGCGCTCGCGGGCCTGGGACCCCTCAAGATCTCAAGCTCAAGCTGACCTGGCCGAATGTATCTTGGATGTATATAGAAAAAGAATTACTGTTTCGGATCTCATATCGGGCACGGTCACGTTGGCCATGTGTGAGAGAGTGATTGGGTTCCTGGGGAAGGACCCCGGACAGGCAGATTCCGGACACCCTAGCAAAAATACACACAACCAAACACACTGCACAAATACACTGCCTCATAAGGCGCCGGTTTGGTTCAATTGTCGTCCACTCCCGTTTAGGACGCTGCATATCCCCGCCCACTCTCATCTGCTATCCTCGTCCCTGCGACGCTCTATTAGTACCACCACAGTCAGTCTTTTTCTATTCTTTTTTCCCCCCATGGCGTTCCGCTCGTCCCACCCTTATTCCTATTCCGACGCCGCCCTTCCTTCCCTTTCTGGTCTGTCCTACGATCAGTCTTCACAGTCAAGTTCTTCTTCTGCCACAGATCCTATGCGTAAACGCCAACGCACTCTCGACATGCATTCCGGAGCACCAGGACCCAACGACGCCATGGGCGCGAACAACGTCGGCGACGACGCGTTTATCGCCGACCACGACGCGGTCGACAGTGCCGGCGACGACGACGACGACGACGACAAGCCCAAGACTGGCCAGAAACAGGGCCGTCGCAAAATAAAGATCGAGTTCATACAGGACAAATCGAGACGCCATATCACCTTCTCCAAAAGGAAAGCTGGTGAGTGTTCTTCGCCCAATGCAACTGTTCCGGTCTCACATTCCTATTCAAGGCATCATGAAAAAGGCAACTTTTCTTCCTCTTTTATTCATCCATCGCTAACGCTCCTCCAGGCATACGAACTATCGACCCTCACCGGCACCCAGGTCCTGCTCCTCGTCGTGTCCGAAACCGGGCTTGTATACACTTTCACCACCGCAAAGCTCCAACCTCTTGTCACCCAGCCCGAAGGCAAGAATCTCATTCAGGCATGCCTCAATGCGCCCCACGGCTCTCTCCCATCGTCTATGCCCGTTGGCGCACCTCTTGGACGCTCGTCGGGCCCCATGGGAGGCCCAGGTGGACCACCAGTCTCCAATAACATGCCGGGCGGCCTCTCGATTAGCGGTGGTCCCGCCAACTCGTCCTCCAAGGACGATGACGACCCAAACGACGACGACGAGTCTCCGCACGGCGGGCGGGCATCTACAGGCGACAAACGTCGCCGTCGCTCCTCAGCCACCAATACCTCATCAGGCGGCGGCTCAGCACCTGCATCAAACACACGCGGTGCGACCTCTCCCCACACGAGCAACTCTGCGCCGCCCCCACCACTCTCCATACCCTCTGGTGGGCCCGCGCCACAGCACTCGCACTCTGGCCCGCCGTCCCAGATCGCCATCGGGTCGCCGACGTCTCCGCAGCAGCAGCACCAAGCCCCCGCTACCTCCCCCGCGCAATACTCGGCAGGGGGCTCGTACGGGCACCACCCGTCGCAGCAGCAACACCACCAGCAGCAGCACGAGAGCCAGATGGGATACCCCTCGCATCTCATGAGCCCGACCTCATACACGTACCCGCAGGGCAGTGGTCCGCCACCGCAGGGTGCCTCTGGTGGGCAGCAGCTAGGTGGCCTGGCTGCAGCTGCAGCTCAACACGGACATTGGGCGCCACCGCCTCAGCAAGGGCAGGTGCAAGGCGGTGGCGGTTACCGGCGATGAGTAGTGGTGCGTTCAATTCTGCTGCCCTCCGAAACCCCAACTCAAACCCCCTCAGTACTTGCTTTTTTTTTACAGAACCGTACTTATGCAGCTCTTTCTTCCGTCCGCGTACAAGTGTATTTCATCTCTTATTTTCCGTGATACGATTTCTGCTGCTTGCATTGCTGCCTCTCCTTTTCTTGCTCTGCGTTAAGAAATTCAGTATAAATGAGGCAGCTACACACCATAAGTATGTACTGTATATACACAAATTTACGGGGTTTCCTCTTTTTTTTTTAGTCCGCCGGGCATGCCTGCCCGGATTTGTTGTTTCGGTTTCCGCAAATTCAAATCAACCAAAATTAATCATCGTCGTGGAGCAGGTCCTTTTCTCCCGGAACAGCGCATCAGACGCGCGTCCTGTTGCGGCCACGAGTCATCTTTGTCGTAGCGGCATCGCCAGCAATGAGGCCGGAAGAGGCAATATGCTTCCTATAATCGACCAATCACCCCTGTGTCGCAGTGTTGGCGGCGCTTTTAGGGCTGTTGGATACAGCTTTGATATCCCCAAGGGCCTCGGAAGCTGCGGTTCACAGTCGAAAGGCTGATCCCGTCGGTGTCGCGGTGATGCTGTGATAACGAGCAGTGATCTCTGATATTTATCCCACTAGATCCCACTCATCTGATGTCCCAAAAAAGGCTAGTGCGGAACGCGTTCCGCGCCCATGCATGCCCCCGGCGTGCGCCGACGGCGATACCACATTGGACACACGGTCTCCGCAATTCGAAGCTGTCGAACAATGGTCTGGGCGAGCGCCGGCATGTTTCTGATTTTATTTATACAACGTGCCTGGAGGCGAAATGGCGAGGAAATCGGACAATGCCGTATTTAGCTTCTTAGAATGTTTTGCAGGGAGACCACCATGTCAGGTGTTGGCGCGCGGCACGCCGCGCGCGTGTAAACTTAAACCAGATATCCGTCCTATTCACGGACGCCAGATAGACTCAGATACGACCAATCGGCTCACTGCGATGCACAGGGACGCACCACAATATGGACGGGGAATCAATCGCGCCGGTTCCCTGTGGAAGTCGTCTCTATTACCATACACACACGCTGCTACAGGTACAGTTGGCTATTAAATAACATCAAGGATATACAACATTGCTGGATGAAATAAAGATATGAGTAGATATGAGTGGAGTCCAAAAAGGAAACTATGTGTTCCCTCTTTCGATGTCGAGGAGTAGTACGATCGAATGGGAAAAGTGCAATAAGCCTCCGTCGACCCTTTTGGCGGGAGATCGAAGCGAAGATCGTCCCCCAAAATGGCAGTGACAGGCCCAGCCCGCAGGGGATTGGCCACGAGGGGCGTCGAGAATGGACGGCTGCTCTTCATGGCTTCCAAGCGGCAAACACACGAATAGAGCGACTAAGTTGTCGATCGGGTGGTATGCTGGCTGTCCTGCGTCGTGATGTTGTCTCAGGCAGCGAGCTGCGGCCACGAATAATTTCAGGCTTCGCGTTTTCATGTCGATCGACAGAACTGCTCCCGGTTTGGTAAGGAGTATCGATGGAGTTCCGAGTTTGGTGGCGCTCATAGGGGGACTTGGGCTTGCGGCGTTGCTGGTCTTGCCACTGTTCCCACCGATCACAGGCCGCTTGGAAGACCTTGCGGTCTTGCGATGGTGCTATCGGCATACAAGTCCACGAAAACTGATCGCGCAGGGTCGACCCAATCGCCATATGTTCCCGCATATCCCTGAAGATGAGCATGAGAAATAATGCAGAAGAAATTGACAATCCAACGTACATCTCAAACTTGACAAGGAGGCCGTCGAAGTCCTCCCTCGAAAGGTCAAGCACGGCGGTCTTGAATGCATCCATTTCTGGATTGGACGGCAACGCCGTAAGGCGAGATGCGCGCGGGCTGAGTTCGCTCGCAAGAGAACCTGCCCGGGGCCGCCCTGCAGCGCGCTCTGCATGAAAACTGGTCTGGTACGACACGACCCATTCCCACATCGACTCTGAACACGCGAGAATCTCTGCGGTGCGCAGTGCGAGGTGCATATTAAGACTCCTGACGTCGATATTCAACGTGGCGTTTGGGAGGCGATTTTTATTGATTTGCGGCTTCCCGCCTGCCGCATCGCCTCCCGTTTTAAGCAGAGAACCCGAAGCCGGTGGCTCGACAGCCGGTAAGCCAGATAGGCCTCTAACAGGCGACAGCGCAGGGAAAGAGGATCGGGTTGCAGGGGAGAACGCGGACATGCGGGCGTCGTCCAGTGATATGTAGCGCGACTCGCGCTTCAGAAGGCCACTCATGTTCACCCAGCGATGTTCGTCCGCACTCGGCTCGTCGCCACCGAATGTAGGGCTGCGGGGAGTGCCCGGAGCGGTGCCTGACAGAGATGAAGACATTCCAGACTGTATAGACTGTCGACGCCTTGGACTGGGGATAATAGCATTCTTGGCGTCATCCGAGTCTGTGTCATCGTCCGTAGTCAGTTCTTCCAGCGGGGCCTTTGCTACCGGCGGCGGGAATGTGAATTGCAGTGGAGGATGCGTGCGAACATCTTCCAACGAAGGTAAGTAAGTGGCATACAGGGAAATTAATAGAAGAAAAACCTTTGAAATGAAGTCCCACGAGATTAGCCAGTAAGGACAGAGGTGAAAGGTTGATGAATCGCATGGCATTCATCTCGTTGTAGATGCCCTCTAGCAGGGAGTGGTCTCGCGGATTCGGTGGAGCCTTCGGCAAAGTCCGGAGCAGAAACGGGGCGAACGCGGGCTTCGGCGTACCGGTCCCATTTATCTGGGACGACTGGAGCGAAAGTACCGACGGGTATTGGTTCATGAGCGTAGAGGTGGAATACCCCCGAGGCTTGCTTCTACGGTCCCCCGAGACCGAAGCAGCCACAGGGCCAAGCAATGATGCAGCAGGGCGCGGATGGCCGGGCGACAGACCGAGCGATGGTATTCGCGCCTGGTAGGAATGACGATTGGGCGATTCAGTGACCAGGGGCGACTTTTTCGAGTTAGCAACCAGACTGGCTTCTTCAGACGTCTCCTCTATGTCCTCCTCTCGTATCAAGGCCCCCATCATGGGCAGCGGCGACGCAGTGCGCGGAGGGGTAACGGGAATCGCCCCGAGACTAGTGTTAGGCGTCGGGGCCGATCCATCGTATGACATTCGCGAACCGCCCGAACCTGTAATGACTGACTCGTCGTCCTCGTGGTCAATGCCATCAGAGGTCCCCGAATCGCGTGCATAGCGCAGTTCCGATGTCGCGTCGGAATCCGAATCGCCGTCGTCGTCTGACGTTTTCCCGGGGAAGAACAAATCTTCCTCAATGAGCTGCGTGTGGCAGTCGTCAACTCCAAAGATTCCAAGAAAAGATAAATGAAAAGAGATACGTACCTCAAATGCGCCACCAGATTTTAATACCCGTGAAATCTCTTCAAACAGAGGGTCCCACTGTGTTCAGTCAGCCAAGCTTGATTGAGCAGGGATGTGCCGGTACCTTGTCTTCCGGCACGCCCAGAGCTATCCGTTTGATGTGCCTGTGATTATCAAAGACTTGAGAACCTGATCACGAACGTAAATTAAAGTCGTGCTTACACGAAATCGAACTCGTCATTGTGGAACGGAAGTCCTTCAAGGCTAAAACGCGGTCAGCCGGAATCTATCGACGCGAAAATGGCACGCACAAGTTCGCCTGGACCCAGGTAATTCGTGTTGACAACTCCGAGGTACCGAGATCAGGATGCAGCGGGACGACATCCATGCCTTTGGAGGAAACACGTTAATTGCCGGCGACTATCGGTCCCATCGTAGCATACCAACGAAGTGACAATTCTGGCATATATATTGAGCACCTTTGCCCAAAAAGGTTGCAATGCGACGTACCCTCCAAGCCATCCCACAATTCAGTATCCATGTGCCGGTTCCTACAAATACAATTAATCAGTCGCGTCGCAAGCTGTGTCAAGACGCGGCACCGACCGCATCCAATGTCTAAGCTGCGAAAATAAATTGGTCAGATTGGTGAGAGACGATACAACGGCTTGAAACAACATACACTTTCGTAGGTGGCGTCGTGAAGACATGCCAAGTAAGACTGTTGCATATCCTCTGGCAGGCCATGGTCTCCCAGACATCCCTGTGCGCCACCATCAGCATGAGATCAGCAAGGCGCCTAGGCACACGACCGGCAACACCTGAACCGCGACACTCACAGATCTAGCACCTCCCGCGCATAGCTGCGGGGATATGGGACCTCGTCGCGGCTGTACGCGTGGTGTTTGGTCCCGAGCCGCGCGAAACGCGTACTTGTCACTCTACCGCTCTCCGCTGGGCCACCTTTGATCACAAACTGTGCAGCGCGCGCACTGATGTTGCGCTTGAGTTCCTTCAGGATCGTCCGATCAGCGGTGGAGAAATTGGGGTCTTGCGGGCTTGCTTTCCCTGGCGCTTGAGGTTGCGGAGTAGGAGGAGAGGTCGTGTCCAAGGATGAGATAGTGGGTACAGGTCCACTGGAAGCCTTGGGAAGGGGCGGACGAACCGTCGAGGAGGAAGGAGTTTTGTGGAGGACTTTGGGCGACGAGGAGGGGGATTTCGAGGGATTATTCGTTGACGTAGATGCTCGAGGGGATCCATTTGGAAAGGCTGATCCAAAAGCAACGGGAGGGTTGGGTGGTTTGGCGCCGGTGCTTTTGCGACGACGGAGGAGAGTCATATCTTGAAATGAGAGGATGGAGCTGGAGGATATCGAGGGCCGGGGCTAAAGGGATCATGAGTTTAGGTGGATCTTAAAGCGCGTGGAAATGGAGACAAAAATGAAGGAAACACAAGGAGTGATTTAACTCTATTAAACGTGAAGTACACACACCTGGCGCGTATGGTTAGCCTGCGGATGTGATCCGTTGATTCCCGAATTGGTGGCCCCAGCGTCATAATCTGGGGCGGGGAATAACTCCCAAGGCAGAACATCCTCTCGCTTCCCTGTTGCAGTTGCGCTTGACTGCTTAACGGTTTCGTCTGAGGTGAGAATAGACAGCTCTTCCGTGGGTGTGTTGACCGGGAAGAACTCCCATGGTGTAACCTGAGTATTTCAGATATCAGGATGTTTGAACAGCCCCCAAACATGGTAAATTGAACCTCTTCGCGTGTCCCCGTCGCGGTAGATGGGCGCTTCGTTTTCGTTTTCTTCTTTAGCTTTGGCTCTGGGATGCCTGCACGAGCGGGGTTACGTGGAGGACGAGGAGGCGCCGTGGTCTCGTGGGGCGTGAGGGTACTGGCTGAATGCCGTTTCTGGAGCGTGGGCGTAGAAGGACCACCATGATCACCGGTTATGCCACTGTCCATCCTAGCACCAAGCCCCGGGCTTGTGGCAGGTCTCTTGGTGGACATGGTGGCTGGTCTCCTCTGGACTCGAGTGTCAGATTTCAAGTTGCCGAGGTCGTTTAGCGAAGTCCCACGGGCATCGTCGATGGTCGGTTGAGCGTTGGCGAAGGTCAGGCACAAGGGCTAGCAAGGATGTAGCGAGCTAGCGAGGTCTCGCAAGGTCAAGGTTTTTTTTTCGCGGCTTAGGCACCCGCGGGGCCGCTCATCAGACGACTCCAGACCATTTCTATCAAATGAAATAGGCGGAAATAGGTTGATGTCAATGTCACAATGTTACTACTCGTGTGACTATAACGCGTGGACGCATCGCGGCGCGTCAATAATTCACGATCTCTACTCCTCTATCCCCGCGTCCGCCTCCAGTCCATACACAAGTCCAAGCGCCACCTTCGCCGCAGCCTTCCGCCGTTCCCCCTCATCCTCCATGCTCGCGATTTCTGCCTTCATCCCCTCCAAAGCACTCATTACCCGCGACAGATCGAACGGCGCCATGTCGTACTCTTCATCCCCCCCTGCATCCAGTGGAACCGCATCAGACATAGGAGCATGCGACTTGGACTCGGTCATCGCCTTGCCCCGCAGGGGCCCACCGAATATTCGCGAACTCATCGCCTCAATCTCCGCATCTGTGGGCAGATCCTCATCCTCCTCGTTTGCAGGTTCCGCCTTTTCCTCGTCCACCTCCCGAAGATCCAGCGCAGATCCCAGTGAAAGATAAAGCGGGCTCGCGTCAGGAACTCCCAATCTCGGCGAGTCGAACGAGTCGTCCCCAAAGTCTTCGTCTCCCGGCCCTTCCGCCTCTGCGGTAACCGGAGCGGAAACGAACACCGTAAAGTCGTCGTCAAATCCAAACTCATTTCCGCCATCTGGAGATACCGATTGGGGCGCGTCCATCCCCGTGGGTGATGTTGAGACAGCCGCAGAATCAGCCGCAGACCTCCATGGATCGTCTCGTGAAGAAACGCCGTCATCCTCCTCAAGCCATCGTGCGAGTGCCTCATGTTGCTTGCTTCCACTTTGTAAAAGCCCGCCCAGAGGTGATAGATCATCCCGGGAGCTCTGCGCCCAATCAAAGTCGGGGCGCGCAAGCTTAGGGAGTCCAGACGACTTGAGTTTCACCTGCGCTTGCATCGAGGGCCACATTATGGTGCTTAGGGCGTCGAGTACACGAGGAAGCCCGGGGATACCTGAGACACACGCTATTCAGCGGTAATGAAAATAAAGGATGGACAGAATGCACCTTGCGAGAAGGGCCCGGAATCCTCTTCGGCTTCTGGAGAGGAGGACGTTTCCTCCGAGTAAGCATCGATAAACTCAAAGCCATTCGACGAAAGAAACTCGTCGATCTCAGCCTGCTCCTCCTGCTCCTCCTCCTCCTCACTGTCTTCCTCCTTCACGCTAGCGGACGGAGAAACCCGCACAGCGAGCGACACCTCCGGCTCATATCCGCTCATGTCGCCAGCAAGGCGCTCCACGTGGTGTTTATATGCCTAGTTCCGAAGAGCACTCTGCATGCTGCTCGCTCAGAGCACGCGAATAAGACACACCTCGCCCTTAGACCACACGAATATCACGGCAGGAACGTTCTGCACCACATGCGGGCTGAGCCCCGTAATCGTGTGCGCAGAAAAGTGCACATCGGCGGAGTAGTATTTGTTCGATAAGGTCCAGGGGATGCGGGTATATTGTCCTAGGCCGGAAGGATGGGGTACAGGAGTCAGCTCAGGGGACGCGAGGGCGGAGGTCGATGCTTCAGGCGTAGGAGTGGCCTGCTCAGGCTTGCCCAGATTCCGAATGCCTGCTGCTATCAGTACGACACCGCGTCAAATGAAGGATGTGCATACGATCGACAAGGTCAACGGCACGCTTCAGGGAAGAAGAGACGGTAAGAATGCGGCAAGTTGAACTGTCCAGAGGCGAGAACTGGATGGAGTCTGTAGAAGACATGAGAACGGGGTATCGAGTTCAATTAATGCTCGAATCGGGTACATCTTTGGTCCTGTTGACCTTCAAGGCTATAGGCTCCCGCTGCCGTGACTTTCCGGTTTCCGGTAGTTGCCGGTACAACTTGAACCAACCTTAAGCTTGTTTTAAACACACGTCTTACTCTGATTCTCAGCTCTAGAAAACCCCTTCCAGTAAGATGTGGTATTGCAATTTACATCATCCGCCCTGCCAGTTGAAATAACGCTAACCAAGTCACCAACTTTTCGAGTTGTGCCCAGTCCTGACCTGTCCTGACGCTCTTTCTGTCGCCATTTTCCCTCCACACCAATTATTTCAACGTACAATAATAACATGTAGGCGCCTTTTGACCTTCTGTGACTCGAGCCGCGTCCGGGCGTAACCCTGTCAATGCGCAACCGAAACGTTAAACCCAGTCATTCTTGTCACTCGCATTTCATATAAAGGAGGCACCTCCTCTGTGGCAAAATGCATGGCTCCTTCCTCTCTTCTTTCCCGGCTGTATCAAGACCTCGCCGAGCTTCATGACTCTCCGTACCCTGGGGTCGCCATCTTCACTGATGATGCGAATGTGCGCAAGCTTTGCCTTGTCCTAACACCCCCCAGCGGTCCATGGAAAAATCTGTATGTCGTCAGAAACTACTCCAATCATATTCACCGGCTCATGCTGTATGACCCGAATTAGGTCCCTCCACTTTGATGTGGCTCTTCCGGAGAACTGGGTAAGCCTACGAATCCTATCCGTTCTCCCAACCAAAACTAATATGCTGTAGCCCGTATCTCCCCCTTCAATTTCCAGCAGCGTGAACGGAATAGAACATCCCAATCTGTTCGGTAGCTACATATGCTGCGACCTCTTGAAGGAGCACATTTATCGAAGCGACGGGTATATGGGCGGGTACACTCCGGCGTTGACACTGCGGGGATTGTTCCTGCAATTCCTTACCTTTTTCAGCTCATCAAAGGTTCGTACATCTCTTCTTCATTTAACACACCATTCTCATAATGTTTTGGCAGGTCGAACAAGAAGGCGGCGGCTACTATGTCGAAATTGGCGATTCCGTTCTCGTGCGATATGCCCGCGAATCGGACCTGAATCGCGGGGCGGCGGCGATTGCCAGCCGTCGCGTTCCCGGCAGCTACTACTCAGTTCCGACCCAGGACGCCTTGCGACAAGAATGGGAGATCAATAGCAACCCGATCATCGTCGTTCGCCGGCAGATGACGGAGATCGGTCCACTCGTTCAATCCACCAAGTCGTCACGTCCTGGCCCGAACCGGCTGCATCGCATCGAAGAAAAAAATCGTCGCTGGGCCGATACGTTCGATGTGATCAGTCGCTGGAAATGCAAGCACTGCCCGTACGGCTCAGACGCCGTCCCTCACTGCATCGCAGCCAGGGACGATGCGATGGACGTTGACCAGTCGTCTGTGTCTGTGCTCTTGACACCCCCGGCGATCTGTCAATTGGGTTTGCTCAACGACGACGTTCTCTTCACGCTCGCGTCGCGCCTGCCGTCCGAGTCGGTGATCTCCTTCTCTACAGCCTATCCGCGCCTGCACGACATCGTTCAGTCGATGCACGTGCTGCTCCAGCGCGAGCTGCGCTGCTTCTTCCTGCGCACCCCGCTCGCCGACTCGGTCCTCGGCATCGGCATCTCGTTTGACTTCCGTTCTCGGACCCTGTCCTCTGACTTCGACTGGCTCAGTCAGCGTGCGTTCGTCCAATACGGTATCCGGCAAAGCATCGAGAAGCGTGATTTCTCCTTCTTTCTCCCCCTCGCCTTCTCCCGCCCTCACTTTGAGCGCGTCTACTCCGTTATCTGGAGCAGACTGGAAGAGATCGACAAGGAAGTGCAGAGAGCCGAGAACCAGATGAGCCGGAACCCAAGGCGCCGCGCTGCGGGGCCCCCGCGGCGTCAGGAGACCGTTGGGGTGGTATACCGAATGATGACGAACATCGTCGTCTCCTTGATGAAGAGCTGCGACGACGTCTTGAGTGGGCCTGGTAATTCCAAGTCGCTCCTTCACGCCTCCGAGAAGGCCGTCGTCTCTTACTGTCACCTGTTCCACCTCTTGATTTGCCTCTGCCGGACCGACCCCCAGATCCTCCGCGACGCCACCAACCGTCTGCGCCGCTTCATCGACCAGAAGGACTTTAGGGTCAAAACGCATGTCCCGGACCTCGGTGAACTGATTATCCTCATCATGCTGGTTGTCTGTCGGCCGCCCGTGGGTAATGGTCCGCCCATCAAATGGTCGAGCCTTGCAGGACCGTTCTTGGAGGAGGCGATTGTTCGCAATGTGCGGTGGGTGCTGAAGGACGCTCCCCATCTCGAGGTTATGGAGAAAGGTCCAAGCGATTACCGGCTTGCCGAAACATTCTTCAGGTTCTTAATTATTTGCTCGAAAACTGTTCTACCACTGACATCGAAAATCCTTCAGGTCCAAGACTAGTCTTCGTCTTATCATGTTCCAGATCACCTTCCTCGATCTGTTTTTCAACGCGTATGCTTCCGACATCTCGCGCTTGGATAACAACTACGGTTTTCCTGAGAAGGAAATTCCGGAGAGGATGGTCGAGGAGGTGAAAGAGATATACAAGATCAATACTTGGCCTGCTTTCTTTACGAGAGTGAGGTTTCCTCAGGGTGTGGCGTTCGGAAAAGAACGTTTTTCGGATATGCTGCGGGATGCTGTGAATACCAGCGCGACGCGGCGCTACCACAACGCATCGTCGTATAATCAGCTCTCTGTATTGCGGGGCCAAAGGAGTCGGGTTGAAGAGGAAAGCCTCCGTAGGTAGTACAACATCATGTTCTTGCTCCTAATAAAGAACTCGTACATTTCACTGTTATTCAAGAAAGCAATGTTAAGATACATAGATGCGAGCAAGATCAGTGACACCGATTATATCCTTCAGTTTGAATCTGGGGGTAAACCCGCAGCAGCTCGTCCAGCTGGCGTTTCGTCACGAACGCCGCTCTCCGAGAAGGGAATGATTCCGGCCATGTCCAATCTCTGCAGGATTTCTTCGGCCTCGGCAACTTCCATGTCCCCAAGTACCTTGTTGACCTCTGTCAGTTCTTCGGTCTGGAGGGCCTTCTGAAGCGCATCGGGAAGTCCTGTGAAGATATCCCAACGGAGCTGCAGCGCCTTTCGCACTTCCTCGATGTCCATATCCTCCATTCCTTCGCCCAAAACGAGCTCGTCCGGAGGAGGACCGGCGGGGACATTGAAAGTAATGTCGCCTTCGTTCTCGGAAGCAAGCATGATAGTCTCACGGCCACCCTGCTTTGCTTCCTCTTGCGAACGCTTAACGCGGCCCGCGAGGTGTGCGTACGTCTTCTCCACATCGTCCATGAAGACGCTCTCGGCGCGTTTGTCTCCGGCAATCATTCTACACAAGAATCAGTTTATTGGAAACTTGACATGCATGCGAAGCTTTACTTCTTAAAGAAGACACCGAGACCGTCTACTCCCAATTTGTCACCGTATTGAAGAAGTAAACTTTGATGGACGCATTGCTTCGCGTACTGGGGCTTGTTGTCGTATTGGGCTTTAAACGCAGCTCCGAGGAGGGAGTCCGATGCCCCGGGGACGACGACGTCCCGATGTGCTTGAATGAAACGGAATGATTGCTCGAATGCTCTCAAAGGGAGGCGAGAGAAAGCGTCGAGAGACGGTGTCAGATTGGCGATATCGTCGTCAAGATCTTCCTCGTCGGTCGACTCCTCTTTGGGGGCGTTTATGACCTCGAACTCCGTGGTAGTCTTCTTGGGCTTGCTGGTCTTATCGAGTTTGGCGGCAATCGGAAGTGGAGCAGGTTCAGGTTTTGGAGGAACATACTGCGAGCAGAAGAGGGTGAGACGGTTCTGGAGAAAGGCACTGAACTATTACCTTGTTCTCGAACCCATCGTGCATATCCTCGCTGGTAATATGCTTCTTCTGCTCTTTCTCCTCTTCCTCCAGCGTCTTCGAGTCGGCGTCGATGGTCTCCTTGAGTTTAACGACGTGAACCGCCATTCCATCCACGAGAGCCTTGCCTATTCTTTCTTCCCGCTGGTCATCAGAGACACCTGCTTCCTTCACTGCTCCTTTCGCTTCTTCTCCTACCTGGCGGAGAAGCGATAAGAGCATCCCGTCATACGTCTGTTCGAGCTTAGTGGGATCGTTTCCAGGTGGACAATCCTTGGAAGGATTCTTTTCAAGTTGTTCCACCAACGAATTGAAGTACACTGTGCGAGGTTTGTCCAAATCGGAAGACGTCAGGGACGCCTGAATGGATTGGATCCGCGGATATAGGACATTGTTGCATGCGATTTGGGCACGGAAATGCTCGATTTTGACTTTACGCTGCTCTCGCTTTTCATGTATATCGCGCTGTTTCCAGCTGAGAAGAAAGTCAATCGAGGGTCGGGCCAGGATGGTACCTGCGCTTACCGAATCAGCGAGCGCTTGTCGACATTCGGGTGGCCCTCGATGTCAGAATCATCTGAAAGCTAACGATCCACAATCAGAAGAGGTAGACGTGAACGGGAGGATGCTAACCTCCAACTGATCCCATTTCCCGTAGTTCAAAGGCATGGTGGTGGTGGTGGTGGTGGTGGTGAGTAATTGAAAGCTGTCAACGAATTGAACAAACTGAAGTGGATGGTCTTGGAAACTTCTAGAACGGGAACAAAGCACTGCTGTGGAACTCCTCAATTCGGCAAGTCAAGAGTGCGCCGGTGAAGATACTAAAAGCTGTAGTTGGAACGTACAAAACCCAGCACAAATCGACCGGGACGAGTGGCCAGTAATTACCAAGTAATGTTGTTTATTCCATACGACTTTGCCAAATAACGCGTCTTCAACTCCCATGGCCATGTCCTGGACAGAACATCTCAAGAAAGCAAAACTCTACCTAAAATCTTCCAGGTTGGATGATTCGCTGAAGGAACTGAACCAGGCATGTCTTTCAGAAAATTCTAATGTGCTTGTCGTTAACCGCGGGATTCAGGCGCTTCTAGTCGGTGGCGACCGCGAATACACGGTCCACGATGCTCGTGCTGCCTTGTATGAACGCCAGGGAAAGTTCAAAAATGCCCTACAAGACGTGAAGAACGTCATTAAGCTCGCCCCCGCCCACTGGCAGGGCTATGCGCGCGCATCCCGCTTATTTCTTTCGGCTGGCAAGCCTGACGAGGCTACGACGATGGCAGATATGGCGCTCTCTCGCCTCGACCCGACTGATTCTATGCGTCGTAAAAAACTCATTGAATTGAAGGAGGAGGTGTTGGAGCATCGGCGCCGACAGATATACCATTTCGGCAAACTGCCGGTCGAAATCATCACCACCATTTTCGAAATGATCGTTGTCATTGACTGGAGTCGAGTGTTCACCATCTGGCGCGTCTGCAAGCACTGGCACAATATCGCGTTAAATACCCCGAATCTATGGTCTACACTCATATTGACCAACCGACACCCTGCTCGACACGCCCAGAGATGGATCGAACGTTCGAAGGGTCGAATTCGGGAGATTTCATTGCGATCGACTCTCTCTCGCTTTCCCGTGAACCTAGACGGGTTATTTTGGAGCCACTTGCGAATTTGCAGGCTTGAAAACCATGATATTGCTGAATACATCGGGGGAAAATCGAACCTCCATCGCTTATCGAGGCTCGAAGAGTTGCAGGTGGATGGTAAATCCCTGATTTGCGACCCTTTGCTTTCCATTCCAGAGTCACAGTTACGCCGATTAATTCTGAATGGCCCACCATTTTCATGGCAGTTACTTGCCTCCAATCATCGAAATCTCACCTCATTAGAGATTCGACATCCCCGCACTTCGCCCAGCCTTGAAGAACTGATGGCCATTTTGGAATCAAATCCTATGCTTGAACAACTTGTTCTGGACCTCGACACAATTGGAGCAACGACAACCTCATCTCCTCCGCCGCCGTTAACCCTTTCCAATCTCCACACTCTGCATCTTGTAAACACTCATTGGACACCTCAATTTTTTGCGCTCGTTACGATGCCGCTGTTGCAAACCCTTCGCTTGTCTCGAATCAGAGCAGTCGGGCTGACTACGCTTATCGAGAAGCGACCGCCATTACTTCACCTCGCTGTCCACTCCTGTATCGTTCCATCTTCAGAACTTCTCAAACTCCTCGACCTTACACTCACCCTCAAAACTCTTGCGCTAACTCGTCTCGACGCGGCTTCCAATGTCGTGCTCGAGGCTCTAGTGGCCAGTGGTCCTTCCGACGCTACTCCACTCTGCCCGGCATTAACACACCTCGATTTGTCGCACTGTCCGGACGTCAAGACCGGGCGAATTGTAGCTCTGCTCAGTTCCAGAAACTCTAGGGCAGAATTACCGAGCGATATTGTCGATCCATTGGTTCCTGCGCGAATCAGGACCCTGATAGTGGACGGGTGTCCTCAGATAGAAGCAAATTCTATCCCATGGATACGGACACAAGTCAGCACATTTAGCTGCATATACCTATCTAAACAGGCGGCGAATTGGAAGCGATAAACATTTTTCCTCGAACTCCTTACATGCATAGTGGTACATCTTGACATGATTACATCCTACACATTTCATCCTTGGTGCTTCTTCATGAGCGAATGCCCGATGGTGAGATCGGCTATCGCGAGAATCGAGCCCACGATTTTGTGCAATTCAGTGCCTTCCTTGACTGCTTCCCAGTGGACCTGTTGGATCTCAGAAATGCGAACTGGCACTGAGGGAAAATGCAAAACTGACCGCCACGCTGTCCCACCCAGCAACAAGCAGGAATTTAGATTTATCCTCGACCTCGATGCTGGGACCCCAGAGGCAAGGCGGATGGGCCCCGGCAGCGGTGTCGAGGCCTTTCGCTAGATCCTCCAACAGAGGGATTAATTTCTCGGGCGTTCCGTCGCCTTTGAGAGTCCAAGTGACAAACTCCACTGCGGGCGCGGAAAGAGCAGTATTAGCGTCTCCGGCTACGTCGAAATGATCTCTCTGTAGTTTCCCTGCAGCAGCTGGCTTGAGTGCCTCGACGAGGCTGGCATAGTTGGGCTCCCCAATGAGCTTCTGATGATGCCCGTACGATTCCCAGACTGGTCGTTCGCAATAGAAATAAAGTCCTCGTTAGCAACCTCGCAACCCTGGATATAGCTTTCAGGTTCACCAGAGACAAAATAACCGGTCTTCCCGTCCTCGACTTGTAAACCATAGTACGAACTGCCAAGGAATCGAGTTCAAGGAAACTGGTACCGCAATGTTCTCGGTTTACTTACCTGATATGACCATCTGCGGTTTTAATAACGTCCAGCGGAGCCTTGAATACATCGGGCTGGGCTATGAATGCTTCCGAAACAGGGAACGTGGCTATCTGGACGGTCGGCATTGTTTGGGTGTATCGTGAATGTTGGAAAGAGTAGCAAAGTGACGCTTGCTCCAGCAGCTTGCTCTCTTATATGATCCGGAATGTGCACTTTTCCAGTCTTTTTTTCACGCGCACGGTTCAGCCAATACCCACATCCAGACAGACGTGTCCAAATGCAAATGCTAAACCTCCAACAACGGATGAAAGAGAACATCCGAATGTGAATGCGGAATGTGGTTAATCCGGGAAGCCAAATAGGGGCTACTGAGTATACGTGGATAAGATAAGATATAAGTAAGAGTGCGCCTATGTAGACGATTCTGGTGTAACTAGATTAATAAAAGCAAGGAACAAGCTGGACCCGGCGACGGCGAGAACCACTCCACCGATCCATAGAGTCTTCATGGCCGAGATATCGCTCGGCTCAAGAAGCATGTCATTGTGTGCCCTCTTGCCCAAACCAAGGACGTCAGAATTGCAATAGCATCTGTCGTAAAAGTTGCCGAACTGGAGCAAGAAGGCGAGCAGTATCCAACTCGCGTTGAGAATGGCTAGAAACTTGGCAAGGCGACGGAGGAGAATTGCAACCTGGGCGGCGAAGCGGTAGGAAATATCGGGGTATTCGGGGTGTATGGTCGCGTAGTGGCTTACTATGCTGCTGGCCACGAGCATCGCCCAGATTAATGTTGCTACTGCCGCATAAAGGAGATATGCGGCAGATCTGCAACCCAGACCTAACAATTTCGTTCAGGCCAACTAATTAAATGAATGGAAGCACTCACCGACTGTTGGTGTGAAATAAACAATCAAGATCGAGGCGCCAGATGTTGACCACTGCAATGCAAGAGCCGCAAGAGAGGCGATGAAAATTCTGCCGAATACATCTGGCCCCCATTGGCTTCTTCGAATATATGACGGAGGTTTGCAGTACTCTTCTACCTGGGCCGCCGATCCTTTCCTGTTCGCCAAATGGATCGTTTTTCCATCTCCACTTTCCCATGGAACACCAGAGTTAACAGGAATTCGACGCTTGGCTTTCTCGGAGGCAGATCGGAATGCGGACACAAACTCCTCGACCACCTGCACAAAAGGAAAGAACCGGGCATAATTGTAGATCGGCGCGGTTGCCTCTTGATCACGATATAACGATCCTCTGTACAGGTGGAAAGAGAGGGCGCGCATGTCATTGACTGTGTCTGCATTCACTGCGCCATCGGGACTGGCGATATATGAAAGGTTGTTGGCGCGGTTCAGAGCATTAGTCACACGCTCTGCATCGCATCTTGGTGACAATTGAAGGTATCCTGTGATGACGAATTAGCACAGATCTGATTCCAGTCCCGTATGCGCACCAATCGTCACGGGTAGCATCCACAACCAGATGCTTCCCACTCCTGAAAGGCCTTGCCCGTTGCTATTCGGATCCGTAGAAATTGTACTGAACGCATCGATAATGGTCAACGCGTATGCAATGATGACCCAGGCAACCGAAGTCACACCTACAATGTTCTAGGGAATAGTTCGCTCCTCGTGTGGACGACGTACCTGCAATTGTCCAGGTATGGATATCGGCATACTCAAGCCACAACGCGAGCTCTTTCCACCACGGATCATTCTCAGGGAGAACAACAAGGGAGGCTAACAGGCTTCCTTCCGTTGTCACTTTGAGAGGACTTTGTTGAAGACTGCTGAGAATGAGTGCTGCATACCGGCTATTGGGGTATCGGATGTTGGCGAATCGCCGAGAAACCCACTTGGCGTTCAGCACGGTTAAAGACAGCGAGTAGGCCGCAAGACACGGAGAACCCAGTGCCAAGATTGCAGACATGAGATTATCCCATTTATACCTGCTGCCGAATGGGAACTGGGAAAGCAGAGCGAGCCACGGCAAAAGCCAGGCAGAGAATTGCTGACTGAATGCCGACCAGGAGAACGCGCCACCTCCCGATCCGCACGCTTGGACGCATAGTTCGTATGTGATAGCGGTAGCGTTGCGTATATCGGAAACGGGATGTCCTTGGTTGTCTGTTCCTCCCGTCGTTCCGTGAGTCCCATTCCGAATTTCATCGAAACATTGACTGAAGTTGACGGAAGCAGAAGCGGAGGCAAAGAAGAACAAAAACAAATCTGGAATATGTCAATGCTCGCTACTGCGGCGGAAGTCGACACGACTTACAGCGCAAAACCCCGGGCTTATGGCGAGCGGGAAACATCTAAAGCAAGAGGTTCACGTCTCCACGTCTTATCTGTAGTCATGAGCATGAGATTACCGTGTTGCTGCTCTACAGCACTTGTCCTGATTCTGCCATGATGCGACGTCAAAACACTGGGTGGGGCCGCCACAGCATCGCCTAAAAACAGTTTATTCAGTACGCAACTGCGCGCGCTGTATCGCGGGCGTTCATCAGCCTGGGACGTGGTTGGTTCGAGGTAAGTATGCACAAGCAAGAGAGATTAGACAAGAGATCCCTTGTATGATCGGGAATGTGCACGCTCTTATTAACAGAAATTAATAATTATAGTAGGCTTTCCCAGTCTTTTTTTCACGCGCACGATTCAGCCATTCACAAGACAGACGTGTCCAAAGTTCAAATGCTTACCCTCCAACAACGGATGAAAGAGAACATCCGAATGTGAATGCGGAATGTGGTTAGTCCGGAGAGTCAAATACTATCACGCGCTGGGAAGCTGGCCACACGGGGAAGCTGGCCACTTGCCAAATATAAGCATGAATACTACTGAATGTTGAGGGCTCGGACTCGGGGGAGGTCTGACGCCCATGTATGCCAAATTTGGAGGCAAAATGATGAGTTGATCGAAAGTTGTGGCGCGTTTGATTGCGGGCCGAAGGGTGAGAAATTCATTTTCTTAACTCCGAGTGGCGGCCTCGCTCATTTCTCCACCAATTCTTCCTCAATCCACGACTTCGGGGGCTCGTTCTTCTTGCCTGGTCTCAGACTTTCTCTTGGGCTTGAAAAGATGTCCAGAACTGCACCCTTTCTATGCTAAACTCGGACATATAATTGCAATACAACTTTGAGTACCACGGCGACCCGCATGACAAAGGATCCTTCCACACCACGGGAGGCCCCCGGTCACTGAGGCCTAACTACCTCCGCCGTAAAGTAAATCAACGGTCCCAAACTGGTTCTCCCAGCTCCGTGTGTTAAGGTAAATCAATATCTGTGAGATCGACTTAGCTCCGCCGTAAAGTAAATCAGGCGGAGCCCGAGATTTTTTTCGTACCTTCATGTGTCTGGAGCAAACGAAAGTGAGATTTTTGTGGCTTGATTGAGACGTAGACTGACCGCAGCGTCCTGGAACTGCAGAACGGCTTGCGGGTAGTTGAAACGGAGGGAAAATCGATTTGGGCGCAAAAAATGCGGTTTTCGCTCCCAAAACTCGCTCCGATTTAAGGTAAATCAACCCCTTGGAGCCCCAAAATCGTAAGGTAAATCAACAGGATTTGAGATTTTAGACGGAGCTAGTTAGGTGTGAGTGACCGGGGGCCTACCACGGGTCTAGCACTTTACATGGGCCATGATGATGATGGAAACATCATTTTTACATGTATGCATTAATTCTATTTATTTAATACCTCTCTCAATATTGTCCGATACTCTAATCACCCGATTTTCGGTGGTAACAAAGTTTAAATGTCGGGTTCTCGGCAGTGCGACTCAGATATGGAGCAGAGGGTCCAGGTACGTTCACAACAAGTAGATGAACCCACCTGCAGCTTATTTTGGCCAAGCGCGCCCTCTCACTGCCGCACGGCCCTCATTTGATTAGCGATATGGATCCTGCCGCTCCCCCCTCTCGTCAGAAGCATCCGGTGCTACCCTTTTTATGGTTGCGGTGTAACGTTTTAAGGCCTAGAATACATCATCTACATCCCTTGAATATATTATGCACCACAAAGCTATTGATTGAGCTGGAAACAATGGATTTGCGTGGGTGGCCAGGTACCGTGTCAATTGCCTATTTGGGAGTTCTGACCGAAATAAATTCGCTACACAGTCAAAACATCACTAAAATTGGTGTAAGTGGGCTTCACTTGTTCACTGGATGTATGCCTTCCATTTAAAGCCCTCGGGCACTCTGAAAGACCCTCAAAGAGTTACTAATGACCGAAAATAGCCAAGGTGGCCAGGTTCCCGGCAGTTGATAGTAGGGGCTACTGAGTATACGTGGATAATATAAGATATAAGTAAGAGTGCGCCTATGTAGAGGATTCTGGTGTAATTAGATTAATAAAAACAAGGAACAAGCTGGACCCGACGACGGCGAGCACCACTCCAAGACTCCAAGCCGCTTTCATGGCGGATATATCGCTCGACTCAAGAAGCATGACATCGTGTGCCCTCTTGCCCAAACCAATGACGGCAGAATTGCAATAGCACCTGTCGTAAAAGTTGCCGAACTGGAACAAGAAGGCGAGCAGTACCCATCCAGAATTACAGATGGCTAGAAACTTGGCAAGGCGACGGAGGAGAATCGCAACCTGGGCGGCGAAGCGGTAGGAAATATCGGGGTATTCGGGGTGTATGGTCGCGTAGTGGCTTACTATGCTGCTGGCCACGAGTATCGCCCAGATTAATGTGGCTACTGCCGCATAAAGGAGATATGCGGCAGATCTGCAACCCAAACCTAACGATTTCGTTCAGGCCAGCCAATTAGAGTAAAGGGAGCGCCTACCGACTGTTGGTGTAAAATAAACAATCAAGAGCGAGGCGCCAGATGTTGACCACTGCAATGCAAGAGCCGCAAGAGAGGCGATGAACATTCTGCCGAATACATCTGGCCCCCATTGGCTTCTTCGAACATATGACGGAGATTTGCAGTATTCTTCTACCTGGGCCGCCGATCCTTTCCTGTTCGCCAAATGGATCGTTTTTCCATCTCCACTTTCCCATGGAACACCAGAGTTGACAGGAATGTGACGCTTGGCTTTCTCGGAGGCAGATCGGAATGCGGACACAAACTCCTCGACCACCTGCACAAAAGGAAAGAACCGGGCATAATTGTAGATCGGCGCGGTTGCCTCTTGATCACGATATAATGATCCTCTGTACATGTGGAAAGAGAGGGCGCGCATGCCATTGACTGTGTCTGCATTCACTGCGCCATCGGGACTGGCGATATATGAAAGGTTGTTGGCGCGGTTCAGAGCATTAGTCACACGCTCTGCATCGCATCTTGGTGACAATTGAAGGTATCCTGTGATGAATTAGCATCAGAAACCTGGTTTCAGTCACGCATGCGCACCAATAATCACGGGTAGCATCCACAACCAGATACTTCCCACTCCTGAAAGGCCTTGCCCGTTGCTATTCGGATCCGTAGAAATTGTACTGAACGCATCGATAATGGTCAACGCGTATGCGATGATGACCCAGGCAACCGAAGTCACACCTACAATGTTCTAGGGAATAGTTCAAGTTCCTCGTGTGGACGACACACCTGCAATCGTGAAAGTATGAATATCGGCATAGTCGAGCCATTCCGCAAGCTCTTTCCACCACGGATCGTTTTCAGAGAGAACAACAAGGGAGGCTAACAGGCTTCCTTCCGTTGTCACTTTGAGAGGACTTTGCTGAAGACTGCTGAGAATGAGTGCTGCATACCGGCTGTTAGGGTACCGGATGCTGGCGAATCGCCGAGAAACCCACTTGGCGTTCAGCACGGTTAAAGACAGCGAGTATGCCGCAAGGCACGGAGAACCCAGTGCCAGAATTGCAGACATGAGATTATCCCATTTATACCTGCTGCCGAATGGGAACTGGGAAAGCAAAGCGAGCCATGGCAAAAGCCAGGCAGAGAATTGCTGACTGAATGCCGACCAAGAGAACGCGCCACCTCCCGATCCGCACGCTTGGACGCATAGTTCGTATGTGATAGCGGTAGCGTTGCGTATGTCGGAAACGGGATGTCCTTGGTTGTCTGTTCCTCCCGTCGTTCCGTGAATCCCATTCCGAATTTCATCGAAACATTGGCTAAAGTTGACGGAAGCAGAAGCGGAAACAACCAAGAAGAATAAAAACAAATCTGATTTAATGTGTCAGTGCCGCCACTGCTGCGATACTGTGGGGCGAGGCAACGCGACTTACAGCGGAAAGGGACCCGGTGAGCGGGAAACATCGAAGGCAAGAGGCTCATGTCTCCGAGCCCACGTCTTATCTAGTCATAGGATTAATTCCAGGGCCGCGTCGCTGCCTGTTTCTGCTCTACAGCACTGACTTGTCCTGGCATGATCATGTCGGACGTCAAAGCACTGTCCCACACCATTCAATGCCAGGACGTGGCGCAGAATTGGGCCGTTCTTATCTGGTTCAAGACAAGTACAAATAAGGGAGATTAGACAAGAGAGATTATAGCTTGAGGATGACACAGCAACGACGTCACTGCGATAAGCCCTCATTGGGGACCGCGTTTTGCTCTCAAATTACTTATAACAAGGTAGCCCCAAACGAAACGGTCAACCTTCAGGCTCAAAATACCCATCAAACATAGCAATATCCTGAGGCGCGAAGGCTAAGGGAAAGATCTACTCTGCAGGCTGCCTATATAATTCCACTACCCCCGCTGAAGGCCGACGCTCTCACGTCTTTGTTGCTACCACCATGGCCTCTGGAAAAATCCACAAAAACCATCCATTTGCGGTGCCACAATTTACCATCCAGGACTACACGTCCTTTTTCGCCGCGGGGGCATTATGCTGCACGTACGTCGTGCGTCCATCTCAGGATTATCACCCTCTCATGTTCGTCCAGGATCAGCCATGGTGCAATGACGCGTGCGTGCATAGCGTCTTCGCACCTAGCCTGAAGCTCTAACTAGCCCCTAGCCATCGATGTCGTGAAAACGCGCATACAAATTGACGCCGCCTACAAAGGTCTTGGGATCTTCTCCGGCACTCGATATATCATCGCCAAGGAAGGACCCTCGGCCTTGCTAACGGGATTTGGCCCAACCGCTGTTGGGTATCTGGCACAAGGTGGAGCAAAATTCGCGGGCTACGAGTTCTGGAAGAAGACCTTCGTACAGTTTGCGGGCGATCAGGATACCGCCGTAAAATATCGCACAGCTATATACCTGGGCGCTGCCAGCGTCGCTGAGTTCGTCCGCGTTTGCCCCTATCGTTGTTCAATTAACCCAGAATTGTAGATTCTTCGCAGACATTCTCCTCACGCCCCTCGAAGCCACCCGCATCCGCCTGGTTTCGGAACGCGGCTACGCAACAGGCCTGGTGACTGGCTTCACGCGCATGGCGCGCGAAGGTGGCCTCCGTGAGTTATACGCCGGATTCCTGCCCATCCTCTGCAAGTAAGTATGAATAAGTATGTACCCACGTCGGGATCCTCACATCGGCACAGACAAATCCCATACGCCATCGGTCAATTTACGGTGAACGAATTCTGCCACGAGCTCGTGTTCCGGTCCATGTCGGAAGAAACCAAACGAAATCTTTCAGCGACCTCCAAGTTCGGTATCGCGCTCGGCAGCGGGATAACCGCCGGGTTCGCCGCGGCCATCCTCAGCCACGTCGGTCAAGCACTCACTCTCATCTCAAGATACTGACCGCATTGCAGCCTGCAGACACACTTTTATCGCAAATAAATAAAGGTCACGGCCCAAGCGGGTCGATGTTATACAGGCTCACCGCATTGGCGCGCGAGGCAGGTTTCAAGGGTCTTTTTGCAGGGCTTGGGCCGGTAAGTACCCATATTGTTAATCCGAAAAAAGCGATACCTAACCCTAACCCTAGCGTATGATCATGACAGCGGGCCTCGTTTCCTCTCAATTCCTGATGTACGGCGAAATCAAAAAGGGTACATATGCACATTTTTTCGCTTAATTTCCGACGCCTGACTCGTGCATCTAGCTCTAAGCGCGCCGCCAGGTCTCGAAATCCACAAAGAGGATTAGATATGCATATGCGCGTGATACTATGGACGGTCAATTATTATTTCTGTACAATAAACGCGCGAGCTTGCGATCACTCTTCCGGGTCGTCTTCCTCGGCCTTCCTCCCGAGCACGTCAGCCAAGCGGGCCTTGACGTTCCCGCCTCCATCCCCCTCCAAATTCCACTGCAAGAATTTGCGACAGACGGCCTCAGCATCCTCCAGATCTTCGCGCTCCTTGTCCGTCATTTCCTCGTCTAGCAGCTGGCCGAGTTCGTGCGTAGATACTAGATAGCTAACATGACATTCAGTGGCCGCGCCCTCGTGTTTGTCTAATGGGGGACGCACCTAACGTGCTGCGCGCGCTGCACGATGCGGGAAGGAACCCCGAAAATCTCGGCACATTTAGCAGCATGCGAGTCCAAGGACAAGCCTTCCGCAACTCTATAAATAAAATAAACACAAAATGAGCGCGCGCAGGGCGTGCCAAGCATCTCTTGCTTGCCGATAGAGATACGTGATTTTCTCGCCGGGCCCAACCTTCCTGTCGCCCTCCTGGCTGGCTGCCGAGTCCAGCATCACGGGCTTCAATCGCCAAAGCGGGAAGTCGGTATCAAGGACGTGTCCGTTACTCGAACTGAACAAAACCTGCATGTGAAGGAAGGTGATGGGCACCGCGTCCGGGTCAAGCAAGTCTTCTCTGAACACGTCGTGGAAGTGCGTTGCAGCAAGCACTTTGGGGCAGTTCGGTCCACGGTTCAGGAGGTGCTTGAGGACGCCACAGAACAAGCCAGCTCCGTCTGAGGGCAGCCAAGTAAGTAGAGAATCGAAGCACGCAGTTAGAATCGGCATTTGGCAGCAAGAACACAACCAGCATACGAGCCTGTGGAGAGAGTCCCCTTGCCGAATTCATCTAGAAGCACCAAAGAGCGCGCCGTCGAGTTGCGCAGAGCAAGCGAAACTTGGTTGAGATCAATCATGAACGCCGACTGAACTTTCGATACGGATTCTCTTGTTGATATGCGGGTGAAAACTAGAGCGGTTGGTCAATTGGAAGACACTTGAACACCCTCAGCAAAAGGGATACTCTTGTCAACTAATCCGAGAGTTGCAGATTCGGCAGGCACGAAGCTGGACTTTCATCAAAAAACGAAACAAGCTCGTGTTCCTGAACATTACCATCCAATCTGGGAAAGAAGGTATATCAAGGGACGACTTGGAGACGAAACGAGGCCTGTACCTGCGCCATATACTGTATCAGAGCAACCTAAAGGGAAGACCAGTAAGGCTCGTTCGTCGACTCGAGGATCTACAAACCTGCTTGAGATAGACGCTCTGAATAGAAGTTGGGTCAACGCGCGAAACGAGTAAAGAAAGACTACGACCTTTCCGCACGCATTTGCCCCTGTGCAAAGCACCATGCTGTTCCATTCTTCGGCCTCGTTCGTCGCCTCGTCACCGACCAAAACCGAGCGATTTCCAGAACCCCCTGCAAGGTGCGCATCGTTAGGAACAAATGTGTCAACAACTTGTTCTTGCAACGGGTGCCTGATGTGAGGATTACGCTCGTGTTGTAAACGAGGATCGCGGAAACTTTACGTACCGCCCTTGCTTGATGTCGATGATGTTGTCGTCTACCATGTCCGGCCGTCTATACTCGAAAGCCCGCGAGGCCTCTGCAAAGGATAAAAGACAATCCAGTTCAGCACACACGTCACACGCGGCAGCCATGGCCTCAAAATACACCACAATTTCTTCCAACAGCTCTTGCACAATCTCGATTTCTCTATCGACGATCGACGGGTGAAGATCGCCGATATGGATGTCCATGTCTGGAACCTTTATGGTTAAGGCAGGAAAGACATTGGGAAGGTCACCGACCAGTCATTTCTTGCGATTTGAAATACACATGGGATCTACGAAACGTCAACAAAGTTGATGGAATCGTGTCAATAAAACTATACTCGGATGAAAACTAGAACAACGGTGAGCCTACTGCAAACGAATACCGAAGAATTGGGCGTACCTGGAAGCTCCAACCGTCAATGATTTTTATTCCCTCCGGCGTTTTCCATTCCTCTAACATCGGGACGCATATAAGGAAGCCTAGGATCATTATAAATTCGTAGGCGGTTCCTTCAATGCTCATGCCATGCAACCCACCAAGTTGCGGAAAGTAAACTATATTTAAAGACGAAGCGTAATCGGAAGGAACTGTCTGGCAGATCTGTTCCGCGACCTTGGACTGTGAAAGTATTACATTCTGAGCTCACGCCTGCGTTGCGAACTGACCAACACAGAATCAATTCCATGGTAAACATGCTTGCGATTGTCCAATTCCTCGTCGATATCTGACCGAACACAAACTCTTCCAGAATTAGCCGATTCCTCCCAGTCGATCTGAACGTGTTTACGATCAATACTACCAAGGCGAATAATCGGCCACTTACGATTTGGTTTATTCTATTGCCAACATCTCGAAAACTCGCAATATCTAAAGCCGCAATGAGCTTGAGGTTGTTCCCAGTCAGTACTACAGGTGCTATCCTATTCCCGCCTCACCTTTTTGACGATTTCTACGCATGTTGCTTGATGTAATTCTGCGAGGTTATCTCTAAGCATGGCAGAATGAAAGGTAAACTATGAGGTGGGACTAAGCATGAGTCATAATCCGGATCGCTGCAAACCTTGACGAGACCCTGCCAGTCTGACATCTTGGCTTTGCCAGACCGCATGATTTCAAGAATGCGAGGCACGTTTTTAATGCCCTTGAGATGGCCGTGCATGGCGTAGGCCGGAACCAAGTTTTCGGAAGACACAAAACACGCGACAGCGTCATGGCGTGCTTTGATAACAGGGAGAGATAGTGACGGTCTGAGAAGCCAGGTACGCAAGAGGGCACGACCTAGGGTGGTTTTAGTATTGTTCAAAGTACCTGTGCGGCTATGAGTAAGGGAAAACTGATCGCACGACAATATGTACCGAACAGAGAGAGTCCTTCTTTGGTCTTATCCGAATGAACGGAGGCATGGCTTTCGTTTTCAAATACCTGCAGCGAGCTACTGAAGGTGAGAACGATCTACGTCGAGGCGTAATCGATTTACAATAGAGCGTCGGCATTTATTTGCATCACTTGGTCCCTTTGCGAAATTGGTTGGGAATAAAACGAGAGAGAGAAAGGGTACGGACAACGAAATGGCCTCGATGTCTCGCACCTCCAGCCCAGCGACACCTTCGTCATCCAGATCGTTCACGGCTCTTTCACGGACAAGGTGATCCAACAATGCACCAATAGAGGCAATCTGGGTGAACGGTTACTCACGTCAAAGCCATCTAGAGTAGACACGCCTTACACACAGCGGAGAGGATTCCACGGACGTAAAATTGGATAACCTTATGGATGCATTCCACCGCTTCATGGCGGGATCGCCACCGTTCGTTTCATGCCTTCGTCTCATAAAGTCATAGGCATTTCGGGTGTCTGAATTTGAAGACGTCGAGCCAATTTCAGAGGAGGCCGGAAGGTCGCTATCCTCCTGGGGAAGTTCATAAAGTAGCCGGAGAGAGAGGAGACGTTCGCGGCCTTTGGAGGCCACGAATTCCTTGTGCGGCCGAATCTGAAATACACCTCCCGAGGCTTCCACTGAAGATGGCGTGAATATACGCGCTGCGACTGCAGGAAAGCTTACTATGTGCGCGAGCGGCATCCATAAACTCGTCATCCGAGCGTGAGCTGGTCAATAGAACGTCAGGACTGGCCTGTTCTAATACTAAGTGCAGGTCAGATAAATTGGACTAGGGCGAACGGACAGCGAAATATACGCATGGTTGTTAGCTCGAAATGAACTGTTTCTTGAGAATCCTCGAGCACGTATATCATGCACTTGATTGGGTCGTAATATGCACATCCAACGCGGCCGCTAGTGAGAATATCAAGGATGTCCCAGCGGGCTGAAATGAAGTGCATACTGGTGGCAATACGCTGCTAAACATGTCTTATCGAACTGTAACCAATCAGGAGGTAAGAGTTTCGAAAACCACGCACTTTATCCAGGACAGCAGGATCTTCGGAATCACTCTCATCCCCCTCAGTCGTTGCGACATCTTTACCATCCCATCTAACCCTTTTCTTCTCTGCAGGAGACGATATTGTATCGGATTGAACGTCTGATTCCCTAGATTGACTTCGTTTGCGTTTACGCGCGACAGCCGCTTTCTGACGAGGTGGCATCGTTGGAAAGGCGATTGTGTGTCACATCAAACAATAACACGTGATGTGACGTTTGGCGTGCACGAGCTACTCCCCTCAGATCTCAAAAGTGCGGGGATATATGGATTTATAGCATTACAGGTTCCTACTATTTTCCGACCTTGAGTATTTCCTTCGCATCATTTCCCGCCACTGCGCATATATTAATTGGCTTGACTCAAAAATGCATGCATGGTTCAACTCACCGTTTAGAAGTAGACTTGCCGAGTCTAGCATAACTTTGTTTCCAGACGTTGAAAGGAGGTTGGCAATTTCACGTGCAGCTTCTAAACGACGGAGCTCAAGGAAACCCTTGTTTGTGCGCATTGACTCTCCGATGAGCTCTGCACTTTTTGCCTCACCCTGGGCTCGCACTATGATCGACTATGTATGTGCATATGAGCATGTGGAAGAGCACGGGTTGTTCGGGAGTCACCAATTTTTCTTGGACAGCCTGGTCCACCAAGAAAGCTGCACGGAGTGCAGTTTGTTGAGCAACCTGAAGTCGTGAGAAGGAGCTACACAGCACAAAGCGCGATGTCTAACCTGTTTTGCTTCTACTGCGTGGGTGAATTCAGGAGAAAAGGCGACGTGGGTGATCGAAACATCGTCAAGCACGAGATTAAAACGCAAGGCGCGAGTGGTTAGATGTTCCCTGACCAACCGAGACACCTACAAGGGAAATTATTATGGAACAGCCCACCCATGACCTATATGCGCACCATTTCACGCTGCGTGATGAGTTGGCTGGCATTGAATTGCGCGACTACGCTTTTCAACACTTCGTTGACAATTGAGGGTAGGACCCTCTCGTCGTAATCCTGCCCAAGCTCGCGGTAGATTGTTGGTAAAGCCTGTGTTGAGGGCCGGGACAGCACACGACAGGTAATGTTGACCATCTGTAAGTCTGAAACCAAGTTTTGGTCCATAGATCCATACACTTTGGTCAATGAATCTCGCCACCTTTTGTTCCCGTCAGACTAGCAATGTTTCGTGGTTTGGCCCGGATATCGAAGATGATTGGTGTCTCAAACCAAGGAATCTACCCAGGGCGTTAGCGAGTCGGCAAATAAAACTACAAACAAGTCACATTTATGTGGGTTCCCTCGTTGTATACATCTTCTTTCACACCATGTAACCTGCGATCCGTTTCATTATGGCCGCCCTGAAGGGTGCACAAGGACGTACCGTGTGTATTTAATGGCACGATGTCCACCATCCACTATGAATTGTCCGCCGTCAACAATGGTTTACGGGCCAAGATTAATGGCATACCATTGAACAAGCTTGCATTCAGAGCAACGCCGCCAGCCATCAGGGCAATTACAGCGCCCGATGCGGTGAAGAAGCCCTTACTAGGACCACCTCTGCGACCTGCGTTCCTCAATTGGTTGGCAAGCTTTCGCATTGCTTCTTGTCCGTCCATTTTGCCTGGACGTGGACGCGCAAAGAGTTCGGCACGTATTTGTCAGGTCACGCCACTTGATCAGTCACAGTAACGCGTATTTCCAGTCACGCGTGCTTCCATTATTCTCTCAGACTCGAGACGACGCTACCATCCTTTGGTAGCAGCTCCCCTCATACCTCTTCATGTTGTCGTCGCTCGCTGAAAATGCAGATTTCTCTAGCATGGTGCATTTTTCGTCCCAAGACATGTTTACGTTATTCAGATTTATACTTAGCTCGGATGGGTCTCAATCGCGTGTTGGTGAGTACAGTGGAGAGTTTCTTGATTTGTCTTGCAACGAGCAGGCTCATCGGCGGTTCATCTTGTTTATTCATCCAAAGACTCACCGGCCTGCGCCTACATAGGGTTATCGTATATTCCCCCCAAATCTACGAAAACTATAAACTTCAATCCGGGGAGGGCTTGAGCGTTTTATTCGTGGTCGTATGGTGCGCGGGCTTTTTTCCTGAACTGCGTTGCGCGCTTCATTTGATTCGATAGGCTGCTTGGAGACATCTGTAATCTGGTCGGGGCCGCGCTTGCTCATTTGCTGCCGACGGTTATCCTCATTGCCTTTTATGTGAGTCGCATCAGCATGAAGTTATTAAGCGCATCAGCTCAAAGTTCATCAGTACTCGCTATGCGACATCATCCTGATGTTCCAAATATATTTCTATCGGTGGAAACGAGGACGCTCGGGGCGAGGGCCTGAAGAAGAAACACCCCTGTTACTTGGCAATAGCATCGAAAACTCACAGAATAAAGTTTCAACGGAAGTTCTGATTCTCAGATATGTTGGGGCCCTCATCTTTGTGACTGGCACGGGCGTTCTGGCGTGGTGGATAAGCAAAAACGCGGAGAAAACAGAAGAACCTCCGAAGCACCCTACTGCAGCCGTTCAATGGACCATCCAAATCCTCGGCTGGACGAGCGCGGTGCTTTACGTATGTTTTCCTCAAGTTATGCCTTCACAGATTCATTTATCCTAGTCAGCTAGGTGCAAGAGTACCGCAGATCGGTGAGATATGAACTTGACATACTACGCTGGAGCCTCTGAAGCCTTCCCCAGCCAAAAATCTTCAAACGCGATGCGAAGGCCTGTCCCCAGGTATGTAACTTGCTTATTCCATGGAGACATCGCAGTAATGTATCCCACAGCCTTGTTCTTTTTCGCAATTGTTGGCAATGTGACCTATTCGGTTTCGATCCTCGTCAAAAGCACAGAAAGAGACTATCTTATCACCAACGCGAGCTGGCTGGCTGGTGCGCTTCTTTATCGCGGCGAGATGAACCACAACGGACTGACAACACCAGGGAGTGCCTTGACCGTGTTCCTGGATCTAATCGTAAGTCAACTTTCTTCAAATCCAATCGAAGGTTCGCTTAGATATGTCCCGTTCGAGGTTCTCGGGCAGTTTTTCTACTATCGTGCTCTATCGACAGGCCAGGCTGTCGGAACAACTTCATCGAATTAGTAAAACTGCCCGAAATTAGAGTAGAAATCGAAGTCGAGATGGATTGCACTCAGGAAGGCGTGGTCGGCCCAGACATCTGGCTTGTAAGCAGGTCCAAATAGCCGTCCACAACTGCGAACCATTGCGTTTTGCCTCGCGGCAAAACACGAGGGTTGGAATAATTTCTCCATCCCACGATGCAGGTCACCCATCACCTCTTGCTGCCGCCGTAAAAGGGGACATGAGGATCCTTTCCGCCTGCCCGCCTCGTGCAGAGCTGGCGCACCCTCGGCCTGATCTCCCGATCCTTTATAATTCCACCGTAGCCCGGGAATCGTGCGTTCAGGACAAAGGTGCGCCGAGACAAGCGATCCAAAATGAAATGCATCTAACAGTACCTCGAGGCCGTTTGTGAGCTCGTTAACCCCATATCGACCTAGCGGCGTGCGTCGATATTTAGGGCAGCTGAGGAAGACTTCGGACGTCATCCGATGTCCACCTATCCTCTGCGCGTCCCTCCGAGCGCTTGCTCACCCCGCAGAGGACCGCCGGCCCGAACTTATCCTATTTCCTCTTCACCACCGTCGGCGCTCAAGGCTCATTCTACTGTGGATGACGCGTGCCGTCCTCGCGTTACATCCCGGGCGCCTGGCAATGTATTGATACCGCGTCTGCGAGAGGCAATACATTCACTTGATTCCAAAATGGCGTCCTTGATGAGCCAACGTCGTGATCTAGAGTCTCGATTGGAACAGGCTGTAAGGCTCCAGTCTCCTGTCCTCCGTCTCCCAAGCGAGCTGTTGTCGTCGATTTTCATCATCGGGGTTTTGGGCGCTATGGAAGATGACCACTCCGAGAGTACGGACGAAGGGAACGTCACCGTTATGCTTCCAACGTTGATGCTGGTGTGGTAAGTGGCCAAATGTGTTCGAAAAATCTTACGTGCTCACTCTTGTCAAGTCGATATTGGCTAGAAGTAGCACTCAATACACCAATACTGTGGGCCAAGATTTCAGTTAGCCCCCACCATTCGCTTGAGAAGGCTCGCCGTAAACTAGGTCGCTCGAAGTCTTGCCCTCTCGACATATCTATCAATTTTGGTCCACGCACGGAATACACGTCCAGTGTCACCGAACAAGTCGTTCACGCGATGGATCTCTTTCGTCCTGCGTTGTGGCGCATAAAGTCATTCCGTCTTAGCGTCCCAAATCGACCTCAAGCGCATGCGGTGTTGATGCGCTGCCAAGAAGACGCTCCCCTCCTCGAGATTTTGTCTATTCGCATATATCACGCCATGCAGGATGACAATTACTCGCTCGCGCCGTTACCGCTGTTTAACGGCCGTACTCCTCGACTACGCTCGTGTTCCCTGACGTCCTTTAATTTCGGATGGGACGTGAGACTCGTGTCGCGGCTTCGCGTATTGAAATTGGGTGGTTATTTCAATGCGCACACGCCATCTACCAATACCCTCCTCGGTTCGGTTTCTTTGCTCTCTTCCCATTGTGGTCGTTCAATGGTCCTCGTTCACCAGGAATCCTGCGTGAATGCCCTCAGTTAGAGGAACTCGCACTTCGTAACTTATCAGACGTCGATTGCGCTCCGTGTTTCCAGCACTCGGAGGATTACGATTTCCCCCAGCTGACGAAGATTGTCCATCTTCCCCGGCTCAAAAGGGCTTCGTTCTATTATGCTGGCATTGCCCTAACACAGCAACTAATGGCCCAGTTCACGTTTCCCAATCTGGAATCTTTAGAATTGTGCTACCTCGAAAACGTTACTCCGGTTCTACAACTTGTTTATACCCAAGCCCTTACCCGACTTCCTCTCCGCCATCTACGTATAGAGTCATCTCTATTTAATGAACTAAAGCTCGTGAACCTCTTGCGCCGGCTTCCGTCTTTGGTCACGTTGGAATTGGTAGATGTTGAAGACGCTTCGTCCGGTCTTCTTCGAGTACGCACAATTGTATACCCCTCTCACAACTTGCTGATCGCTATTTCTGTAGGGGCTCTCTTCTTCCCAGCCTTGGGTTTGTCCCAAACTGGAATCTCTCGCTCTCGACGGATGCACATCCCTCGACTGGGACTCCCTGCGCACGTTCGTTGAATCGCGATTACCCGCCAATGCGTACCCCCGCTTCCAGAGCGTACAGGCGTTTCGTTCTTCACAACTCACAATTACCTCGGCATCCACGGCGGCTGCCGCGCATGCACGTTCACGGTCACATCCTCCCCCTCGGAATCCACATCCCACGGTATTTCTGGGGCCACTCCGCCTCCGCGCCATCGATGTGACGCGGTGCACTCAGATCAGCAAGGAAATGGTGCAATGGCTGAGAATGTACGTCGCAGAGGTTAAATGCGAACGCGCAAAGGGTGTTTGGGGCGAGCCCATGCCATAATTCGTCGAGTCGTTTCCATTTTCTTATTTTGTGTAACTTTTATGCTGGTAAGCGGATGTATTTGTAAAATGGATCGGATTTGCGCATACCTCGTGCTGTGGCGAGCTTCTCGATACCCAACATTATCCTTCGTTCATGTACGCCAGCAGTCCCTTCCGATTGGCCTCCTCAACCTTTCGTTGCCTCGCGAAGCCCCGGTGTCCGCGCCCGTTTCTCTTCTTCTGCTTCCGCAGCTCCTCCGCTGCTGTGGCATGAGCCAGCATCGCAGCTGCATTGTGTGTTATGCGTTTCTGAGAGGCCTTGAAGGGTCCGACCGTTTTTGCCTTGAGCCCGATGCCCAGGCGATCTGACTTCAAGACAGTTGCTATCGGAGTGATAAGTGCCTTGCGCGAGGACCCCTCCACATGCACGGTCGCCCCTGGTGGTGTGTTATCCTGGTGTGCATCGGATTCGTCCGAGGACTCGGAATCTGACATGGTCAGATCTATAATCTCTTTTTGTCCGATCTTCCCATCTAGTACTTCCTCCTTGATCAACGATCGCATTTCGCTTCCAACGCTCGGTGCAATCATATCCTGCGGGGCAGTGTCGTGTGCCTTGGGTCGCCGAGCAATGTCTGGGCCGAGGGCTTCGCCTTCACTCCATCCACTGTTTTGAAGCATCGCAAACCCTTTGTTAGAAGGCCCGATGGACAGCCACACCGGAGGTGTATATTGCGCTTCGTGGGGAAGAGGAGGCGGGTCTCGCGCAAGGATATCAGCGAGAGTCGGCGGTGTGACCGCAGCCGGCGGGGGCTCGGAAGTGATAGCGTTCATAATAAACCAGTTGTTCTTGCTCCGTCTCTCGCGAGGAACTGACTGTGTGGCTGAGCCCGCGGATTCTCGAGAAGGGGCACGGCAGGGTGTATTTTTCGGCTTCGTCAGTGACCTGTACCAGCCTGCTACATCTGATGCAGGTGGACGCGAGACAGGTTCAGGTATGGGAGGGGCTACTGGCATGGCCGCCGCTGCAGGTACAAATTGAGGAGGCGGGCGCAATTTCTGGGCGAAAACTAGTTTAGCCTCAGTCTCCCATGCTTCGGCAGAATCGACGGCCTCCTGTCCATCCTGTGGTATCTGGCCTGTTTCGCGCTCTAGCCTTTCGCGTTGGGCGGGATCGTAATAAGAATAGATGGTATATGCTCTGGTAGCCATGAGGGAAGCGAAGACGAGTCAGTGTCACAGCCACCGGGATGGAATCAGATGTCGACCGCGCCAAAACCTTCTCGTCCATATTTCCCGTGCTTTATGGCTTCCCGAAAGGCAACTTGTGGACTTCTTCCTTGATGATCGTTTTCACGCGTCATGGACTGCTCTTGATCCCATACTTTGACCAAATATTCCCCAGCACCTGTTTTACTATTCAAACAACTTTGAGGTGGTCTCTGAAGGGCTCTGAAAAGCTTCAAAGCCTTCGGCACTATTTCACGAGCTATTTCGCGAAGCACCACCTGAAACAACACGGAAGATTCATCTTGAAGGGAATAACTGCCGGCTTCCTCCATAGATCCGTGAGGTCACAGCTGAGCTCGCAGCGTATATATACTGCGGTGGTTTCTATACGCCCCTGACCATACTTCCAGCGGCATGGCTTCATTCACTCTTGTGGTTGCGCTTCTACTCGCAAGGACCCAGGTCCTCGCACAAAGTTGCGCTTGCGGCTATGAAGACTCAAATGGACATGTTTGGGTACGCCTTAGGATGCTGCTGGAGAAACGGCATACTAAATCATAATGCTTCAGCGAGAAGCCATCGTATCCACCTTTACTCAAGCGGCCGGCGCTCTCGCCGCGGTCGATGCAGATTGGATCGTCGCCACCGACTTTGAGGAGCAGCCAACCGGAACTGCAAACATACAATATGTCACGGCGAATGTGATGGAATATCAAGATGCTTTAGGTTTACAGGCCTCTGCTGTGGGTGCCCCTGGTATTTTCACAAATCAAAACACGCTTATTGGTACAATTAGTATGACGGCAGTGGCTCGGTCCAGAGTGCAGAAATATTCACCCAGGTCAGAGCATTTGCTTTCAATCGATGGCTTGAGCTACATCCCGATTTCAGAGATCCGATATTCTTTATGGGTCATTCAGAATGCAGGCTCAAGTACCGTCCGTGCCAGGCGTCGTTTTTGGTGAGATGATATCCTGCGGCGAGTCTGAAACTAATCCACTCCAGGCTTCTTCACCTACATTAGCGACACTCAAGAACAGGACATCGAGTTCTTATCCTCTGATCCCGACTACTACCAACACCTTCATTATACAAATCAACCGGGTCAACTGGCAAACGGCGATGTCGACCCTGATGCAGCCAAGGTCAGTGAATATAGAACTCAAGCGTAGACCACGTTCGAACTCTTGTATTTGCAGGATGTCGTGGTCCCAGGGGCAGACTTCACGTATGAACCATTTGTTGGTCGCGTTCGTAGCTGACCGCCTGACATTCTAGAACTTTCGGCGTTCATCGCTTCGACTGGCTACCGTCTGAAACGATATATTCCTACGCTGGTAATGCCGATAACGGCGCGAGTATTACAGTAAGCTATTATCAACATCGCTATACCACACCCCTCAAGGAATCGAACAGTCGACGACAACTATCACGAAAAATGTGCCTATTACACCGTCTGAATTTGTTCTCAACGTCTGGAGTAATGGAGATCCGTGAGTATCCGGCCCTTTTCCTGAAGAGCTTGATTGAATCCCGTTGCAGCGAATTCTCCAAAGGACCTCCGACCGCTAACGCCATTGCTACCGTGCACTATGTGCACTTGTACTTCAACTCGACCAGCTTCTCTGCCGCGTCATTCAACTCGGCATGCAGTGCGGCCGGTCACATCTCTCCGTGCAGTGTTTGAACTTAAAGCGAAACCTCGATTTTACTTCTGTTCTGTTTATAATTTAGTGGACAGCTATAGAAATATTGGGAAGATGAACGATAAAATGAACTTGCTGAGAAATGAGCCGAGTTAGTGCGAAGAGAGGAGCCCGAGGCGAAACACGGTCACCGATCGCGTGTGAAACAAGTGCAACCAGCAACGCAATAAAAAACCGTTTGGCCTTGATTTCGAGGCAGTTCACGCATGCGTGGCCATCATTCTCCGAATGTATGCATCTTCGGCCTCCACCGTATTGACTGGCTGCCTTCCTAAATTGTTTACTCTTACGCCGGCGGCTCAAACATTACAGTGCGCTACCTCATTCAGTCTCTGTTTTCGTTGAACTATTTAGTCTAGCACAACTGCTACAAAGAATGTGTCTACCACAGCGTCTCAATTCATCCTCAACGTCTGGAGCAACGGGGACCCGCAAGTAATCTCGCTGGAAAAAAATTCCGTCGATTGATCCCGTCCTTGCTACAGCTTGGCTACAGCCAATTCTCGAAAGGACCGCCGACGGCAGATACCATCGCCACTGTGGAGTACGTGCACCTATGTTTTAACTCGACTACGGTCTCTGCGGCATCTTTTGCTTCGGCGTTGCCCCTGTAATGTTTCGAATTAAAAATCCTAATGGTGCTTTCGAATACCAGCTTGGTTTGCGGAAAAGCTACATATACTGTACTCGTGTATACCCCACCAGTCAGTAAAACCCAAATACATATTCCCGGGCATGAGCAGTTCATATTATATGTACACGTATGCAGCCGATAAGGCAAGGTAATAGGAGAGTGTGAATGCTCCCCCCTACAGCTAGAGCCGTCTCTCCACACGGTCCTCTATTAGCTGGGCAATGGCGGGCCCATGAGCAGGGATGTAGTCTCTTTGGAAGCCATCGGGATAAGCAACGTTAGGCTTTCCCTCGCCCACCCCTTCGGTGCGGTAACTGTGTTGAAATTCAGTACATGGTGGACAATAGGTAAAGAAAGACGCACGTATCATTCCACACGGCGAAATGTTTCATGCCTAACGTTGAGTGTCAGCGTTTGGATTACTAGGCGATTTCGCTCTCACCTAGAGCGCGCGTTGTCCATTGGTAGTCGTGCGCGAAGCCTTGCGGATAGAATATCTCGATGACGGTCGAGACACGGGTAGGTTGCATCATAACCAAGTGCGTGAGCCCATTACCATGTATTCCCAACAGGATCTGAGACATCATTCGATCAGCGGGAAGTAAAACGAGGGCGCACGGCTTACAGTGGTGCGTGCAATGACTCGTAGTTGCTCGTCCTTTGTCATCTTTTCCGCCTCCATGACGTTGAGCTCCCATGCAGGGCCCTTGCGTCGAACTAGCTCTTCCAGTGCGCTGACGAGCCCAGTATGGCTCTCCGCCGTCAGCTTGCGTTGCCCAGCGCTCTGCCGGCTAATGTACGTGACGACTATTTTCGTAGGCATCGGGAGCTTCGGGTCCCCTTCAGCTACGTCGCTGCTCAAAACGACCTGCTCCGTGTTTTCAGGCGCGCCCAACTCCGCCCCCGCGAAGCGTAAAATTGCGCCCCGCACTGGTTCCCACCAGCCACCCACCCGTATGCCGACCAGTTGGTCTTTGGTGCGCATCGCCTCCACCGCCTCTGCTGCGATCCGCTGCGTCTGGCTCCCGCATATTGGCCCTCGATGTGATGCGCTCCTGTCCGTAAGGAGGAGAAGAGGGAAGTGCCACGCGCGGTCGCCGGCTGCGGTGATCACCACACGGTCTTGCCAATCTTCTTCCACTTCGACGGTGGTAGCAGGGAATGCGGCACGCATAAAGTACGCGTTGAATCCCGGGCCGTCGCGCCACCCGTCTGCATTCGAACGGGCGAAGATCACACGGTGGATCGGCGGTGGGGCCGGATGCGGTCCAAGCATGTATTCGCGGTCGGAATCGGTGGAAGAAGCGGAAAACGCCCCATGCCAGAAGGCTTGGACACCGAAGAATAATTCGGCCACAAGGTGGTAATAATGCCGCAGAAATTGTCTGGGCTCGTTGACAAGTACCTATCATGACATGCGGGTTAAGTACGGCGGAGCGAGAGATGCACGGCATGTCGTACCGTATTTCCATCCACGGATATAACTCGGTTCTGCCGTCCGGTTCGGACATCGTCCCCCCATCGGCGCTGCGCCTCTACGGATGTTAAGAACGCCATATTATACGGCGTTGGCTCTCGCATGGCAATATTTTCAGGGTTATTCTCCGCAGTCAGTGGGTTACTGGTCATTAGGCGGACCTCTGGGAAGTCCGAGGGCGTGTTCGAAACGATGATGAATGTGCCATTAGACATGTAGAGATTTCTGAACACTAAACGAGCGAGTTGGTAAACGGGCCTCGTCAAGGGAATAAAACGTACGTGTCCATCCCGGTGCATGCGCGACAATAGATGTCTCTGGTAATTGCAGCGCCAAATCAATTGGACTGAACGAAGTGGGGCCCGCGGAGGGCTGCGCAACCGCAACTACAGTGGTTGTCGTGGTTTGGAGAAGGGTGGTCGTTCTGGTGTGGTACCGCGGGGCCTCCGGGGGCGGAGGATCCGGCGGGAACAGCGGTTCGCGGGCTGTGTCAATGAGGATTTCGTGGGGCGCCGAGTCTTGAGGGAAGAGTAGGGTGAAAATATGCATGAAAGACGCCCCCAGGAGCAGGAGGATCGCATCTCTGCGCGTCAGTGTATGGCGAAAGGCCATGAGTGAGGAGAGTCAAGGCCCGGAGAATGTGCGGACCAGAGACGTTTATATCGCGTTCGAAGGTGACGAAAACAATATGCCCTAAATTGACGAGATGGTGCCGGAGAAAGAGTTGGGGGGCGCGACGTCTTGTGAATAGCCTGCCGTTACTATAGTCTGCGGGCAGTCATATCAGTACTCAGATGCGGAGATGGTAGGCCGTCAGCCACGATATGCCAAAATACCTGGGCTGCTAGCGTTACAGCAAGCGCGCGTCAAAACATGATGGTTGGTGAGTACGTCGAGTGCTGTGCTGGCCGATTCGTCGTTCTCCATCGGATTCGCGAGTAAGATCGTTGTTCATGGAATCCAATGGCACGCCGGCGATCACCGGCTTGCGTGTTCCGACTTGTTTCGGCTGTTCAAAATATCTTGGCTGCCTCTCTTCTTCACCGTCGCATCGCCGTCGGAGGTCAGTATCCTCTTAAGAGCTCTCAAGTAACCCATGCGCGTACAGAGCGCGTACACAGTACACGTTCAGCACGATGCGTAGAGCAGCCACCAATATGGAAACATTTTTCTTTGGTTCAAACGTGAAAACGAGACTCGAAACTCGCTCCAAACCTTATGAAATGAGCACAGCGTGAGGTAAATTGGAATTCGAACCCGATGATAGCAAGTACAGGTTGCGGCGGCATTGGGTCACAGGCAAAACGTCAAGTATTTGTCAATATATCTGCCGCCAATCTGCGAGACACCGCAGGTTCCAGAGGACGCCGAGATGGATATAGCCAATATTTAAACGCGTATCTTGCCCAAGAGATTCGTAAGTACTTGTGCAGCTCGGGTTGTGGGAGAACTCGGAACCCATTGGCGTTGATTCCAAACTCTCCACAACAAATTTCCTGCTCCCACTTACTGAACAACTTGAGGTTGAAGAGTTCATGTACCTCCGAAGAATAGTTAAAGGAATTGCGTTACTTCGAAAAACTCCCGCTCCTGAAAAGTGGCTTGCCGTATTATCGAATGAGCTGCCGGGCTCTCGTTTGAATCGATTTTTAACTTTAACCACCCAGGAGCTCAGCACTTGAATCGTACACCAACGCCCTGTATACCCGTCTGCTCATTTTTCAGTCATATTTAGCCCGACTGGAACCTTCTCATCCAAAGTTCGGTGGCAGTCGCGTCCCGGCCCGCTGCGAAATTGTTCAGTCGGCGCGTCGGTCTTGTGTCCATCAGCTGATAACCCTTCTGCAACATCTTCGTTGGGGCGCGAGACATAAATAAGCTCGGGTGCCGATGTGGTGTCCAGCCCTGCACACAATCTCCGACCCACAATGACGCCTCTAGTCCTCTGTTCCGTGCTGGGTTTACTCTTTGGCGCGAGCGGTGCGGGAGCCGCCGCGCCCCGCCCTACTAATGCATTCAACTGGGACTCTATCCGGTATATGTACGCATTCGGGGACTCCTACACGTTCGTGCAAGGAACCGCCGGCTTCGCCAACTTCAGGTATGTCCTAAACCAACTATGGGGTCCGTATAAATATTGAAGTGGTGCAAAACAGCTTCATTGGCGACGCCCTCGATTTTTCGTTCACCCCGAAACAGCTGCTGAACGACCAGATTATTTTCAAAAATGTAAGAGCAAGGTTCCTTGCAGTCGCCTGATAATTTACTCTGCCAACAGACGAGTTCAGAAGGGTCCAACTGGGTACGTGGATGCTCAGCTAGGTTATTCCCAGCTCACTCCTCGCCGTCCCCAGATCGAATTCTTGACTGGGTGTCTGGAAGGGTCGCCTTTGCAGTGTCCAAAACAGCTATGGAACTTTGCCTTTGCTGGATCAGACATTGACGGCGCACTGTCCGTATCACTCCTCACGCCCCTGGCCAATACTAACCTCAGTATCAGTCTCCCTCTGCACCACAACTTTACCATCCCACTGGTGGACCAGGTCAACCAATGGATCACTTACGCTTCGAATGTCATCCCCCATCCCTCAGGAGAAACTCTGACAGCCTGGTGGATCGGTATCAACGACACGGGCGATACTTTGGGTAACGCTTCAGTATGACCCTGTTTTTATTATTTCTCCCTCGTTAAATCGCTCCGAATAGATCACGGACTTCAACGCTTTCTGGGAAACGGAGATGAATTCTTACTTTACAGCGGTGGTAAGTTGCATTGCCGAATAATAACCCAACCGTTGCCTGAATTCTCCCCAGCAAAAGGCCCACAACAACGGACTCCACACCCACCTCTTTATCAACGTTCCTCCAGAAGATCGAAGCCCTGGATCGGTCGGCAATCCCACCAACGCGGCAACGTTGAAAACACACATCTCCGAATACAACACGATTCTTGCGGACCACATCACCGCGTTCAAAGCCGCCAATGCAGGTATGTATGCCGCATGCGCGTCCTGATTACTTGGCTTAACACGAATACAGATGCTACTATAATGACTTTCGACTCCAATGCGTGGTTCAACACCATTTTAGATTCGCCATCTGAATTCGGGTTCACCAATGTAACGGGGTATGTGTTAAGCAGGTAACACAAATGTCCGGGCTTGCTGACCGCTGATAGATTCTGCACATGCGCTGACCCTTCCGGGTTCTTTTGGTACAGTCAGTGCTTTTTTTATGTGCCCAATTTCGTCTTGGGCTCAATGATTCTCACAGATACCGGGCACCCGACGGAAGCGGTGCACCGCCTACTCGCCGACGCCATCGAGGCTCAGCTTCGCAACGCCACATTTTCCGAGTAGTTTTGGTCCAATGTGACGACTGGGTTCAAAGTGTGCATATGTACAAAGCAAAAACGAGACTTGAAATAAAATACGTGTTATCGTATCCAAAAAATGACCGTGTACCTTCCGAGAGAATATAGAAACAGGGATAAAAAGAGGGGCAGGAAGTGTGTAGTACAGGGTCTATCTACTTCGTGCACGATAATATAAATCGAACACAAGAACGAAGAATATGCATAATTGGTCCAGACTCAGAAGAAGAGATATGTGGTTATGAAAACCCCCAGCGCGATTATCACCACGACCTGGAGGGGCACACCCTCGTGGATGGGGGTTTCTTCTAAAACAGCAACATCGACGGCAGTTCCGTCTTCCGACAGTCTCCTTGTCCGGCGCCGGAGCTCCGTGGGAGGCTGTGACGTAGCGAGCAGCGCTCTGAGTCTCTCGATCTCAGCTTGCGCTTCAGCGAGTTTGACAGCGCTGTCGTCCGTGGACGGCAGGGGCGCTGGCAAGACAACAGGTATCGGTATAGAAGGCGCGCGCGCCATTGGTGGTGCTGGCGCTGCTACGGACACAGGGATTGGCGCGGGCACAGGCGCAGGCGCAGGCACGAGTTCAGGCTCGGGTTCACGCACAGGCACCGGTGCCTCGGGAGGAGTGATGACAACACCCGGTGCCTCGAAGGAGGGCTGCTCTTCGTGTGGTTCCTCCTGCGCCACGCTGAAATCGGCTGGAGGTGTAGAAGGTCGAGGCGCTTGGGTCTGCTCATGGGCCACGTCTCCGTTGGCCGATGGATGTTGGCGAACGGTGTCGTATCGCTGCTGGCATATCATCAGAGTTGTGCCCCAAAAAATTGAAGGAGACGCACAGATTCTCCGGTGCTCATCATCATCGAGCTCATGTTAGTCTGCCCCTCCTCCTCCTCTTCCACCAGCGTCTGTCCCTCGGCGGGCAGATACACCACTCTGAGTTTTTGCTGGTGCACCTTGCCCTCTTCGCCTCCATCTGCGGGAGTCCACTAACATGCGAGTTGAGTGCGGGCGTTTGAAGGAGGTAATAGCATGTGCGTACAATATCCTGCAACGGCATCGCCTCCTTGCCCGGGGTAATCAACGTGCTCTGAACCAAGAACTTGTCTTTGCATTTCGCGTTGAGTGGGGGCTCGTCTTTGAGCGGTTGCAACATAACTAGAGACTGGGATGAAAACATTTTTTTTATTCGAACACGCCCAGATGACGTACCCGACACCTCGATACTCTGGCCAGGATCCACTCGTCCAGAGTTGGGCCGCACACAGTACAGCTACATGCGACGTCAGCAGGATCCTGGAGAGCAGCAAGACAGAGCTGGACCTTTGGAGCCGTGGTCTTGACCTTGAATGCAACGGGTTGTGCATTGTGATTTGTGATTGTAAGAGAACGTTTAACGAGGGTAGTGAGCGGTCCTGGGAGACATTAGATGAGAAGACGACGAGCGGGGCGAGCCTACTGTTGAAGCCGAGGGCGTTGCTGGGAGCCAGAGAGACCGACATTTTGGTACAAGTCAAGTAGAAACTCAGAAACACGCGTGGTGCCCTGAAGGTCTAGGCTTTCCCACGTGCCCACACATTAGATCATTAATTACAGCCGTACACAGTCAATAAGTCGGTAATGCTACCCTCCCTCTCTATTCTCGTTTACTCAGAGCCTGCAGCTGCACAAACTCGTAGTAGTCTCCTCGTTTAGTTAACAGTTGGTCGTGAGTGCCAGCTTCGCTAACCCGGCCTTCTTTGATGAAGTAGCTGAGAAGTAGCGCGTCAGTAAGCGTAATTTTAACAAACCAGCCAGAGAAGCTCACATCCGGTCCGCATTCTGGATAGTAGATAACCTATGTGCTATCGCGATTGTAGTGCGACCTTTCGCAGCCTGGTCAAGTGCTGCCTGAACCACCTTCTCCGAGTTGGAGTCAAGGGCGGATGTTGCCTGTCCCAAGTTTTAGCAGGCGAATTTGACACAGACCGGCCAACATACCTCGTCCAACAAAAGAACCTTGGGGTTGCGGAGCAGAGCCCGCGCAATGGCGATACGTTGTTTCTGTCCCCCAGAAAGCTGCGAGCCCTTACCGCCGACCTCGGTATCGAAACCGTCGGGCAAAGACTGAATGAACTCCAGAATGTTGGCGTTGCGGCAGGCGTCCTCGATCTCCTCTTGCGTTACCTCCTCGGCAGGCTTGATGGCGCCCAGAAGGATGTTGAACCGAACGGTCCCGGCATAAAGTGTAGGCTCTTGTGAAACAAGCGCAATCTGCTTTCGGTACTCTTGCAAGTTCAGGTCCGTTACGAGTTCACCGTCAAGCTAAGGCGAAGGAGGTCAGCTTTGAGGCGCGGCAAAATCAAAAATCAAATGAACATACGTAGATTTCTCCTGCCAACGGGTCGTAGAAGCGCTCGATCAATTGGATGCTGAGGGACAGGGACTGTGAGCGTTCTGCATATGAGACAGCGGTCCGACTTACACGGTGCTCTTGCCAGAACCACTAGCCCCGACCAGTGCAATGTAGGTTCCGGGCTCAACTTGAATGGACAAGTCGCGAAGGACCCGCACACCGGGACGGGTGGGGTACCTGAAGTGAATGCCCTCCATGCGAATGTGACCCTGAGCCGTTTTGTTGTCAATGTGCTTCCCGGCTGTAGATTCCGCGTCGATCTCGGGAACCGAATCCAGCAACTTGATGATGTCCGTAGCCGCGCCTTTGGCGGAAGAAATGTCGGGAACAAAGGAGAACACGTTCCCGGCCTGGATCGCAGCGAACGTCGTGCACTGAGGTTCCACGATCCATAAATAATTGGATACCATTTAACAGAGGAACAGCGCACCATAAGACCGACGAAGAACTGGAAGGTCGAGCATTCACGCTTAGATACAAGGGTGGCGCCGAACCAGAAGACGAGCGCGATCACGAAGAAGATCATACTCTGCGAGAGTGCGTACAACAGGTTACTCCAGATGGCGGTTCGGTTCGACTGGCGCAAAGGCTCCTCCAAGCTCTTGCCGTAGATGTCGCAGCATTCGTCTTCACGCGTCAGCGAAGCGACGGTGCGGATGGCAGCCGCGGCTTCACAGGCAATTTGTGCAGAGCTTTCGTGGGCGGCCTTGTTTTTCTGGTCCTTGAGCACAACAACACGCTGCAGGGGAATTTTTTAAAATATCCACACAAAAACGGGAAGGTGCTTACGAGCCGGATGTAGCCAGCGGAGACGAGGAGGGGGGTGCAAGCTAGGAACATGAATAAACGGGCTCCGGAAGCTACGCGAAAATTGCATACCGATTCCAACGAGACCAATCTTCCAGATGATGGCTAAACCGATGACGGCGCCGGCGATGAGGGTAGAGCAACTCTGCACAAGGCTGTACAAGGATGTCACGAAGGAACACACACAGCGGTGAACGACAAACTTACGCGCCAAGTGTTACACCGGCCAAACCGTTGACCTTTTGCGGGTTATCGCTGAGCGTAGAGGTCAACCCTCCCGCGCTGTTTTGGTCCTTGTCAAAGAATTCGACTATAAAATAGTTAGAATAGACCCTGCTTAAGGGGTAAGTTAAAGTAACGCACTGTCTTGTCGGAGGATGGCCTTGAAGGTCAGAGATCTGAGTTTCATCGTCAACTTCGCGGCCGAGGACGCAAAGAGGTAGTTCTGGAAGCCGATACAGAAGGTGGAGATGACGGCGATCAGGAAGAACCTGGAAGAAAGAATAAGTGGATATTCGGGTCGCAGTTAGGAAGCGTCGCACCAGAGGGCGTTGCGATCACCAGCCACACGGCGCGCATGACCTTCCAAGGAGAACCCGTTGATTCCAGTGGCTACGTTGCGAGGGTAAGAAGAGCTGAAAAAAATCCAGAAGGGAACCTCACCGTAAACGACACCGAACGCTGGGTAGACGCCGCCCGAAGCCACAGCGCACATCGCACCAAAGACATAATGCCTCCACGACTCGCGATTGATCCGTCCCATGCGCCTGAACAGATAGAATATACCGTATTCCTCATTTTCGCCCTTCTCGTGCTCATGCAACCGCTTCTCGATGAGTTCGCTGGCCAGCGAGTGTTGTCCGGTGTTCTTGCGGCCCAGCGGGATCTCCTCGCGTACAGCCTTCTCCATGTCCTCAGATTCCTGAGCTGTGTCCTCCGAGGCGTCGTCGCTGCGCTCCTGGCTTTCGCGTAGCTTCTGTGCCTGGACGAGCCGGGCGTATGCACCGTTCTCGTCGTTTAGAAGCTCGTTGTGGGTGCCCTGCTCCAAAACGAGGCCGTCGCCCATGACAAAGATCTGGTTAGCGTCCTTGATGGTGGAAAGACGGTGAGCTGTGGTGAGGTAGGTGAGCAGTTTTTAAAAGAGGGTGACCAAAAAACCCACCGATGGTAATGGTAGTGCGTCCGTGCGAGGCTTTGTCACTGAATGACGTAGATGGTTTAAGAAATCGGCTACAGAAAGAGACAGATCAACTCACAGAGCGTCTTGGACGACTCCCTCAGACTTGAGCAATATCAGTTTTGAATACTCAGTGATTTAGATGATAAACGTACCTGAGTGTCGAGCGCACTGGTAGCTTCATCAAGGAGAAGGATACGGGGATCAGAGACGATGGCGCGCGCGATTGCGACTCGCTCTATTCGTGGGTCAGCATATTTAAATTGCCGAGGCGTGAACAGCACTGACGCTTCTGCCCTCCGGACAGGAGGAATCCCCGCTCTCCAACCATCTAAACCGGGAGGTCAGAAGAATGCCTCTGCTATTGTTGGTTTGATACACACAGTGTCATATCCATTCGGGAGCTTGGAGATGAACCCGTCCGCGTTTGCCTTGACACAAGCGTCCTTGATCAGCGCGAATTTCTCCTCTTCGGAAGCGTGCTCGAATTTGGTGTTGATTAAACCGTGCGCGACGTTACCCTTGATTGTCGTTGCAAAAAGCGTTGGCTCTTGCGAGACAAGCCCGATTTGAGTCCGCAGCCATTTGAGGTTAAGGTCCCTGACATCGACGCCGTCGAGCCTGACGACGCCGCCCGTCGGGTCATAGAAGCGCTCCACAAGGGCAACGATTGTGCTTTTGCCAGACCCACTAGCCCCCACCAGGGCTGCTGTCTTGCCGGCGGGGAACTTGAGGGTAAGGCCCTTGACAACGGGTACAGTGGGACGCGAAGGGTAGCTGAAAGTAACGCCCTCGAGGGTGAGCTCGCCATCGACATGGTCGGGCTTCAGGCCCTCCTCGTTGGCAGAATCGATTTCAGGCACGCGGTCGATCGTCGCGAACAGCTTCGCGGCGGCACCACGACCGTGGTTGATGGCTAGGCGCAAGGATAAGTGATGGCGTAAACGACCTCAGTCTGAAGTTGCTCACCTTGCATCTCGGGCGCGAGCAGTGCCAATGAGAAAGATCCGATAAGGATAGCCATGAAGACATTGATGACGGCGCCAGCGCTGGCTTCGCCAGCGTCAATGAGCGTGGTACCGAAGTCAAAAGCTATGGCAACGAAAAATAGTCAGAGACTGTGGTTTGTAGGGAAGGAGAAAGGTGCCTACCTAAGGCGTAGGCACTATATATAATAAAGAAGAATACGGACAGTCCTCCGCCGTGCCAAATAGCAGCCTTGAGATCCGCCTGTTCCGACATTACGACATGTTGGTCATACAGAGTCGACAGAATTTTCTGTGTGCCGAAAGCCTGCGCCGTACGGATAGTGGAGATGACCTCTTCAGCCAGTGATCCACTTTCGGCCACGTTTTTGAGGGAAAGCCTAAGCTAGAATGAGGAAAGATCGTTGGAAGTAAAAACCGCGGTGCGTACTGCATGTAGCGCGAGATAGCGCGGTTCATAACTCCTCCGGTTATTCCGATACACGGAAGGATGGAAGACATGGCCAATGCGAGTCTCCACGATCGGACATAGGCGACGACGAAGCCGGTCACGAATGCCGACAAAAAATTAACAACCAAGGCCACCTTCTCTGAGATGCCTTGCTGCACCAGATCTGAGACGACAGTTGAATACACGGTCGCTGGAATCGAAGAGCGCTACTTACGCGTGTCGGTTTGAATTCGCGTGGCCACCTCGCCGGCCCCAACTTTATCGAAGAACTGAACATCCTGACGCAAGACAGCCTTGAGGTAGCGCTCCCGAATGCGTTTCGCGTTTACTTCCCCGGTGTAGACGAAAAGGTACCTGTGGGACAAAACGCGAAATTAATTTCGAGATAGGTTCAAAGTTACTCCTTGCCCACATGTATATGTATGTGCAAAGGAACATGCCGCCGCCTAGTCGAGATAAGAACAGCACAGGTCGCATTGCAGGTAGACGTACCAATTACCACGAGATATATCGCAAGGAGGCCAGCCTGGTGTCTGAAAGCACTGGCCACAGCAGGCAGCTCTGCCTCCGCGATTGCGGCCGCGGTTGCATTATTCCCCTCGATCTGATTGATGATGATCTGGAAGTTGACGAACTGGTTGACGAGGTTACCGAAGAGGATGGTCATGAGCGGCTGGGAGGGGGAAAATCATGAGTGGTATACGGATAATGATTTATGGTATACTGACCTGAGCAGAACCGGAAGCGACGGCTGCCGTCAGGCCGATGGCATTCAGTATCAATTCGAACCTTGTACAAAACCTGAAGAGTTCTGTGAAGGATACTGGAGGAGTTGGGGGCTCGGCGGGCTCGACGGGCTCGACTTCAACATCGGTGGTCTCCGAGTCGGTGTCTTTCTCAACCTTTGATTTGCGGGAGAAGAAGCCACGTTTCTTGCCAGCGGGGCTGGTGGCCTTTTCGTCCACAGAGTCTGTTGCAGACATGGGAGGTGGAGGACGGGAACAGAACGCACCACCGATTCGCGAGCAATATGTCCTTTAACCGGGCCGCATGTCATACCGTGATAGTCATCACTTTCTTGGGCTGCGCGGTGCGTTATTTAGCCGTGATCATCCCACAGGAGCACTTGAGAGTGGTGAGAGTAACTGCGAGAACAGATACGCGCAGCACACGCAGTACGCAGCAACTTGAACAAGAATTTTGAACCAATTTTGAAGTACCACATGGTTTCACTTCGCTGCTTTACGAATGGGGATTTTGGCATGTCGGCCCATTTCGGCTGCAGACCTTGACTCGACCGTTGGAGGAGCCGACGGGCAGCTCGGACGCGAAAGCCTTTTTTTGTAGCTATGTATGTTGTATGTATGATGATTTTTTTTGGGGAAGAATTTTTCTCAGTCCTGGAGGGGCTTGCAAATTTCGCGCCCAAGGCCCCGAGCTGCTTTTTTGGCGAAGATTTTTTTTCAAAGTCCCGAGGGTTGCCCGAGGGGCCCTGGACTCTGGAGAGTTGAAGTTAGCAACGCGTGACTTGAGCCTGCGTAAGCTGGCACATCGAAGTAGCACGACCGATTAGATCGCCATAATTATGGTGAGAAGCCTACGTAATCATCACCTTTGGAAAACCTCTTAGATCCTGCCAGGACATTCTGCTATACTCTGCCGCTCTGAAAGCAGGCTTTCACCGCGGATCTGACATTACTCGCTTAAGCTTATTGTGAGCCACAATCACCCGCCCGTCTTTCGCCCGCTGACAGCTTGCTCAGAACACTGACAATCTCCTGGTTGGCCCCAAATGTCCTGGCTCCGCGGTAAGAAGTCGTCAGTAATAAATCTCAAGGCCGAGCTCGGCCAGGACGCCTCTCCCCGTTCCACCACCCCGACTCCCGGGGGGAAGCCCAGCCCAAGGTCCGGTCTGCTCGGTAACCATGCCTTCACCTCTCGTCTCTACCCTCTAATTAATTCTCTCTAGCCATTCGTGTCCTATGGGCAGAAGGTCTTGCCGTTCCGCCGGGGGTTGCTGTTCCCGCTGCTGTACAGGCTGCCCTCAACTCCCAGCAAGCGAAGGTCGCCTCGTCCGTTTCGCCCTCGAGCGTCACCCAGCAACGTCTTGCCAAGACACGTGGAAATAGGGATTCTATCCAACGGACTCAATGCTGGTGGCTCCCCTACCTCGTCATGGAGTACGAGGTCAATCAGGTCCTCATCACACCGCTGGGAGGCGAGCTCGACAAGCCCATTTTCATGTATCAAGCGCACTTGTCCGTCATCAGCGGTTATTTTTTTTGGCGTTCGCTTACCAACCCATACATATTCAGTGATGTGTCGCGCAACTCTGAGATATCCATGCAATGCTACCTCCGGGCTGATGAGCCGAACCGTGGGGATGGCGCCGACGATCTCGGAAACGATATCTTTTTGGGTGGAATCAAGGTATGTGCGTGATTTTATTCACCAAGTACGGGAATTCAACTTCACGCCAGTTCATCCCCAATTTCGATGATGGCGGCACCCAAGACCAGTGGTACGACCTCGTCGGCGGCGCGGGCAAGATCCAAATCGGCGTGTCTTACCAGCCTACGAACGGCCAATCTTTGACCATCGATGACTTTGAACTTATCACCGTCATCGGAAAGGGAAGCTTCGGCAAGGTGAATTCCACGCCCGCTTTTCTGCTACATCCACTGACACTAGCCCAGGTCATGCAAGTGCGCAAGCGTGACACCTCGCGTATATACGCTCTCAAGACTATCCGTAAGATGCACATCGGTACATCGCTTCACATTCCCGAACATTCCAGTTTACTGAGGATGATTGATAGTAAACCGGAATGAAATTACACACACTCTGGCGGAAAGACTTGTTCTTGCTCAAGTCAACAGTCCCTTCATTGTGCCTCTCAAGTTCAGCTTCCAGTCCGAGCAGAAGCTCTACCTTGTCCTTGCGTATGTTCCCACGCGCGGCTGCACAGTGACGAAACTAATTTATCTATAAACAGATTCGTTAACGGAGGAGAGCTTTTCCACCACTTGCAGCGCGAACAACGGTTTAATGAGGAACGCGCTCGGTACGTTTCCTTGGACGCACCGTCACCACTGATTTACATTTGCTGGGCAGGTTTTATAGTGCGGAGCTCCTTCTCGCCCTCGAGCATCTGCATGAGCTCGACGTGGTGTACCGGTGTGTTTTCTTTCTCTACCATCCTGACTATGTGTTTGACCAACAATCAAAGAGACCTCAAACCCGAAAACATTCTTCTGGATTTCACTGGACATATCGCGCTGTGTGATTTTGGCCTGTGCAAGCTCAACATGAAAGCGGATGACAAGACCAACACGTTTTGTGGGACTCCCGAGTACCTTGCGCCGGAAATTCTTAACGGCCATGGTTACAGTTGCGTGCTATCTTCCGTTTCTTGATCGCTACTGACACACTCAACAGACAAGACCATTGACTGGTGGACGTTGGGTGTGCTGTTATTTGAGATGCTAGCCGGTCTTCCTCCGTTCTACGATGGTCGGTTAATGTATAGCTATCATGGCCTCTCGCTCAATTTTTCTCGAACAGAGGTGACGGACAGGATGTATGAAAAGATCCTCAACGACCCTCTCGTCTTTGGACCCGAGATCAGCACCGAGGCGCGCAGTATCTTGACGCAGCTGTTAATCCGTGATCCTACGCAGCGTCTCGGGGTGAACGGCGCGACAGAGATCAAGAAACACGAATTCTTTGCCAGCACCGACTTCAAGAAACTTCTGCAGAAGAAGATTCAGCCGCCGTTCAAGCCGAACGTCACCAGCCCTGTCGTACGTGCCCCTCCCCTCCCCTCATTCCGACTCGTCTAAATTTTGGTTCGCAGGACGTGTCGAACTTCGACACGGTCTTCACGGTGGAGCCTCCCATCGACAGCGTCGTGGAAAACTCCAACTTGTCGCAGACTGTCCAGGCCCAATTCTCTGGTACGTGCTCGTCCGTGTTACGATGGTGTATGCTGTATTCATTTCTTCGGCAGGGTTCTCTTACAACGGCACCCATATTGCCGTCGGCTCGGTTGTCAGCTAATACTGCCCCGCCCGTCTCCACTCCTTCCCCTCTTCCCAGCATCTACCCGATACTCCAACATTCTTTTAATCTCGACCTGTCTCAATCTGTCCTAATCGACGTATCTCACTCACTGCATCTGCCCATCTGTTTCAAATACACCCACACTCCTTTTAATCCCCTATTACCACCGCTCCCACTCGGTCCCTGTAGATTATAATAACCACCGCTATTCACCCTTGCTTTCGTTGCTGGATCTCTCTCATCATCAGTTACATACAGTTCATCTACACACACATAACATATCGGAGCACATATATATTTTTACTGTTAAAATAGAACACGCGTTTGTTTCTACACATCAAGACTCTCCAAGAAGGACTCGGTATTGCTCCATAGTTTTTGCGCCATCTCGGTGTCCCGCGTCGCCGTCGAGTCGGTCACGGTGCCGACAGGCAGTATGAACTGGCCTCGGTATTTCTGGGGATCGGCGCGGACGAGCGGGGACGCGGCGGCGAAGAGGGACGTCGCCGCGCCGTCGTCGGCCGGTGTCATGAACTTGCTGAAGAGAAAGTCGAACAGCCGGGAGAACGGCAAGTAGTGCGCATAGGTGTTGACTGTGCCTGGATGCACCGACATGACGAGGATGCTGCGCCCGTCGGTGTCGGCATCAGCGTCCGCAACGTGGAGCTCATCGTCGAGCCGCCGCTGCAGCTCCGTGGTCCAGAGATTCGTAGCGTACTTGGAAACAGCTGCGTTCCGGGAGGCTCGCTTAGCGTGGTTGTGGAATAGCTGGACAAGTTGCATAACGGACCGTAGCGCGCGAAATTCGGGAGCATGTAATTCTTGCACTCATCGTGGAAGATGGCGGGCTGGCCAAAATCGGTAGCGGGCTTCGTCATCCGGTGCATTTGCGAGGTTAGCTGGGAGCGATGAGTTTAGTTGGGCCTGCGGGATGCCGCAAGGCGATGTTGAATATTTACATTTACGATCCGAACATCACTCTCGGGCTCCTGCGCCGTTCTTATGAGCAGGTCCAAGAGTGTCCGTGTAAAAACGTAGGGTCCGATATAACTGAGAAGGAATCAGCTGCAAGGCGGAGGCAAGACCCGACTCTACGCACTTTGTGGCCATCATCTCAGATATACCTGGATTGTAACGTTGAATTCGGAACTTCGAAATTATTCAGTCCTACCATCAGCAGTTTTGCGGAATTTTTTGTGCAAATCCGAGAGCCTAGAAGGCTTCCATTAATCGATCGAGAGTGTATAGGGTGCCTTGGAGCCTACATTCCAGCATTATTGACTAGCGCAGAATGAACGGCAGTACCTCATACACCGACAGATAATGAACACACCCAATATGTCCAGCCTCTTCTCCTTGCTGAGATATTCCTGAGCCGACTTTTTGGCCATTCGAGGGTCGGCAAGATCCAGCTTGAGAAACACAACCTCTCCAGTGCCCAGACCTTCATGCTCCAATTTGGCGATAGCACCGATGGCTTTGGATTCGTTCCGCGCAGCCAGGTACACTTTCGCTCCGCGTTGAGCCAGGAACTTCACGGTGAAGTATCCGATTCCAGCGCTGTGTCGAGACGTTCATTCACGGCGCGACTGGAGCACGACCAACGCACTTGCCGCCGGTTACGATCGCGACCTTCCCTGAGAGGTCTACAATGTCTTTGGAAGGGTCGAATTTTTTGGCAGAGTGGAAATTGCCCATTGAAATGGCTGGTATGCCAGTTGCCGTCACCGTGAATCTTCAAGAACTCAAGTTTGGAAGTGACGTCAGTAGAACATCATTCTCTAACGACAAGAACGTTGCACGCTAAAATTGGCCCAGCTTGAGCGGAGCAGTCGTTGTGTGCAGAAAATTCAAAACGAATCAACGATTGAGTCGGGGTCAGGGTTAGGAAAGGGCCGGAAAAAACAAAACACCGCCACTTGTCCATGATAGACGAGGGGCGAACGGTAGGCCTCGCCCTTTTGCGCGTACAGCGGATTGACACTGCGCTACTGACAAGCATCCTCTGATTACTCGCGCCCCGACCAGCTGGGCCATATTACCGTAACAGCTCGGCTTCATTATTCCTTCAATCCGGACACTCAACCCAGGCGGGGGAAAATACAAAAAGTAAGGTCACACGACCGGTACTAAAGCTCCTCTTCGGCAGTCGCTTGGACCAGGTTCCTCGCTGTTTCAGACCGAGGAAAAATCGAACATTGGAAAGGTTCAGGATGGCTTGATATTACGATGGCAGTCAGAAGCGGCCTCTGCGATTTGGTTCAGATGTACGTGCCTGATAAAGCCATCTGAATATGCAGGATTAATTTCGATTTCTTTCCCTTCTGCATCCTTGGCCTTGGCGATAGTGAACGTTGATAGAACAGATGTAATCGTTGCCCAAATGGTCGCATCTGCAGAGTGTCTCCCGACACAGATCCTGCGGCCAAAACTAAGTAGCATTGTCAGACACATATGGGGCGGGTGAACCAAATGGGCCGACCCAAATGCCAAGATGGTGTCGTCGTCGTTCAGTTCCCCATCCTCTGTGAAAAATCGCTCGGGCTTGAAACTGTCGGGTTCTGGATAAATAGACTCATCGTGTGTCATGGCCCTTAATAGTCTTAGTTAGAGGAAATTTCTCAACGTAAAGTATCCCCACCATATGTTGCTTATAACCGAAGCGCCTAAGCAAGTTGTCACGACGAAGGTTCCAACGCAGAAGGAGAAGATGAGACTCACCTTTGGGAATGAAGTACCCTTCGAAAATATCCTCTTCTGTCGTTGCATGTGGTGCGCCGAGCGGAAGAACTGGTTTCCAACGCATAACCTCTCTATATATCGCCTCGAGGTACGGTAGAGAAGGTCGGTCTTCAAACTCTGGCACCCGGTTTGTTCCAATAACGGCGTCAATTTCTCTTTGCGCCTTGTTCTGGACCTCTGGATGGGTTGCCATGGCCAAGAAAAAGGTACCCAGAGCTGAGGCCGTCTAAACAGTTGTCAGTTTGAGGACTTATACAATCTGAAAGTTGCGAACGGTGTCAGATCCACCTGTACATAATTTAGTCATTCTAGCCTATATTCGCAAGTGACTGTACGATCGTACCTGCATATCCTGTTGCAGCCACTGCTCTGATTATTTGTTCCTGCTCATGGGATCCACCTCGTGCTTGGTTCGTCTCGAGAAGTGTGGCCACAATCGATTTCGCGCCAGTCCCGTCCCGCTACCGTCGAAAATAAAATGAATATTCAGTAACAACTGGATACTATGAGGACCGACCATATTCTGTTTAACAAATTCCAACGGGACTTGTTGCATTTCGTCGGTTAGCTTGCGACATTCTAAATTGGAAAATTGTTGGTACGTAGGGGTGCGGCAGCAAATAAAACCACCTGCAGCATAATATTGAAAGCCACAACCAGGCAACCAGCCAGGCAAGTGACGAAGAATGGGGAACGCATTGACAGCTGCTGCACCCGGAAGCCCCGAATCTGATAGTTTTTTCACAGCATTTTCCGAGAGAGTGACGAAGTGGTCATTGATGGGCTGGACATCATATCCGTACATGGTTGACATGATAATCGCAGCAGCTACCCTGATAAGGAGATCAGCGTCGGAAGAGTAAATAAGTGTTTTGAATCTTGCGTTTTGTAGAGAGCAACGAAATCATCTGGGTTTGACAATAGGCCTCGTAGAAAATCATGTATTTTCTTGGTCTGAGTGGGCCGATAAGTTGCGGATATATCTCGGCGGAAACACTGCTGGAATAGTCTCCTATGTCGCCGCCATTTGTCTGTAAACGGCATGAGTCCCACATTGAAATCCCATCCAATGCTGGAGGAGAGTATCAAACAAAATCAGGACGACGACTTGGTACTTACAGATCAATCATGGGTGCGACGGGGCGGTCGGAATAGAGATGAGACCGCTTCTCAAACAATTCTGAAGCAATCTTGAGGGAATTGACAAGAATAATGTGCTGTCCAAAAAAGCGCGCGTGCACAATATCACCTTTCAGACCATTAATAAATACACCAACGTCGTGCAGCAGAACGACTCCAGCGCACCATATTGTCGTTTCCATTCGGTGTAGGTCAACCAGGCCTGTTTGGCCGGAAGATCATTCCCAGTCAAAAATCGGGGAGGCGGGCCAGGGGGGAAAGGCAGGCCAGATGAGTTTGCTCTCCAGAGATTAAGGATTTTTGCGCCGAGTAACCCGAATAAAACAGTTGAGAGCAGTAAAACTAGAGTTCCATCCATCTCGGATGTAAATGTGGTTGTGAGAGGCGCCTACGTTTTATACTCAAGATGACAGGGTGGGAATGGATGGGACACATTCGAACAGGAGCCGGTGATAGCGATTGAATTCAAACGCGTTCGCTACTTATTTATCCGGGAGGATTTGGAGAAGAACCAATATATGCCGTGACCATCCACTTGACTTTGACCCGGAACTAGGCAGGATGCAAGAAACTTGCAGGAAACCCTATATGTGGCCGATGGCTGCTTTAATTTCGACGAATTATCAGAACCAAGACCGCGATGGTTGACGATAGCCATGACTACCCTTTCAAGTACAGGCGCTTCCCGGCATATGTAGACCAAAGAACGCGAACCGCCTCGTGTAGCAATGTTGTGAAGTGGGCGTTATAAAGTTCGACTCGGAACTGGTGCGGTTTTCAAGGTACCGTAGCCGGGCTTCCTGGAATGTAGTGCCTCAATCCCAGGTTACTGTGTCATTTGGTGATAAGTTGAACGTTAAACGAGTTACATCCGAGTCGCGTCCTTGCCGCTCCTTGCCGTCGAGAGCAAGTCAAGAGCTTAGAGTCGGAATGATCCGGCCTAATTTCCCACGACCTAAAACGACATCGTCCTATATAGCGCCAGGACCAGTGCGCCCCCGCAGATGGGCACCCGAGGCCACCCACTAGGTTCTATCACGTCACTGTACATCGCACACGCCACCAAGAGGGGCAGAACTTCACCGAACCCGAACTCACAGCCCATGGGTCATGGCTTTGCTATCCAGCTTGCGGACCAGGTCGGCGCTTCCTGACGACCTTTTTTTCCGTCCACGGTGAAAATTGTAGCTATGTCGCGATCCTAGTCGAAGAAAGAGTTTCTCTCCCAGTTACCAGAAAATTCAACATGAATAAACCGCGTAAAATGGTCGAAAGAAATACAGCATATACAACTGGGCTATTAAAGCGCATCTTCGGCAGTCGCTTGGACCAGGTTCCTCGCCGTTTCCGATCGAGGGAAAATCGAACATTGAAAAGGTTCGGGATGGCTTGATATTGCAGTCGGTTTGCATCCTCGACGATTGGCATCAGATGTAGTACGTACCTGACGAAACCATCTGAATATGTAGGATTAATCTCGATTTCTTTCCCTTCTGCATCCTTGGCTTTGGCGATGGTGAACGTTGATAGAACAGATGCAATTGTTGCCCAAATCGTGGCCTCTGCAGTGTGTCTCCCGACACAAATCCTACGGCCAAAACTAAGGAGCATCGTCAGACATATATGGGGCCGGGTGAACCAACGGGCTGACCCAAATGCCAAGATGGTATCGTCGTCGTTCAGTTTCCCATCCGCTGTGAAATATCGCTCGGGCTTGAAACTTTCAGGTTCGGGATAAATAGACTCGTCCCGGGTCATGGCCCTTGATAGCATTGATTAGAAGAAGAGCGAGAAGTAAAAGCATCCCCACCATATGTTGCTTAGAACCGTAGCGCCTAAGCATGTTGTCACGACGAAGGTTCCGACGCAGAAGGAGAAGAAAAGACTCACCTTTGGGAATGAAGTATCCTTCGAAAATATCCGCATCCGTTGTTGCATGAGGTATGCCAAGCGGAAGAACGGGTTTCCAACGCATAACCTCTCTGTATACCGCCTCGAGGTATGGTAGAGAAGGTCGGTCTTCAAATCCTGGCAGCCGGTTTGTTCCAATAACGGCGTCAATTTCTCTTTGCGCCTTGTTCTGGACCTCTGGATGGGTTGCCATGGCGTAAAAAAAGGTGCCTAGAGCTGAGACCGTCTAAACAGCTGTCAGTGTGAGGATGTATCCAACTTGAGAGTTGCGAACAGTATCAGCTCCAGCTGTAAGTACAAAATTCAAGAATTGCTCGTATTCGAGTGACCGTGAAACCGTACCTGCATATCCTGTCGCAGCCACCGCTCTGATTATCTGTTCCTGCTCATGGGATCCGCCTCGTGCTTGGTTCGTCTCGAGAAGTGTGGCCACAATCGATTTCGCGCCAGTCCCGTCCCGCTGCGAAAAAAAGTGAATTTTCGGTATCAATCGGAATACTATAGGGGCCGACTAGATTATGTTTAACGAATTCCAGCGGGACTTGTTGCATTTCATCGGTTAGCTTGCGGCATTCTAAATCGGACTTGTCGGTACGTAGGATACTGTAGCAATAAAACTACGTACCTGCAGCAAAATACTGAAAGCCACAACCAGGCAACCAGCCTGGCAAATGACGAAGAACGGGGAACGCGTTGACGGCTGCCGCGCCTGGGAGAGCTGAATCCGACAACTTTTTCACAGCATTTTCCGAGAGAGTGACGAAGTGGTCGTTGATAGGCTGGACATCATATCCGTACATGGTCGACATGATAATCGCGGCAGCTACCCTGAGGAGCATATCAGCGTTGGAGTGTAAGAAAAGTGTTTGAATCTTGCGTCTTATAGAGAGCGACGAAATCATCTGGGCTTGACAACAGGCCTCGTAGAAAATCGTGCACTTTCGTCAATTGAGTGGGCCGGTAAGTTGTGGATACATCTCGACGGAAACATTGTTGAAACAATCTCCTATGCCGTCGCCATTTGTCTGTATACGGCATGAGCCCCACATTGAAATCCCATCCAATGCTGGAGGAGAGTATCAAACAAAATCAGGACGACGACTTGGTACTTACAGATCAATCATGGGTGCGATGGGCCGGTCGGAATAGAGATGAGACCGCTTCTCAAACAGTTCTGAAGCAATCTTGAGGGAATTGACAATGACAATGTGCTGTCCAAAAAAGCGCGCGTGCACGATATCGCCTTCCAGAGCAATAAATACACCAATTGCGCAGCAGAACAACTTCAGCACACCATATTGTAGTTTCCACTCGGTGTAGGTCAACCAAGGCAGTTTGGCCGGAAGATCATTCCCAGTCAAAAATCGGGGGGGCGGGCCAGGGGGGAAAGGCAGGCCAGATGGGTTCGCTCTCCAGAGATTCAAGATCTTTGAGCCGAGCAATCCGAATAAAAGAGTTGCAAAAAGCAGCAAGCCTACGCTGCCATCCATGTCGGAATGGAGACGTGTTGTGAGCCACCTACACTTTATACTCAAGATGACAGGGTGGGAATGGATTGATAGGACAATGTCCACGGTGATAGTCCGATTGAATTAAAAAACGTTCGGGAGGATGTCGAGAAGAACCACTGTGTGGCGTGGCCGTCCGCTTAACTTTGAGCTGGAGCTAGAGGTGATTTAGGCGTGATCCAGGTTGGATTCAGGAGACTCTGATGCAGGCGGCGGAACTGCTTGAATTTCAACAAATTATCCGGCCAAGCCCGCGATAGTTCACGGCCCTGAAAACCCTGTTGCGTACGAGCGACTGTCGAGATTATGTAGACCCACGCGACCCAGTTACCTCGTATAGCAATGGTGAAAAGCCAATAATGTTTTCAACGCCCGCCGCGAGGGCGTTATGAAGTGCGGTTCTTGAACTGGGTTCAACCATAGCCGTAGCCGGACGTTCTGTTTTCGAATAAGAATACCGCAGGTTCGGGGACACTTTGCCTTGATGAGAAAGTTCTCCAGATCCTAAGCCAATCATGCGGGAAACCTTTGTCTTGCTCACCAGGGTTGTTGTGGTCGGTCTGCAATGATCCGAACACTACGGATGCGGCCCGCGGGCAGCCGACGCTTACTCAGGTGGCTCACTCGGCTATTTATTACTAGTATCGGAACTCTCCCAACTCCAAGCACTTGGATGGAATATAACAAGAAACAGTCGAGTAATCGGGCTTACTGGATCGGCGGGGCAATTGTTTCAGCTATCCTGTTTCTCATCTGGACTTCGTTCGCGAGAACGGAACCCGCTTTGGTGACGAAGGCGAGCTCGGCTGATTGGGTAGCCAGAGCCGATAATGACCCACCTCCCAACAGGCTGTGGTAGTCTTGAAAGGCGACTCAAAGGTTACTGGGACGGTTACTTTTGAGCAGAAAAATGGAGTCACCACTGTTACGGGAGATCTGAAAAACCTTGATCCACTTGCATCCAGAGGCTTTCACATACAGTACGTGTTCCGATGTACAATTATTCATGCACCTCTCAACTTGTATTTTCCAGCCAATTCGGAGATGTATCAGATGGATGCTCGTCTACTGGGTCGCATTTCAATCCCTATGCCAAAAATCATGGCGCTCCGTCCGCTACAGAGAGGCATGTCGGCGATCTCGGAAACATCCAAGTAACTGCTCGCTTAGGCCTCAACTTTGTAATAACTCCTCCTCCAGACTGACGAATTTGGCTCTGCATCTTTCAAGTTTGAGGACCGTCTCATTTCTCTCAATGGTCCATTGAGCATTGTCGGTCGGGCCGTTGTGCTTCACGCGGTATGTCCACACTCTATGTGACCTGTGATCGACTGACCAGGCCGGCTGGACAGGGAACCGACGATCTTGGAAAGAATCCCAATGATCCAGAGAGCCTCAAGACCGGCAATGCTGGCGCCAGGTCCGCCTGTGGAGTTATAGTTCGTCAACTACTTGTCCGTTTATCTTTCAACTGACAAACCGCAGGGCCTTATGCTTGATGACTGAGGCAGTGTTTGTAAAACCATGTGTACAGTACACCCCCAATCGGGCGATCCATATTACAGGCATTGGTAATAATAAGGCGGGCTCACTGCCGAGCAGGAGTAAGGCGACTGGCAAACGGTAGGCCCCGTAAAACCGGTTCCTAGAAAGACAGGTAAGTTGATGAAATTACAATGGGCGAACAATTACCTCCACACTGGCCATAATGCGTCTGTGATGGTCCGGCGGCTGTCGTGGTGGAGGATGTCGTTGTCGTAGACACCGTTGACGAGGTGCTTGCCGAGGTAATGGTAGATGTGCTCGCAGAGGTCGTCGTAGTTCCTCCACCACCTGGAGGGACTTGAGCGTCCATGTACTCGAGATCATCTTGATCGCTAACCTGTTCCCACACTCGTCGTGATGGGCCCGTTTTCGATGTAGACCCCACTGAAGTACCAGTCTTCAGGAGTCCCACCTAATCTCTCAGAGTCAGACTCTATGGTGACTGACGAATTATACGGCTTCCTACCGTTTACGATGCGAAGGACTCCAAGATGCCAATCTTCAGAATTGGTAGAAGTAGAGGCCGGTACGTTCTGGACAACTTTAACCAATGGGTTTCCGCCAGTACTCGCCCAGAGTCCGACCGTTCCCGCGGAGAACTGGCAAAGTTAACGATGAACGATGCTAAAGTAAAACGCAGTCGCGGTTACTAACATCAATGTCGTATGCGAAGTTGAACCATGTGCCGGGCGTAAAGGGTGTGTCCCAGTGATCGACTTCTGTAACCTATAAATTCATCGGGTTAGGCCAATTAAATAGATGAACAGAGAATGGAACGCCCCATCCACGTTAAATGAGTGCCATTAGGAGAAACCCCGTATTTGAGCTAAGACAGTCTTGAGATTTATGGCCGTGTTGAGAAGTCTGAGGCAAACCTCCGTGAAGTGGCTTTCAAAGAAACAGATCTGAGCGATAATTAGTATGAGCAGTGTGAGTCGACGTGAATGTTTCAGATACCTGGTGCTCCAAGGTGGACTAAACGAGGGTTAGAAATAACACGAGGGTATGTGTCGAGGTGTACTCACGTCTGGAAGGTTGGTAGTAGGGTGCGAAATCGAAAAATGGTAAAACAAATTCCCGGTGCCAAGGTTTGCGGTTGTCTTCGGCGGTATGAGAAAGAGAAAAGTATATAGATGAAGTTTGAACCTGAGGAATAAGTTCCGTCCTTTCCATCTGCGAATTCCAGGTTGCATTGGGGCTTATAGTCATTCTGATCCCATTGGTTTCGGCGGTATCTGCCGGATTCTGAGGACTGTGTCAAGAACTCGACGGTCTTCTACCAGGCATTTTTGACCTTAAAAGACGGCGACAGGCTGAGATAATTATCCGTGCTTTGTGTTCCATGAATATACCACTGATATTCTCCAACTTCGTTGCTCCAGCTCCCTGAAACCGCTAATGAGAAATCGCAAGGGACTACCGCCTGTGCCTGCAAACTCACAATTGTCAAAAGCAGCCACCGTTGGGTATGCATTGAAGCTGCCCGACCAGATAGTAGTCCCCGCTCTGGTAAGAGAGAAGAGAGCCAGTGTAACCAAAGTTAATAAAGCCATGGCGAATTTATCCCATGCCCAACAGACGAATTGTGCTTAAGTAGCGAGTCCAGGTTATACATCGGCAGGGATTCACGTTACGAAGTTCAGCCGCGGGAAAAACGTCGGTAGCGGTGAAAACTCCATACTAATGCTAGCTTCTCGGTAAATATCATACATCACGGGGTGTCGTAAAAACTATTAATCCGGGTATCATCGAATCATTGCAGCAAAAATAGTGAAAATGCTTGCCAAAGAAATAAAGTACATTCATTCATTCATTCGCTCTCGGCTGGTTGAACATCCAGGCCGTAAACCAGGATCTTGGTTTGGTCGCCTTCTCTGCCTCTTCCTCCTCTTCTTCCAGCCGATCTTCTAGTGCCAATTGCTCCTCTGCCATGACCTCATGAGTTATGGCAGCATGACTAGATACATTAGTTGATCGTTGTTTCATTGGGAGAGGCGGAGCAACAGAGAGATGAGACGTTGATGAGTGGGCAAGGACAAAGTCCGCCTGTGCATGAACGTCGGGTCGAACACCAATGTCCCAGTCTGCTGACCGGACGCGTTCCACCGTGGGAGGTTGAAGGGTGGACATGATGGAAGCCGATCGCTCGGGCCTCCCAGATCCCTCCGAGAATGACCGAGTCGACACCCTAGGGGCAACGCTTGGCCGCCGAGGCCTTGACCCGATCGTGCTCCCGCTGGCTTTGCGGCGGAAAGTAGATGGGCGCCGACGTCGCACAGTCTGTTCCACATCGTCTTTGGCTTGCGCCCGCTTCGCAATGACCAAAGGCAAGTCGATTTCCTCGGTACCATCGAAGTTTTGTTCGAGTGACAAGTCGGCACTCGGACGCTCCTCGGGTGGTGTGGAAACAGACGAGATTTCTGACATCTGCCTGGGTGACGCAGTCTCTGGCATGTTCAACCAGAAGCCTAAACGACCCCCACTCGGGTCTACGGTCACGGTCAATTTGAGATCAATGGTATCCTCCAAATCCAGTGTTCCGAAGGGATTTCGAGGAAGCCACAAGGCGTTGCTGATCGTCCTCGTGTAAAAGGGGTTGTCGTAAGGGAGATCCATGGTGCTATCATCGTCCCATGTTGGTGGAGGGGGGTGTGGTACGACGGGCCCTGGGATATCTTGAGGCATTCGGGGGGCATCCTCTGAGTTGGAGCCGGCAGGTGACCGGCCATTACTGGGCAACGATTGACCGTTTATCAATCTCTGCGCCTCGTCGGGTTTGTTTTTGTTCGGATGCTCGAAAGTCATCGAACCCAATCTGGAAAATGATTGTTCTCGGGGTCCGAAGGGGTTTGGTCGATGTTGCATTGGTCTATGAGGGCGTACGGTGGCATACGAGAGGTTAACCCAGGCGGGTAGCCGCCACGAGAACATGGGGCCCGGAGAACCTAAATGGTTGCCAGCCCGGTGGTTATTGTCGTTTTCATTATCGCGTTCATTATTGTCCGAAGGTTCGTTTCTATGTTCTGTGTGGCTGGACTGCGGAACGAGGAGCTGAGCCTCCAGGATATCGTCGTGCTCGAATTGGGCACGGATCATACGTGTCACTCTGATAAAATTTGAGCTACAGGATGTAACTGGCTGCGGAGACTCACAGTAGCTTCACAACCGTCGTGAAAACAACCAGAAAGGCCGCTAAGCCAACATTCACGCTCTTTTTCAGAACGACCATGTAAACCAAAAACACCGTCTGTGCGAGGATGAGGCCTGGCCGAAACTCAGTGGGTTGTTTTGATATAATCAAGGAAAAAGATTACCGTCCAGAGAATATCGGGCAATCCGTATCAGAATTACTTGCCCGTTGCCTTCATAGTTCTTAGCATAGATGTGGATCAACTGCATGAAAAATAAAAGTCAGCTAGCGAACGTAAGTATCCCCACGACGGACTTGATTTTTCACAACACCTGCAGGTAGGGATGAGTACTGAAATTACGCAAGTCAGGTTCTTATTACATACCCGCCTCGATGAAAAAATAGAAGGCGCCGAACGGTATTACGAACGGGTTGAGGACCATAAAGAGCATCAGGACGTGAATCACCAGTAGGTGGGTAGGAAGCCAGTCTGAAAAAAAGGGGTTCAAAATACTTTTAACTTGGCTGTATTGTAAACGTACAATAAAAATTGAATGTCCTGGGTCGGATCCCAACAGCGCGTTTGCGACTGCGTCACAGTGCATCAGCCAACATCACCCGTCAAGACAGGGAAAATAAACATACGGGGTTACTTGCCGCCGGGTGGTCGGATAAACGATAAGCGGGAGCTATGCAGTCGGGGTCAGTCTGTTGTTGAGAAAGAGCTTGCGCGACTTACACCCACTGAGTGGCACAATCAAATTAGCTCAAATGAAGATCAGCGATCAAATTGACGTACACAAAGCAATCTCAAACCCTCCATGCATACCGACGGTGAAGATGACTGATTATGCTCAGAAATTGGCAGTTAATAGAAGGGGCAAAAAAGACTCACGCCATCCAACGTAGAACGGACCGGCAGTAGGAAAACTGTCCGCTACGATTTGTAAGATGTCAACATGCGATGTCTGGTTGGCCTTGAAAGAGTCGAGGACAGATTGCAATGCAGCGGTGCCGACACAAAAGAACACCAAGACATTAACGATCAGGAATTTATAATAACGAGTCATGATGAGGTCGTGCAGGGCCGAGAGCGTGGTTATGGTGTGTGCTTTCTTGGCGATGAGGAGGAGGATGGGAGGGATAGATAAAGCAAGCAGTGCGACAAGAAGAGTGGGGAGAAAAGACTGGATCAAGTCTTCTTCCCACTGATGTTTGTCCAAGTACGCTTTCTAAAAATCAACGAATGGAGTCAACAACGAAGCTGTCGAGATGCAAAGGTTACTGACCAGAGCCGGTAAAAATGCACTGATGTTCTGGATAGACACCAGACCGACCAGCAGCGACACCGGGAATAGCCAGAATACGGTGAATGCCCTGCGACCGCATGAGAATTCGGTGTCAAAGGGCTTATGGGAAATCATTCACCATACACCCATGTTGACGACCCAATCTTTCACAAACTGGGTGCTTGTTGTCATTAACGTCAGAATATAAAAACCGTTGGCGTACCTCTCCATTGTAAGATGATTTCATGACTCTGATCCAGTCTAGGTCCTGGTATTGGGGAGCCATAGTAACCAAACAGGTTAACGGATTATTCGGATGTACGGCCAAATATTTGCAGGCTCTTCTGGCGTCGGCCGGATCTGCGAAGGTCACAAACGCCGTCGAAACAGGGTCATAGTCGGTGATAGCCTTGGCGCGATTCTCCGTGATGAAGGACGTCAGCAAGTTAAACTTCGCGGTGTAATAGTCGATCGATGGCACAACCTTTCCCCGGAAGACGTGCGAGAGATTGACCAGAGGCTGATATGCATCCAAGCTACCCCTCGGTACACTAAGGAGCGCTTCCCATATTGTGGGACGTTGAGGGGACTGCGCGGAGGACATGGGCGGGTAGGCCTGGGCTCCTGTGTCACTGTCGGAATCCTGGGAACCCTCCATCCGAAGTTTCCGAAACTCGTGTTTGGAGAAAAGAGTTTTGGTACGGGCCGTATTTGACTTGAGGCCGAATTCTTCCACGTATGGACCAATGACTTCGATGAGTTGTTCCATGCGCTCCTCTTCACTCAACGACCCTGGTTCGCCAGGTTTTCCCCGCTCGGTGTCGACGAACTTGGCCGCCCGTCGTCTCGTCGAAGGTTTCGCGTTTGCTCGGAGAGTTGGTTTATTAGCGTCTCTCCGAGCCATCGCATGTTGAACGGCGAGAACCGTCTTCTTGGCCAACTTGATGTGCGCAGTTTCCAAGAGGCGCAATATGTCCTCGCGACGTTCAAGCAGAGATGCCAATTCTGTCATCTTCCGAGCCACCACTACTCGCTCAATAACTGGAATGTTCTCCTGGCTCTCCGGGTTCTCCGGGTTCTCTGTTGGGCTCCTGGCCTCGTCTTTCCCGTCTGGCGAGTTTGGGGAACGCACGGTAGACGAGAGTGGTATCGGGGGACCGAGGGCGGGAAGCCGCTTAGCTCTGTTGAACAAAAAAGCGACAGATTTGTTGATGAATCCGGGTTGTGTGGAGGAAGTGAGGCCCATGGATGGTTTTTCCAGCTTGCGCGACAAATAATATTCGAAATACTCTTTGAGAACTTTCTCTTCGCGCAAAGCCGGGGGAAGATTGGACACCATTATTGTCCTCAGCCGGAGGCCGAAGTTGGGATGGTTTGGGTCGAGTGTGGGCACATCTGCGAATCCGTACTGAGGATGGGGATGGGGGTAGTAGCTGGTATCCGCAGGGTCGTGCGAAGCCATTCTCTTGGCTGCAATAGCAATCTTATCTGCACGCAGCCGAAACGCCCCATGGCATATCCAGAGTAGAGTCGCCATCCAGGAAAGGGTGATCCAAAACAGGAGGCAGATATGAATCCACAGCAGCGATAGCCCTTCCGGAGTAGCTACCAAAGAGGCTATCGATGCGCGGGTCATAGACTTCTGGGAGATGGTTCCATCGGAGAACTCGACATGGATGGGGAACAGTATGGGGAACGTCGTCACAGTGTGGAGTAGAACGAACCAGACTGGTTCATGAAGGTCAGCAGAAACGGAAAGTAAGAGAAGCGGCATAGCGCACAGCAACCGCGTAAAAAGCGGACGTAGAGAGTGGCGTCGACGCCCCGCAACTCATTCATCTTATCCGCCGGGAAAAAAACGACCTGCTTGACCCATGACAGTGGCCATCCTCGAGGTGACGGAGGTGACGGGTATCTGGTTTTTCAGATAAGTGGGTTGCATTGGGAACGGCTAGCGAACCGACCTTGCCCAAGATCTACCTTGGTACAAACTACGAAAATACCGTCAACACTGAATAGACGCCTCTTCGCGAATGCCGAATGTTACCACACAAGATTCGGCATTCCGGTGCATGAGGCCGAAGGGACAGGAGACTCACTATCCGAACTCCCAAGATTCACGGCTACCGAGAGTCTCTGGATTGTACTTTGTCCCCCTCCGACTCCTCTTCATCAGCTCCTGCCCGGTGACGCATATCACGGTAATGGCAAGCGCAATTACAGACTGATTAATGAGGCCACTGGCGGTCCATGGGCCGTCAGCGCATACTCGGCAGAGACGGAAAGTGGCCAGACCTGTAGTTCTTGGAAAAGGGTCTGGTTTGAATATCCCCCATGAACGCGACAAGTGCTGGTGCGTATCGATACGGGCAACGTCAAGGAGCTAAACAGAAGCTGGTGGCATAAGACAGAAGGACCAAGAAGGAACGGCTCCTCCTCGAGTAGTCGGAGTCGGCGTGGGACACTGATCGAAGCAATAATGATCCATGATGTGCATTCGGCAGCCCCTAACCTCCCACAATAATGCTGCACTCCACGCTGCCCGTCTTCTGCCGCCTGCGGCCTGCTGCCCCCGCGTTTCGGCGTCGCATCCAGTCCATGGATGCCCTGAAAATCGAGGTGAGCGCTGACAAGGGCTCCGACTCCCAGGCGAAGAGGGACCCCTCTGTGACTTCGGAGATGACCTTATTCGCGCAGGACCGCGATAACGAGCGGACCCTCTGGGACGTGGACCGCGATAAAGAGCGGTCCCTCTGGGACACGGACCGCGATAAATGGGACGCGGACCGCGATAAAGAGCGGTCCCTCTGGAACACGCGCATATCGAAACTGGAGGCAAAAATCGAGCGGATTCAAAAAGAAGCCAACGCCGAGGCGCTCAGCGCCGCACTGGCGAATCAGGCGAATCTAGTACGTGCTCCCCGCGTGGAGCGGTCCCCGATCGGCCACTGACCCCGTCCCCCATCGAAGCGCAAGATCTCTGACCTCCAAACGTACGTGCAGAAAATACAAAACAACCTCCACCTCCGCAGCGCACTTGGTGCGCCGGGTCGGAACACCGCAGTCGTTGCATGTACTGACTCGTAGGCAGAGATCGTTGCTGAAGTGCTTCGCCTCAAGGCCAACCAGCAACCTCGTGCAAACCTCCGTCTCGCCTCCGGCGTCCAGGCTGTTCTGAATGCCATTGGAAAAGGGTCATTTGACGCCCCGGGCACACTCGCCGCCGTGCACTATGTGGACGCGCAAGCGGCGGTGATTGCGGCAGTCGCGGCGGGCGGTGTTAAGACCAAGGACATTGCGGAAGCCTTGGGGAAGCTTTACGGGGAGCTGTCCAAGCACCACTACCATGGGGGCGTCACTGAGCAGATCGAGATACGCGACGGCGAGCAGACCATGGCCGAGACAGTCGCGGCAATGAGCGTCTTGCTCTTCGCCAGGCGGCTGTTTGGCTGCCAGCTCGACGCTGTGTACACCGACGCCGCAGGAAAGAGCACGGTGGTGTCACAGCTGTAAACCTGTAGTCGTAAGTACCGATTACAATCTCGTTCCTCCACCACACTTCGACCAGCGATCTTTTCTTGCCCTCCTGTCTTTGCCCGTTCCACGCTACAGCTACCCTCATGCTGAAGAAGGTATCAAGAACCTCCATGAACCTGGATATGGACACGAGTAAGCGTCACCACTACATGCCTACAAAGTGATAGGGCATCCATGAATCTAGATTCAGGTAAGTACGTGCAACTTACAGTTTTGAAGATCCATAGCCGGGCCGATGGAGCGGCGACGGACTTGAATTCCGTTGTCCAGTGGATATAAAAAATTTACTCTCAAGCTGATTCAAGCAGTAGTAGTACGCGTGTACAGATGTGTCTACAATCGTGCGTTCTACTTTGTCTTCGCAATACGCAGCTTGTTGGCGCGATAAAGATAGTTTTCGCTGTAGTTCTTGGGTGGTATCCTCTTTACGGTAGGCGGTTGCCTGGAATATAGCATATCAGCCAGGCATGGTAGATAGAGAGCGGCGAGCAACGCACACATAGTAGTCCCATCCTGCCGATAACAAAATTCAGTAATCACGACACGCAGATATCACAGCAATCCTCACCCTGTTTCTTTGCAAAATGAATCGCATCTTCCTGGGACTTGAAAGTTATACGGGTGCCCTGCATGTAATCAGCCCTGCGGGTGCTCGGGTGTGAGGATCATAGCGGTAATATGGTCGTGAAATGTGCGCACGAGCTGGCCCATCCCATCAGAGGATTCTCCCAGCGACCTCCTCCCTGCAGAATATCGAAATCAATCCTCCATCGTTCTCCCTTGGCCCCGCCGCTCTGCATCGTGTTCCGCGTTGGCTGATAGACTCGAACCGCACGGTGACGGAGTTGCGCTGATCAAGGAATTGAGTGCTGAACGGATGGACTGTATAGATTTGCCTACAGGGAGCACCGCTGATCGTGTCAGCAGTCACGAGTCCGGGGCTTACTGCTGGAACGACATCGGACGGCCCAGATGTGGTATGGTCGACTTGCGACGAGGCCTCCGGGGTAGTCTGCACGGAAGCAGCCTCTGTTGCAGCACCTCGGCGGACAGCAGAGAACACAACAGAACGGCGGGATATAGGGACCAGTTGCCTGGAGGTACGGAGGAGCATCACTGGTCGCGTCAAGTAGTAGGTGTGTGACACCCGTGTGACTGTGGCACACAAGGACAAACTACCGCCAAGATCTAAGAAAGGAAATAAAAACATTGTGGCCGGAAAAAAAGTTGTTTTTGAAGTCTCGCAGAGCACAGGCAAAGTGGTGAATAGTAGGTCACTCAGGATGTTTCACTGATGTGTTAAACATATCTCTTCTTACAGATATTCAATCCGTGGTCTAAACTTGAACACATCCGGTCCACATCACAGTCATGTTCGCTGGAGGTAAACTGTAATCAAGCCAATCAAAATCAAAATATGCATTCAGGACGAAATAGGCACAACATGAACGGCCGGCATAGATGACGAGGCTAATATTTACATCAGAGCATATCGAACAATGTCGACAGCCGCAATACAACTAAAGCGTGGAACTGATCAGCGACTTCTTGTGATTTCGTTGGCTCTGTGGTTCTTTGCGGAAGAAAACGAGAGAGGCGGGAGACTTCCACCGAGGGGCCTAAACTCGCGACGAACCGTGAACCCATACACACAAAGCTTAGTCTCTTATAAACAGACGCTACAAACGAAGATGCTCGCAACTCGAACGTATGTAACCAAACTGACATTTCACCAAGCACATGCAGGTCCCACTCGAACATACTGTTGGCACATGCTGTCAAAGAGTTTGCGTGTGCCGGGCGGGCAGTTTGACCTGAAGCGGAGAACTACGCGACCATGCTCCCGGCCGTGGTGGAGACGGTGCACCCGAAGGAACAGCTGATCAGCCAGAGTTCCACAAGCGAGGCATGAGCTCATTTGTTGAAGCGTCTGTCTACAAGAGACTAACGCCAGAACTGGACGGTGCGGAAGGGATGCCGGTCCTAAAACCTGAAAAATCGCGAACTTGAAGTACACTTTTCAGGGAGAAACTGGCTTGACTCATCAAAGCACGACTGTTTCTATGTTCCAAGTTGGCCTGCCACCACGCCAGGATCAGAACAAAATCAAGCCCCGAAGAACCAACAGTAAGACGATGCATCAGCTTTATCCCATTTATATCCTGCAATTAATTTAGAACGGAAGCTGGCAAGTTTCAGAATTTTGAAGCCGCGGCTAAACACCCTGAGGATCCCTACGACATTACGCCTAATTCAATCACAACCGAAATATTCTTTGGCTGGAAAGACGATGGTTGATTTTATTGAAATGCGTCGGACTGACAACTGACAACAAGGAACAGACGGACATAGTGGGAAAATCTTGAATCTCCGTACATGTACAGATACGCAAGCCACACGTTTCATCGCGGACTGCTTGACTGTACTTGCCAAAATTTATTTTCTCCTCATAACACAAGGCAAGCTGAAACCCGGCGCCGGAGCCCAAACCCCAACACGTCTTCGGACGCTTTCTTACTAGTAGCTCAAGGGGATCCGAGACCGGTGACAGCCTGAGATGATTCACAGATCGTCTACTTCCTAATAGATGTTTTATCAGGATAGCCTGGAGACCAGTGCAAAACAGATCTACTTACGTTCAACCAATTTGGGTTCAACGTTTTAATTGACAGATCGGCAATTGCGACATTCAAGTTCCCACGGTTCAACATTTGCACAGCCCCTCGGCATTCAAACGCCTATTTCCTTCTTCCCGTCATCTTCGACCTGACATCGTGTTTCTATGCAAACTGACGATCCTATCGGTCTTTAGTTATATTTGGCTGGAAATTCTCTTCGCCATGGCCATAATCTTGCGATCCAGATTGTGCCGGCACTCCTGCTCCAAGTAGATCTATTTCTCGTCTCTCAGCTTGATGTTACCAGTTTAATGGTCCTCCATCTCCGCGAGGCGGCACCCTAAATGCAAGGCTTCGAATCAATGTTCTGATTCAAATCCCCCTCCTCTCTAAATCTCTGTCCGTCTGTCGCCGTCTCGTGTGCTGGCCACAATGGCAATAGCTCTCTTCCCCGGTCTCTGGTGGGAAACGGCATCACTCGTCGGCAGAAAACTCAGCGCTAACACTCACCCAGTGCCTTCCTGATTCTTGCGGGTGAGGTCAAAGGGCAGGAGACGGGTTTCTATTCGATGCCTAGTGTCAGCCTCATCAGTGGCCCCACCGCCTCGTCGGTTACGAAACCCGTGGATACATCGCAAAGCTATACAAGCGGCAGTAACCCCAGGTATGTGGTCGATCTTCTACCAGCCCACGATGCGGCTAAGTCGCGGCGAAGGATTCTGCGGTCTGTAGTGATCGCAGCCGTCATCCTTTCCCTCTGTTTCCTCATTGAACTGGTTGTCATTGTCTTCCTCGTCTCGCGCGATCGCCGACGCAAGAAGCAGCGCTCTTGCGACAATGGCATGCTCGAGCAGCCCCCCACCTCCGAGCCTCCGGACGCCGACACCTCGTCTCGTAGGCATTCAGCCGCGCGCTCTTCGCTCCCGGATAAGCTGCCGTCTGCGGTACCATCGAACAGTGCGGCTCGGTCCATGAACCAGCTTCCCGCGACACCAACATCCTGGATTTCGGATGGAATCGAGTCCAACGTCGACGTGACAATCCCCCCTTCGCCTCTCTTACACACACAATTTCCGGGCACACCGCTAGCCGTTCCTGGCACCCCCACCCCGTCCAGCAACCTCCTCCCCGAAAGGCAGACCTGGGTGACAGGGAGTGAGCCGGATAGACTTACGATCGTCAGTCTACCTTCTCAGCAATATCCGCAGTCGACTCGGAGTAGGGATTCGCGGGTGGTAACGATGTCGGAGGTCCAAGGAATCCCAGGACGAGACGACGAGAAAATTGCACTTGAGCAGCTCATCGCGAGGCTCAGGGCGCGAATTCGTGAACTGGAGACCTACTATGAACTATTAAGCGATGCGAGCTCGTTTAGAGGTTCGCTCCCGAGCTATAAAAGTCGATGAATTCCGGGTGGTTGTAGTCTTTACAATCTGTATCGGGCTCGAGTGTTGAACTTGAGTGCGTGCGTCGCTGCTCAGATCCCCTGCATTTCACTATGTTCCCGCCGGCCTTTCCCGGCCAAGAAACTTCCATTCTTGAAATGTCTAACACGCGGGATCTTGCAAGTTGCATGTTGGGTACAAGGTCGTGACGGTATTCCGTCCGAATAAACCGTTGCGAATTTATTTTCCTCCCCTTTGATGCTACCGGCTCGCAGCATAGTCCCGAGCCTATCTTCCGCAACTGTGTTCTACTCAAAACGCCTCGTTCCCGCGAGCCGCGAACGGAATAGCGCCATGTGCAGTTGTAGGAGGGATAACAGGCCGAGGAGCGAAGTCACGGTTGTGGAATGTGCAAGTCCTCACCAGCCAGCTCACGTCGCTTTCTCGCCCGCGACCTCACCCACTACGGACTCCGTCTCCTCGTCAACCGTCGGCCCCGCATCCTCGCTCACCATCGGCTTCACCTCTTCGCCCACCGCCGGCCCCACCACTTCCTCCCAATACCACCGCGGCACGAGCCCCACACGGTCCTCCCCCGCGACCACCTCGGCCACCGCGCGCGTATCCAGTACCCGCAACGTCACCCCGCCCTTCGGCCGAAACGCCACGCGCCACACGCGCGCCGCGGGCTGGCCCTGCACCTGCTTCTTGAGGAATCCAAAGAAATCTGCGCCCCAGCGCAGGCACGCCACGGGGTCCCACGCGTGCGGCTTCCCGCGCACCAGCCGCGGTATCTCGATGGTCTTGAACACCTGCGTTGTTGTCACCTCCCCCGCCGGCGTCCGGAAGCCCACCAGAATTTCCTACCACCATTTGGTTGTTAGATTGCTTTGTTTTTTATTTAAAGCTTTGGGGAATGTGTACGCACGGGGACGCCGAGGAGGAACGACTGCATGTAGAACTTGAGCAGCTTCCTGCACGCGCCAGGGAGTTAGAGTGTGCACCGGGAGCAACGAGGCGGTTGCACGTACTTTTCGAATTTGGCCTCGTCGTGCGGGCCGCGGATGACGAGCGACGTCTTGAGCTCCACGAACGTATCCGTCGCGCCGGTATACTTCTCTGGAATGCGGGGTCAGAAGGCGGATGCGCCGATAACAAGTACGAACTCCGCACGCAGTCGACCTCCCCGCCGATGACCATGCGCGTGTCGCCCAGCTTGGTCCGCACGACGCTGCACCTGTGGAACCGTCAGCGCGCGATGACGGGTGAGCAAGCAACGTAAGTCACCATTGCACGTTCGTGTCGACGTCCCCGCCCCAGCCTGGCGGGTCGCCTGGGTTCTGCGGCACGTTCGTCCCGCCCGGCGTGGCGGACGTGCAGTACGCCTCGAACGCATAGCCAAAGTACGTCTGCATACGATGCCGCGGCTCAATGTCATTCCTGCGCGCGCGATGAGCAAGCAGTGGGTAGTAGAAGCATATGTAGCACGTACTTTTCCCGCAGACGCGCCTCGGAAAGGTGCTCTTCGAGGTACAGCACGCCGTCTACGCACATGACGTTGAGCTCCCAGCCCTCGCGCTCCTCGTACGGGGCCGTGAGGATCCTCCCTCAAGCGCGGCGCGTCAGGCAGGGGCGGACGGGGGAACAAAAAAACACGCACCGGGTGATGACGCCGCGCCACGCGACGACGCCGACGCCCGAGGCAAGCAGGGGGTGTCGTTTCGCGCGGGCGGTCGAGAGGGCGCGGAGGAGGCCGTCGATGCGGGCGCGGCCCTCGGGGCGGCGATTCCAGCGGTCGTAGGCGTGGGCGAGCTGGGCGTTGCGCGGGGGCGGAACGAAGTAGCGGAGGGCCGAGTCGGTGAACTCGAGTTCGCGGGCGGGGCTGTACGAGAAGGATATGAGGGGTGTGGGCTGCTGGAAGGCGGGCGGCGGGCCGACGGCGGACCCGGGGGCGGGATAGTTGAGTTCGTGGGTGGCGGGCGACAACGAGCGTGGTGTCGGCGACGTGGGCGACGGCGAGCGCCGCTGCCTCGTGCTTGGGCGCGGGTCCGAGTCCGTCGTGGGGGAGCGGGCGCGCTTTGACATGATGGAGAGAGGCAGAGAGGGTGTAAATTATTACAAGTGCAATTTAAATAAATAAACTACATAATACTACAGAGGGCTGGCTAGTGCATGAATGCCCAGCCGTTACAAAATCATCCCAGCGGCAAGCGGCGCATCAGGCAATCCTTGCCAGGGCGAAAACTGCGACGAGTAGGGCGGGCGATACGTGATGGAGACCTCGAGGCCAGATTCGATAAAGGGCTGCATGCTGGGCAGGACGTCCCGCTCGATTTCCCTGTTGAACTTTAAGTCAACATGCTTCAACGTGGTTTCAAGTCCAGCGGCCATCCTAGCAGTTATGAACTGCAAAACGGCCGCGTCGGAGATCGATACGGCCTGCTCTACGACGAATTCTTGCAAGGCTGGACACAAAGGGGGATGAAGCCCGGGAGCGGGGGTTAGAATCGTTAGAACGTCGTCGTCGAGAGAAGATGACAACCCTCCTCGACTAGTGACATCGTGGATCCGGAGACATTGGATAGTGGGTGGCAAGCCTCGGATAATTTGGAGCAAGGATGATTTTGCAAACGCGTTGTCCAAATCGAGACGCTCCATGCACGTCGAACCAGCAAAGAAACGGTCGAGGGCTTCATGGGACGGCGCATCTAGTTCTGCTATCTGCCCATCGGGACGATATCCATGTGGCAACCCGTTAAGGGTGAAATCCCGCAGGACGGGCAACGAAAGTCGGGGGAAGAAAAGTCTGAATGTGGATTCCATCGAGCCCCCACAAGAAAGTTCGAGTGTGTGAAGGAATGCTAGTGCAAGGATGGGCTGCACCGACTCTATTTCAACCTCCGGGTTATCGCGAACGAACACTTTACAACTTCGAAGGGCGGGACAACCTGAAATCGCCTGCAAAACTGCCTCCGACGAGGGGAGATCCCATGGGGCGCCGGAAATTGACAGAGATGTTAGCTGACTCCATCGAAGGGGTAATTCTGAAGGGGTAAAGTCGCCCACTGAAATAGAGAAGCTGGAAATCTGACAAGCGCGAAGCATTCCAAAACTTCTCCACTCAAGCCTGTGAGCGGGCTGATGATAAGGGTGCTGATGGAGCGCGATACCCTTCAGAAGGGGGACATCTGTCTCAGTAAGGTCCAATAGTGTCTCGAGTTCCGCTGGGGGATTGCAAATGAAATATGCTGCCAACGGGGTGCAAATTTCATGAGCGCTCGGAGGAAAAGAGTGGTTGTAGATGGGCGGTTAGGCGCATCTGTGGAAGATAGGTTCTCGAAAGGTTCGGGGCTGCTTTCCAGGGAAATCGAGAGGGGACACTGGCCCGAACGGTCTAACCATGTCTTGGTAGTCTCCAACCGTTGCGCCAGCTTCTGCTCAATCAGAGCCTGGGTAGGGGCAGCGGCGTTATAAAAGCGCGCGGGCCCAACAACGTGCAGCCTAGCCCAAAGACGGGGTGTCGAGAGGGATATGGTTCTCCACGAGCTGCATATGCGGCCCAAAAGTACCGGCGCCTCGCTCGCACTCATAACACAGTTGCGGTGGGTGGGGATGCATGCTGTGAATATCTCTTGGATTATATCGAGAGGTAGCTGTCGGGCTGGAGAAATGAGCGCCTTGTGACCCTCCACGTAGGCCCCAAGCTTGTCGCGCTCCGTTATTAGCTTGCCGATGGCCTTCTGCATGTCGGCAATTTCATCGTCGAGGCGCTTCAATTGGACAGTGGGTTCGACGATGAGAGCTTTGATCTCCGCTATCTCTTTGTCCTTGGGACAGTAGTTGGTGCCTAACTTTGAGGCGAACGGGGAAGACATGGGCGTTATAGGCGGGAAGCCGCGATAACGTGACGTTATCCTGTCGCAAAAATTGGAGCCAAAATGTATCATAGAGTATGTACTGTTCTGATTGCTACATCTATAGCCGAAAGGAATTGTGTTCAATAATATGGATACGCATTATCGGGAAGCGGTGCGTCAGCCAATCCTTGCCAGGGTGAAGAGTGAATTGGGAAGGGAGTAAAATGGTGAAGAGAGACCTCGAGGCCGGCCTCGATAAACGGCTGGAGACCGGGTAGGATGTCATACTCCATTTCTTTGTTGAACCGTATCTTAACACGCTTCAACGTGTTTTTACCGGGTCCAACGGCCATCCTGGCAGTTACGAACCGTAAAACGGCTGTTTCTGAGATCGAACCGGACTGGTTTATGGAAATTTCCTTCAAGGTGGGACAGAAAAGGGGGAGACGCCCGGGGCCGGGGGTTAGAACCGCCAGGAAATCGTCGTCGACACCAGATGGTCCACCCGTTCCTTCAATGCTGAGTCGGCGTACAGTGGGTGCTAAGTTTCTGATAATATGAGCCAACGATGATTTCCCAAACATGTCGTCCATTTGGAGACTCTCCAGGCACGTCGAAGCAGTAAAGAAACGGGAGAGGGACGCCTGGGACTCGGTATTTAGGTCCGCTATCTGTGGGTTCTGCGGGTCGGCGCCATATACGATTTCTCCCATCCCGCGAAGGACGAAATCCCACAAGGCAGGCAATGAAAGCCGAGATAAGAAATATGTCAACGTCGATCCTGCCGAGCCGCCCACACAAGAAAGTTCGAGTGTGTGAAGGAAGGCCAATTCAACGATACGATTCGTCCACTGCATTTCAAGGGCCAGATCATTCCTATTGGAAATCGCTAGTTTGCAGCTTCGCAGTGCGGGGCACTTTGAGATTGTCTGTAAAAGTCCATCCGGCGGGAAACCATTGTATACCCTGAAGCTAGATATTGAAAGGGATGTTAACCGAGACCATCGAAGAGGCAGTTCTGCAGGGCTGAAGCTGCCCAATGAAACGGAGAAGCAGGAAATCTCGGAACCACGGAGCATCCCCCAAAGTCCCCATTTAAAACCGTGATCTGGGTGATGATGGTAAGGGCGGTCCTGAAGCGCAAGCGCGACGCTTTTTAGAAGCGGCACACCTGCCTCGGTGATGTTAAACAGCGTTTCAAGTGCCACAGTTGTAGTTGTGAAGGAAATATGCTCCCAACGGGGTGCAAACGGAATGAGTGCCCGGAGGAAAAGATCTGGAGGCGAAGGCGTGTCTAGGGGGGGTGGCGTAACTGCATTTTCGGTCTGCCCGCTTTCCAGTGAAATCGATAGTGGGCACTGGCCCGAACGGCCTAACCAGGTTTGCATGGTCTCTAACCGCTCTATCCATTTCTTCTCGAACAGGGGAGAAGTAATACCATACGGGCGCGTGGGCTCGACAACGTGGATCGTAGCCCAAAGACGGGGAGTTGAGAACGATAAGGTTCTCCACGAACTGCATATGCGGCCCAAGAGAACTGGCGCCTCGCTCGCACTCATCACGCAGTTCCGGTGGGTGGGGATGCAGGCCGTGAAGATCTCTTGGATTATATCGAGAGGTAGACGTCGCACAGGAGAAATGAGAGCCTTGTGGCCCTCCACGTAGGCCCCAAGGGTGTCGCGCTGCGCTATCAGCTTTTCGAGGGCCTTGTGCATCTCGGCGATTTCATCGTCGAGGCGCTTTAATCGGAGGGTGGGTTCAAGGAGGAGAGCTTTGATCTCCGCTACCTCGTTGTCCTCGGGACAGTAGTTGGTCCCCAGCCTTGCGGCAAACGGGGAGGACATGGTGTCAAGCGTCGCGATAACGTGACTGTCGCAAACCTACAATTATAATACGTGCGGGGCCTGGGCAGCCAGTTCTTTCTTGGTGGAACGACCATCCTCATTAGTCTCGCAAGCCGACTTGGTAAAACTTTTGTGAAGATAATCGTTCACACGAATATAAACATCCTCACTACTTGGAAAGAGTTCGGCTCGCGAGACGAATCCACATCGAAAATCGAAACGGACTGGTAGACTCAACGCACACTATGCGTTCGCAGTGGACGTTTTCACTAAACAGAACTACATAGCATATACAACAACTGGTACTGTACAGAATCATGAGGGTATTGTCAGTCCACGGGGAATACATACTCTGTCCAAATAAGATAAAATATTCAAATGTCAAAGCCAACCGTACGGTTCACCGGCCGCAGGCTGATCACAGGCTGTTCGCCCGCCGGCGCCGTCGGCACCTCGTCGTCCACGTCCAGCTCGCCCTCGTCGTCGTCGCTCTCGGACGACCGCCGCGGCCGTCCGAGGGGCCCGAACATGCTGACGCGGTTCGACTCCTTGGACGGCTTGTACGACGGGTGCGCCTTGAGCGTTTTGGCAGCGTCCGTGAGCGCAGCGACGACGTCTGCATCCAGGTCAATGGTAAAGAGATCCATGATGTATCGCCGCACAGGCAGCCGGTACCGTTGGGTAGAGACTGTATGTAGTGCGCGGAAAAACATCGCGGGCGACGAAAATATAGCCTTGAATTCCGGGCGCGATTTCATTCTGTGATGAGCAGCGGTTCAGCGAAGAATCTCAAACAATAGGATGGGTAGGAACCTCGCCAGAGAACGAGACGCAGCGTTGGCAATAACCGTGTTCGCAAGGTTGTGGATTGCGGTGATGACGTCCAGTTCCGTCTGCGAAGTCGGAGGTATTAACCGTGACTCAGACTTGTCCGACAGTTGCTGAGTCCAGGGTGGTATCTGTAACTGAGTTAGTCATAGCCCGGCAGCCACCGAACTGAACACGTACAGAAATGAACATATCCAAGTCCACTGGTATGCACAGGCCGGTGGGTAAGCCCAAAGGCGAAAGGGTCGCTTCCCAGCGGTAATCGTCCAGAATCTCAGCACCCTGCGAAGTCGACGAAATGAGGCCAAGAACAAAGAAACACGTCCTGCAAGCCCGATTAACGCAAAATCGGTTTTTTTTTTCGAGACTAAACGCACCCGCGAACGGACGGGATCGGGGAGTTTTGAGCAATGTCCAGCACCGTCGGAATAATTTCCTCCTCTTCCAGAAAAGGGAGCCCGCCCTCCGTCGCGCCGACATTTCCCTATTAGGCAGTCAGCCGGCGGCGTAGATGTAGGCAAAACAGACACATACAACGGCCCACAAAATGCTCTTCAGCTTGAGGATGAGCTCGGTGTCGTCACTTTCGTTGCTGTGGAGCCGTATAAACTCGGCAAACTCGGCGAAATGTCCCTTCTCCTGCAGGATCTGGCACCCGAGATCGGTTTTTGCCATTTCGCCGTAAAAATGGGGCGGAACAGTGCCCTCGAACGCGCTAAAACGGACGTCAATAACGCAAGATGACTGGGACGCAGAACGCACAGCGTATCTTCATCGTGGTCTGCGATGCCCGAGCTGCTGAAAACCTTGGCAAGGAAGACCTCCACCTGAACCACGTAGTAGATGTTGCGTTCCTATCGCGCTGTTTAGTACTTGCCGCTAAAATCCAAGTGAAGACGAACATGGAACCAAGTATCCATTTCTCTGTCAATGTAGCCGACGTCGTAAAGATACCGGAAGCCCACGGGGGTGGAAACAAACCTGCCACGAGTGAAAAAGACGACATGTGCTGCGGGACGAAGACGTACTTTAGGAGAAGGGGGTGTCCGATTTCACCGAGATGGTCCATCGTCGGCTGCATCTCCACGACAAGCTGCAGGATATCCTTCGACTCGCAGGCGTCCCGCAGGTAGGTCACCGCCAGTTCGCACACCTCCGGTTCCGGGTCATAGAGCTGCGTCAACAGCAGTCGCAGCATCCACGCATTTGCGGTCGGAGAACCACGGATCAGCTCCCCTAGTTGGCGTGTTGCGTACAGTCGGAGTTGCTGGAAAGTCTGAGATATCGCACTCATAATCGACCGAGAAACGCGTACCGGGAATTCAGACGTCAGTGTCTTTGACAAAACAATGCGCGAGTGGCCATCGCTGCAAACCGTGAACCGTCAACACCCACAGATAGAAAGCAGGCTGCAACGCACATATTATAGTCGAGGTTTTCGATGATACCCTTGACCAAGTCTTCGCGATCCTTCAACTCGCTGAGATGATAGAACGCAGTGAATATTTTGAACTTCTGCAATAGCCTTCGAACAATCATAAGCACCCCAAAAGTAGACGAAAACACAGGTGCGTACTCGATGCCCTCCTTGGTCTTGCTCAGTGTCCCGAGCATGACGAGATATCCATACGTCAACCCGTCGGAGACGCGTCTTTTCGAGAAAATTGGATCCGAATCAGGGACAGGATTGGACTACGAACTCGATGAGAGGTACGTTCAAGCAAAATCAAAGGAGACTACTAACAGGATCGAGTTGCGCGAAGCTTTTCATGATTTGCGCCAGGAAGGGGTCCTCCGTGGAGAGATACCTCACGCCATCGGGGCTGGCCGTCAATGTGGTCAACAGAGAGCACCCCAGTTTCACCCATCGGTGGTTGGTCTGAAGGAACAAAACAGAATAAGGCGCATAACATGCGCAAACAAAAGAAAACGCACCTTGGTCCGAGGCAGATCGCAGAACCTCGTGCTGCCGCTTCCAAACGGGTGGAAAAATGACAAAAGCCGACGTATGAAGCGCGAAACCTTGATAGCCTCTTCGAGCCTTTTGGGATTCAGTAACGGGCCTTCGATGAGCTCTTGCAGGGTCTCGAATTTCCATACGGTGTAATCCTTGGTGAGCATCACCTGGAATCGATTTCAGAAAAAATATCGGCCTCGGATGAAATGGTGTACCTGTGTCTCAAGCAACGACGACTGGAAAGTTTTGTCGTCCATCTGCATGCTCATCTTCAGCTTCACTTGCTCTACCTGCCGCTGACCACGCCGAATCGCATCTTCCGCAGAGTTGGCTCTGCGACGACCCTGTCAACTAACCACGACAGTGCAGAGCGTTTAGGAAATACCTCGGACGGGAACCTTGCACTGCGTTGGGCTCCAAGCGCGTCTGGTTGCGATTGAAACTGTCGATAGCGGACATCGCGGACGTCCCTACAATTCTGTGCTCGCCATGGCTGTAATCAGACGCCATGGAGAATATCTTAGGAATTGTCTGCACGCTCCGTGTGAGTATATAACGCGAGAGCGGGATTGTTCCCATTACCTGAATTTGCGCGGCAATGGACAAAGGCAGCACTCTGTTTGCCATCTGGAGCACCTCGGCCATAAGCAACGTAGCCTTGCGTGACAGATTAGAACCGGATGTCGACTCTTGCAGCATACCCGTCAAGGCCTAGAGACGGAACATGAGGCAAGTTCAACACTAGTGACGATGGCTGGACGAACATCAAGCAGGCCGGCGTTAGTAAACACCAAAACCAAGAGCGCTATGTACTGATCGGTGAGTTTCAAGGTTTGATGAGTGCGTTCCGGTGGTGGTTCTGCGTGGGTCCGGCGCTCACGAGCGTCGCGTGATTTACGATACACTTGAAAGATGCAGTCAAACGTGAGCCTGAAAAGAAACGAAAGCTGCGTACTGGTAAGTCGCCGCCCGGCAATGAAAGTCTGATACCACTCGGGCGTTTTGATATTAAGCAGATCGAAAAACATGTCGAGAATTATTTCCTACAAGACCGCAGGTCATAAAACAAGTGGATACGAATTGGGAAACAACACACCCGCGTGTCTAAGGACGGAATTCGGAGCGTATCGATCAACGACCGGATTGCCCGCATATCATCCATACAGAAATACATCAACCCTGCGCAATTCACGGCGTCAATTCTGGCTCATTGCAACGTACAGGCGCTTACCGCTCCAGGAGCGCAGCATCAACTGAATCACCTTGGTGCACCCTCTCATCCTGTCAGCGTGATCAGGTCCTTTTCCGTACGCGTCTGTGACAGCGGAAAGTGCCATCTACACCTTGCGTTAACAGGAGTCTGGAGGAAACCCGGGGGCCATACCTCAAGATCGGCCCCGACTTGCAGATAGGCTCGCGTGCGTGGGGAGTCCACTATGTGCAAGAAAGCCGATGCCAAGATGGGTGCAATTTCAAGCGGGCCCTCTCCCAGAGCATGCAGCAGGAATCGCATACCGCCCGTCCGTGCCACGAGATCAGTGTCGATCACCACTGTAGGGAAACTTTTCAACGGGAATGGAAAGAAAGTGGCGGATAAACTGACATATCTCGGCCAACGTTTGGATACAGATCGGTCGAAAGGGATCCTCGGCATGCTCGGCCACGGCGATAAAGGCGCGCATAACGGCGCCGGATAATGGCACTGTACCACAGCCCCCCGCACCACGAGATTCGCTTCGCACTGTTCCGACTTCCACGATGGTGCGGATGAGTTTGATGACTTGCTCCTTCTCCATTGTATATTTATTGTCGCGGGTGAGGGACCTTGGTTGCTGTCAGGACACCGGAGCACGACCCGAAATCCGTACTGACTTGATAATATACCAATCGAGTGTCTGTTCCCCCATACGCTTCACGGAATCAGTTTCTACAAGTACGTGTCGTATGAGGCGATAAGCAGCTGCCCGGCATTTCTGCGAAGATTTGTCTGCTAGCGCTGGGATGACACTGTTGAATGAAATGAATTTGGCACGGCATAGCAGATGTGGCTAGTCTCACGCTTGCATAACATCGGGGACATTCAGTTCAAACCGCACCCGTATATTGCGCTGGAGGATGGACACGAGTTTGGTCATCATCTCAACCCGTTGACGATCGACGTCGACTACAGCAGGGGCGGAGGAGGAGCCGGCGGTACTTGAGATGGGGGAGGTCGCATTGCCGCGAGCCAGCGCCAGGAGAGACTTGATACATGCCGACGCATTGGTGAGCGCAGTTCGGGAGTCTTCTCCGCCTACAAGGGTTCGCTCAAGTAAAATGAGAGACGAGGGTTGCTCACTCTTGTCATCTACAACATCGTCCCTGCCCGGCCTCGCCGTTTGGGCCGCCATAAACTTGCGCCGTGTCGAGCCGGATACATTCACGATCTTTGCTTTGGATTCTGTGGCTTGTATGAGATACGGTGCAGGTCAAGGCAACGGGATGCGGACGTATGTCGATGCGCTTTTGAATGGAGTCGATCTTGGCCTGGGCCATATCGAGCTCGGACATGACTTGTTCCCGCAATGCATCCTGGACTCGGCGGGGTCAGTTGGCGCATACAAGAGCCGTGTGGGCCGCCACGCACGCCGAGATCACGCATGTTGAGCAGATTCTGGGCGCCCTCCTTGATGCGATTTTGAACGACGAGCATTTCCTTGAGGGAGTCGGCCTGGACGAGGCATTGGAGAGATATCCTGGGGCGAGATGAACGGGCGCACCTGCTTGGCTGGGGGCTTGTCCTCGAGGTCAGCAAAGTCATTTGGGTCAGTGGGAGAGTTGGCGAGGGTGTAAGAGGAGGAGGAGGTGTTTGTGTGGGATGCCGTCGACGAGGGGACTGGCAGGTAGGAAGGCATCCCAGCCTGCGTGAACGCGCTGCAGAAGGGTGTGTAACGGCCCTAACGTCATCGGAATATTGCTCACGTGCGCGCGCGATTCTCAAACTTGCTTCAAGTTCAAGTTCAAACTATTCAATCCCTTCATTTGCGACTACTTATGTATCATGGCGCCACTCGAGTCCCCAACGAATTCTGATGTCGGGGAACCCGGCGAAACGCATTCTTAATCTGTCTGCTTAAGGGGCTCGCATACTTATAGCAAGCGCGCCGTTTCACGAAGAGGCAATGAAGAGGTGGCGTTGCTGTTTGTATATGCGTCGACGCAACATCGAGACGCATACCACGCCAATAGTGGATGTGTTATTGCACCAATATATCGAATTTGAGAGCGGGCTGCAAAGGCATTTTTAAAGACATAGAGATGTGTAACACATTGTAGATCTGTCGTGGGGTTGGATAGAATCTCGACGAAAGGCAAGACAAAAGGTCGTGGACCTGGTAGGACAAGAGAGGTCCTCGGCCCGAAAAGCACCCGGAACTGTAAAGGTGTGACCAAGTGTGACACCCACACAAAATAATCCCTCAAGCCCACCTCAAGACTGCAAGATGGGTACGTCGCTCTCCGAGGCCACAGCGCCTCCCGCATCGCTGACGCGTCTTTGCAGTTCGCTACGCCGGTGCCGCCCATGCCACAAACCCCGAAACAAGTCAATCCATCCCCTCCGTCCCGTCGTGCAAAACCTGACCTCGCTTGTCCCATCTTCCAGCTTCGCGCGCCCGGGGCGAGTACCTCCGCACCCACTTCAAGAACATGCGCGAGGTCGCAGCTGCGCTCACTGGCGAGTTCTGCCCCGCGGACGAATACACCACATTCGGCTGACATTCCTCTTTTCGGCAGGCCTGAAGCTCACCAAGGCATACACCTACCTCTCTGATGTCAAGGAGCACAAGCAGGTCATTCCTTTCAGACGGTTCTCCGGTGGTGTTGGACGGGCTAGCCAGGCGAAGCAATTCAAAGCTACCCAGGGTGCGTTCACTTTGGCAGACTTGTGATCAGCAGTGCTGAAACTGGTTGACAGGTCGTTGGCCCGAGAAATCCGTCAAGTTCATGCTGCGTCTGTTGAAGAACGCCGAATCGAACGCGGACGCCAAAAACATCGAGCTGGAAGACCTCATGATCAAAAACATCGTTGTCCAGCAAGCCCCCGTACGTCTCCCTTGTCGGCCTTGATTTCTCCTTGTCGGCTCACAGTCGCATCGTGCAGAAAACGCGTCGCCGCACCTACCGTGCCCACGGTCGCATCAACCCTTACCAGGGCCACCCGACACACGTGGAGATCATCCTCGCCGCTGCCGAGGTTGAGGTTGAGAAGGCTACGGACAAGGTCGCCACCTCCCTCACTGGCCTGAACCGGAGACAGGTAGCGAGGAAGCGGATCGAGGCTGCACGGGAGTAGATTATTCGTGGTCATGCCAGAGTGTAGTATTTGCGCCTTTCCATGTCCAAGAATGTTATGCTCCATGCCATGTTATGTGCAAGCTACTCTGGACATGGTTCACTGTTCATATATGGGGGATGCCACGAACTTGTGTTTTGCTGAATGCTGGACTAAAAATTACTGGATCCCCAATCCGGAACACCGAATAGTGAAAGCACAAAAGATATAGTGAGGATGATACAAAGGTGACTGGCGGTAATACAATGTATGCAAAGGAGAGTGAGCTCGATACAAGAAATATAAGGAGTGTGTACGCGTCGAAACAAAGAGTGTCGGCGCAAAGATACAGAATAACGAGGGAATAAACGGGGTGCAATGCATCACTTAGGGAAGGTTGTACGCAAATTGAGCATCGTCGCAATGGACCTGTTCTTCCGCAGCTTGGGCGCTGGCGGCGCCAAGCCAGGATCGGGGAGCGTCAGCAGCGTGAACTCCCCGCTCTCGATAGAACCCTTGACCGTCTGCAGCCACGTCTGGCCCTTCTGGATCGGCGGAGGCGCGCGCGTCTCGAGGTCGCGGCTACGAGCACTGTCAGCGCTCCGACTGGAGAAAGGAGAGAGAGAGAGAGAGACGCACCTGAGGTTGTCCATTTTCTCACTTAGAGCGGCGTGCCCCGCGCGGGGAAGGACCGCGAGCTGGGTGCGGATCCAGTCTTGGATGATCGGGACGGGCTCGATGTTGAACGGCACTAGGCACGCTTCCATCGCTGCGCCGAGTTCAAGTAAGTATTCATTCATTTATTCGACGCCGAAGGACTGGTGTGGTGACAACTCACTGCAGATGGTCTTTTTGATCATGCGGAAGGCGCTGAAGTGGATGAGGGTCTTGGCGGCGTCGGGGTCGTTCGTGAGGGCCACGGGGCCGGAGATCTCGTTCGCGGAGATGACGTCTTTGTGAAGGACAGCTATCATGCAAGACAAGAGTCAGCACGGGAATGACATGGAGAAGAGGGACGTACTCATAAGAGGCACGGCGGGCGTGCTGGTCGCGGAGAAGGCACGGCGGTAAACGGCAAAGTTGTTGGTGCCATCGAAGATAGCGTTGAGTTTCCGGTACTGCTCTTTGCTGGGGATCGCGATGTCCTGAATGTCTATCATCAGTGACGGGCTGGGGGTGAAAGCAGGAGGGACGAACCAGGATAGTGAGCGACAATCGTTCAACAGGGCTGAAGACGAGGCCGCCGAAAATGGCGGACGCGGAGGAGAAGTTGCGGAGCGTGACGCAGAGCTGCAGCTTTGTTAATTTTCGCAGCCCATGAAAGATAACTTTCCGCTCACCGTCGCCACATCCAGCCAAAACTCCATCATCGCCACGCGCTCCTCCCTGTTCTTCAACGCCAAAATGCTCTGCGCCACCCAAAACAACAGCTCTTCCTCGAACTTCTGGAGGTCAAAGAAAGTCGGCTCGCCGCTCACCCAGCGGGCGACTGCCTCTTCGGGATCGATGGTGCGAAAGAGCCGGTGCACGAGGTCCGTGAGCTGCGCCGCGAACCGCTCGCGACCCGCCATCGTCTCAAAGACTGTGAGATTCAACGTGTAATCGTCCTCCGGGCGGAGCACGATGCTAAACACGGGGGGAACGGGCGGCGCGTCCGGGCGCTCCACCTCCAAAGCGCGTTGCAGGCGGGAGAAGTGTTCCATCTGGTCCGCGCGGTCGATAGCTGCGAGGACGAGCGCGGTGACGCCTTCGTCGACGTTACTGTGCGGAAAGCGCTTCTGGACAAAGTTGCGCAGGTGGCGGACAACGTAGCCATCCGACGTGGGGCGCCAATACTCGTCGACCCACGCGAGGATGAGGTGGGCTATGCAATTGCGGATGTGGTGGACGTGCTGGACCCAGACGCGCCGCTGCGAGGGTCTGAGAGCCGTTTGGGTGGGCGGCAGCTCGTCCCAGCGACTTCGCAGGGCGGCTATGAGCCGCACGGGACAGCTGAAGAGACGGAAGGACAGGAAAAATGTTTCGCAGAGGTCATCCAGGGATAAGACGTGATGGGAGGTGAGTAGCTGGATGAGCGCTGGGAGGGTCGCGGCTTTGACCTCGCCGTTGGCATCAAGGCGGATGGCAACCGTGTCGCCAAACGGGAGGGGCATGTCCACCTTTTGGTCAGGACACAGCGGGTCCGCACGGTCGTAGATGAACGACTGGCGCACGACATATGCGTTCTCGTCCACACCCTCAGTGGGGACCAAGGTCGGAGTGGAGCTGGCGAGTGTCGAGACATCTGGGTTGGCCACTCCAAGAGGAGCCCGCTTTGAGAGAAACCGGCTCCGGAGAGAGGGATAGAGACCGGGGGTCTTGGTCTCTGGGGTGTCGCCAGGAGGGGTGTCTTCCGTCGGCTTAGGCTTGGAGGGCTCGGAGGGCATCTGGAGGATACGTCGGATGAACTTGTGTTTTTTGCCTTTCGGAGTGGTCGAGGCACCAGGAGACTCGGAGGTGGGACTGTCGAGTGTCCCGGAAGATACGAGGGTGGAGTCGGTGGCATCAGAGGTAGGTGACTCGGGTGGCAATTGGTCGTTGTCTCCAACCAACGGCGAAGACGTGAGGTCCTTCGGCACAGCAGAGGTGAAGACGTCGTCTGGGGTAGATAAATCTTCAGAGTCTTCGTCGGGAACCTCAGGCAATGGCTTCATCGTCATCCGATCAAGAGTCTCCACCGTTCTAAGCAGCACCGGAAGGCGCTCGGTAATTTTCTCTACAAGCCTCAAGGCCTCCACCGTCGCCTCCGCCGTACGCGGTGTGTCACCTGTGGCAATACTCGTAACATGCTGAGCCAACTCTCGGCTGGTACGAGATATGCACTCGTTGAGGCCCTGATATACGAGGCACGTCGGGAGGAGGAAGTGTGTGCCGCGGATGCCCTTGAGAATGGAGTCGATGGAGCTGCAGAAGATGGGGACGACGGTGATCATCTGCTCGAGCTGCTCCGGATCCGTCATCTGGCGTAACATCTGGCTGGGGGCCGTTAGAGACGGGAAGAGCACCTCGACCGGAAGACCATGACGAGCAGTGGTGAGCATAGTGAGGGGAGAGGAAGGTGCGTCTGGTTCATCACTATGAATGCTTTCGGGCAAGTCGGTGTCGATCGCAAGTGCCGGCCCTGCGATTTTCTTGTTAATTTTCCGGCGGCGTTCATCGGGACTGAGATGTGGCATGTTGGATGGTTGAAAGTAAGGGTATGGGATTTCCGTGGCCCCAGATATATATTGAAGCTGCCCCGGCCACACATTGTTCAAAGTTAGTTCAGTTACCAAATGCGGGTGCCAAAGCGAGATGGGTGAAATTTAACGAGTTTACACAGCAATCAAAGAATTTCCACGATAGAAAGAAGGCCATTGCAGCAATTTAGAGTTTAGATCCAGCGCTTGAGTAGGCTTGAGTTGAGCTTGAGAAAGACCGCTGGTGTTTGAGATAATTTTGATATTATAATAAAGAGCCTGGAGACACAGAGGCTTAGGACTTGGACCTGACCAACAGCGCACACAAGAAGATATATATCGATTTTGTATCGAATCCGAAACGGTGCTCGGTGCAAAAGCCAGCGGGTCTAAATAACGTCAGAGTCGCAGTCGTTGGTCGCTACGAAAACCTGTGCAGTGCACGTGCGGTGCGGTCAAGGCTTTCTGTTACTTACCCCCCGCAGCGACTCGCAGCAGCCATGGCAAGCTCCAGCAGGTCAGTCCCCTCCCCGTCCCCCGCCCCCTGCTCATCGTCTTCAGGCTCGACCCCGAGCGCCGCATCCGAGTCACCCGTCAGCATTCCCTCCCTGCCCCGAGGATTACTCATTGACACCCTCACAGTCTTCTCTGCAAACGGCCTCGTCAAGCGTGATCTTCTCAGTCAGTCAGCAGCCATTTCACTCCGTATCCCTGTTTATCCCCCACAGGTCTCCCGGATCCCTTCGCCGTGCTCACCGTCGATGGAGAGCAAACACACAACACCACTATCGTCCGCAGAACTCTCAACCCTTCCTGGAACGAACATTACGATGTGTCAGTCCCGGTGCCCCGCTCCCCGTCCTATCTGACCTCTGGCTAGCGTCGTCCGCGACTCGTCCATGATCGCTATCCAGATTTTCGACCACAGAAAGTTTAAAAAGCGCGATCAAGGTTAGCTGCACGAGGTTCGTGCACATATCCCGTTAACCCTTCCCAGGTTTCCTTGGGGTCATTAATATTCCCGCTACGGAGGCAATTACTGCTGCCACGAACCCCAACGGTAACATGTCAATCACACTCTTTACAGGCCCGCTCATCCGTGCTCCAGACATCATTACCCGGGATCTCACAATGTCTAGTAATAATCTCCCGGTTTATGGCAAGTTCATGTTCGGCTTCTCCTTCACAAACCAGCCCCCGCCTTCTGCCCCCGCCTCTGCGGAGCCCGTCTCTTCGCCCAACACAGCCTCTAGCCCAGCCTTGAACTCGGGTTCAAGCTCTGGCTCTGGCTTCGCTCCTCGCCCGTCGTCGTCCGGTACCACGCTCCCCTCGCCCAATCCCTCCGTGTACTCTCCCCGTCCAGCCGAGTCTACCCAACTATCCCCGAACACCATCGATCGAGCGAGATCCTTGAACCCCCCTCCGACCCTGCGAACGTCCCCCAGTCAATCTGCCCTCGGTTCTTCGCCATCTCAGAGTCAATTCGCCGCGAGACCCGCGTCGGCGCAGACTGCGCCTCCAACCCAGAGCCGACTCGTGGATGACGAGGGAGGTGCCCCACTCCCTGCGGGCTGGGAACGTCGCGTAGACCCAGTTGGCCGGACATACTACGTTGACCACAGCACCCGCTCGACAACGTGGCACCGTCCCCTAGTCGCTACCGCTGCCTCTCGTGCCGCCGCCGCCGCCCCCCAGCCCGGTCCATCCCCCGCTCGTGCCCCAAGCGTTGGAAACCCTACCACAAGCGCCGCTCCTGCACAGACCGTTGGGTATGCAGATGTTCCACTGCCGCTTGGATGGGAGGAGCGCCGCACGCCAGAAGGCCGTCCATACTTTGTGGACCACCAGACCAGGACTACAACGTGGGTTGATCCTCGGCGTGCGGGGATACAGCCGCCGCCGGTGCCCGCCGCGACGATGGCAAATGCCAATCTCGGCCCGCTCCCGTCTGGTTGGGAGATGAGGCTCACATCGACCGGCCGTGTGTACTTTGTCGACCACAACACAAAGACGACCGCATGGGACGACCCGCGTGCGCCCACGAACCTGGATGACAGCGCCCCGCAGTACAAGCGGGACTACCGCCGCAAGGTCGTGTACTTTAGAAGCCAACCGAAAATGCGAGTGTTGCCGGGCAAGTGCGAGATAAAACTGCGGCGTACCCGCGTATTGGAAGACAGTTATGGGGCTGTCATGGCACTTACTGCCGAAGACCTAAAGCGGCGGTTGATGGTGAACTTTGAGGGTGAAGATGGTCTTGATTATGGCGGTGTTGGAAGGTGAGTCAGCTCTCCTCTTTGGATGCCCTAACTGAGCCCGCTACAGAGAATGGTTTTTCCTCCTTTCACACGAGATTTTCAACCCGAGTTACGGTCTATTCGAATACTCAACGCACGACAACTACACCCTGCAAATCAACCCTGCGTCGGGGATCAACCCAGACCACTTGAGCTACTTCAAGTTCATTGGGCGGTGCTTGGGTCTTGCGATTTTCCATCGCCGCTTCTTGGATGCATACTTCGTGCCTAGCTTTTACAAAATGATCCTAGGAAAGGCCATGGCTCTCGCGGACCTCGAGGCGGTCGATGCTGACCTACACCGTTCGTTGAACTGGATGCTGTGAGTCCCCTGCGATTTTCCCTATGGTGCCGTACTTACAGAACTTTGTTTTCAGGGAGAATGACATCACGGACGTTCTTGACGAGACCTTCACCATAACGGAGGAGCGCTTCGGCGAGCACGTCACAATTGAGCTCAAACCCGAGGGCGGAGACGTGCCCGTGACGGAGGAGAACAAGAAGGAATACGTCGACGCCGTCGTGTCGTACCGCATCTCGCGCCGCGTGAAGAGCCAGTTCGACGCGTTCATGGAGGGCCTCCTCGAGCTCATCCCCACGGAACTCATCAACGTATTCGACGAGCGCGAACTCGAGCTGCTCATCGGGGGCATGTCCGAGATCGACATGGACGACTGGACAAAGTTCACGGATTACCGCGGGTACGAGAAGACGGACCAGGTGATTGAATGGTTCTGGCAGTGCATTCGCTCGTGGCCCGCCGAGCGCAAGTCGCGGCTGCTGCAATTCACGACAGGCACATCACGGGTGCCTGTCAACGGGTTCAAGGACCTGCAAGGATCCGATGGGTGAGTTACAAGTATCGCCTTTTAGCTTAGATTGACCGACGTTTGTTCAGACCGCGGAGGTTTACGATTGAGCGCAGTGGGGATCCGCATGGGTTGCCGCGGAGCCATACTTGCTTTAATCGGCTCGACTTACCACCCTACCAGGACTACGAGAGCCTGGAAACGAAACTCATCTTCGCTATAGAGTGCGTGTATTCCTCCTCATTTTTCCTCGCCCTTCTCTCAACTCTTTATCAGGGAAACAGAGGGCTTCGGCCAAGAATAATTATCACACGTTATCATTCAATCTGCACACATTTCGCTTGTCTTCATGTCCCTTCCGTTTTTATTTTTCCCCCATTACATTTACGCTCTCGGTTTAGTACATATCTTGTTTCGACGTTGGGTACGTGGACTCGCTTGCTTATCTGCTGCCTATCGCACACTGTTCTTTCATGTTTTTATGGTATCGATGTACACGTGTATTGCATATGATGGATGCCAAGTGGTGGTTTGAGATGAGCGCCCGGCAAAGTCACCTTGTGCAACGATTTCGGGGTCTCCCCTTCGCCTTTCGTCGCCGGTATGTGTGCAAGTCAAGACCCATGGTAGAACACTATGTTGGCCGCAAATGTATGAAAATTCGCAGATTCCAAATTTCGCCAAGCCACTAACGTTGGCTGCGATTCCGCGCTTTGACCGATTTTGATTATGTAAACACAGCCACAAAGCAATAAAGTTAAAAGAAATCGATTTTAAAAAAGTATTCAAAGCCCCCTAGGGGCAATCGATTCCAAGAGGCGACCATTACAGGAGCAGTATTCTAAAGTCCTTCATCATCTGCATGTAAATAAAAATCATTTGCCGTGAGCCTGAGCCTCGCCTAGTAGTAGGACGCAGCCTGTGCAGCTTGGTAGGCACTACCAACGGAGCTGGGGGAGGTGTTAGAGTTCCAGTTGCTGTTGCTCGGGACGTAGTAGTTGGATCCGACATCGCTGCCGCTGAATCCAAAGTCGGACGTGCTCAACGACCCGTCGGAGTTGTAGAAGTCTCCGTAGTGGGAAGCAATGGAGTTGTCGTAGCCGACCTGAGCAAAAATAACATTTAGTTGTGTGCTGGAATGTAATGGAAAGCAGGCATACACTGCGCCCGGAGCTGCGGGTAAGGTCGTGGCTGAACCCGCCGAGCGACGCGTAATATTGCTGGAACACAATGGTCTGAGTCTCGACCTCGCAGATCTGCTCAGTGATGATCCTGATTGATAGGGAAATAGGTGAGACCAGGTTATCAGGATAGAAATGAGGACAAACTTCTTGGCCATCTCTTGGAGCACGACAAGTCTCTGCTGGATGATCTCGACGGTCTGCGAGTGGCAGACAAGCTCGCTGTCCTGCTTCACGACAGTCGTCTTGAAGTTGTGCGAGTGGGAGAAGTCGTCAGCGCCATAAAAGTTGTCAAAGTTGCTGAGGGAGCTCATGCCACCCCAGTTGTTGAAGGACTGGCCTCCACGGGCAGCTGCAATGAATGTAAATAATCTTCCAACTAGACGGAAAAGGGATATACCAAGGGCATTGGTGGACTGGTAGGCCACAGGGCTCGACATCACGCCGGTGGCGAGTGCGGACATGGCAATGAAGGGAGCAGCAAATTTAGCGAACATGGTAGATGATTGTGGTTTGGAAAGTGTTCAGACTGCGAATTCAACATTTGTAAGGAACGATCCGTTTCGCAGACCCAAAGACATTACCTGCTTCGTCAAGAATGTAAGGTCAACCCAAAGAATGCGAACGAAGGATTAAAAAGGACTGTGAGGGCGACCTGGCCAAACGAGGATGAGGAGCGAGAACGAAGGACAAGAAACGAATGGATCTTCAATGCACTTCGTACCCTCCTTTTTATACTCGTCGAACCGGCGTTTGCTACCACTCCTCTGGTCTTCGGCTTGCTGCGATTTTTCGGCAAACTGACGTCTGACTGAGCGCGCGGCCCCTCCATGGAGCTCACAGCCTCCATCTTTCTTTCGGTGTCAATGTCATTGAATAACATCAGGCAGATCGCGACCGAAGCGCGCTGCGCGTCTATGCCGCGGAAAGTGAGCCAGTGATAATCATCTACAGGCCTAGCGCCTGTTTGGGAGAGAAATGAGGTTAGGTGACTATCCTGCGCACTTCGGCACAAACTTGGGTCCGATATACAGGAATTAATCCTGTGACGTGTCATGTTACTTTCAGATCGAGTAATTGAGGGATCAAAGAACATGCCTGTACGTGTCCAACTTGAATGTCAGCGGTGGTGAGCGCTCTGCCTTTTCTGATCCCTGATCCCTCCATTGACGGCACAATAATATATTTTCTTACTATGTGTGGGCGGCGATCTCACGCCAAGAGCACTTGAATACGGCATAGTGGGATATTGCGGGCCGCATTTTTTCTTTGTAGGCGTATTTAGGATTTTCTAACCTGGAGGTGAGGTCGAACCTGGTCAAACACATGAGTACAGTTAGCATACCGAAACGACGGAAATCTATATTTGCTACTTTGACTGCTTTGGCAGATTTGCAGGACATGTTCAACGTCCGAATGACTGCAAAAACTATATTTATCCGCACGCAACGTTGGTATGTCACGTCAATGCCATTAGTCGTGGCCCCTGTTTGAGGGATTACGCTGCCTTGGATATGCTGCGAAAAATCAGCGCTCAGTACGCCATTGACTCACTGACAGCAGGAAAAAGTTGATTTTATGTTTGGCGTGAGCGGAACGGTATTACGGCTTTTACAGCAAGCCAAAAGAATGGATTTCTGATAACGGTGTCGGGATGTTTTCGTGGCCGAAGAGACGCAAGTGCTCACACGTAATTTCAAAAAGACAAGCCCGCTTCACTCCGTTTCCTACCTCCGAACAGTCTCCGAGTATTCTCGTTCTTCACTTGATGTTTTTGTTCCTCGTTCAGAAAAGGTGACCTCGCGATCGCCTCAGAGGAAGCATCCACCAGTGAGGACGGAATGTAAGGATAATCTGATCCGTAGAGCAAAAATGACGGCGAAATGTTATACGCCAGGAGACCTCCAAGCTGGTGGCTGTATGTTAGCTGGATAACGATCAATGTTGCATCCACGCGGGTATTGAAGCGCTTACACCGGCGCTGTCCCACCAGCAACTGACAGGAATGCATAAATAACTGGTCTCAAAAAGAGGAATGGGATATAAACCGGGTTCTGAGAGCGACCATCACGTCGTCCAGTCCTGCACCTCCCGCTACAGCTCTACACGCGACGCTCAGATGAGTATACTATGTAAATTGGGCAGATATATACCGGTCGATGATTGACGGAAACGACCCTCCAACTTGAAACCTCAGACCGACCGGTTATTGGCATAGTGAGCATTACTCACGATGCGATATGATAAAATCCAAGCTGTAAATCGGGATCGCCCCATGAGATTAAGTAAACGAGATTGGTGCTGTGTACCTTGTGAAATTTGTAAGAGTCTGTGAAAGGGCCAAATCCAAAAATGTCCTCGCTGCGTGAAGCGTCAGAAGTGCACCCTTGTAAGGTGTCAAATAGATTGCCTGTTTCAAAACTGGATCGCAAGAAATTCATTAGTGAACTATCATTTCGTCTAAACACGCAACGGACTAGAACTCCGCGAGAACCTGATATATTTTTGAGTTTTTAAACCCAGCAGATATCGATGCTTACTGGTGAGTAGGCTGTCGGGTTTGCTTTGATGAAGGTCTGGTTCACCTCGAGCAGAGCTTCAAAGGGATGCACGAAAACAATCGCTCCAAGAACATCAGGGTTAAAGGGAAGGGTTATCATAGCACTCACTGTGTCTATCGTCCATTGCAGCAAAGAAAGGCGTCAAGGATGTATCTCCAAGATAACGGCCTTCGTGGTTCGAAGCTAAAGCGACTCCGAGGGCTCCGAGTGTTTCGAGTGCGCTGAACAGAAGTAAATGACATGCTTCCAGTTACACTCAATACACGAACTATTGTGCCTCGGTGATGCTATGTACGCGTTGGTAAGTTTTAATGAGGCCGTATAAATAGGCTCACGACGCATGTACATATGGAAGGGGAGTGGTCGCGAAGAAGCTGAATCTACAGGGTAAGACTCTGACCAAAGCCGCCATATTTTCATTCAAGAGGCGAGCAATGGTGAGCTGGCGCGTGTATGTAAGAATTGGGATGCCCAGCGAAGTTGTATCGTCGTACCGTGGCATCTTTATCTCCTAGGAAGATATTGGGGTTGGGAATGCTGAAAATACTCCTAATATTAATAATTCGTCAACTTGGAACGAAGACATCTAGGGAGAACACGATTACTCTGCAATTGACTGATTCCGCATGTGCACTAAATGATCCCCTAAATTCCACTAAGCTGTAACATTAGCGGCACGAACAATGCGGTGAAGTCGAACAGCGCACCTCAGTAGGATCCTGACGGATCTCACCATACCACTTCGGAATATAATGGACTCCGGGATCCCGTTTTAATGTCGGACCCAGAGCAAGACGGGAATAACGAACCATGCACGTCTATTGTCGTGACATTTTCTTCGGGTTCGAAAAGCGAAGGCGGCAATTCCGACAATTTGGGATCAAAATGCGACCAGAAGACAATCTCCTGCAAGGCAGGGCCACTGAAAGGGAAGACCGATAAATCGATGCCGTCTTTGAGCGCTCGAGACACGATGGCGTGTGCAACAGGATCATTGGGAACAGCGGGTGCCGGGTCGGACAGCCTGAACTGAGATTCCGAATTGGCAATCACTGCGAGGAGTGGCAGGAAGGCCGAAACACGACGCATGATTTTGTGGGACAACTAGCAGGGATCCCATTTTTATAGCTGTGGGAACCCTCGTCCATTCTGGAATTCGAAGTTGGGCTTCGTAGATTGCGACCCCTTGGGCCAACCTTGGGCAAAGCGTAGTACATGCTTCGATAAATTTTTCGATTCTGCGGGCTTCATTTCGAGGACTCGATCGCGCTCCTGATTGAGTAATTCAGAAGTTCCCACGCCTCGCCTGACCGGAACGCTCATGTGCGCAAATCCTCTCGAAGACTGAGGGCACCCTTTCTTCATGTCGAAAGCACGGGCGACCTTTACATTCGTCAAACCCTTCTATTTCGTATCAGATCTCAATGATTCTGAACATTAAATAGGTCCGCCATGGCGAATCAACAGATAATGTGGTATGTTCAGATTCTCATTCGTGTTCGGTATCTAAGGCAACCTTGAGCGTGCTGTCTGGGCGGGTTGGGCCAATGCAACCCTAACGAATCACGGTTCGTCGAGCAAACTACGCTGTACTGCTTCTTAAACCTCACTCGGCAGGTATGAACGTGAATAAATTCAGAAAACAGTCGGTTCGTCTGCTTATCGAGTGACCTTAGCAAGCTCAAAGCGTCGGAGCTTCCCTGTCTGGAATTCAATTTATTGCCATCCACTCATCCCCTCTGAAACGTGCGTACATGACCGCCCAAGCAGTCCAGAACAAGCAACTGGGATCACCTCCACTCACCACATCCCCTCTATTCCGAGAGCAACATTTTGGAATCGCAGAAGGGAAGCCATCAACAAGTAAAAGGGATCCTGATATCCCGCTTGTTGACCAATTCAACAAAGGAATGTATCCCGGCTCACTTGGGCGAAGCGAAAGATTTCCGGAAGGAGAGAGTCTGGATGATGTTCAGGTCCGAGCAGACCAGGTCTGGACAGACATTTTGCTGCCGTATGTGGGACAGGCTGCCAAAGATGGCAACGAGGTCCATGTAGCTGTTATAAGCCACGGCATTTTTATCAAGGAGGCGTTGCGCGCGCTGGCTAAATACGACCGGACTGCAGATATGACAACGTCCGATTATCAATGGCTCCGTAACACGGGTTGGGCTAGAGTCGTTGTAGGGGTCAAGGTGCGACATCGCGTACTCTGCTCTGCAACTGAACCTCAAGTCAGAATTACAGGAGTGTCGTGAGGGCGAGAAACCAGCTCTTTCACAAGGCAGTCTACCACCTCTGCAAGTTCAATTAACGCACTTCAACGAGTGCGAGCACTTGGCTACTGTGGTTCGTACTTCCATGTGGTTCGTTCTGCAACTAACCGACTGTATCCCTGAATAGAAGCGACAGAAGGGGGGTACAGGCCGTGAAGCTTATGATCCACGACAGAAGGACATTCGGGGATTTTTTGGTGGAAGGTCAGATGGTCGCAAACCGAAAGGTCTTTGAAGTAGAGGAGAACGTCAATACATACACGTATACCAGGTACAAGTCACTGACGATTTTGACTAGCCTGAGCCATATGGAAGTAGCACCTTTCTCAGTTTGTGCGTCTGTGCTGGTGTTGAATATGCCGTGTTTCCCAGTCGATTTATTCTAGCTGGGGATTTCGATGCATTTAAATGCGAACGGAACGCTTGTCCCTACCAACATTAGAATTCAGCACGAAACACGCGAGAGCAAAGAAATTACTGACGCGTTTGAATGATTTCAGGCCTGGGGATGAGCGCCATCGTTTCTTCGCACCAGAATGGGACTTCATTTTATAGGCCGCCTCGACTATAGAAGTGGTGGAGAATAGGCGAGGAGCCCATGGTGCTTGAGACACACAGAACCGCACAGTCGACAAAAAGTGAAATGGAAACATGAAGAAAGAGCGAAAGGCGAAAAGTGTAGCACGTGACTCTCACTTAATTCGCAGCCTTTCCCGAGTCGCAGCCTTCATTTTTGCTTCATTTGGGCTTCCTCTTGGATCATTCGACAAGATGAGCGAGACTCCTAGCACTCCGCAAGAGGATGCCGAGCGCGTAAATCTTACATTTCCCGCCTTCATCTCATCCCGACTCTCATATTCGCTGTTAGATTCGTCTCAAACGGCTTGCTAAGCTTCAAGGCGCTGGCTCGAGTACGCCGCCCGTTTCAGGCGCCGGCCCCTCGACTATCACACCCCCGCCGCAACCTAAACCCTCTCCGCGCCTCCCTGTCTCTTCACCTCCGTTGAAGCGAGTCGCTCAACCCCCCACGGTGCCTTCACCAGCTCCGTCGATCAAAAAGAAGGCTCTCCTGCCTCTCGACGTGAACTCATGGGAGCATGAGACTATTGGCCATGTGTTTAATGTCACTTTGGATGTTTGTTCTCTCGTTCGTGTTTTGAGACCAAGGTTGACTTGTATGTTCAGAGGAAAGTAGCAGAGCAGAGTAGCCACGACATTGTCTGGCTCAAACATCTGGCGACCGAGCTGGAGGCTGAAGAGCCACGTATGTTGTGCATTTGAATGAGCGCGTTCCTTGTACTGACTTGCGATAAACAGAACAAACTCCCGTACGGTTGAATGTAGACATCATTGATCGCCTCCTGATTGCTAGGCTTGAACTGGATCCCTCGAGGATGACGTGGGTGTCCAACCATTCTGTTTACTTGCTCTAACTTGGAGTAGTGATGATTTAGACTTTCTTCCCGTCCTCGCATCGTTGCCCTCGCAGCAGACGACATTTGAGTACCTGGTGGGATGTTGGAAACGTCTCAACTCTGCGAGGTCGGCTTTGATGAAGAAGGTTGCCCTCCTTGATACCCGTATAATGCGTGAACTGATGCAGCTCATAGGCATATTCCCCGGTCGACGTTCAGAATGCCCTGAATCGTCTCGAGAAAGTTCGCGAGCTGATAATCAGCTACACCGGACTGACTCTCCAGGAGCCTGAAATGTTTCCTCAGCCTTCCGGGTATGCCAACGTGCCCACTCGGTTTCGATTCACTGACGCTATAGTCACAGGCGACCGTTAGGCCCCCCTGAACTGGTTGCCCCACTTTTATCGTTATCTGCTCTCTCCGCCCCTCTTTTGGGCTCCTCATCCTCATCTCCAAACACCCTCACTCCGTCAGATATTGATATTTTTCTACAAGATCTAACACGCCGATTCGAGCCAGACAATGAAATTGACGATGTTCTTGGTCCCGTTGTCCGACAATTGTTGTTCCACGAATCATTATTCAGACCAGAGGGTCTCGGAGGCGGCGATGCCGGATGGCGTGGCGTGGTAAGCGGCTTAGAGGCCCTTGTTTCCATCAAGGGCATCGCCGTCATGATAACAAGGATGGAAGATTGGAATCCTCCTAACGCAACGCCGGCCTCGTTCGAACAGGTCTCCCTGCTTGGACCGCTATGCAGACTCGGCATTTTCGGCCGAGAATGGGTTTGTGGACGGACACTCTACTTGACGCGGCTTTTTGATCCCTTTTCCAGCCAGGCATCGCCCAGGCTTATTTTTCTGATCCGGACAAGAGGACACGCGATGACATCGAATCTTCGAATGCCAGTTTACGAGGAACATTAAAAAGCCTTCAGGTGCGGCCCTCGATATCCTCTCAATCCGACAGCGATTCACGCCCTGAGCAGTCCTCACTTTTCCAAATTTTCAATACCCTCGTTCGAGCGTCGGCCGAGTCGAGGGAGGCAGTATTAGAATATTTCGCCCGGGTTGTCTCTCTGAATGTCAAGCGTGCGGGGATGCAGGTACAGCTCGTTATTCTCTCCTTGCGATCGAGGGGCTGACGTGAGCCAGGTTGAAGCAGAAACAGTCGCTACTGATAGCTTCATGGTCAACTTGCAGAGCATCCTCCTCCGTTTCGCTGAGCCTTTCATGGACGCGAATTACACCAAAGTAATGCCTACTCACTGTCCCGTTTTTCGTTTCTGACATCAACCCAAAGATGGATCGCATCGATCCATTATTTTACGCTCGCTCAAACCGGATTGATCTCAAAGATGAAACCAGGATCAAAGCCACCAGCGAGGAGGCCTCTGCCTGGGCAGAGGCTCAGCAGGACCCAAATGGTGGGTATTGACAATGTAGTTCCGCGGGCACCACATTGATATTTGTCAAGCACCCGCGCCCAATTTCGTCTCCAATATATTCTACCTGGCGGTGGCAATGAGTCACTACGGTATCCTCCGAACGATCAGTACATACACTGACCTAGCGAAGCATATTGAAGATATGCAACGGCATCTCGATATGCTCAATGGCGATGGGTCTTGGATGGGGGTAAGATGATTGCTGGATCCCGAAAAGCGGTCAACTCATTCCGATCTACACAGAGCCCTATGCAGGCTCGGACCGAGGCAGCAATAAACACGGTCAAGGTCAGATTGATTTTAAATTGATGCGCCGCATGCTCACCGGCCAATAGAGCGAGATGGGCAAGATTCGGATGCAACAGTTAGCATTCGAGGCTCAACTTCTAGATCCAGAGCTCGTCTTCAGGTCGATTGGCTTTACCAACTTCCTGTCAACATGGTTGATTCGTCAGGTCGACCCTAACAAGAAGCACCCGAGTCCCCTTGCAGAGTACGCCGTCTTTGTTTACACCTTCATAACATGCTGAAGATCAACAGACTCCCACTGCCGCTGGAAGTTCCGATGGCTTTCAGGGTTCTTCCCGAATATATCCTGGAAGACATTGTCGATTATCTACATTTTGTTGTCCAGTCAGTCCCTCCTAAAATATCTAAGAAAACGCCCTCAAATGGTTTGCACAGGTCATCTCCTGACAAATTTGAGCTTTCCGGGAAAACCGAGCTTCTCATCTTTGTCCTCACCTTTTTAAATTCGACGTGGTACATCAAAAACCCGTTCTTGAAGTCCAAGATCAACGACGTAAGTCTGATTCGAGGGACAGTCAACATAGCTGAATAACGAACGTATAGGTCTTGTTCTTCGGCATCTGGGGATATGGTCGTGAACGCAATGGCCTCCTCGGAAATATGCTGAACAGTCATCCGATGGCTCTCAAGCACCTCATGCCCGCACTAACCCATTTCTACATCGGTTCGTAACAACGCCATGTTCGCTGAGCGGTGCCTGATTATGTCCGCTAGAGGTGGAACAAACAGGAGCAAGTTCACAATTCTATGACAAATTCAGTACGTCTTCCTTATCTCACCAAGAGCTGCTGTTAACATCAGTTTTACAGGTGCTCGGTCAGTGTGTCTCTCCCTGATCACTCCTTAAGACATCTAAACACCCATAGGCGAAACATCTCGTACATTTTGAAAGTGGTCTGGGACAACCCGACGCATCGGGAAGCGCTCAATGCAGAAGCCGCACGGTTTGTCCATCTTGCGCTGCTCGAAGATCTTGCCACTAATTTACGGATCTTACTAGCAACGTCGACAAATTCGTTCGATTCGTCAACTTGATGATCAACGATGTCACTTATCTTATGGACGAATCCCTGAGCGACCTCAACCAAATCCACAACATCCAACAGGAAATGGATGACCAGGCGACATGGAATGCTCAGCCCCCGCAATATCGCCGGGAGCGGGAAGGCACTCTTCGCACCTTGGAACGACATGCTTCCGGTTACATCAGTTTGGGCAGATCCACCGTTGAACTTCTCAAAATCTTCACCGCTGAGACCAAGGCTCCCTTCATGATGCCGGAAATCGTTGATCGTCTTGCGGCTATGCTGGACTATAATCTGCACGCCCTCGTCGGGCCTAAATACCGAGACCTGGAGGTCCGGGACCGAGAGAAGCTCAAATTTAACCCGAAAGCCCTCTTGAGCGACATAATACAGGTCTTCCTGAATCTCAGTGACCAGGAAGAATTCATCAAAGCTGTCGCGGGTGATGGTCGTAGTTATAGCCAGGACCTGTTTGAGCGAGCTGCGCACACTGCCCTCAAAAGAACTCTCAAATCGGAGAAGGAGGTCCAACAGCTGCGTGCATTTGTGGCCAAGGTTGAAGAGTGCAAATCGATGATGGAGGCCGAGGAGGATCTCGGGGAGATTCCAGAGGAGTTCCTAGGTATTTATCCTCTCGTGAAGGTCTCATGTTTATTGATGAAGATTCTAGACCCACTCATGTTCACTGTCATGCGTGATCCTGTGCTCTTACCGTCGTCTCGAACCATCGTAGACCGTTCCACCATCAAGTCCCACTTGCTTTCAGATTCAAAAGATCCCTTCAACCGCGTGGCACTTAGTATCGACGAGGTCATCCCCGGTGAGTTTTTATTCGCACGACCGCACCTGTCCCACCTGAACGTGTTGTCAGACACCACACTCAAAGCCCGCATAGACGCGTTCTTGATTGAACGGAGAACAAAACCAGCAGAAGCCAGTGCTGAGAATGTTCCAATGGACACTACCTAACAACGGCGTAGACTCATGCGTACATAGCCATAATGTACAAATCACTTTTTCTTCTTTTTTGTAGTACGCGGAGTGGACGCCGATGCGGCCGCTCCACGCGTCCTGCCCGTGCCCGTCGCTGCCCCCTTTTTTGGTGGCTTCTTGCGTGTCCCCTTGCTGCTTGGAGAAGTTGGGGCTGGATCTAAAGAGAGCTCAAGCGTGATTTTCCCCGGTGGGGTATTCGACGTACCCGGAGAGGGATCGCGCATCTCAGTGTCATCGTCGCCGCCATACTCCGTTCCACCTTCGGTAATGGTCGCTACGCTGTCTCTGGGCGTTGGCGGGACCATGCCCTCGTCGCCACTTTCCTGCGTCAACGCGCTGCTGTCGCTGTCACCACCAATAAGTCCAGCTAAATCCAGTTTACTTTTGCCGCGCTTGCGTCCAGCACGCGTCCGCCCGGTGACAGGCTGCGGGGAGGGCGAAGGAGATACTGGGGAGGGTGTGTCGCGCATACGGCGTTGTGAGATGATTTCCTCGATTTTCGCGTCATATGGCAGGGTATATTCGTCCCGGAAGAAAGGGTGGGCAGCAAGATTGTCGGAAGGAGAGGGTGAACGTATAGAGATGGGAGTTGAATGTGTGGAAGTTCGGGGTTCGTACCCGTCGATTTCTAGGTCCTATGTGTCTGCTCAGGATATCAGGCATACGTCCTGGCAACACAGGTTGCTTACAATGGCCTCTAAAGCATCCATGTCGTATAGACCTCTCAGCTTGTCCCACACGGCTTGGATAGATACCCAGTGGTGCGTGTCTCTGTGGATCGCATTTCGGATATTGAGGATGTGGAAATGCCTGTGAATTCCGACGGGCCTAGCCTTCATTATGGCCCGGAAGAACGCGATTTCTCCTTCGACCGTAGACAGGAAGTCCAACGAGTTGGCCGTATCGTCGTCTACTGACATGGTGGAAGAGGGCATGTTGTTTGATAACGTGGTTCAACTTCAGAAGTAGTTTCTTCATTGCCGCGGCGCTACATATAGAAATGCCCTCCGGGCAGACCTGGATCCTCCGGCCGCATTGCACTCAGTTCCTTTTGTATGTTTCAATACCTGCCTTTGCAATCAAGTAGCACTTGAGTCTTTACAAAGAAAATGCACTCCCAATTTATTTGGGCTTTTTTATTCGCCATAACTCCGCGAAATGCAACTACCAATTGACACAGTGTCGTCGTGCGCTCATTCGCTGCTTCGCACCTCAGTCTCAACATCGTGAAGGCGTCGGGCAGCACGGTCCGGACTCCGGACCCTTCCTGCTGGAGACGGGAGTTGCCGAGTGAGACATCAGACACAATTAGGTACAGTCAGGTACAATTCTGTACAAGCAAGAGCAAGTAAATCGTGGGAATATTGCGACTTTTCGCCCTTGGGTTCCCTTTAAAGGAAATGCTTCTTTGGGCATGGCAAAGTGCGGCACCTGGCAGGCCCCACCACAGGGTGATTGTCACAGTGTAAAAGCACAAAGAGCAAGGGAATATTCTGAGGTGGGAGGTCGATGGCACGAAAACAAAGAAAACAGGCGAAATTATGTGATTTTTGTCATTGTTGCATGTACAGATTACAGATTTGGGGGTTATAGTTAACAGTGAGTGGCAACACGTCAAGGCATCGTAAAAAATGTCCCATGCCACGCCAGACGACGTCAACAAAGCCGCAAGCGCGTCACGACGCGCTGCAAGAAACCCTAGCATAACTGGCTATGCTAGGGACCTCGGGGCGCGCGGGAAGCCTCGTTTGGGCGGTGGGGGGCTGCACACGCTAGAATGTACGTACGGTACTGCCGCGAGGGTAAACCATGATAACAGGGGTTGCTGAGGGTGAGACAGAGGAAGGGCTCGAGAAAAGGTATGGGAGGGTGCGAGCAGAGGGGCAAGAGGCGGGGTGGCGGGTAGCATGGTGGTGGGAGAAGGAAGCACCTTCTAAATAAGGAGATGCTTAGGTGAAAAGTCAAAGACTAATAGTGGAGCCGGACAGAGTCCGACAGACAATTACGCAAATTAGACCTGTCCAGGAATAATAATGCATTTCCCGGGCATCGCTTGGAGCGTATAACGATGCTATGCAATTGACTATGTATGCTGAGCCAGCAACGAAGCGGTGAAATAGCTTTGTCACCCCGAGTGATGCTGCGTGACGGCTGACGAACATTCTGGCAAAACCTCTCTTTGCTTGCGCGTCCACCGAGGACGCGTAATCCACTGCTATTTAACGCGCGCCCGAATCCTATCCCTCATACCCTTTCTCCTATAACCTCTCTACATGGCTGAAGCACAATTACTATCAGTCGGCGCACAATGTTCGCACCAGTCGTGCCTACTGGTCGACTTCTTGCCCTTCAAGTGCCAGCACTGCGAGGATTCCTTTTGCCAGGAACATTTTATGGTAACAGCCCATAAATGTCCCAAGTACGATGAGACGAAATATAACCGCGTTGCGCCCAATTGCCCATTGTGCAATGTGCCTGTATCCGTGCGACCCGGCCAGGACGCAAATGTGGCAATGGAGACACACTTCACGAGGGACTGCTCTGTGATGACTGGCAAAACGAAGACCAAAAGTGCGCTATCCTAACCTGGTTTTCTTTTACTTTCTAATATTTTAAAAAGACACCCCTATCTGTGCCAAACAGCGATGCGGCAAGGCCTTGTTCGCGCCAATCCGTTGTACCGTGAGTTCCCGACCCTTGGATTTAGCTCGGCCCTGATTTCGGAATTTTGCAGAAATGCAACGAACAATTTTGTCCTTCCCATCGTTTCCCTGCGGACCACAGCTGCTCCTCTGCTGGTGCGGGTGCACAGCCAAGGACCACTGGTCCCACTGCCGCTAGCCGATTGCTTGACTTGAATGCGAAAGCATCTGCTGCCGGTGTAGCCACCATGGGCGCCATCAAGACCATGACATCTGGGGCGCAGGCCGCGAGTTCATCGCGACCTGCACCTCAGTCATCGAGCATGCCGAACCTCTTTTCTAAAACTGATCGGTACGTTTTTCCGCCCCTCCTCCGTCCTCCATAACCAATTATGACGCCCCAGTTCTCCATGTTCTTCCACGACCGTTAATACCGATGCCGCTGCCGACCCTAATGCCACTCCCGATGAAACCAAATCCACGCCCGAACCCATCATCCGACCGCTATCTTTTGTACCACCACCGATTTTCGCATCCGCCTGAACTCAAACCTGTATCGATATCACACCACAACCACAACTGTACCCTATTTTTATCGTAACCACTAGACGCGCGAAAGCGGAGCGAGAGAGCAGGAGAAGAGCCATGCAGGAACGCGCGAAGAAGGGCCTGTTAAGCGAAGAAGAGAAGTTGGTTTTAGCTACGGAGGAAGCTGGACGTGCTCAGGGAGGGAACGACAAGAAGGAGTGTGTTATTATGTAGCCTTGCTTTTTTAATGCGTTGGAACTGCCATCCCGTGTCTATTTAATTGTGGACTTGTAGCCTATGCTACATTGCTCTGATATTTATTGCTTACCAGGGGCGATTTTGGTACTTGATTGCTTATAATCTTGTAAGAGCTCAATGAACGGTTGCTGCCTTTCCTTCAAAAGAACCAAAGCAAATCGTGTATTATGTATTTCATCGGCTCCATGGGCATTCTTTGTCGCGTTTCATGTATGTACGAAATTGGTTCCAATTTACTTGTTCGTCGTTTTACTTTTGTAATTTTCCGACGACCTTACCTGCTACAATCTCCGAAGCATCAAAAATACGAAGAGCCTCATGTGCGGCCTAGAGAAGTTGTAAGGACTGATACCACAAGTTATCCACCCGCTTACCTTAATCCCACTGCCAATCATCCCGCCAAACGTCGGGCCCATGCGGTTGGAACCGTCGTGTTCAGCGAGTTCCATGCCCGCCATGACAAGGCCAGGGACAACCTCCCGAGTTCCGTTTACGATCGCAGGCTCGGATCGGTTCATGTCGAGCTGTGAGAGGCGTTGGTAATTTTTTGAAGGAAAGAAGACTTAATTACTCCTCGCATATTTCCGAGCTCCTTGTTCAAACCCATGCTGACAAGCCGCTTGGCAGAAAAAGCACCCATCGGGCCATCGTGGCCGGTGGTGGTTACTACAACAGGAGCCGTGATTGTTGCTGGATCCATGCAAGACTGTGTGTCGTGGTTGAGCGCGACTGGGAGTCGATCAGCGTCGAACAAATTAGTCCGAGGAACGCTCTACCAAGTGTCCAGTTGGTTACCACACCGGCCACCCGTTGCTGGCCCTGGAAATCGGTGTGTACGATGAGATCTTCCACAGTCGTTGCATTCATTAGCACAACATTGGGCAATGCGAGCACACGGGACAATAGTGTGGAGGTAAAAAGAGCGGCGTGTTTGACGACCACAAATGCGCCTTCATCTTCGTACGGGACACCGATTTCGCGGAGGAAGTTATCTCCAGGCTTTCGAATCACCTACATGGACATCCATGGGTCATGTATCTTTTTGAAAATTCGGAATAGGTACATACCATCGCAGTCATGAGCTGTCCACCAAGCCAGGCACCACCACCGGGTGCGACGTTCGCCTCAATACTAAAGAAACGATGGTTCCGGAGATATAACAGTAATTAGAAGAAATACACTAACATGGTGACTTTGAGGTCTGGGCGACGGGAGGCCAGACTGTAGGCACAAGAAAGACCTGCGCTTCCTGCGCCGACGATAACGACGTCGGATACAGCTCTTTCATACATAGTGTTGAAGTATCTTAGCAAGGATGTGGTCAGCCTTTACTGAGTTCTTGGTACATGGAGGCAGTTTACCGCTTTATCATGGCCCGGCTCTTCACGAGGTCATGTTAGTCGCAATAGACTTCGGGCTGACGAACTAATTTACCACTTGGGCCTCTTCAATGGGGGCAAAACGGTAGGAGCCATTGTAATCCTCTGCGACGTCGACCTTTCCGACGAGTTTCAGTGTAGAGACCGGTTCTTGGATGGTGAGAGACATGGGCGAAGGAATGGATATCAACAGGACCAACACAGACTTTTTATACGTCCCCGAAAGTCACACTGAACTCGCCGAGAGCCGGGACCATTGAGAGGAATTCTACCGAGCTCCAAAGTCTCCAATGCAGGGAACCGTGGAACCAGCTCCTTTCCGCCGGAAACCTTTCCACAAACGCCGTCAAGCTCTTAACTGCGCCAGTAAGTGTGAGGAATCCTCCCTCAGAAGTCTCCAATGCAGTAGAACTTTGGAACCAGCCTTTTTTTGCCGCAGAATGTTGTCGTATACTTAGCTCCCTCGTCAGCGTCGGACGTCATCTGTGATTGCGTTATTTGAGGGATCTCTTAGAAATGAGGCGGGCCTTCATGATCGAAGACTTGCACCATAGAGAGCAAGAGGCTAACGATTGTGCAAAGGCCAGAATTCAGAAAGTCACGAAAATTCTCAGGACTGGGGAAAATATTGATGTGCCGACATGTCCGCCTGTGACTTTCTCATCCCAACCCAGAGATGTCAATGCGTGGCTTGCGACTTGAGGGAATGCCCTTGCTATCCGAGATCAATTGCAAGAGGAACAAACATGGTCCAAGTGCAACATTCTGCTGACTCGAACTTCCGCCGTGAGTGTAGTCCATTAATGCGCACCCCACTTTCCTCACTGCCACGGAGCAGGTTCAAGATGCAGTCGCAGAACTTCATGATTGTGGAAGATCCTCTCTCGCTGGATCGCATCAGAAGCGTCTTGATTCGCTTGGAGGACACGATAATCTTCTCCCTCATCGAGCGTGCACAATTTGCGCAAAATCCGCGCATATATGAGCGAGGGGCCTTCCCGGAGCTGACTGCAGTAGGATTCCAGGGCAGCTGGCTTGAATGGTTTCTGAAAGAAATCGAGACGTTCCACGGTGGGACAACTTACTTTTCCCTACTTTTCCGCTGACCCCTGTTTTTTTTTGCAGCGAAAGCAAGACGTTATACTAGGTAGGAGGAACACTATCCGCTTCCGTCTATCCTTACTCGTTATCAGTCCAGATGAATACCCTTTCACATCCGATCTGCCGGATCCAGTGCTCCCTCCGCTCAAGTTCCCGAAAATCCTGTTTCCAAACCCAGTCAATGCTAATCCCTCAATATTATCCTTTTATATACGCACCATCGTTCCGCGCATAACTCGTCGGGCCACTATCGCTTTGGCAGCGTTCAAGCGTGCCAATGGCATAACCGGGGATGAAGAGTTCGAAGACGATGGTAATTATGGGAGTGCGGCTACTATTGATGTGGAAGTGCTCCAGTCCATCAGTAAACGTGTACATTATGGTTCGTGGAACCGATGGCGCAAACATGCGCACTGGACGACATTAATTGTGTTCCAGGAAAGTTTGTGTCGGAGTCAAAGTTCCAGGAGAACCCTGCCGCCTTCATTCCTCACATACTAGAACGTAACCGTGCTGCTTTGGAAGGGCTAATAACGAAACCAGAAGTCGAGCGAAAACTACTCCTCCGTCTGCAGAAGAAAGCTGCAACATATGCTCAGGATTTTGCCCCCGACGGCGAATTCAAGAGAGACGATGACGGGAATGTAGATGTTACTGGGAAGATCGATGTCGATGGCGTCGTCGATTTATACAGAAGCTTCATTATTCCATTGACGAAGGAGGTTGAGGTGAGTCGACTGACATCCATCTTCGGGCCTGTGACACCGACATCGGTCCTACAGGTTGATTATCTCCTGCACCGACTATCGGGTCTCTCAGATGAAAACATCGAGAAGTTTATGAAAAAAAATGTAGCCACACAGTCTTAAGGACGGAAGGGCAATTTAAGTGCATTGGATAAAAGAGTGCGAGGTATCAAAGATATGAAATGAGATCCATCCAACCATAAAACATCATACGTGCCGCCGAGCAAGAGCAACGCCCGCCAACAAAGTAGAAACCACGAAAACACGATATGTGGGAGAAAGGGGGAAGTATGAGACGGAGCTAAATGAGTGAAATTACAATCCTAAATCTGATTGACCGTCAACATGTGGATCAGGCGAGGAGAGATGAACAGACCTTCTAACAGTCGTTGTCGTTCATCGTCAGTGATGTGCGCTGTGGCCCGACGTGCTAGTAATTTCTCTGTCCGATACTTTTCGTACAAGACCTCCTAGAAATTGGGTTAGGGTTACTACAAGGATAATCCATGGAAACCAAACCTTAGTGTGATTTTTAAGGACCTGATTTCAAGACATGAGTGTCGCTTGAGCAGAACGAGGTTTAAAACATACTTTGAGGTGAGTAGATAGAACAGCCGTTCGCAGAGCGGCGAAGTCGCAATGAATGGGATCGAGAACGTCAACGGTTCCCCATCTGAATTTCCGGACAAAAACACCTTTGAGGTCGTCCGGCGGACCTTGAAGATATGCAAGGCCACGATTGCTGTGAATCGAAGCGGGAGTTTGAGGAATAGCATCCTCCATAGATGGTGCATGGCCATCCTCCGACTGTTGCATTGGGGATGATGGGGCTGTGCCCAGCCCTTGTGTATCGACCGACATCCGCCGCTGGCTGGCTTTCCCCAATTCTGGAGCAATCAGCGCAAAAGGCATGAGCGCCTCTAGATCCGTTTTCGCCACGATGTGAGCCGAAAAGCGGACGTTTGCCAGGCTTTCCGCGTCTGGTGAGATTGGACGACGATCGTCATCAGCAGCTATGGACAAGTCCCGGCGCGAGCGAGATCGCGAAAGGCCTCTGTTTAACCGCGGCCGTAACTTAATTACCGGCCGTGACTGACGGTCCTCGCTGTCGTCTTCGTCGTCGGTTTCGGGAGTTGCTCCGTTCGCATCGCCATTTCCATGTCCATTTCCATTTCCGTTCCCATTTACGTGGCCATTGTGTGGGTCGGTCGCAAAACGAGTTTGCCGCCTCGTCGGGGTCTCGGCAGTGGCCTTCTTCGGGGGGCTGAACACCCCAAAATCAAGGCCAGCTTCCATTAGACCCGCACGGACTACGTAAGGAAAGGAAGTTGAGACCGGTACAGATAAATCGAGCGATGTACACGAACCAGCATTTTTTACAGCAAGCAGCTTGTCGTCCGTCAGAGAATCGGCCCGGGCAATGACAGGCAAAACATTGGAACGTGCGGAGAGTCGGCGGATGACACGGACTTCGGCTGGAGACATCGTCAAAGGCCCTTCGCTCTCATCGTCGGAGTCATCCTCTGATGAAGTGTCGGGGACGAGGTCTGGTGGATTCCGATACGAGACCGTCGTCTCCGAGCGGGTTTTTGTTGGCATCGACGATTGTCCGCGCCGGGCACCGACGGTCATGATAGAAGAGGGGTCAATCATATAGATACAACTGAACAGACAGGGGTAAGCATCAGCGGAAGGAATATGTTGGAAAGGTAATCACAGATGTATGTGCTGATCTCCTTTGCTTTTGCGGACGACTTTGGATTCCTGCAATATCCAAATCAGAACTGCTGAGGGCCAACATTGCCGGCGTGACACACCTCGCTCATGGTGTCAGCATATTGCGCGTCGACATACTTGATGATTCCGTTGACTTGCCGCTCCAATTTCAGCTCGCGGCCTTCGAGGAAATCGAGTCCCGGAGTATCAATGACTGAGAAGAGCACTCTGTCGAAGCGGGACTCGCAGATCTCAACGCACGCCGTTTGTATCATTTGAGTTGCTTTGGGTGACCCGCGTAAGAAGCGATGCATTGCAGCCCGCTGGTCGACTGTGGCGGTAGGAGATACATCCGCGGTTTCCAGTAGCAAGCGCAAAAGACTGGTCTTGCCAGTTCCCTTGCCTCCGACGACCTGGAACAAAGAATTTGAGCACAAAGCAAAGTGAAAGGAAATCTGCACACCATGAGATTGAAAGTCGGTGGGACTCTGGCTCTGCGTTGGCTATAACGGTTGGCGTTGGGTGCGGCGGACTTGCGGTTGTCGAACGCCGGAGGCGGACTAGACATGTACAACGAAGAAATGGGTCCATCTCCGGGTTTACCTGGAGAAGCGCGAAAGGGTTTATGGAAGGGAATTGGGGTACGGTCGGGGGCCTGTAAAGAGACCTTGGCCGCACCTTGAGCCGGAGGGGTCTCTGGGGCGTCGACCCGGCGTATTGCCTCGACGTCAACGAGGTTTTCGGGCCATGGGATACCCTGGCTGGAGAGGGTTGGCAGAGAGGGGGAAGTGCGTATCCGAGGTGTTTCCTCCGGCTTTGAAGGCTTTCGTCTGAACGAAAACATGGCGGTATCCTCCTGGGGCCGAAACCAAAAACGAAACGATTGGGGCTCGAGGACGAGCAAGGGATTGCTGTGGACGATGAGAAGGAAAGTGAAGCGCAACTAGTGCCGTAAAATGAAAAAGGATATGTATATGAGGAGTTGATGAGGAGGCTAATCGCAATCAGCGTCCCATGACCATGTGATGATATATCTTTATTTGCAGTACACTACTTACACCCAAATCCCTAACAAAACAAGACAGACGAGCACAGAACAAAGGTATCTAATTCAAACAGCGCCCAGGCGCTCTCAGGGTATCCCTTGCATCGGAGAGCCATCCACTTTGATTTTTTTCGGTGGACTCGGCCGGCCTGCGTCCGAATGCTCTAGTGACCTTTTCAAATCCAGGTCCCCCCCTTCAATCAAGACGTCGCCGTCTCGATGCTCGTAACCAGCACTGGACGGCGTGGGAAGCATCCTCGAAGATGGCGGCGAGTTGGACCCCTTCGATGTCGACGCACGTCGAGAAGCCTTGCGTTGACCGTGGCTATTCGCGTCGTGTACGTAATTACAGGGCAGTAATCGTCGCGCACAGCTCGAGCTAAATCCAGGATCAGCGCTGACTTCGAAACAAGCAAGCACTAACGCACCAGGAAGGATGCGCGCCGTCGCATTTTGTCTTCCGAGCTAAATCTATGATCAACGTCGGCTTCGCAGGGAGCAATTCAAAACCCACCTCGACAAAAGTTGCATGCAACAACTTTGGGCCCTGAAGTCGACGGTAATCGCGAGCTCTTCCCTGGGACCGTCGCCGAGCGCTTCCTCTGTGCGGCCTGTTGCTCAGAAGCCGGTCTGAGAGGCGGTAGAGAAGGGGCTGACATAGGGCCAGGGGTGGAAGGAGAAGTTTCGGGCAGTGAGAGTGTCGCAATATGAGGCAGCTCGTTGTCGAGGAAGAAATTACGTTGTTCTCCGGTCGCAGAATACCCCGTTCTAGAAGAAGTGGTGATGGGAGGAAGCTCCTCACGTCGCTCACCCATTAGTGATAAAGAGGGAGAGGTATCAAAGTTGGAACTTCTCCGCGACAGAGGTTGGGACAAAACCTCAGGAGAGAGTGAGGGCTCTTGGAACTCGGCGGAGCCACTGTCGCTGTCACTCTCCTCCCCTCGGCTGAGCCTAACCGTTCCACGGCGTTTGTTCTGCGGCATGTAATCGCACGTATTCGACCGTTTCATGCACTGACTGCAAGATGGTCGTCCGCCATCGCATTTTAACTTTCTCGCTGCGAAGCTCTGTTAGGTCGCCCATCCAACAGAAGTTTGCATGAACACTCACATCGGCAGAAGTTACATGCCACGGTGATCTTTTTGCTCCGTTGCTTAGCTGAGCCTGCAGGACAATGCATAAGTACAGAATGAAGCATACATGACCGAGTTGGCCTGTTTAAAAAGAGACCGACCCGGGCCAGATCCCCTGCTGGAAAATCCGGAAGACATGGGGTCATTTCGGGTCACCGGCGCAGAGTGTATGTCTCCTCCGCCGATCGCAATCTCACGCGGATTAGGGTGGGAGGAGCTCCGATGGATGGGTGCGCTCCGAGGAGCGGTGTCGATTGCCAGAATCGGCCGAGAACTATGTGAAAGAGAGGTTAAATGAGAGGGGGGTAGTTGAGGGTGATGTGGTGGGAGATGCCGGCTGCTCGGGCGCTGCGGAAGGCACTCGATCCGGAATTTGTCAAACAAGTATTCTCTGGTGTACTTTTGGAGTGTCTACCATACAGTAGGTCAATGCGGGAAACAGAAAACGCACAAAAAGCAATCTACCTTCATGTGGTGAAATATGGCGGCACGCAGAGGCATGAAGTCACTGTGATTGGGATCTAGGACGTCCACGGTACCCCAGCGATATGACCGGACAAATTTCCCTCGCACGTTTTTCTTGGAAGGATGTTGAGAAGGAGTGTATTGGAGCATAAGCTCATGTCGAGAGGGGGGTATTCGAGCAACGCCATCGCTGTGTGAATAGATATCCGGAGAAACGAGTGCATATGGTAATCGCAGGAGCGTGGAGGCGACGGGGGAGGCTGGGGGCGAATTGGCTGCCGACAAGGGCGTTCCATTCGAGTGGCCGGGATAAGTATTTAAAGGGTCTGCGGTGTGAGGGGGTGGCAGATCATCTGCATTATTTGGGTAATGATCAATGTCGAAGATGCCAAAACCAATGCCGTTGTCCGCCAAATCTCGACGGATGGCCATCTTAATGGCCGCGAGACGGTCATTTGACAAAATATCAGCCCTGGCGATGACTGGGAGTACGTTGACTCGAGCGGAGAGTCGGCGGATGGTGCTAATCTCGACGAGGGGTAGAGTTGGTCGGTATAAAAGAGGGTTGGTGGTAACCGGAGGTTCCAAGATGACTGGTTCTTGATCAGAAAAGCTGTTGGTACGGGTGCGAGAGACTAGCGGCGCCGGTGGCGCTGCTACGGAAGGAGGCAGGATTTGGTCGGGGTCGAGAAAGTATATGCACCTGTTAGAATGTTGGTCGGAAGGGCATGATTCAGGATTTTATACATACAAATGGACGTATCGATCCCCATTTTTCGCGACCCAGTCCTGTACGGTATCAGGATGGGTGAACGGAGTAGAAATGCAATTAAGCGCCCACCTCGTCACCTCCCTCGGCCAGCCGAGACTCTATGAACCGCAGAGTCTCGGACACAGTCCGCTCGGCATTTGTGTTATCCCTGAAGTCCAGGGATGGGGTGTCCACAAGCGTGAGCGCGAGTGGTTCCGGTCCGTCGACCTCGATGTCGATTGAAGCCGTTCTAAGGTTGGAGGTGTGGCCGCTGCATCCCTGAACAAATCTCGCGACGGATTGGAGCTGCTCCTTGGAAGCCGTCGGGGAGATTTCGCTGGTGTCGATTAGCAGGCGCAGGAACGAGCTTTTACCTGTGATCCGAAGTGCGGGGTTCAACATGGTGTTCTGCGGGGTAATTGAGCAAGGGGAAGGGAGCTCACCTCCTCGGCAGCCAGCTACGAGCAAGGTGAGCTCTGTGCGGGGATGTGCAGTTCCTGAAGGCACGGGAAAGTCGCGCATTGAACGGTTGTTCGAGTAAAGCAGGAGAGCGCACTGACCCGAGATCCTAGGACTGTACTGCTGCGCGTCAGTTGACCGATCATCTTCTTGCCATTTCCGCTGGTCGGAGGGCTGCATAACAAAGAGGACTCCAGCGCGGGTCAAGACAAGTGCCGCAACGTCTGCCCGCACGCAGGCAAAGCGCGGTGATTCAAAAGATCAAGAACCGAGCCCCGTTATAATTATAGGCACCGCACCAATCAGACGGCGCGATACATTATAGTGCGGGCCGCACACGCGAGAGATAATGTATACATCTCTCTAACTCATACAGGATTAATGACTAGGATACCGAGCTACAACAGAAAAAAAACTACAATTAGTATGGTAGGGGGACCGAGACAGCGCCAACACCGGGGTAGAAAGTTATCGTGGGAGGGGTAGCGAAGCGCTCCGAGTGCGCCTGGAACGGAATGAGGACAGCAACGGGTACGTAAAAAGAAGCGGCGGAGGTCTGTCATCGGTGGGAAAGATTAGTGGTCCGGGCGCGTATGTTTGTGTCCTCGAAAAATAAGTTGTAGGTCTATATAGTATACCACGTCCAAGTCGGTGCTTCTCCTCATCGTTTTGGCTCGCTGTCGCGCGGTGGCGGGCTGTGTTCCGAGCTCGGTCCCCGCTTTCTGCTCCTCGACGGTCTTCTCTCCTGTGGCGTCCCCTCTGGCGACGGTTGCTGCGAGGCGTATCTGCCTCCGCCGCTCTGTGATGAACTCGAATGTACGCCCGAATCGGATCCCCGCGTCGGAAACTCTGGCCCTTGGAAGTCAAACTTAAAGTCTGGGTTAGCGAACGAGGGCCCCGTCTGCGCCCCAGGTTCCGAGGAGCGCCCTGCTTTTGACACCCGCTTTTTGGCTCGCGCTCCCTTGGCAGCCTTGCCAGGACCTCGTCGTTTCGGTTGAAGCACATATGCGCACGTGATTCCGCGCGAGACGCAATTGCAACAAGTCGGTTTGACGCCATCGCAGCGCAGTTTTCGGCCTGTATATCAAATTTAAACAGTGCTTGGACCTCTGGCAGAAAGAATACTTGCCTCGGCAAAAATTACAGGCCACTAGAATTTTCTTCTGGATCTTTGTCTGCCGTGGATTGCTCTCAAACTCGTCATGGTCTGCCTTGCGATGCTGCCCAGGATGGTAGTCGCCATCGCCGATGCGTGTATAATCAGAGGATGCAGGCGATTGCGACTGGATGGCGCTGTAGAGGGGCGGAAGATCTCCCTGCTCGCGCACATTCCCTGGTACGCCGTAAGGCCAGTCCTCACGCGTATACAATGGGGGTAGAGAAAGCGTGCTCTGAGCCGCCTCGGCATACGGATTCTCAGATGGCGGTCTGGGCGGATACCCGCCCAAAGGTGGTTCTTGAAGTCGAAGCCGCTCATAACTGCTGTGCAAAGGGGCTGAAGAGAATTCAATAAGATTGACCAAAACGACGCAAGCTAAACACCTTACGTTGTATGTGGGAGGGTGGTGTCGAATAACCCCCTGGTTCAGTAGCCCGCCGATAAATTGGCTGCGGGGGAGGATAGCTGGGATTTCTTTGTCTGCTGATGCCGCCATATGGGTGGGACTGAACCAGCGAAGACGGTCCTGCCTCTCCCTCTCTCCAGTGGGTCCGTGCGAGGGTTGTTTGCGGAAGAACTGGCGGCAGACTATGGCTTCCCAGATACACAGGGCCCTGCAAGCGCACAGGCGTCGGATAGGTCGGGTCGCTGATGACTGGAATTCGATAGCCCCGAGCTGAACCATGAGGAATGGAAGAAGGACCGCCAGGTCGCTCAGGAATGGGCAGCGGTCCGGCGGGTGGGTGTAAGATGACTGGGTCGGTATGCACTCCTGATTCGTAGGCGGGATACTGGCGGCGAGTGTCGGGGAATGGGACGGGAAGCGGGGGGAGGGGGGAAGGAACGAGGGGTCGAAGGGGAGAGGCGGTCGGTCTGGGCTCGAATGTGGAGGCGGGGAGCTCTGCTTCCTCCTGCGTACCAGTTGAGCCTGTCGGAGACGATCCCTGACGTTGCTGGGGGCCACTGAAGAGGTGAGGGATGAGGCTGGGCGGCAGTGAGCTGTCCTTCTCCCGCTTTGGCGGGTTCGCCATGTTTGTTAACCAGACCTCCTACGGCAGCGGGGGCGGCAGGCAGCGAAAAGAACGACTGGAGGACGAAGGAAAATGACAGTGGTGTTGGAGAAAGGGGGAAAGGAGTCCCAAGACAATGAAGAGCCCATCCAAGTCGTCTAATGTCTCAAATAAAGTGCCGCCCGACACTGTCAACGGAGCACGATCAACAGTTACGGAGGAATAATGGAGCGGAAACTGAATGGAACCGCGGGTCTCATACGGATTACTTCCGCACGGACGGGCTCAAAAGCAAGAGTTGAGCGGGGATGAAAAGATCTGCATGAGTATTTGGTGCCAACTAGATTTCTCAACATTGTATTTGAACAGAAAAAGGGCCTAATCTTCTTCTACTACAATGTCTGCCGGGCGTGCACTCCTCGAGGCTAGGGCCCATCTACTGGCCCCTCCAATCTAAGTGACTTGACTTTTTAACCGAAACACGATCGAGTTAGGGGACATATGAGCCAATCTCGGAGGTCCCTGAATAGGCCGGATGTTAGATATGTAAATAGTGACCCGAATCAATGGTACCAAAGCCTAATTTCCTTGATTTTTTTTTAAAAAATCTGCGCCTTGCTTCGACTTCGGAGATAAGATTGGTGTCCTTCGCACAGAGAGTAATGAGGGATGAAATTTTTAAGAATTGCATTCAAAGCCGCCACCTCACGCCCCTCCGTTCCTGGGCACATGCCTGCGCAGCTTGTGCATGCGCTCAAATATCGTTCGCACGATTAAGAATTTGCAATGCAAGTAACCGGAAATGGAAGTCTACGTAATTGCCGGTGGGCATCAATTTAGATGCCAGTGTCACATATGTGACTGGGGTCGCGATCACCTGTAACGTCGCGATAATGCTCACAAGGACCTCGAGGGCGTTCAGTCGTTCTTTCTCGACCACAGCGCAATGCGCCGAAAACCCTATCATGAATCGCTTCAGCAGGCTGGTGACCCAGCCGAAGGACCAGGGCGCGAGCCAAGTATATATTCTGGCCAATTCGAGTCATCTCATTCGCTCATACTTCTCCAGGCCATGCTTTACGCGACAGACGGCATTAACACCGATGCTGACTTTAACAAAGCGATGGTTGGTGTTGCGAGTGTCTGGTGCGTTTTTCCCCCCATGTTCTTTGCGCCCGCTGACTGAAGGGAAAGGTATGAGGGAAATCCGTGAGTCATACGGCTAACAGTAACTGTGAATTTTATTCACGTCTTTCGAGATGCAACAAGCATCTTCTTGGTCTTGGCCAGGAGATCAAAGCCTCGCTATCTAAGAGTGATATCATTGGCTACCAATTCGGAACGGTCGGCGTCAGCGATGGGATTAGCATGGGCACTCGCGGAATGTCGTATTCTCTCCAGTCGCGAGATCTCATCGCAGACCAGGTGGAAACCGCGGCAGGCGGACACCATCTCGACGGCATGGTGGTCGTCCCCGGATGCGACAAAAACATGCCAGGTGTTTTAATGGCTCGTCAGTTGGCTCTACTATATCTATTCCGCATACCTGGGCTTAAGGTTCCACAGTCGGCCGTCTGAACCGACCGAGTCTGATGGTTTATGGCGGTACTATCCGCGCGGGCTCCTGCGAGGGTGCTCCTCAGCTGGACATCGTGTCTGCGTTCCAGTCATACGGCAAATATTTAATGGATGGCAAGACACCTGCCGCCGAGAAGGAACGGTACAATACTAACCGCCATGCATGCCCCGGCCCCGGCGCATGTGGAGGCGTAAGGGCACACATTATGCCTCTGCCGAAATGCTAACTTGCGTTTCTCAGATGTATACCGCCAACACGATGGCCAGCGCCGCGGAGGCTATGGGAATGACCCTCCCAGGTTCTTCCTCCTTCCCAGCTGAATCGGAGGAGAAGCACATCGAGTGCGCTTCCGTCGGTGCAGCGATGCACCACATTATTTCGAAGAACATTTTGCCTCGGGATATCATGACTCGTTCGGCCTTTGAGAACGCGATGGTCGGTCGGGTTTCTTTTCGTGTTTCTTTTGGCTGAACCTAGCCAGGTACTAACGATGATCCTGGGTGGATCGACCAACGCTGTCTTGCATCTGATTGCCATGGCCCACTCGGTTGGGATCACCCTTGACATTGACGATTTCCAAAATGTGTCCGACCGCATCCCTTTCCTCGCAGATATCAAGCCGAGCGGCAAGTATGTCATGGAGGACGTGTATAAAATCGGCGGCATACCTAGTACGTGCTTGTCCTCTTGCAGCATGGCATGCGTTTAATATCCCCCCCCTCAGAAATATTGGCCTTCTTGCTTAAGAACAAGCTCATTGACGGGAACAACATGACCGTGACGGGCAAGACACTCGGGGAGAACCTCGAGCGCTGGACGCACGAACACGGAGAGCTGGACTTTACTTCGCAGGACGTCATACGGCCATTGGACCGCCCCATCAAGGAGAGCGGGCACATCCGGTACGGTTTCCTGCGTCTCCCTGCGCTCCCGTCAACTAACCGCCGCAACAGGATCCTGAAAGGCAACCTCGCGCCGGGCGGCGCCGTTGCGAAGATCACGGGCAAGGAGGGTCTCGGGTTCACGGGCAAGGCGCGCGCGTTCGACACGGAGGCGGACTTTTTCGCGGCGGTCGAGAGCGGCTCGATCAAGAAGGGCGAGAAGACCGTTGTGATCCTGCGGTACCTTGGCCCCAAGGGCGGACCCGGTGCGCCCGCTTGACGCCGCCTCTACTCACGCCACTAACTCCTCGCACAGGCATGCCCGAGATGCTTAAGCCGACTAGTCTCATCATGGGCGCGGGCCTGGGCCAGGACGTCGCGTGCATGACCGACGGGCGCTTCAGCGGCGGGTAAGCCCTGCCATTCCTTCTCTGCGTGGGGTCACTGACGGTGGCTGTGGCAGGTCACACGGCTTCTGCATCGGGCACGTCGTTCCCGAAGCGCAGGTGGGCGGACCGATTGCGCTGGTACAGGATGGGGACATCATCTCCGTCGACGCGGTCGCCAACACGATCGAGCTGCACGTCTCACCCGAGGAGCTCACAACCCGGCGCGCAGCGTGGGTCGCGCCGCCGCTCAAGGTCACACAGGGAACCCTTTTCAAGTATGTTAAAACGGTCACGGATGCGAGCCGTGGGTGCATCACCGATGCTTGATGGCGCATCAGTGGGCGCGTCAATGCTCGAAGCGTAGTCAGTATTAATCAACCAACAAAAGTAGATACGCTAATGGTGCACGGATGAATGAGATCTCGAACTATCGAGCTACCTCGACGTCGATCCTTCTAACCGCTACTCCCTACTTGCCCTTCTTGACACTCCGTTTCTTTTCTGCCTTGGGCATCTTGTGCTTCCGGCGCTCCTTCGCCTCGGCCTTGACAGCCTTTTTGCGTTCCTGGGCCAAGATCGTGAGCATGCGAGGACGGAAAGACACAATGCGTCAAGCTACCTTTTTTGCGTCGCGGTCCTCGTGCCGGTGCCCGCGTGGCCTGCGTTCCTCGAAGGTGCCCTCGGGGCCTTCTTCCTCGTCATCCTCGTCCGAGCCCCCATCCCCATCCCCGTCCGAGTCGCTGTCGTTCTCATCATCCTCGCCCTTGTCCTCCTCAAAGCGCACCCGCGGAACGAGACCGAGCGCATCCGCGTAAACGAGCCCGCGGTCGTCCCCGCGCGCAAGGGCCGCGGCGTCACGCTCGGGGTCGAACACCTCATTCAGGGAGCGCGGAATGTGCGCGTGCAGGAACACCGCGTCCTCCTGGCCGTCGTGCGCCTCGTCCTCGGGCGGCGCGTCCTCTGCGAGCCAGCGCCGCAGCACGGCCTCGGGCTCGGGCTCGTCGTCCGCGCCGGCCTCCTCCGCGGGCAGCCGCTCGCGCGTGACAAACTCAAACGCCCTGCGCAGCCCGAGGCAGCGCACGCCGCGACGCGCGAAAAAGTCCTCGGCGTTTTTGAGGTCGTTGCGCAGAAAGTCGAATGCGGAAGGGTGGTCGTGTTCGACGCTCTGGGAGACATCGATGATATAGAGGTGCTCCGCGTGGTAGAGGATGTTGTACTCGGACAGGTCGGCGTGGACGAGGCGGCACTGATGGAAGAGGATGCGGAGGGCGAGGAGGAGCTCAATGTAGAGGGGCGCGCAGGCGGAGTCGGGGAGGACGGCGTCTTTGAGGCGCGGGGATGCCCAGCCTTCAGAATCGCCGAGGAATGACATGACAAGGACGTTCTCGCGGACTTCGAGGGGCTCGGGAGCGCGGATGCCAGCGGCTCGCAGACGCTTGAGATTACGCATCTCCTTCTCGGCCCAGAGACGGACCATCTTGCGGGGATTGTGGCGGGAGTAGCCGCGACGGAAACGGTGCTCGCCCGAGACGTACTTATCGCGGTCCTTGAAGACGAGGATAGAAGTTTTGTAGATCTTGAGGGCGAGGTGGGCCTTCTCGGGAGTGAGGGCGTGGTACACGTTGGCCTGCGGTGTAAATGAGGGATGCGAAAGAGAGGAAACGGAGGGTGTGTACCTCCTTGCCCGTGCTCACACACCCGTTCACCTCGTCGATCACGCCGCGACCAACCATCTTGAGGAGAATGGTGCGGGTGCGGGGGTCGAGGACCTGCTCTGTCGTAGCGCGGTCTGCCCTGTCCTTCATGTTCGCATACGAGCTGGGCCCCTTGCGGTTTACACCGACACCCATGGTGTATGGCACATCGATCTTTGCGATCCGGGAGGAGAATTTTGCGAGAGCGGCGAGCCGATCGGCTGTCCTATCTCGGGGTGGTGCGGTGCTTTTTGCAGGGTGGTTTATGGCGGGGATGGCGACGACGGCGTTGTTTTTTCCGAGGGCGGAGGATGTGCCCTGTGCATTGCCGGTGCGGACTGCGACGTGCTGGCGGAGTCTGTTGAAGTGTTTTGTAAAGTCTGGGGGAGTTGAAGCGAGACGGGGCGACGAAAGAGCACTGACCTCCCTCTGCCCGCTCCCAGTCCTCGTCCTCGACTCGCGTGTCCGAGTAGTCTCCCGAGTCCCAATCCGATTCTATGCCTGAGGAGGAGGACGAGGAAGAGGACTGCGTGGGCGACGGCGGCGATGGTAATAGCACCGACGGCGGAGGCGGTAATGGCAGCGTCGAGGGCAGCTCGTCGATGCGGGCAGCCATTAGGAAAACTGCAGAGGCCGGCCCGGTTGCCGGATTTTTGGACCAAACACTCAGTCGTCCTCACGCTCTTGAAGAACGACTGTCTTCTCAATCGCTCGGTACAAAGTCTGCTTAACGAGACTACTCGCGCTCTAAATGGCCTCTGGCATCCAACAAATTGCGCCAGAAATTTTGGCTGAAATATTCATCTTCTGCCTTGACAATATTAACACATTTGAACTCAACACCCGCGACGCGCCCTGGGTGCTGGGCGAAATCTGCACTTGCTGGAGAACAACTGCCTTGTCTACTCCACGGCTATGGCGCAGCATCGCCCTACACTTTTCTGAAGCGAATCCCTACTTCTGGAGTGTCCGTCGCCCATCACCATGCAGCCTGACGCGCCTCGTCCGCCTCTTCCTCGAGCGCTCCGGGGTCTGTCCCTTCGATGTCCACCTCTCTTCCGAAAAAAACCTGAATTCTCCTCCGGCGCTTGCCATGCTCATGAAAGAGTCCCATCGGTGGGCCGACGTCCGGATCGACTTGCCCGTGGCCATGATATTAGATCTGGCTCCAGTCAAGGGCCGCGTTCAGTCCTTGCATACTTTAACCGTCTCTGCTTCCCGGGCCCGCTTCGACGAATGTCCTGTCTTTGACGCATTCGAAGAAGCTCGCGTGCTCCGGGACCTGTCTCTGTACGAACCACACGCCATTCAAGTCGTCGCTCCGTGGGCGCAGCTGGTTTCCTACCACGGACAATACGGACATCTGCGTACCGTCCTCGACGCCCTGCGCGCGATGCCGAATCTCGCCGTTTGTAACCTTTGTTACATAGAACCGGATGAGCAAGACGACGACGACGATGATGTCGAGTCCGCACCGATCCTTCTCCTGCATATGCGCGAGCTGACGATAACACACGAGGGCTGGCCCTCCGACGACCATTTCTCCCGCCTCCTGGATAATCTGACCGTCCCGCGGCTGGAGCGCCTCGAAATCGAGTGTTCCGATTACGCCGTGTTTCCGCACCTCACCGCGCTCGTCACCCGCTCCGGCTGTGCGCTGCGCACATTCTCGTTGCAAAAGGGCATCATCATCCACGTCGAGATTCTCGCGTTTCTGGCGCAGGTGCCCACCTTAACGAAACTCAGTCTGTCGTGCACGGACCTCACGATCGACGCCACGGTTGGACTGACGCGCACTGCAGGGGCGGACCTGTGCCCCCTCCCGGTGCTCCGGGAACTCAGAATCGAGGGAGAGCTGCCTGCCGCGGAGTTTGCGAGCATGATCGAGTCGCGGGTGGGCCCGGACGAGGGGTGTCTCCAAGTCCTCGAGATCACCACGCCCACGCTGGAGTCGCAGCTTTCGTCGATGCGGGATCGGGGCTTGCGCCTGACACTGGTGGAAGCGGCCAATTTGTAACCAGGATTAAGGATTAGACACGGTCGAATCAGCTCGGGTTATTCGCGGACGAGCTCAAGTTTATTTGAATTGAGCGGGGAGGCTTTATTTATTCTGAGCGAGCGCAGGGGGCGCGTTATAATTGTTCTTACTTTCGGAATTAACCCAGCGGGCTGGAATCGTTGATTGCTTTGTGTGAGCTTGAGCCTCGCGAAATTTCCTTCGTCTTTTCGGCCTCGTCCGGGACTCCGGGCCGGCCACCGGCTGCATGAGCTCTTCTCTCCGCAACCGCCTACCTTTCAAAGCCAACGACGACGACGACGTCCCCGGCGTGGTGCTCGACGACATCGAGCAGGACGAACTCGTCGCCGACCTCCGCGAGCGCAACGCACAGACTACCGCCCACGCGCTCCTCGTCCTCGATGTCGTCCTCGTGTTCTCCGCCCTGCTGTATGCCACCTGCGCGTCTATCGACCGCCTACTAACCATTATATACGCCCAGTCAACTTGTTTACCTACTCAAAGACTCCAAAGCCAGCCCATTGCTCGCCCTCTTCCCCGTACGCGACGCGCCGGATCCGGACCCGCCGATCCCGTACCCCGGCATCTTCACCCTCTTAGCGCTCGCCCTGCACGCAAACCTTGCCCTGCACCTCCACCCCCATATATACGCCCCGCTCTCTTATTCGCTGGTCTACGCGCTCGCTGCCGTCGCGCCGACGCTCTCTCTCTTCCTCGGCCGTTCCTGGCAGGCGACCGTCTGGGCCGCGTTCCCCGCCCTCGTGGTCGCTCTGACGCACTCTGTCCACAGCACCCTCCAGGAGGGAGATGTGGCCCTTACTGAGCTCGAATCGCTCAAGTACCGCGCCCCGGGCCCGTAGCGGCTTCGCGGCTCTCTGCCTCGTTCCACACAAATCTGTGACAGTCCACGTCGAAGGAAGGCGCCCGAAGCGAGACCGAGCGTGCGTATGAACTCCCACCAGCGTTACCTTGTTAGATTTTGCTCCTACAGACGAGCACAGACCTGGTTGCTACTTACATGGAACTAGGAATACATCATGACTATGTGTTTCCGCGAGCAGCAGCCCTTGCTATCATCGTTTCCAAAGTATTCATGAGGGCCGGTGATTCGCAAGCAGCCGCAACACGTTCTTTATCATTCAACTGCTTGCAAACTGGAGGCCAGATCAGCGGGTTTGCGAAAGAACCGACGTAAAATCCTTACGAGCCTCTGGACTGAGGTAACTGCCCTCCATTACAGTGAATCTAACCCGGAATCTGGGCTGAAGAGATCTGAGTAAGCGAACAGCGATCGCAAGTCCTAGATGGCCACGAATGATTTGCTGAGCTATTAAATGTAGTTTCGTCGTACCGATGAGTGCTGCAGATGAGCAGTGGGGTTGTGTCGGACGGATTTCCACGGTAACATTTGTGCCCTTGACGAAAACGCGGTCCAGTGTAACAACTTGGAGATCCTCCAAAGAAATCAGAAGAAATTCTGGGTCCGAAATTGAGCGGATGAGATCTAAACGTGGGTCTGGTTGAGCTCAGGGGTGCCATTGTTATAAACCTACCGAACACCTCTTGAGCATCGATGTCGCTATCCTCTTCGTCTGAGCCCTCGTCGTCGTCTTCCCCGTGGATTCGATCTTTGATTCGGAACCACAGCGAGCGGTTCGCGGGTTGCCGAAAAGTGGACTCTGATATAGCAAATATTTTAGGATTGGGGTTATCGAGCGGCCGCCCAGTCAAGCTCAATGCCATGTAGTGAGTGCCTCTAGTACTCTTGGAGGTCCTTCGCTTGACACGGTGGATGCGTGGATATGTACACTTTGCCAGACATACACGCCTGAGTCAAGGAGGCACGGACCCGGAAGCTAACTCCGGGCAGACGCGTTTGACATTTAGGGGCTGACCACAGTGACATATTACTGACTTACTCCCAACTCATCGTCGATTTGCAAAGCTTTTAAACCCCAAACAGAATCCAGATGGAACTCTCGGACGGCACCCCCCGTGAGTTTTGCTGAATAACTCAATTCCCGGAGCCCGGGTTGAGTGCGGCGCTCCTTGGGCTTTACGAGCACACAACGCGTCTCGCGCGAAATCCAACCCACTTCTCCTCATCTAGTCACTCATCACGGTGCGCGACTTATTCCACCATTTTGGTGTGCCCGACGCGGAGGTCGCCGCGCGATTCGAGGTCATGAAAATGAGTGCAATGTGGGTTGATGTCTCGGTATTACGACGCAATAGCGATGCTGGAGGGGTACCCGTCCGGGACCCGGCAGACACCAGGTGCGTCTTGGATGGATGCCAATGAGCGAAATGGGGTGCTAACCTGGTTGTGTTCCAGTCCACTCATTTTTCGCTAATATCGAGATTAGTTTATTCCGCCTCACACTCTAGTCCTACTCTCTCTGCTGGTCGGACGAAGTTAGAGCCGTTGGCGCGGCGGAGCACGCGCGATAGATAACGAATAAAGATATGATCCTGAACGAATAGTACACTGGCGGCAGATACATGGGCTAATTGAATACAGGGGACGGACTCGCCTGGCGCGCCTCCGCACAACATCGAGTAGCGCACCTACTCCTAGGCCGGGATGGACGGCGCGCCCCACGGCTCCACGGGCGCCTTTCCCACGTCGGGCGGGACGGCGGACTTGGTGAGGTCGAGCGTGTAGCGCCAGTTCGCCTCGCGCGGGAGGTATACTGTTTTCGGCGGTGGCGACGCGTGCGTCCAGAAGCACCACGTCCGCAGCACGTCCTGCAAGGCAAAACAATCAGCGTCAGCCAGCCTTCCTCAAATCGAGTCGTGTATAGGCACGCACCGCTTGCGTCCCGAAGACCAGAAACACGACCGTTCCGATGGTGGCGGCGTACAAGTCCGGGGCGAGGTTGTGCGGGGCGACCATGGAGATGATGTTGACCGCGAAGCCAAAGACGATGTACATGCTAAAGATGAGCACGCGCACCAGGAACTGCACGTCGATCCCGCTCGGCCTGCCCGCGTCGCGCATCCCGTGCCAGTTGCGGTACAGTTTCACCGTAAGGTATACTGTGGCGGATGAGTGAGTGAGTGCATAAGTGGGGAAAGAGAAGAGAGGGCGCACGCATGAGGACGCCGATGCCGAGGCCGACGACGCCAGTGAAGAGCGCCATCGCGAAGGAGAGCACGGGGAAGCGCAGCGCACAGTAGAAGAAGCGGTGCGCGCGGTTCACCATCTCCGGGTGCCGAAGAGATTCGGCAAGCGTCGCGCCGGAGAACGCGATTTGTACGACGTAGGGAGCGCTGAGCATCTGCGGGCTATTATAAACAGGGAGGCGCGCTATAGGAAACGAGGAGGGCGCACCGCGATCATCTTGGGTCGGCTCACGCCGGTCGCTTTTGGGTTGTTCACGCCGAGGACCATGTTGTAGAGGAGCACCAGGACGGCAACGGACCACCTGTGAGTACACGGTCGACGTATTTAACTAAATGAATCGGCGTAGAGACGCACATGGGGGTAATGCCGTAGAGGAGGGAGGTCTGCGCGATACAGAGTCCTTTTTGTGGCTCCGGACCGGACTGCTGTCCTGCGTAGAATCTGTGAGGGGTGGTCAGCGCATGCAAGCGGGAGGGCACAGGCGACGCACAGCAGGAGCGAGAAGACGCCGGAGAAGATCCAGGTCATGCAGACGTTAACGAGTGTGGGGTGGCGCTTTGCACGCCGGGAGAAGAGGAACGTCGCGACGAGGATGGGGAGCAATATTGTGTTGGACACAAGGTTGAAGTATATCCAGACATCCAGCAGCGCCGGCGCGGCAGAGCCCATGTCGGCCTGGTCTGCCCCTGCAAAATAGGATGAAGAAACCTGTGAGCGAGGGCCGATTCGAGAGTGGAGGTGACAGACTCGGTGCCAGCGGGGCCATGAGTACTGAACGAACAAGGATCTGGCCTGCAGAAAGGAGAATAAAGTCTGCCCAGCAGAGAGAGCTTGCGAGATCGTCAGGAAAGGCGTTGGCAAGGCATATGAGCTGGGAGCTATATATACTTGGAGCACATCCAAGCCAATGGTATGTCAGTGGACATAGATCATAAATCGCCTTATTGGGACGAAGGATGAATGGTTTTGATTGGCCCGCGGGTATCCAATCCTCACTCGCCCAATACCTCCGATCTCAGCATGTACGCTGTGCGCCAACGGCCGGCCTCCGGGTCCAATGTCGCCGACGAGCCTGTCCTCCTCGTCTTCCCCTCCCCCAACGTCTCCCTCTCAGACATCTCCGACTCGCAGTTCACCCTCCTCGAGGGCAGCTCCGACTCGTTCCTCTGGTCCGACTCGGAGGTATCAACCCCCCAGCACCCCCCAGCACCCCCAGCAACACCCCAGCCCGTTCTCTATCCCCGCCGCATCCCGCTGCTCGCGTTTTGGGCATCTCTGCTCGCCATCGACGATGCGACTCTCCATTTGCTCGCGCACCCGCGCACCCACTCGCCGCTCTTCCCCGGCCCCCCACTCGCGCACCCGGATGCAGACCCAGACACACAGCACGGACTGCTTCGGCTTGGACGCCGTCGCCGGGCACTGGAGGATGGCATGGCCGTGGCGTTTGATTCCGTATTCGTACCTGCGAATCCATTTGTGTCTCCGTTTCACCTTGTGCACTCTTGGGCGAAAACGCTGCTTACCCGCGGCTAGTATTGTATCACATCATAAAATTGTATTAGATGTTCATGTCTGTTTCCGACCACCGTGATGCTGTCATCCAGGCCGTCGAAGACGCCCTCGGCGTACACCGCGTACTGCACAAAATGGCCGGAGTGAAACGGCGGATGTTCGCCCTTGATCTCGCGTTGATTGCGCTCTCTTGCCGGTGAGGCTGAATCTGGGATGTGGACGTGATGCACAATCTGTCGATGTCCTTCGTTGCGACTTGCAGTGCCCAAGGGATCAATATTGGGATTCGCATGGCTCACGATTTAATTGTAGATGCGGTTGGCTCGTCGACATCATGGCTGTACAGAACCCCGAGCACATCTACGCAGATCTTCTCCGCAGCCTCCGCGAGGTAAGAAAATAATCTGGACGTGCAGAGAGACGCAGCAGCTTTGCAAAATTCACAGATAGACCCCATCTTCGACGGCGTCGAGCATCTCTTCGAACCCTGTTCGCAACAGTCATTCTTCGTAAATACGGCGCAGTGCCCGGAAGCATCAGGATCCGCGACAGATGTGGCCTTTGTCGTGCTCCGCGAAGATCCCTGGCTTGTTTGTTGCATTCCGCAGGGCCCAGGCCCAAGCCGCGTATCTATCTGATGCCCATAATTAAACAGCTCGCCTGCGCGCCACCGGACGTCCTCGACGCGCTACGCGCCCTCGCAACCACCCCGCCTACGCTCCCCCGGGACCTCGAACCGCGCACCGCGATCCCGCTCGCTGCCGTGCTCCTCGGGTACCCTGTCGCGTACGTCCCGTCTGAGGCCGCGTTCCTCGCGCAGACTCCGCTCGATGTGTACGCTTGCACCGTGTGCGCGTCCACCTGGGAACACACATTGCTCAAGTTCTCGTGCCCCGCGGCGTTGGCGGTGGCGCACCCCGCACGGCTGGCGCCCGCGCGCATCATCGCGAACCTCACTGCGCGTTTCGAGCCGCGGGCGAGGGAGCTCGGGCTCACGCTGGTCGTCAACCATTCGACGGAAATTATGGATAGAGTTGCATTGTAGAACGTGTCGCAGCGGATTCGTCGAGGGTGAAGAAAAGTGTTTTTGGTTAGAGAGGGAATTGTTTGTTCGTGTTTCAAATAAATGTTTCTGTCTTCAACTTGAACCTCTTCACCGCCGCTTTCATACATCCCAGGCGCTGCGTATGCTACCGTGAACCTCTGGGTCTCTATCGTCTGTCGTTGCTATACTTTTAGCGGCAGTAATATTCGACACTGTCGCTCTTCGAATTAATGCAATCAAGAATTCCTTCCAAACCTTGGCAAACCATCCGTGATCGCCTTGTCTGACATACATTCTCGCAAGCAGTGTTCATTGTCATGCTGCTCCGGTACTCTTCCGCCTGAAGAGTAATTTTCGTTCGCTACCTCGGCTTACCGAATATAAATCCGATTCATCATCCATGGGCTCGGGTATTGGACTCTGAGGCTTCCGCCCGAGCGCGCCACTCGCAAATGTAATGACGCTCGAATGAGCTAATCCTAGCGGAATTCTGTTTGACCAAGCGCTGCCGGCGGTTGTCGGGCACCTTCGAGGCGAACTAGTCACGATTGTGAGTAAGATTGTGCACGTGCCTGTCTTACAATCGCGCCTCGCCTCGTCAGGAAAATTCCATATGCTGACTACAGGAAGAGTATTTAATGCCAGCGGTTCTCTGGTCGCCTCTCCATAACGCCTTCAAAAAGTTTCTCTCTTGCACATCGCATCAACTTTCATACCAGACAAAATGTCGAAGCCCGTCGAAATCCAATCGATCAAGCAGTGGAATGAAATTGTGCAGGCTTCGACCGACGCCGGGAAAACGGTTGTCGTCGACTTTCATGCTGAATGGTGTGGGCCATGCAAGGTACGGCGCTCTCGACTCCTTTGCGACGAGCTTTCATTAATAATTTGCACCCAGCAAATCGCACCGAAATACAATTCGCTTGCGGCTGAAAACCCCCAAGTACAATTTCTGCGCGTCGATGTCGACCAACAAACACAGATAGCACAGACCTTGTGCGTATTTTTAGTATTGCCAGCACATGCATGCAGCTAACGCCGCCCGCACAGCCAAGTCACCGCGATGCCTACATTTTATGCCATCAAGGCGAAGAATGTCGTCGGAATGGTATGTTATTTCGCCATGCCCGTGCTCCATAAATCTGACGAATGTTTCCGATTAGCTGCGGGGTGCAGACCCCCAAGGACTTACGCGCCTTGTCCGTCAGCATGCCGGGCCAAACCCGCCTATTGCACCGTCTGTTGTTGAAGAATCCCTTGAGGATCACCAACCGACGCTCCAAACGTCTCACCTCTAATAGCTTGAGTCCACCTCTACTGTACATCTAGTTCATTACATCACCACTGTATTCTATCAATTAGACCAATTTCCGGAATCTCACTGAGCGTTCGCGTTCAGTCACTCTCACGTGTGCGTAGCTGTCACTTCGCCGGCCCGCCTTCCGGGCGCGCCGCCGCAATGGCCAGCTGATACACAATCCCTTCGACGCTGCCATGTACAGCTCACCTGAGCTTCTGAGGGCGCCTCCGATAATCTCCCGTGACTCTCGTACGGAACTTCGCCAACCAGAATGTCCATAAAGCAGGCGACCCGGGGGTACGCGCAACAGCGAATATGAGGCTTCTCCTCTTTCTCGCTTCGTGTTTTTTCTTGCTTTCTACCCATGCACAGTCCACCAACTTGACACAATGGCCGCTGCACACTACGGGACTGTCCAATGCGGTTGATTGGGACCATTACTCGCTCCTCGTTAACGGCCGCCGCACGTTTTTGTGGTCGGGAGAAATACACTATTGTCAGTCCGACCGTTGTATCTGACTGTCGAATACTGACGCGGTGTGGAGGGCGGATACCTGTCCCGCAGGTTTGGAGGGACTTGCTGGAAAAAATAAAAGCTGCTGGCTGTATGTCCCAGTTTCTTGTTTCTATGCCCTTCCCATTAATTGTGCTTCCCTCTTAGTCAACGGTATTTCCGTTTATGCGTACGCTTGCTTGCTGTCGTCGCGTGCTCTGCCCCTATTTACCCTTTCCTTGCCTCTTAGCCACTGGGCATTCCATGCCCCGAACAATGCTACCCTGGATATGACGAGCGGGGCCCGCGATTTCAGCCCTATCCTCGATATCGCGAAAGAGCTCGGGTTGTTTGTGACCATGCGGGGCGGCCCTTATGTCAAGTACAAAAGTGCAGTCTTTAACCATCCTCCATCTAATGTTGCCCTCGCAGTGCGGAGACAACGGCGGGAGGATTTGCCTTATGGACGACGACAGGCGCATACGGGGCATTGCGCAACGATGACCCTCGATACACCGCGGCTTGGACACCCTTCGCAAATGCAATCAACGAGCTCACAGCTAAGCATCAAATCACGAACGGTGGCTCTATTGTAAATATTCAACGCCTATCCCTTTTGTTACTCACAACTACACCCCAGATTCTCACTCAAATTGAAAATGAAATATGTTGCCAAAGAAACGCGGATGGAAGCCTGGACACACCAATCGTCGATTACATGATCGTACGTGAACCGCCTGGTAAATCTTAGCCTATGCTGAAACCATGTCTAGGACCTCCAGGAAAATGTGCGCGAACACGGTGTCGTGATCGTGAGTTGATCGCATAATCGATGAATGTTTGACCAACAGTTTGCTCCTGCCAGCCCATCATTACAAATGCTCCGAATATGGATAGTAGGTCGCTGCACCCGTCTTGAGTCCCGCCCCATAAACTCGTTCCCCTAGCGAGGTCATGGTCCACGGATTATCTTCCCGGACCGGGTGAACAGGACATATACGGCCTCGACAGCTATCCTTTGTGTTGGTCGTGCAATCTAGCAGAATGCGGAAGTGGATCCTCGAGTGTTGCCTACGCCGACCATTTCAATATTGTTTCCCCGACGCAGCCCTCGTTCATGCCAGAGTTCCAAGGAGGATCATACAACCCGTGGGGCGGCCCGCAAGGCGGCTGCCCAGCAAATATTGGCCCTAATTTCGTTTCCATGTATTACCGCCACCTGGCAGCGGAAAGAATTACCGCCACAAACTTGTATATGCTGTAAGCCCGGGCAACATTCCTTGTGTCGTCGGTTCACTCATGTGCGCACAGGTTTGGAGGCCAGAACTGGGGAGGATTAGCCACCAACCTCGTTTCTACCAGCTACGATTATTCCGCCCCGATCCAAGAGTCTCGAATAATCGCGGACAAATTCTCCGAGACGAAACTCATCGGCTTGTTTTTCCGCGCGGCGGAAGACCTTGTCATGACCGATCGAACTAACTTTTCAACGGCTGTGGCCACCAATCCCAACGTTGGTGCAACAGTGCTGCGCAATCCCGAGACCCAGGCGGGATTCTACGTGGCAAGGCAATCCGACATGAAGGCGACAACCACGGTGGATTTCAGTCTTCATATTGAAACGAAGACTGCGGGGAACCTGACGGTACCAGTCTTCGGCAACGCCATTCGCCTTGTCGGCGTTCAGTCCAAGATCATCGTTTCGGATTTCCGCTTCGGCAACAATACATTGATCTACTCCACAGCGGAGGTTCTCTCTCATTCCATCGTCGATGGTCAGAGCATTCTAGCCTTGTGGCTTCCAGATGGAGAGTTCGGCGAGTTTTCGATACCTCTCTCTAAAAAGAGAGAGGTTGTGTCTGGAACCGGCGGGGGTTTCCACCAAGTTGGAGACAATCTGGTTCTTTCATACAAACAAGAAACTACACAATCTGTGCTACAGTTTGATAATTTCCGCGTCCTCCTCCTCCCTCGCTCCCTTGCGTATGCGTTCTGGGCACCGACACTCAGCAACGACCCCATCGTCACCGCCGACCAGGTTGTTTTCGTAAACGGGCCATATCTCATCAGATCCCTGAATATTTCCGGCTCGGATGTGCTCGTCACGGGCGATATCGCGAACGCGACCACGCTCGAAGTCTTCGCCCCTGCGGGTTGCCAGTCCATTCAGTGGAACGGAAAGACGCTGACTACCCACAAGACGTCCTATGGTAGCCTGAAAGCGACCCTGGCGAAGCCCGGCTTGGACGCTGCAACGTTGCAAAAATCGCTGAGCCTCACTGGCTGGAAGCACTCGGATGCGCTGCCTGAAGCAGACGCCGCTTATGATGACTCGAATTGGGTCGTCGCCGATCACCAGTCGACTCCCAATCCTACCCAGCCGCTCACCCTTCCCGTGCTGTACTCGGATGATTATGGTGCGTCATTTTCGCCTCAAGACATCAACGCCGCTCACATCCATCCCACAGGGTTTCACACTGGTGTTCAGATCTTCCGAGGTCGTTTCACAGGCGAGGCCTCCGCGGCTAACCTGACTGTTCAAGGAGGCACTGCTTTCGGCTGGTCTGCTTGGCTCAATTCAGATTACATCGGCAGCTTCCCCGGCATCGTCAGCGCTACATCTGGGACCTTAGTCCTATCCTTCGACAATGCGACACTGGTCGACAGTGGCGAAAATGTCTTGACTGTCGTGATGGACCATTCTGGTCACGACCAAAGAGACGCGGCGCTGAACCCGCGCGGTATTATGTCGGCCACGCTCTTGTCGTCCTCCAACACAACATTCACGAAGTGGACATTGGCGGGAAACGCAGGCGGAGAGAGTAACATCGATCCCGTCCGTGGTGTCATTGCGGAGGGGGGTCTCCATGCGGAGCGCCTTGGGTGGCATCTTCCCGGCTTTGATGACTCGGCTTGGGTAGCGCGCTCCCCTTCCCAGGGCGTTGATAATGCCACCATTGCTTTCTTCCGGACCACTTCAGATTTGGCTGTACCAGAAGGATACGATGTTTCTCTGGAGTTCATTCTGACCTCCCCAACTGGAAGCAATTTGCGTGCGCAGCTTTATGTTAACGGGTGAGTGGGGTCAAGCCCAGGCATGCCACATCTCATACCTGTTATTCTAGATATCAATACGGCAAATACGTCCCTCAAATCGGACATCAGATTGCTTTTCCTGTCCCTCCGGGCATCCTCAACGTACGCGGGACCAACACCATAGGACTGAGTCTGTGGTCCCAAGGTGCAGGCGGCGCGCAGGTTGACGTTCAGTGGAATGTCCTCGGGGTCTATGAAAGCTCGTTCGATCCCGGGTTTGACGCCTCGGCCCTTCAGCCTGGCTGGACACCTGAGCGGCTTAAGTTTGCCTGATAAAAATACTTTTAAAATGTGCTTATTACGGATTTCCAATTGACTGTGTAGGCAGGGTCGAAAAATACACACTGACCTGGTTCGCAGCCGCGTTGCCGAAAAGCGCAGCGATTTCACGCTGTCTGCATAGAATAATACAAATCCCCTACTCACGGAAGCTTAGGTCATAGGTGCTGTATGCTTTGATGTCGCATCAGATCCTATACATCCTACTAGTTATTTGACCTGTGCCTTCGTCACAGAGGCTCGCCACAGACACAGCAGATACCCAGTTCCTTCGCAGACACGGTGGATTCCGAGTGCGGGGGGTTTGCCCGCACACGGCTAATTCCGAGTTGTCACCTGATGCTCACATGACTCTCGGCTAGTTGTGTTTTAATGTATAGGACAAGCTTTACGACCCGTGCCTTCGGCACGGCCGACTCGCTGCGCTCGCGTCCGTCCCTTCGGCGGGTCGACAGCTTGTTGGGGCTCCGCCCCAAACCCCGGGGGGGCTCTGCATCTCAGTAGGATAGGAAAGTGCAAATCAAATATGAAAATTCTATAAACAGGATACAATAAAATAATGATAACTACTGAGCATCATTCAGTCAGAGAATTGATAAGGCTTCATAAGACAGACTCACAGACAAATTAAAGCAGCACCTCTGGGTATACAATATTTTTTGCTGACAATAGAATTGAGGTCTTGCTTGAACAGCACCTGGATCCACTGACTGGATGTGTACCTAGAGAGTGCAATAGGGTGTTTCATACATACTATTTCGCGCCCAACTTGAGACCCAATTTTGACCCCAACTTGGCTCCAACTTGGGCCATCATTTATCGGAATTTGGCCCCGGAAAGTGCAATGGGTGGACCAAATCGAACGGGTGAAGTTGGAACACGAAGTTGAGGTCCAAGTTGGATGTCAAATTGTGGTCCGGAGCACAATTTGACATCCAACTTTGAGTTCCGAACTATTTCATGTTCCAACTTCACATGAAGCTGGGCACAAAGTTGGGTCCCAAGTTGGGCCCAAAATAGTATATATGAAACACTCTAATGTAAAGCTGTCCATGAGTAAACACATCTGTGTGCAGGCCCAGGCCAACATGGTCCACAGACTGGCCCTGGGCTTTATTTATTGTCATTGAAAATGCCAGATGAACAGGGAGTTGGCTGGTCACTCGCAAGTGCTTCTGGTTGGGCTGCTGAGGCCCTCCCCACCCAGGAGCATTGCAGGCTCAGAGTAGCCATTTTCCCCACCCCTCTACATATTTTATACCTCACACAGTACTGAAAATGCGACCATGACCCAATCCAATGTCATTTCATAGCCAAGGAAAGCTGCTCTGCAGAGGGAATAATTGTGATGCAGGGGATAAATGCTGCCGTGCTATTGTGTTCCCCCCCAATGAGCCTGATCTCCAAGACATGAGGTGTCATTTTGGTAAGAATCCCTTGAGAACCATTGCAAACATTTGCAGGGTCCAAGTTTCAGAGGACCATGATTGGACATCCAACTTTCAACTTGGCAAGAGGATCTGAGGGGAAAACACAGCTAGATCTTATTGAGATATGGTGTATTACAGGGTGAAAGACAATTATTTCTGCTATTAAGTGTGGGCTTTCAAGAGTATAGTTTTCGCATTCCTGTCTTTGAGAAGCAATCTGAGCCCTCTGCGGAGTATTAGGAGGAGTTTCATACCTTGAGTCCCATAATAAATAAATAAATCAGTCCTTAAAAAGTGGCTGATAGGGCTCATATGGGAGAAAGGAGATTAGCTGTGGCAAATTGTCAGAGAGGAACTTGAGAAACACACTAAAGATAAAGCTTACAGAGGCTTTGAGGCAAGATACAATAGAAGGGCTGAAATCTGAGGGAAAACACTGCTAGATCTTATTGAGATACAGGCAGACAATAGTGTACTATTACAGGGCAAAGGCAATTATCTCTGCCATTAAGGAGGAGTGAGAGGCAGTCTATAAGGAAAGAATAAGGAAAGAACAAATCCTCATACCTTATTGGGCAGGCAGTCTCAGTGTAGGTGGTATTTGCTGCAAATAGGAGCCTTAGCCGACGCGACGACACGTCCGAAAGGCAGTGCAGGCCTTCGGCTGAAGACCTCACGTGCAGAAAACGTGACAAAATCAGGTGATTTTTCAGGTGACTTTTTAGGTGGCTGTGTCCGACGTCTTTTCATATATATAATAATGTATAGGATACATTAAAACACAATTAGCCGAGTCACATGAAAAGTCACATGAAAAATCACGGGACGCTGTCGAGATGTTGCTGCCGGCTGTCGAGATGTTGCCGCCGGGTCCCACGACTCGGAATTAGCCGTGTGCGGGCGAACCCCCCGACTCTGTATCCGCCGTGTGCGGGCGAGCTCTGTATCCACTGTGTGCGGGCGTCACCGTGGCGAAGGCACGGGTCCGAATAAACTGGTAATCCTATACATGAAAGCACGACGAGCACAGCCTTTGACAGAAAGTCATGTGGAAATTCACGTGATGTTGTCGAGATGTTGCTGCCGGCTGTCGAGATGTTGCCGCCGGGTCCCACGGCTCGGAATTCGCCGTGCGCAGGCGAACCCCCGAACTCGGAATCCGCCGTGTCTGCGCGGAACTGAGAATCCACGGGGTTTGGGGCGAAGCCCCAACAAGCTGTGGACCCGCCGTAGGAACGGACCGAGCGCAGCGAGCGTCCGTGCCGAAGGCAGGGTCCTAAAGCTTGTAGTGTAATTCAACGATCTTTGATCTTGCCACGCGAGCGAGTCCGGCAATGTCCGAAAGTCGACCAAAATATTCCCAACAACTGTCAAAAATGTACCACTAGTCTAAGATACATTAAGAATCATGTTCATATCCAACCCTTGTTCCTGCCTGCGATGTATTGAGTGTTTTGTGGTTGTTGGCGTTTGGGCCGATGTTTGTCCTTGCCAAACACTTTCCTTATTTGGGGGGTGGGTAGGGTCGTGCGAACGTTGGCCAATTGATCCAGATCACGAGCACCTCTTGGCGTAATTTGGCGCGATGACAAAGTCGCGTGTCGAAGGCGGTGCATCAACTTCTACAGCTTTTGGTCATAAGCGGGGAGCTGGTGCACATATTTAAATCTCAGCCGCTGGTCTACACTCGGTTTAAAATCCTCCCCGTTTTCGGAGCGAGTCACAGCGTCATGTTTGTGCCGTTCTTGACGCAAAAGAAACAGCTCTCGAAGCGCAGAGGTGGTGGTAAATCTGGTGGCGCCAAAGGCGGAGAAAGTGGCGGAGCAAGTGAGGGCGGTACAAGCAAATCGTCTTCGGTCAGCACCGGTGGGACCTCGAAGCATGTAGATCCTTTTGGTTATGGCTTCTCGAAATTCATTCCATTTTCCAGGTCAGCGACGTCGTATGGTGGCGGTGGCGGTAAATCTGTAACAATTCCTGCCGGCCAGCTGTTTTCAGGCAGGATGGAAGGGAGCGGGACCCGGAACCAAGTGTTTGGAACTCAGTGAGTGGTTTAAGCGCTCCTTCTTGACCTAGTCAATAATGCAAGCAGGACGTATGGGAGCGGCTATCCAGGAATTCCGGGCCGAGGTGTAGCTAATCGCGGATTTCCCTTTTACTTCTGGCCTCTCAGCTTTGGAGTTGGAGGTGGGCTTGGTAGTGCTGCGTACCTACATTCAAACGACGAGGTATTATTCCTTTGTGTCCTCATAATAATTGTATGTGCTGACACCATGCCCACAGTATGGCCGTGCGGACAACACGAGTCGCCCTGGAGGAATCATGGTGACTGCAGCGTTTCAATCCAACGGCACGAACGGCACGACATTTCGCATTCTGGCGGACAACACGACGGTGGTCGACCTCATCGCCGATATAACTGCAAATTGTTCGGCTTCTCTCAGTTCTTCGAGCTCCACCTCGCCAGCTCCCTACAATGACACGGCGACCTTACCGCCCCAACCGGAACAGGTATACAGTTTCTCGTAGTCAGACTCCACAAAGATTCATGAAAATCTCGCAGGTTGTCCAATACTACCGCGCTAGCAGTATCGCGCTTTCACTGGACGGTTACAACAACACAGCGGATTTCGAAGCTGAGGGCACACCTGACGTCCCTCTACCCTCTGGAATCGACACGACCCTCCTGGACTGTCTAAACCAAACAATCGGCCTTGCCGCGCCGCTCATTGACGGGGTGGGGAGTCAATGGGCAGCTGTTCCAAATAACATGGGCCTGCTCGGCTTAGTCTGGTTGGTATGGCTTTCTTCCAGATTCACGTAGACGATGATGATACACGAGTGATACCCCTTCTGTATATTACTTTCGACCATTTCATGTAGCCCGAGAATCTATTTTGTCGCATTGCGTGGGGACTGGCAAGGTAAAGGGTTTTGATGTCCGCCGACACCTTGCGCCTCGGTGCAGCCCCAACCGTCCTGATTCTGGCCAAACCTCAAGTGCAAGATCCCTTCAGGTTCACGTTCTCCTTGTATTGTCCCGAGCATAATTTTTATTTACGCCCGTGTTTCGTCACAAATGATTATTTATTGCTCAACACAGCCATTTCACTGCCAAAATGAGATCATTTTTCTAACCCTCCAGGGAAAAAATTGGAAAATCGACGCGGGACAATACCAGGGTATACATCTCACAAATCTGATCCAATTTAGTTTGGATTTTTGAGAGAACTGTGGAGGTCTGGACCGAGGTGCAAAGGTAGAACAAACAAAGGACAAACAGACATTTGTTTGGCTGAGTTGCCAGTCCCCACATGATTGCGTCTCAAGCTCTTTCCTTGCTCACGTTCAACCCATAGAAAATTTTACATAGCACACCTACACCACCAATGATTACTCTACATCGACATTGACGATTTTTATATCCTCGTATGGTTTGTCCGCATTGCTGGTCTTGACGTTCTCAATGACGTGCACCACCTCAAGCCCCGATATCACCCGCCCGAATATCGTATGCTTCTTATCCAACCACGGTGTCGTCGTCGTCGTGATGAAGAACTGCGATCCGTTGGTATTCGGACCTGCATTTGCCATGCTGACAGTGTATGGCCTATCCAGTATATCAATACCAAGGTTCGTCGTGAATCCAACAAAGAGGCGAACCTGTCATGTCTCAGCTCGTCCGAGAATTCGTCTTCGAACTCGCGGCCCCAGATCGACGTCCCACCCGTTCCGTCGCCGAGCGGATCCCCAGTCTGGATCATAAACTTGGGGATCACGCGATGGAAGATGATACCCTCGAAAAAGCCGCTGCGCGCATGGCCGACGAAGTTTTCGACCGCCTTGGGTGCTTGCGCCGGGAAAAGCCGCAGGTGCATGTCGCCCATTGTCGTGTGGATTGTCGCGGAGTTGGCGAGCGGCGACGGGCCGCCCGCGACAACAGCCGTCGACGTCGCGACATTTTGCTCCTCGCGCGTGGGTCGCTCATTGAACACGTCGCGGTCGCCGGATTTGTTGTCCCTGCCCAAAATGTTTGTCAAAACGATATGAGCGGAAGGACAGGACTTACTCAGGCTCTGCGCGCGTGAACAGGTAGAACCGTTGTTTTTTATACCCGGTACAGAAAAGTGTTGGATCCCGTACGCCCTTATTAGCGAGGATGGGATTGGCGGATGCTGCCATGGCCTGCAAAGTGGTAAGTATGGGTAATGGACGCAATCGGGTGTTGGGTCAAACCATTGTCGTCACGCCCTTCTTGGCCGGCGCTCCTTGATACAGGGTGAGATTTAACCATCGAACCACTTCATCTTTGCCCAACAGGCGGACCACACGATTTGAGACCGTGTTGACAACTAGCACAGGCGTCAACATACGGTAACGTATATACGAAAGGTACGGTACTCACCTTTCACTCCCAGGAGCGACGGATAGAGAATGAATGCACCACTCTCGTCCCAGATAGCATTGCTCCACCGACCAGGAATATGGCCATCAGGCCCGGGCATCTCAAGCTCCCTCTCCATCGCCAGCCGTCGCCCAAACTCCATGTCCTCGACCTTGTACAGCGCAGTACCGGCCTGCTGCATCTCTTGGATGGCCTGCAGTGATTCATCGTACTTGCGCGCCAGCTTGCCGCCCAGGAAAGAGAACACCCGTATTTGACGGTCAGGAAGAGAAAATGTGACAAATGACGAAGAGTCGGGCGACAGTGTTATACATGTTGGAGTTGATTTGGACTAAATAATGGTCAGTATGAGAAGGAAAAATATGCAAGGGCTGGATACTTTTTTGAATTCGTACAAGTCTGTTTCACTCTTATACGACCAGAGACCAGCAACATTCTTCGGGCGTTCGAACGGCTCAGTAGGTTGCCAGTATTCCACGAAGCCACCTTCGTCCGCCGATATTACCGTATCATACCTGTCACTATACTGGAGATTGTTGAAATTGGTGCAGGCAGGCAAGCGTGAAGCGGACGAACCGTCATGACATGAACCGGGAAGCGATGGAGGCTCTCGATTGTCTCGAGAGGCGTGTCACCCCCACGGCCGTCGTACAGACGAATCACACCAGTGGTCGCATCGGAGCTGTCTGTGGAATGAGTCGAAAGACCAAGTCCATCGCTGCCGCGACTTACACAGCAAGAAGTCCTTGAGCTTGGCCACGACGATGAACCCAGCAGCAACAGTGAGGAGTATATCCAAGCTTGATAATATTAATCATGTCTATCATAGATCGGTTCGGTGCTGGTCAGAAGTCGATGTCTACTAGAATGCTCACCGAAATTTACAACATCGAACACTTTGGCACTCCCGTCCTCCGACACCGTGGCGAATAGCTGGCCGTCAGCACTCCCAGAGACAGCAATCACAGGTGTGAGGTGCGCGCGATAGTGCTTCACAAACTCGATTCCTGAGTCCTGCTTTTTCCACAGCTTCAGGTGTCCGTCAATGGACGTGGTGATTAAGAAGTCGGTTCTGGTGCAAACTGGTAAGTAAATGCAGGCCGAGAACAAAACCACGGACTTGGTGACAACGCAAAAATTGATCACGTCTCGATGCATGAAGCTCTTGTAATATTGGTCTGAATTACTGGTTGAACGCGGATGTCTGCAGAATGACGGTGCGACTAACCTGTGTTAGGGAGATGCTCCAAGTACAGCCGTTCATGAGGGAGAACTGGAAAGAGTATCTGTATGCCTTGAGGCTTAACAGTGATAGAGGGGAACCGGCACACACCTTTTCTTTTCTTCTTCACGCTGTCTGCCGCGGGCAAAGGCATGGGACCCTGCTCATCGTCAGAGTCGTCTTGGTCCATTGGGGGATCGGTACGGGGCTGTTTTGAATCTGCGACATTGCTGTCCCCGTCTGGCTCTCCGTTGCGAGAGCGTTTGCCCAGCACTGTGGTTTCCTCTGAATCGCTCATGTTGAGGTCTGGGAAGCTATTGCCCTTGACTTCAAACACGCGACAACACTTCGGCAGCATTGGATCCACTTGCGGGTTTCAAATTTCAATACAATACGAAGCCATAGCCAGCGCGAACACGTCCTAAACAACTATTGTTTATAATATCAAGCCAGCTTCATCAGTCACGGTGCCAATTATCGGCTGTCAAGGTCAACGCGAGCAGAGTATTTAAAGATATGTGCCCGGACCGACTCCGCATGATGTTGCAACTTTCTCGCAACGACCCCGTGTCTTTTCGAGTGTAAACTCCGGGCCGCCGCCGCATTCAAAAAGACATGGCGGACATCACCCGCCTGGAGTTCGGGTAGCAATGCGGTTCTCTTCGCTTTTGATTCTGGTAGCCCCAGCCATTGCAGCAGCCAAAGACCACCAAGAACCACTCCAATTCATCACAGCGGTGAATCGCACACAGCCAATCCAGCTGAAGGCTTCCCCAGTTTGCGGAGAGTTTTCATCGTCACATTTCACCGAGGCCAACACTGGGGTCACATTAAACGCCACCAAGTGCGTCTCTATTCCATGCTTCGACCCCCACTTAATTTTTTCACAGAACCATCGTTGCTTTTGGAGACTCATGGACATCCAATGGCTCTAATGGTACTATATTCGATCGTTCTTTGTCTGTCGTTGACTGACCGTATCGTAGGCACCATCCCTTTCGCCCCCATAGTTTTCCCACCCAACCCAAGTGCTGGCGCTAGACTCGGTAACAATTTCAGAGCGCGCGCCAGCAATGGCTATGTCTGGGTCGAAGATTTAGCCAACACCCTGGGCGCGAAACTAATCGACGTAAGAAGAATTTAGCCCACAACCACTCATTCGTCTGATGTTCTAAAAGTACTCGGTGGGAGGCGCGGTTGTCGACCTATCGGCTTGGAATAGTACAAATAAAGGAGTGGTGAGCATGGCGTTTCCATCAACACCCTAATATCGATCCGCAACAATTTCAGACTTTCACGTCGGATAATCTCCTGCGCACAGATTTTGTTGCAGAAACTTCGCTCTTCCTGCAGCAAGGTCATTTGCTGGCTGATCTCAACCCGGAAACAACACTATACACGGTTCAATTCGGTATGTGGTTTGCACTAGATTTAAACATCCTTTCTCATTTCTCTTGTTTATCAGGGATCAAGTGAGCGTCGAGGACCAATGTTTTCGAATGACAACTTACTAAACCCTGTTCAGTGACTACAATCAGTTTTTGCTTGTGAGCCTGATCCAGTGTCTTATGGTGCACTCCTAAACAGTCTTTGCAGGCAGGTGGCGACTGGACCATAGCTTCGAATACTTTCGTACGTGGACTCTCTGAGGATGAAGCAACTCACTCAGTTGATTTGCCAGTTGCGACAACTTGGCATTCTTCAGGCGAACGGAGCCAAAAACTTCTTGATTCACTGGGTAATATCGAACCCACGTCAGCAACGTCCGATCTAACAGATTTTCCGCAGCTCTATTTCACCCAAAATGTAACTGATGCTTTTCAAGACGTGGTGCAACAGGGGCTACAAGCTGCTCACGGTCAGAATGGCACTAATTTTGCCACCGTCAATCTCGCCAACTTGTTCACGGACATTCAGTCGTCCCCGGCAGAGTGGGGCTACACGAATACGGCAAGCCTCCGTGGCAGTTACTCAAAACGATTACTGAGAGCAGTATGCACAGACCTGCCTAGCCTCCCAAAATTTTACAACTTTCGGATGCAACGATCCAGATCGTTCCATATTTTATATCCGTACGTCCAACGGCTCTCAGTTATTGCTCTCGCTCACTACATTATGCATCGGCAGCGAGTCATCCTTCAGCAACTGTGAGGGTTTCCCTGTCCCCATGAATGTAAGCTAATCCGAATGACAGACACATGAAATCATCAACCAGTACACCATGCTCACCATCGAGAAGTGTGTCTGAAGGGTAGTTCGCTATAGCTAAATTCCATAATTAAAAAATGCTATGCACGTCGTTTGGCGGAACCCACTCGAGTAAACAAACCAAGTCATATCCGTTCTTGTCTCTTCCTCCCTACTTTGTTATACATGGAGCAACCTGCAATCACCGTAAACTCTGAAAAGCCGCCCCGAGTTCGAAAGAAACCTGCTAAGCCTAAGCCGAAGACCGAGAACAATCAGGCTGGATCATCTAATTCTACTGGCGCCAACCGCCAGCTCTCGGAGAAGCTGAGAGGCCTGCCTAAAGATTCACCAGAAGTTCGCGTCTCGAAGACCCTCTCGTGGATTCTTAGACATGGCGCAAAAAGCGAAGGACTGGCAATGCGGCCAGATGGTTATGTTCGGGTTACGGATCTTGTGCGTTTCTTTACAACGCGCTAGCCCTTTAAGACCATAGCCGATTCTCTTTCTAGCTAGCGAATCCTAAACTCAAAACATTAGACTTGGATGCGTTGCAGGGCATTGTCAAGGTCGATACGAAACAACGATATGATCTGATTTTCGAAGAAGCCACAGACTCGGAGGCGGGAACTTGGTGGATGAAAGCAAACCAAGGACACTCTTTGAAGGCGTGTTATTTCCATTTCATTTCATTTCAGAGATTTCTAACCGCAGCATTGCAGTCGGTCAAGCTGGATCTACGCCCGATATTGTCTGTTTCGGACATTCCTACCGGAGCTGCAGTCCACGGCACAAACAAGGACGCATGGGAATCTATATGTTTGTGGCAACCCCCATCTTTAAATAAATCTAACTCTACTTTCTCGCCTTAGCCACACAGGGGCTCTCAAAAATGAAGCGCAACCACATCCACCTCGCGCAGGGTGTCGCAGGCGAGAATGTCCTGAGTGGTAGATCTAGTCTGCAGCAAAATATGTGTTCTCTCCTAATGCAATATCCCAGGTATGCGTGGATCGGCGCAGGTCCTTATCTTCATCGACGTGCAGCGGGCGATAGATGAGGGCATCAAATTTTTCTTCTCCAATAACGGAGTAATATTAACAGAGGGAGATGAGCAAGGTATTCTGGCAACGAAATTCTTCCTACGGGTAGAAACCTCGAAACGGGTAACAATATCTGGATGGGAAGGGAAGTCTCTGGAAGAGGCTTTGGACGCTGTTCAACTCACATAGTTACTGTGAAATTTGAAAAGAAAATTGTAGCATTGAACTCAGCTTCGCGTTCTGTAAAGACATCGACACGCTCTTGAAAGGCCGCAGAGCGGCTGCAGAAACTGAATAATGAGATCCAATGAACGTTTGTACTATCGTCGCGCAACGCGTTCCAGTGAGCACGTGACCGAGTTCGATGCAACCTCCACGACTGCAAGCCCCAATTACTCCCTCCGCCTCTCCTGCCCCTGCCTCGAATTCAAAGTCCTTTTTCCCAGCACCGTATCGTATTGCGGATGAAGCCCCCCCACTGAAGCGACAACGTTGTTCTTCCACTCCACGCCCGCCTCGCGCTTCTTCTTCTGCCACCCCCGATGACTTCAATATCGGGCGTGAGCGTGAAGCTTCGGCTCTTCGAATGCTTGACGTATGGTCCCAGCTCGCTGAAAAGTACTCTCGGCGCATAGACGAAGACGATATCGTCGATCTCGTCACCGGTAAAATTGTCAAAGATCGCGGGGTGCTCAGCGCCGAAACTCCGTGGAAGATTGGCAGATTTGCTGACCTCGACGATAGTACTGGGTCTGACGAGGAGGACGAGGATGATGTCGACGAGCTTGACGCCTTTGCCGGATCCGCGGCTAATGAAGAGGTTTCAGTGCACGGTTGGACGGTACCACCCGTTCGAAAGATGGACCCAGCTGATGCAAAGGACTTGGAAGACTTCATGGAAGCAGAAAAGCGAAGACGAGAGGAATGTGGAGAGGATGAGGTGAACGAGGAAGTGAGTGAGGACGGGGGAGACCTCGACGGAAATCAGAGCCAGGAGGCTGATTTCGATGACGAAACTGGGGATACCGGTGTATCAGAGGGTGCCCACACTCCTGCGGCTGCCGCATCTCATCGAGCGGAAGTTGACGAATCCGACGATGAACTTGCGAGTTGGGGCGTGTTGGACGCATCTAACATCGTTTATCTCGTGGACAAGACGGACGATAACCAAGAGATAATAGAAATATTGGACTCCCCAACTCTATCCCCGTCGCGGTCTCTTGCCCATAAATCCAGCACCACCACGCCAAAGTCCACACCCCATTCTCATTCCAAAATCACTCTACCAAAGTCGGAACCCAATCGTAAACCTCCACCTCGGCTTCAACTCCAGACACCTCCACAATCCCGCACGCCGTCCTCAGTCTTGTCTTCGGCGGACGAATTTTACATTCCCTTTCCTTCCCCTTCTTCGTCGCTCGCGACACCAGATTCATCCTCACCAACAAAGCCAAAACCGACCACCGCCCGGCGTGTGGACTCGCCATCCCAGGTTCGAACTCGATCTCAATCCCGCGGAGGATCCTCTCGGCCCCAAGATCCCCTTCCCAAGTTGGATCTGGCAGATGTCAGCCGGGGACGAAGTGTTCGCAAAAGTACACCGCGCGCGAGGTCGGTACGATCTTCAGCTGCCAAAGCCAGCGAAAGTATCGACGAACCCAGGGCTTCCACCAGCTCGACAGTGGTGGACCACGATTCTCCAAAACGAAGCAAATCCAAGGGGGAAGCTTCGATTTTATCCACGGGCACCAACCGACGAGATGCCACGGCCCGGTCACTGTTACCGTCACCGTCGTCTCCCGAGCCGCAATCTCGAACGACGTTAGGCAAGGGTAAAGAAAAACACGTCGCGGGAAGCGCATCTCCTAGAGCTTCCAATCGCAAAGGCAAAGATCGGCTAATAGAGGCAGAGGATGATCGTTGGCGGGAGGAAAGCGGCGATCCTATTGGATTATCCTCTTCACCTACAAGGCCGGGCAGGCGTGAAAGCTCGCCGGCTGAGTCGATTGGCCTTCGGAACAAGCCTTTGAGAAAACGGAGCCCGCAATCTCATTCAACTCTCAAGGTTGCCCCAGAGCCTCTACCGCGGAGTACGAGGAAGCGGAAGAGAAAGTCATTGTCGTCCGACAGCGAAGATTTAAATCGGTCCGATGTCTCCATTCATGGTAAATTCTCCCTCACTCGTGCGGGAAAAACCTTAATTGTAATCCAGATACCCAAGCTTCTAGTTCATTTGTTACACCGCCGAGTTCGACTAGAAAGAACAAAACACGTTCGTCATCAGTGTCAGCGAAGAGATCAGCAAATACAGAAGAGGCATCTCATTCAGATTTTGACTCGGAACCCGAATCAGAATCCGCACGCGCATCATCCCATCGTTTTCAACACCTAGCATCTACGCCGAGGCCTGCGTATTATCCTCCACCCGGGTCCTTCTATCCGTACCCACCGCCATACGCACACGACACCGATGTCCACCCCGCGGTGCCTCTCCAAGATCCTCGTGCGCAATTTATCATTTCCCAAGCGATGCACCAACTATCCAGTCTTTTCATGGCGCCTTGGTCTGCCCAACCCTTTACACCCCCTCGTCGTCCGCCTTCTGCTCGCACAGCGTCAACCTCGGATTCCTCCCCGTACTACTACCCGACCACACCACATCACCCACACGCGCATCCATACGTTTTCGATTCGGGCGCTTCTATGGGCACTTTACCGCCTTCCTCTCCACCTGGCTCCTCGCCGCCCTCCGTTGCGTCATCGCCATTACATGGTCATGGTGCCGGTCGGAGGGCGTCGTTGGTCCCTCGGAGTCAGTCCAGAGGCCGGCGAGTGAGTTTCAAGATCGACGGGGAGCTGAGAGACGACGACGTAGACGTGCCAGCAGGTCCGAGTATCTCTGCTGTCCCTGGGCGGAAGACGAGGACGCACGAGGAACCCGATGACAGCGGGGCTAGTCCTTCTCCTACCAAACGGAAAGACAAAGGGAAGCAAAAGATGGTGGATGCCAATCTTTCAGACTCGGAAACATATGATGTACGTTCGCAGCCCCGGACCAGACTCGCAGAGAGAGCTCAAACGCCAGGGCCCCCCATCGCACGGGCTGATGTACAAGCATCAGATACTGTCGCTCGAGGAGATACTACTACCCAACGGCGGTCCGCCGACCATAAAACCTTCAAGCCCAAGGAGAAGACACGCAAGACCCTTTGATATTGTTTTCTTGTTTCATATCCGTACTTACTACTCGAAATCTATCCAATGTATGAAGTACTATCATCTGTTGTATGTGCTTACCATTGTACCAACTAAATTGTTTCCCTGGGATCACGACTCGGAGAGGTACCGCAAAGCTTACTTTCTTAGGCAGCGCCTTTCTTTATTCTTCTCGCTCACTGGTGACCGATGATGCGCTTCTTCACTGTCTTTTCCCTCTTGGCCCCAACGGTCGTTGAATTCCCCCCCGCTGCAACAGACTTTACGAAGCCCGACAACCTTCAACTATAATACCTTTGTTACCGGCGCCAGTGCATAGGCGGATAGCACGTATTTATGTTGTAGCCCTAGCATATACCAGAGAAATGATACCATAACGAGCGATACTAACATATTGGGATCCGCGACGCTCAGTGTCCGAAAAAGGAACCTCGAATCATGCTTGGCTCTTACGACATGGATGTTCCCCTTCTCCGTCAACGATACTTTGGTACACCGGACTTCCGAGGAACATCGGCGACCTCCGCGGAGACTGGTTATTGCACGCGGCGTACTACAGATTGAAAAAAAAAGAAGAGCGCAATTCGATGATGCATCCCACAGTCGTCGTCGTCATGATGTCACTGGAATTTCGCTTCGTGGTCGCCTTATATTGGCTGGGAGCGTGGCCACGGCGTGGTAAATCCCAATGGCCATTACTCTCATCGTCGACGACCATGACGCCGAGGTTCAGTATCATTGCCCAGTGACGAAAGAAACTGTTGAGGGCTCGTACTACCGCAATACTTGGACGTCCATTGACAGTCTCTCGTGTGGTCAACAATCCGCCTGGTTCAGCCATACTTTCAACGGTAGGCTTTGCAGTTTATCCGTCTTTGGTGAGACTCACCGTCGCGTTAGGCACGCAGACACGAATATGGGCATCCGCGGCCCAGGCCAACCACAATTACTCCGTCAGAATCGACGATGGCCCGTTGGTCGTTCAGTCGGGTGACGGGTATTTCGAGTCCCCCGTTTTGGAGGATGGACTGCATACAATCACATACGCCGCAGGGGACATGAGTCTTTACCCGACTCTGGACTATCTGACGTTCACTGCTGGGTCTTCGACTCAATTGCTCGGGCGGACGGTCATCGTGGATGATTCGGAGATTCCTGAGTATTCTGGGGACTGGAGCCTTCAGTCTCCTACACAGCTTACGCTCAGTCGTCCCGAGTCGGTCTATTTGAATACAACCCATTGGACCAGTACCGTCGGCGACACTTTCACTCTGCAATTCAATGGTGAGAGGTTCCGCGATTTCTCTCTCGCTGAAGCTAACGCGCGACCAGGAAATTCTATCTCGGTCTATGGTGTTGTCCCAAACTTGAACATTACTGCAGCTGCAGCCGGCAACTCCTCCGCTGCGTACATTGTAGATGGGGTGTCGACAGTCATTCCTGTGCCTTCAGAATCGAATCAAGTGCACCCCATGTCCCAATTCTTCCACGCCGACCTCGAGGCGGGCACCCACACGCTTGTTTTCAACGTAACGGAGGTCGCTCCGTCGCACGTTATTGGCATCGACTTTGTTTTGTACAACAGTTCCGACACGACGAGCGGCACGTCGCCCGTCAAGGCCCCCGTCGTCGCGCCATCAAAAAAGACGAGCCATACGGGCGTAATCGTTGCAGCCACACTTGGTACGCTGGCGGCGCTTGTGCTCCTCGCTCTCCTCCTCTTCCTCTATAGAAGACGGAGGTCATCAAAATCAAAAACATCCGAGTGGGATGTGGTCACCAAAGCAAATCAATAATACACGCGTCTGTTTGCTATCGCTTTGTTATCTGTATTACTATCACACTCATATCGCTCATATATCACTAGCGAGCTGTACTTTGGACAATCATTAGCCGTTGTTGTGGGGTTGGTTGTACTATACTGTTATTCTCTGGGTTCCTGCACTCGCTGCTCGCATCTTGTCTTATCGTCAAGTGCCGGTTTCCTGTTCCTTCACAGACGGAACTCCCTTGGACCACCACGACGTCTAGGCCTTCCCAGCGAGACACCTCGCCCCGCCCACCTCGTCCGTCGCGTCAATTCGTCCATCTCGATCTTTCGAACCGTAGAAAATTACCCATGACGAAATGACAAAACATCGCCCTGTGCTTGAGATGAGTCTCTCGCTCCAGGGCCTCTCTCTCCAGGGCCTCATCATCACTCTCGGTGGCATCCTCATCCTCCTCTTCAACCTCGTCGTCTGTCTCGAAGCCAGCCGTATCCCCAGCGCCATCGCTACCACCCCCTTGCCCACGATCTTGAGACCACCAATCACTACCTCTCTTACGTTCTAAACTTGCGGATGACGGGTCGGGTTTTGGCGTCGGGGAGGCGTTCCGCCCAAACACAAAATCGCATAGTTCCCGAGACCCCCAATTGAGAGCGCAAGCCACCGCATAGTGTACGCGGAAGAGGACGGGATGGGGGTAGGGTGACGTTCTTATGTCCCCTTCAGTCGAAGGATCGCAGTCCCTGTACATGTACGCGAGGGGAGGGAGCGCAGTATGGCCAGCGCACTTGTGGGACTCGATATATGTGGTTGGGGGCTCAGACATTGCCTATATATATATAATTAGTACACTTCATGAGAAACACAGACAAGAGGCTAGCGCTAGTTCTCACCCGGGCGGAGTTGACCTCCTCAATTGCTATGGCGAGAGGGTCAGGACACTGCGGTAGCTGCAAATCTAGGTCGGTCTTGAAATGATGGATTCTTAAGGTGGTAGAAGTGATGTCGGCGGTATCGGGATGAATGGTGAACGTCGGTAAGTAGACGGCCCATTTGTCACGATCCAGTGGACCGTGCATTGTTTTTGATAACCAGATGAGGTTGGTCGGGTGTTTGAGATCGCTCATACGTGGAAAATCAACCTCGAAACGCTGCAGGGCCATGGAAAAAATATTGACTGCGGTAGGCGAGCAGTGACGAGCAATGATATGCGCTACTTGGTGTGTGTCGGTCTTCCGAGAATACAGATTGGACAAAACACAGTGGTTAAGACTCCGGGTTTGCACGTCGAACCTTATATCAGGCGGGACCTAGGCAATGGATAAGGTTGCGGAAAACATTGCACTGTTTCCATACCGGTTTATCACCCCGCTCCAGCCGCCAGTCTGTCTCTACGAGGGGCTTAGGGATGGAAGACGCTGATCACCTATCAGTCTCTTTTATATAATTTACCTCTGCAAGTGTACTCACGCAGGTGCACGTAGAAAACGTTTTCAGTCTCTCGGGAGAGCGGCAATGGGCCGCCAGTAATTGGATCCTCGCCGAAGTTGGGGCTTTTGCTAACCTGAACATCATGAGGCGAGTTGAGAAGGTGCGCCCACTCTTGGGAGCTGATGAGACCTCCCAAGAGCCACAAGGTAATATTTCTGACCCAGTCGACTGTGGACACAAAAGCAGGGTTTTTCGGGCCGGTTGGGACGTCCTTCAGGAGGTGGAACGGCGGCCCTTCCTTCCACGAAGCGACCACGTCGAAAAAAGGATAGAAAATGACGGGGGGCATGGTGTGGCGTCAAAGTTTTCAACCAATCGCTTCAAGGAAACCACTAAGAAGTTTTAGGGGCTTTGAACACACCCGTTCCGGCCCGGCGAGCCGCCGTTTAGCGGAAGCGGCTCTAGAAATGTTCAAACTGATGTCATGAACCTCGGAGGAACACAATTATTAGCGATGCAGCAGGGTGTACAGTATTGTCCTTGTCAAAATATGGGTATAAAATCCTGCATCCTGTCCCGCGCATCCTGGGCAATGCACTCTGCGATCCACGTCAAGTTTCGGATCTCCTGCTCCTTCAGCTTCATGTAACTATAGAAGATGCCGTACTGGAACTGCTGCAAGAAAGCCTGTTTGTTCAGGTGCACCTCGGTCGTGAAGAACCGATCTTCTAATTGGGAGGCCGCGCCCAAGTCGCCGTCGTCGCCGCCGCCATTGGCAGAAGAGTCGGTGAAGAAGGATCGGTACTCGGAAACATTTTCGCAGACCAGCCGCACCTGCTCGATGTCGTCGGCCTTGGCCAATTGGTTGTTTCCCTCTGGGAAGAGACGGCCAATCGCAGGGAAGAGCTTAGCACGCTGGTCTTTCGTGAGCTCCGTATTGAAGGAGTTGATGGTGATGTTGACCGTCCGCCTGTCCGCCTCGAAGTCGAGTATCTTGTGCATGACGTCGGACGTCGGTGCGCCGAGGGTTGAGCAGAAATGGTAGAAATCTTCGAGGTATGCTTTATAGACGGTATTGCGGATGATTTCAATATTGAGGTCATCAAGGTCAGACGCGGCGAGGCAGTCACGGAAGTAGGGAGCTGTGGGATATATGAGAGGTATTGCCAGTAGACTAGGAATGAAACGCACCGAGGGGTGTTTCCACAAGCACACTTTGGTACAGTTCCTCGACGTTCGTAGCAACGCACAGTGCAGGCATTGTATCAAACACGCCAAGCGGATGACAGCGCTCCAGTAGTTCATGTGTATCCCGCTCATGCAGCGTGCCAGTGATCAAGAGAACGACATTGTCAATCATGTAAGCATAGCTGTTGCGGCGCAGTCAGAACTAGGCTCAGGGTGTATGGTGGAAGCATACGTGATATAGTCGAGGAACTTGCTCAGAGGTTCGACCGCGTTACTCCTGATATAATTGAACTGGTCAACAAGGATCTGGGTGGCCTTGTCGGCAATAGTGGCGGTAGAGATCGGTAGGGGTTCGTTTGAGAGAAAGTTGCCGTAGTCGGTAGCAGACAATTGGGTCCGGAAATCTGTTGAAATGTGAGTCCATGTGAAACCAAGCATGCAAATGAGCCTACCTTCCAGACTCTCGCATTGCGAAAGGTTGGCGTAATGGCTTTGGGTCAGAATGCCTGCTTTATATCCCCTCACTATAGCCTCCAGGAAGCCGGTGTCGACCTATACAGTTGCACGTCAGCTTCCCGAGTGGAGAGACAACAGCGAGCGACGCACATTGAAAAACAGGGCCTCCATGTCACCACTGTCGAGAGTGGGCTTGAGCAAGTGCGATAGATTGCACGTGACTGCGACGGTTCTCTCCTTCAACGGCTCAGTTCAATTTGGAAAAAAAAAAAAACGCGGAAGGCAACGCTAATATCCGTGCCCAGCGATATACACGGTTTCCTTTTTTTAAAACAACTTTCTAGCCTAAATTCGTTGGTCCATTCTTTGTTTTCAACTTCAACTCGCCGTTCTGCCACTGCTTATGCTCAATAAATTCAAGCAACCTGGCTGCGTGGAGGATGCGCTTCCTTCACCGGCTATTCAACATGCGACTCTACCAGCCGGTACGAGAGTCTGCCGACGTCAAGCCTCTCGCACAGCAGTGATCGCGCGATTTATGGACTATATGGCGAAAACTGTTTTTATAAATAAACGACTTTTGACTCTCATCTTCTTCTGAACCATGTCCACTTCTAAGGAGGAAAAACTCGCGTTCGAATCCGAGTCAGTCCTGGATCCGTTCGACTCTCCTGAAGACAGGAAACTAGTTAGGAAGATCGACTTTCGGTGCGAAAGCCAAGCGGCTTCTGCTTCCTGCCCATAACTATTTTGCAGGTTGATTCCCATATTGACCCTGCTCTATCTGCTGAGTTTTTTGGATCGGTTTGAACTACATCCTTGGTGGTGACTATTGGAACTAACGGGTTCGCAGTACGAACGTCGGAAATGCCAAGTACGTTTTTTTGGCTCAACGAGCATAACTCTCATGTATTCTGATTCCTTTGTCTAGGATTCTAGGCTTAACAACCGTGAGCATACTCCTATTGATTGTTTCCTGCGATTCACGTAGATGTAAAGGACTTGCATGTCCCAGCACCAGTAAGAGATTTGGATATTGCATTCCATCGAGCTCAGCGGTCAACCGGTTTCAAACCATAGCACTACAATACCGCCCTGGCGCTCTATTTCGTGGCTTATGTTATTTTCGAGGTGCCGGCCAATGTGAGTCCAGTATGCCAAGATTAGCATGCCTGGCCTGATGACGATTTAGATCATGTACGAGATTATGGTTTAAAAAATGCATGTGTTAACGAACGGTGGGGCGCCAGTTTGAAGAGGTTTAATCCTCAGCTCTGGCTTCCAACTCTCACCCTTGTTTGGGGAATCGTGAGCGTCTGTCAAGGTTTGGTGACAAACCAAGCGGGGCTTTTTGGAATCCGATTTTGTAAGTTTATTGATCTACGGGAATAACCCTATCTTGATATGTACTAGTGTTGGGAGTTACTGAAGCAGGTACTGGCTGTCGTTTGAACTGCTGTGACCTTTATTAAACTGCATTAAAAAGGGTTGTTTCCCGGCGTGATTTATCTGTTTTCGGTATATTACCGCCGGTATGTCGTTGGTAAAGTTGCTAAGGCCGTGACTCTTATCGTCGGGTAGCCGTGAACGCAGTTGGCGCGTCGCAATTTTCTTCGGGGGCGCGGCGCTGGCTGGGGCATTCGGAGGCAAGTTTTTTTTTGGTGTTCCATCAATCCACACGTCTCTAATACCGTTTCTAGGAATTCTCGCTTTTGCCATTGGTAAAATGGAAGGTGTGGGTGGTAGGAGGGGTTGGCAATGGCAAGTCTTTGGTTATATTTCTGTTTTTCGCCGCTAAAATACATTGTTGCGCTAGGATTTTCATATTAGAAGGAGTTAGTTACCCTTTGTTGTATCTTGGGCTGGCACTTACTTCCTTTTAGCTCCTCACGGTTGCATGCTCCATGTCAGCAACTCTCCATCATCTCTTGCACATGTTCATGACCTTTTTTGTTTAGTCTTGCATACTTCATTGTGCCTACTTGGTCGCACCAAGCCACGTTCGTATGTCCAGCAGTACTTCGCAGCTTGTCTCGCCTCATACTTTCCTTCGCGAGCTTACCGAGGCTGAACGTGCACGGCTTTTAGCCCGTTTAGCAGCTGACTCTGATGCGGCCCGTGAAGAGAAATTCGAATGGTTCTTCGTCTTGCAGGCCCTGAAGGATCACCTTGTCTGGGGTTACGCATTTCTATTTCATGGATTTGCGTTTGTCCTGTATTCTCTGAGCCTTTTTTTGGTACAGCAATTATAACTCGGTGCCTGCAGAGCTAATATATGCGTTTCAGCCAACAATCATCGCGGGCCTTGGATTCTCAAGTTGGCAGGCACAACTGTACGCCGGAATATGACCAAGATCATCCGATATGCACTAACATCTCTTAGGTTGACGGTGCCTCCCAACACACTTGCGAGCCTGTCCATCTGGTTTACTGTTTGGGTATCATCGCGCTACAACGCCAGAGCGCCGTTCATCATCGGGGCGGCATTCATTGCAATCATCGGTAGGTTTCTGCACTAGAAACCGGCCTTGTACTAACCGCGCTCGTACGTCTTTCCAGGCTATATCATTCTCCTAACAGGCCGAACCCGTTTGTCTCTACAGTTTCGAATAGATTGACCCTCCATCTTACAGTCTTTGTGTGCTTCAGCTGGCGTTCAATATGTCGGAGTCCATTTCGCGGCTGCTGGTGTATACACAGGCAACGCGCTCCTCTTGAGCTGGCCGGGTGAAAACGTTTCCGCGCAAACGAAACGCGCTGTCGCCGTCGCCCTGCAAATCACCGTCGGAGACATCGGCGCTATAGCAGGGTGGGTCGTATCGCACACTTTCCGTACTTGATCACCTAAATCACAAACAATTTACAGGGTACTTATTTATCGGCCAGAATTCGCTGCACACGGATTCCGCAAGCCCCATATCATAGCCATTGGATATTTGGTGTTTGCGGCCGCTGTTGCGACCTATCTGTGGGTTTGGATGGCCCGCGAAAATAAGCGGAGGGATTCTATTGCTGCAGAGAAGTCCGATGCCAGTACCGCAGAGGAAGAGCGGTTGGGGGACCGCAGTGTTTTGTATAGATATGTCATCTAGTAGTTTGTCGATTATGTATCGTTCTGGCTTGAGTTGGGCTTGAGCGCGGAGCGCGACGCTGCGAAAATGTTAGGGCCGGCCGGAGGGGTGATGTTGCGACGGCCACGTTCGACTAGGTTCACCATGTTATCAGCCTTGAAATTTTCTCTTTCTCGTTCAATTTCATTATCATAATACGTAGTCAGGACCGGACCCTCAATCAATGTCCATATCGCCATCCGACTGGGCATCCTTGGAATCGTCGACGTCCTCTTCCGAATGCTCCTCCGCTTCATCAAATTTTTTGTCTAACAACAAATGTCAGCTAAGCAAAAAGAACAAAGACAGTACACACAATTATCGCCGACGTCCAACTCCAGCGTGTAAAACTCAACGTCTTTCAAGTTCCATGTGGGCGCATCCACCTCGAATACAGACCCAACGGGGATAACAAAAACAAACTTGATTTTATTTGTTTTCCAGTCGCGGTTGCCGTCGAACGCTCGGAGACGTTTTCGCACCATATCCATACCTTTTCTTTTGAGGCTATGTTTTCTTGCGATGAACATCTGAAACGCGAGGCTGTCTTCGCCCGGAATGAAAGAGTCGAATGTAGGGTTGTTCCCCTCGGCTGGAATATAGTAACGACTGGTGGACGTAGTTGCCTCTAGTCGCGCGCTGGCCGTGTATATATGGACTTCACGCGGACCGATTGTGATATCCGTGGCGACAGAGCTCGAATCAGAATCAACCATCCTCAACTTGCCACCTTGTTTCACCATCGGATGGAGGGAAATTACACCTATTCCACAAAGCTTCTCGTGGCAGAGAATCTCGAAGGCCCATCCTCGAGACACAGCAAGGTTGGAAGATGCGGAAAAGACATCATACATTTCCCTCAGATCGCTGAGCTGCTTGAGTTGAACCAGCTGCAGCACGAGGCGGAGGATGAGAGGGCTCCTGATACGATGCTGAATATCATCTCGGAAGGCTTTGCCGGATGAAACACCATACGTATGGACCAGCGTATGTGAAAAGACCGATGGGATGGTGTCGGGATATGTGAATAAGAGTTTGAGAGAGTCTTTTCCCAATCTCTGGAGTTCTTCGCTGATTTTCTTGATGTGCATGTCGACGCTGATTTGCAGGGCGTCGTCGGACTCATAAATCACGGGTAGAAGGTCCCGGATGTTGGGGCCAAAAACGCCGAGAAGCCCGTCCAAGCGGCTTTCGAATTGGCGCAGGTCCTTTGTGTTTGCAAGTTTGGCACTGGCTCGAGTGTCAGCGCGAGAGATAGACAGACACCGAGAATGAAGCAGGCTCACAGATTAATGAAATCATCCCTTTTTGGAGAGTCGAGGACGAGAACTCCAATATTGCACTGCTTAAGCCAATAATGGTATCGTTCACGACCGGGGGAGCTTGCTGCGACTGTGAAGCACTGGCAGCTTCTGGACATGATCCTCGAGCGCAGCTGACTATCCTTCATGTCCATGTCGAGAAGACAAAGGACTCCTCGAAAGACCTTCGATTCTAAGACAGCAACACTGCCGAGATCCAAGGCATAAAGTCCGGAGTCGGTGAAGACATGAAGAGTTTCATCGTAGTAAAACACTACTGGTTCTGCGAGTGACAGGTGAGTCAGCAGTAGATACCACAAGCAAGATGTTTTCCCTGGTTATAAAAGAGGTCAAGAGGAGAGCTCAATGGATGGTTAACGACACGCACCAATGCCTGGGCTTCCGGTGATTAGCATTCCATCAGGCCAATATGGACTATCTTTGGTTCGCTGTTTGCGGAGCTTTTCAAGCACTCCGGGATACTGGTGGAAAAGGAGGAGTTTTCCTTCGGTCAATCTGAAAGCCGAGATTTCCGTCTCCATGTCCCAAACGATGTCCGTCGACAGGGTCGTGCCCCAGAACTTCTTGCGTAGACAGTGGAGACGGTAATTAAGGGTATCCAGGAGATACGAGTCAACCTTTTGAGCACCGACGACGGCCAACGCTGCTTCTATGTTCATGGTGGATCAGAACAACAATAACAACAACAACGACTACAACTACAACTACAAACTGCAACCACAACCTTGCACCCCCGGCGGCGAGTGGCTCAGTTTTTGGGTTGTTCCGGCAGCAGCGAGGAATACTAGGCCAATACCGTCGCCGTCGATATCGTCCGGCCTGCCCCACCATCCAAATACCCCACCTAACTCTACCACCTTATCGACGCCCAAACTTCTGTCCCACCTCCTTCAAATTCAACGCCTCCTCACCCAAATGTCGAATCATGGCGGCTTGCATTGCACATGGGTGGTCAATACCTATGTTGCCTGACATGCTACGCTCGCGTCGTCCCAAATTCCCTTCACACGCGGACAAAGTGTCGTGCGCTCGTTTTAAGCTCGGAAAACGACGTCTTGCCTCGCTCCCAGGAAACCACACTAGCATTGCAACACAACATCGAGCTGATCATAAGCAGCTCTCGATGCCGCCGACAAAAGCTGCCCCGGAGGTTGCTGTTTTGACACACAGCACTTCTAGAGTCTTCGCCTCCCTTTCCAAGCCGTTACCAACGGGCGGCCACATTCGCTTTCCATTGCATCTAGACTCGTGCAGTCGGAGCCCACCCATGTTCGACTCGTCGTAATGTCGACGACGCCTTTCAACAACACTTCCACCACACCCTTCTCGTCGCCCTTATCCTACCCATCCATCACTCTTTGGGCGCTGCCACCTTTGTCGAGCGCCGCGTTCTAGCCGCGATCAGGAGTTTATCCAGGCCATCGTTGGATTTTGGGATAGAGCAGATTGGACTTCATGATTGGGCGTCATTCCTTTATTTTCTCTGAATCTTGGTTTCTTGTCTTTCTTTTTTTTTTTTTGGGAGGGTCACTCATTCAGCTTTGTTCACTATCTACGTAGATCTACCAGGGCATGTTCTTTGAGAAGCTTTTCTATAAGCGCAGGTAGACATCAAATATTAACAATAGTAACGAAGAGTTGGCAGTGAAGTTCGGGCCGGAGGTAACCGGCAGCGGTCTTGTTCGACGCGACGATGGGGCGGGAGAGAGACATTCGATTAACGGCACAAGTTATCTTGGATGCCGGCTCAGTAATTAACTACGCAATAAATAATGGCGTGTAACGTATTCGGTTGGTATTTGTTCGTATTCAAAGGACCCAGTGCCGCCGGCGTGATCGACGGGCGAGTGTCTCGGGTAGAAAAGAATAGGGTGACCTGGGAAGTAAGTAGCATAAGGAAGGCATGTAAAAAGAGAAAGAAATTGGCCAATATGTGGATCTGACCCGCTTGTGTGTGCGTGTGGCTGTGTCGGCAATCGGCCGGATTCACTCTTCGCCCGCGACGCCCTCCTCCGACTCCTCGTTCCCCCGTATCTCCGCTTCCGACCCTCCTCGACGCGACGATGGCCTCTGAGTCTCCTGCGGATATTGCACGAGCTCTCATCGTCCAGAAAGAAAATATCGAGGCCCAGCTCCAGGCTCAGGCTTTGCTCCTTCAATCCAACGCTGGATCGACCCTGAATTCTCCTCTGGTCGATTATGACGGGTTTCCTAGGGCGGACATTGACATATACGCTGTTCGGAATGCACGGATACGCATAATGGAACTACGGAATGATTTAATCGCCGTCACGAATTCACTCGCCCTAGCCCTCCAATCTGTCTACGATCCTGCGTTGGCGCCTCCCGAGTCCCCTCGGTCGAGCACGACTAGCAAACCCTTTGCTAAAGTTGACGGGGTCTCTCCAGGAAGTCCCGCGGCGGAAGCTGTGAGCTGTGTGCGCTTTCCAGTACATAGGTTTTCCTCACTCGAGTTCAGGGCTTGCAACGCAATGACCTGGTCGTGAAGTTCGGCTCGCTGACGCAACAGTCGTTTTCATCTTCGTCCTTGAAACCGTTAGTGGATGTGGTTGCTGCGCACGAGAATGTATGTCCTCAGCAGCGCTGCCTTTTTGCGTCATCTCACATTGTTTCTTTCAGCGTTCCATCCCTCTCAAAGTGCTTCGCTCTGAGCAGATCGTATTTCTGAGTCTTACCCCCAAATCTTGGGGAGGTCGAGGGCTTCTCGGGTGCGTGCGCTTCTTTATCAACAACGGATTCAATTAAGTGAGTCCCAGTTGCCATATCGTCCCGTATTCGCCTCCATGAGGGCATTCCGTTGAATCAGGAGGTTACCACTTGTATTTATATAGCAGTCAATAGTACGAAGGCATTGTATTTCGTTGCGATGACGTGCAAACGTGCTATTAGCGCACGCGCACGGTTGCGGAGAGTGTCTATAGGAGCTACGCCGTCGCCGATGATGCCATAGCGCTCTTGACGGAATGTGTCGTATCGTGTGAGTCAGGCCCGGAGCACCGCAGTATTGTCCCTGGACGGCCAATGCACGGCAGCCACGGTGAGCTCGTTTGGGCTCTCTTGCGGGCGTTATCGCGCTTCTTGAACGCTTTGTCCCACACTAGGAAGGCCAGTGCGAGACAGGTGGGCTGTTTGACAGCTGAATTGAGGGTAGACAAGATCGGAGTCACGCGCGGAGGTATCTGCTAATTGGGCGAATTGACGCGATGTCCGTATCGTATATATTGCCGTTATCTTGCCCTCTCTTATTCTGCCCCACACACCACACAACCAACACCTACCTGCAACCTCATCCCCAGACTCCTTGTTCCACTACACCCACTTGCTGGACATGTCTTCGACTCCCACCTCCACAGTATCTCCCTCGTCCCCAGCAGTGACTCCTGACAACAAAGTCAACGCTGCCGCCGATAAGGACATTCTGCTGTCAGCATCCTCACCGACTCTTCCCAGTCTCAAGGATCTGCGAGCGTTCGAGCATGATAGACAACGGGTGAAGAAGGCCGCGGACCTGGTAAAGATGAGGGCGCGGAAGGGCCAGGGTAGGTGGGCCTCCCTGGCCAAGGGGGAACTATACAATTCCGCGAGAAAGAGCACACCGCCCCCGCTCTCAGAGAAGCAGAAACGACTACGCGCTGAAGAGGTGGACGCCCTCGAAGGGTCGCTGGCGGCGGATAGTGGGTACGACCTCGATGGAGTCGCGTCACGGGTTACCTCACAGCCTTCCGAGGTGAAACTTTCGGATCTGGTAACCTTCCGCAAACCGCGCAAGGGCTTGGGTACGTTTATCGTCTTGTTGTGGCCATATGATTCTGAACGGCGCGTAACAGACGGCGATTTCGTCGTAATACCCCACCGATCTGTTATTGTCTTGGATGACATCACGTCTCACGATCTCTTGGTAGACGAGCCATGGGAAATATTGAGCGACGAGGAAGACTCAGCCGCGACCCCGACCAAAGGACTGTCTTATGCCGCCATACTGTCGTCCAACGCCAAATAATTTATTAAACCAAGCATACTGTAACGGAATTCGACTCACCATATACACCTAAACATCCACTAAACAATTATTTATCAACTCACGGACCTAGATGTACAACTTTTGGATTTGTTGTACCACCACCTAGCCATGCTCCGCCCTTGTTCTTGTTCAGCTAGGGAGATTATATATGACTAATATATGATTATGATATGAGAGCCGGGTGACTCTAGTAAGAGGAGTAAAAGAACAAAACGCACATTCAGTCAGCAAGGGGACATCCAGATCCAGAGACAATAAATATATTTCCAACGGCTTAAGACATCTGGTCTGGGGGTATATCGAATATGGGTAATGGATGGGCCTGAAAACAAAAATGAGGATGATGGTAGCGAATACAAGGAAGGGTCTTACCTCGGTGTTCAATACATATTCTATGACTGAGTTAGGCCACGTAAACGAAGAGGATGGCCATAACGTACTATCCAATGGCAACACGCTCGCGTCCGCAAAGAGAAGATAAAGATACTTCAAAGTCTCGCTCTATCAGTCGTAATTAGCTTGGTGAAAATAAGAGATGACAATCGACAAACCAGCATAAAAGTCTCCATCTTATCCTCCTTTCGAGATGGGACCTCGTCCACGTTGATGATGCTGGCATATCCACCGGTCTCTACGCGGCAGTGCTTTTCGATTGCCTGGAAGATCTCCCAAGCCCAGTTGCGGTATTTTTCGTGTCCTGTGAGACGGAAAGCCAAGAAAAGCGATTCTATTGTTTCGGGACTGCCACAACCAGTTTCAGCGACCAGACTCGAATCAACGATTTTCATACCGAAGGATATAGCGCGAGTCATATGGGGGCAGCTCGTCAGGCTTAAGACTGTGGCACTATTCAGATGAAGATACGACGAGGTAAAAGAAAGACATACTGGGCGCCTTTGATATACCAGTCACTGGGAAACATGGGATCGTGCCCTATTCCGTCGCTCGCAATGCGGAAATGCACAATCTCAGGCGCAAGACCACTAGACGCCACTACGTGAGTAACAGGCAAGCTGGTTTCGGAGAGTAACATACGTGGCGGTGCTGTGCGTGTCCATACAGGTCTTGATGAGATTGAGACCTGTCTTCCAGTCTCTCTTTCCCTCTTCAGAGAGCTCTTCGGGTCGGGGAGGAACAGATACGGGGTGGACTAAAGCGCCCGCTGTTGTAGCGCCCAGCATGAGTGAACCGCCGAAGAAGCAGACGAGATGGTCCTGTAAAAGGTTTGGCACATAATACCCATGAAATTACTCTGCATACCTGCTTCGGAGTCAAGCGCCATGAACTGAAGGACGACATTTGATCAGCTTACAAGGCGGTTGAGCCCGTCGGACACTTACAGATCGCCATTCGGATGCCGTTCGGGAATTAGCTCGGAGGTGTGCACCATGCTAGAACCGGAGCTCTTTTTAATGAGATGCTTGTGCACAGCAGTCATCGCATTGATGTACATCTAGGGTAATAGATTGTGAGGGGAGTACTTCTCACACAATATATTCCTTACTTCACGATATACGGTCTCAGTCTTATTCTGGTAGTAAAAGTGGTGAGACGTGATCCAAAAACGAGCAAAGGCGGATATTCACAGTTTGGAGATATTGTTTCCTAACCAAGAGTCAGTAAGTTGGATACAGGATGCAATCTCTGCACTTACAATAGATACTCATAGTATGAGTCAGCCCGTGATCCTAGTCTCATCGCTGAGATAACGAATTGGCCAGTCTGCCAACTGCGCTACGTCAGGCATCTGCAGAACTCAGTGAAAGGAAACACCGGACTTTAAGAAGATGGATGCTAAGCCGTGGGGCATCAGCACACCCTTTATTATGTGCATGACCTTCGAAGAATGAGCAGAGGATTAGACCGTGGTTTGTTAACCGTACCGATTCAGCCTTTTCCCAGTATATCGAGTTGCCTGAGAGGACGCTTAAATAGCGAAGTTCCAACTGCAGTGTCGCGACTTCGGCACTACTAACAAATTCTGGCCAGTTTGGGTCTATTAGGCCCTCTCGCAGGGCCAAATTAACGTTCGTCAACGGTAATCCAGACGGCGTATTGAAGACGGGAATCATTCGATCTGCAAGCTCTATGGCTTTCTCGAGGTAGATAGGATCTTCTCCTGAGAGATGGTAGGCTGAGAGTAGACCACCCAACACCCGAATAGTCGTCTACCAAACCGGTTAGCCACACTGATGGAGATTGAAACCAACAAACTCACCTCGAAAGTATTGAAGGTAGCATTTCGATCGAACGACATCTTACTCGCGACCCATTCCCGTGCGCGCGAATATTCCTGATGAAGTCCCATCAACAACATTGTGTCGATCGAATCGACGACAGTGTAACCTATTCCACCGGCGGCTGTGAGATTGGTTCCTTCCTGGCTGATTGGGTGGTACTCGTCGTCGCCCATCGCGTCTCTTTCTGTAGAGTTGGTGAGCATTTAATGGAACTTCGGCGAGTAATGCATACCGTACGCCAACCATGCATGCTATTCCGTCACGACGTCAGCCCTGTGGCCCAAGAGATATGTGAGCAAGTACCTGGAAAGCGCGAACGATTGCGTCCCGCTTCGGAACATCCGCCGAGAAGTCTGGTGGGGCATCTGGGCCTGGCAGGATCCTCGCCATCTCACTGTCGGAGAAACCCATGTAAGATTGGATGGCATCTGTGAATATTGTCGGGTTCTAGCATAAGAGTTAGGGCGCAATGAGCCAGTTTGTATCCAAAACAACTTTACCAGATAGAAAGCGACACCGAATGCCAGGAGTAATGGGAGTCCAAGGATCTTGATGTACTTCCAGAGGTCGAAATCAAATTCAGGAGCCTAAGCCTAACGTTAGAAAGTGCAGCCTAACAGAGAACAGCTGGCGAACGGATTCTTCTGGCAAATGCGATTCCTTTGCATCTTTGGGTAATTTCTTGCGTTGTCGCAATTTGGATCCGCTCATCGAGGTTTTTCGTGGGTTGCTGTTGCGTAAGCACTGCAGATCACGATCACAGCCACAGCACTCTTGAGTCTCAACAACTTGTTGAACGCATAATATGGCGGCATGCATGCGGTTTACCAGACGGGTACATATTCCCACTCACATCAGGTGCCCCTTCAAAGGTTTCTTCAGGTCTGGAAATCCTTCGTCGAGAACGGCGGACATGACACCCAGTGCTTTCCCAACGTAAACTGCGCCGAGTTGCTACTCCCATTCCCTCGCAGCTAATCTGCGCCACGTTCTTTCAGCTGCGTATAGAAAGGGCTTCCCCAGGTGTCGTCAACGCGTCCCTGAAAGTAGAGCCATACAACTGTACGTTTCAAATATCCTTGCTACAACTTTATATGCCGATTTCCCTCTTTCCTCAGTGAACAGAGTCGGCGTAGGTTCTCAAGTTTACTGACCTATAAATCATGTTTATGCGCCTTCGATAGACAGGTACTGTGGCCTGAACATGACTCTACGAGAATGAACAAACTTCCTAATAGTGCACGGTGGCCTGATCATGTCTTTGACCGACACGCTCGGGTCCCTCGCAGTCGCGACCAAGGGTCAGTTTATGGTAAAGTGCAATTTTTCCTGACCGACTGACGCGATTAAATAATATTTCGACTCGGAAGACTGGTGTTTCGACTGACATCGGGACTTCTTTTTGTCGGCCCTCTGGACGAGCTGGCGACATATTGCATGTCAAGGCTGAATTGATTGGCATGGTATACATCTTACCTAGCGCTGCTCTACCTAATGCTAATAAGGAGACAAGGGCAAGTCTCTGGCCTACACTCGCGTAGAATTCACTAACCCTGACGGGCTTCTCCTCGCATACGGGCGTACGTCGTGTGCTGCCTAACCTTCTACTGTTGCTCATAAGCTTCAGATCACACCAAATATGTCGGTAAATCGTCTGAGCACCCGGTGAGTCTGCAATATTTTCCCAGCCGGGATTCGTGACGAAAATGGGTCTGTTCACTGTAGAAAAATGTAAAATTTTCGGAGGATGGAGAAGTCGTGATAGAAGGAGAGGATCTTGACGTCGACTAGTTTGCTTGTAGAAATACACTAGTACTGGAATGATTTTTCCAAAGTACAAGTCCCTCCGCGGACTCCGCCATCACATTTTGATTTGTCTCTGAGTCTCGTCGTTCTGCCCGTCTGCCAACATGGAAGGGTTAGCAGCTCTTCCTCCCGATGGACCTAGAAAATCCCCGCATCGTGTTAGAACAATATCGGTCAATTCCATGCGCTCACTACCGGCCAGTTCACTGCCGCTGCGTTCACAGTGGGCATTTCTCGTCACGCAGTTCGACCGGACGCTGATCCTGACGCAGTTTCGACTACGAAAGGCCTGAGATACTGGCCCCAACTCCACGACAGGCACTTGTGGGAAGCCGCAACATCCTCGGGGACAGTACCCATTGGCTTCACACTCCCCCTCATTCGCCGGTGTCCTCGCGCGCCGTCTCCCCGACCCTTTCGGCTTCGCGACGATTTTCGTCGTTGTCCAGCCATTCAGCGAAGTTTCCCACGAGCTTAAGCTCCCTCCATGAAGCAGAAGATGCTACAGGACCGCCTCCAGAAAGAGAGGCAGAACCCGCAATGGCAAGACGATGGATACGGTGGATGCATAAGCGCGGTGTAAAGGCCTGGGTAGTTCCTAGTGCGTTGCTCGCGTCGACGTGTATCAAAGTCTGTATGGGTTTGGGGTCGTATTCTGGTCAGTGCATTGTGGCGCGCGTCTTTCGTGGCGCTGAATGGTCTACTCAGGACAGGGCACCCCCCCGATGTTTGGTGATTATGAGGCTCAGCGGCATTGGATGGAATTGACCATTCATCTACCCATTCGACGCTGGTATACATACGACTTACAGTATTGGGGGCTCGATTATCCGCCATTAACAGCCTACGTGTCATGGTTATGCGGTATTGTGTGCGTCGAGGTAGATTTCAGAGTTGGATCCACGTTGACCGAATCTTGCGTCCTAGGGGATACTGGTTGGAGCCTTCATGGGTTGCTCTGGATAAATCGCGCGGAATAGAAACCGAGGCCAGCAAAGTTTTCATGCGCTCGACGGTTGTTCTACTGGATGCTGCTATCTATGTACCTGCGCTGGTTATGTTCACCCGCGTCTGGCAAGCCACTCGGTCCAAACGAACACAGGTATTCGAATTGTCCGCGACAACTGACATTAGACTGACAATCCAATAGAACTTGGCCTTGATGATATTGCTCTTACAACCAGCCTTGCTGCTTGTTGATTTTGGCCATTTCCAATACAATTCTGTCATGTTGGGTGTGTTCCCGCGACCTTGACTTTATCTGCGCTTACGCTATATGTAGGTTTCGCCCTGTTCGCTATAAATTTCTTCGCCTTGGAGCAAGATTTGGCCGGCGCGGTCTGTTTTGTGCTCAGCCTTGGGTTCAAGCAAATGGCGCTGTATTATGCCCCTGCAATCGGAGGCTATCTTCTCGCGAAATGCCTCTATCTGGGATCTGTTAATGGGCAAGTCGTCCATTTTTCTTCCTGTCGTTCTCGAGGCTCATCTGCACCATTAGTGGTAAATTATTCTTGCGCCTCGCATTGGTAACCTCGCTCTCGTTCCTGGTGCTGTTCCTCCCTTTCCTTCCACCATTCGCCCCCCTGTCTGCTATCGTCGACCCAATCAGTCGTATTTTCCCGTTTGCGCGAGGATTGTTCGAGGACAAAGTGGCAAATTTCTGGTGTGCTTCGAATGTCATTTTCAAGTGGAAAAATTGGGCTTCAAGCGCGTTCTTGGTGAAGCTCTCCGCTGCTCTTACGGCACTGGGATTCCTGCCAAATGTGCTCGTATTTTTGCGCATTGCCTGGCAAACCCAACTCGCCGCCACCCCACCTCAAGGAAAGCGACCACTGCACACTCCCATTCTTCCATTACTACCCTATGCTCTCCTCACTTCTTCGATGTCGTTCTTTCTGTTTTCATTCCAGGTTCACGAAAAGACGATATTGCTTCCTTTGCTACCCATCACGCTCCTTCTTTCTGGTGCTCAAATGGACTCGACCATATTCGGTTGGGGGGCCTTGGCAAACAATGTTGCTGTCTTCAGGTAAGTTGTTTTCGTCCCAAATATGCATTCCATCTGATGTTTGGGGTAGCATGTGGCCACTTCTCAAGAGAGATGGGCTCGGCGTCCAGTATATTGCGTTAACAATACTGTGGAATCGCCTGCTTGGATACAATCCCCTTCGACTTCCATCGAAATCGTTTATCCAGCTGCTGTCATTGGCCGTTTATGTGGCTGCTCTTGGCTTGCATGCGCTGGAACTCCTCGTCTCACCCCCCGCGCGGTATCCCGACCTATTCGCTGTTTTGAATGTTCTCATCAGCACTCCTGTCTTCGTCTTGGTGTGGTTGTGGAGTATAAAATGCGGGGTAGAAGTGAGCTGGGCGCTTGGCGGGTTGGGCGGCGTTGCTCCGCGACAAAATAAAACGTCTATGGTGGGGGACGATGAGAAACCAATCGCAACGTCCCAGCCCCAAGCTCAGGGGGGCGTGGGGAGGCGGAGAGCGCCTTTTGAAGCCGAGCAGGAACCCGGAGTGGAGCAGGGCTAACAGTATTTGACTCTTATTTACTTAATTATTTGCTCTTTGTATACAGTAGTGTATTCCCACATAATGAGGCAGTTTAGGTACTCAAACGATATCTTCGCGCCTGTCACTGATTGTGACAGTTCGCGTCTCCTGTTCCCTCCCATTCAACCTCCCCATTCTCTCACCAGACACGCGTGCCCTCCTCTCCCTTGACCTCTCTGATATCTATACAATTTACAAGCACGTTGACGGACTACTGAGGTGTTCACATTTATCGTTATTCTCATAGTGGACTATTTCCGCGTCATTCACGCGCCCCATCTTCCGATATGCCACCCGCGATGCCCACCGCCGCAGAAGAGGCAGAGTTTATGAAGAGTTTACTATCGGATATGGACAACTCATTTTGGAGCGCCGTCCCTACGCCTGACCCGAGCCCTGCGAAGCCTCCTGCCGAATCCTCACATTCAAAAAAACCACCAATTACGACACCGACCAAACCGCCAAGGAAGGCTCCCAATGTCCAGCCAAAACCAGTTTATCCTGGAGATGTGGATATGGCTGCCCTTCTAGATGGGGCCGAGGATTGGGATTGGTCCGATATGAACTCGGATTTCATGTCACCGGTCAAGAAAATCCCAATAAAACCTGTCATTCCAGTGAGGGTTCCGGTCTTACCATTCTTATGCTTTTACCCACTTATTTTTAGCCGGCGACACCTGCACATGTACCTCTTCCGTATACTCGATGTACTGTCGAATCTGTCTCAGAAACCATGAATAATGGCAGGTTGCAAAAAGTGATGATTTCAACTACCTGCATCGATCCTATTCTGACCACATGTCCCAGAATCTACGCGTGAATTTAATGGACAGCATAGATAGTCGATCTGTTGTTTTACGAGATGAATGGACCAGAACAGATGTCTGTGTTGGTGCGTTCTTCCCCTTGCCTGCTGCTCTCCACCCTTGACTCGTCCGGTCAGGCGATGTTGTTAATGTTTTAGGATCTTTCACCAAGTCGGAGCCATCTACCCTCTCAATTTCCATTACCTCCAACGAGAATTTCCTTATTCTTCACCCCGACCTTCTTCTGACTCCGTCCGCCCTCTCAAGTGCTCTCGAATGTCGCCGCAAGCCATTACTGTCCGGTCTTGTGCGTTCATCGTCAGATATCACCCCCGCGTTGGTGTGGGGCAACGTTCTGCACGAAGTTATGCAGGCGTGCCTGAGTTCGGGACGATGGGAAGATGTTTGGGTTGATGAAAAGATCGAGGAAGTCATGCGCGAAAAAATCTCCGATATAGCCAAGATTAATCTCAGCGTCGAAGATGCTCGGCGTGAAATCAAGGAGAGGGCGAAAGGCCTCAAAGCATTTTCCCAAAAATACATATCAGACTCTCCAAAGGTTGGTTCAATCGTAGTCACTGTCATGATGCAGACTAACCCCATTTCTGCAGGCGCAAGCTACTCTCACCAACACCCGCAGCGGCCCCAATGAGACTTCTCTTCTAGCTATTTCCCAGCTGCTCGATATCGAGGAAGACATCTGGTCTCCTGTCTGGGGTCTCAAAGGGAAAATCGACGCTACAGTGTTGGCGGTCATCTCCGACTCGAAATCGCCCGGCGGCGATGCGATTGTCACCAGTGGACCCAAACCGTTTGAAATCAAGACAGGCCGTCCAGTTGCGGGTTTGGAGCATCGTGCGCAGACCATGCTATACACGCTGTTGACTGAGGAGAGGTATGGAGCCGAAGTGTCGTCTGGGCTGCTTTTTTACTCCCAGAGTGAAGAAGTTGTTCGAGTGCCTGCGGCTCGAAATGACGTCAAGGGGCTCATAGGGGCTAGAAATGAGCTGGCAGCGTATATGACGCGACGGAAATTGGACCACCGAAAGTCCGGCGACGAGATAAAAGTGCCCGAGCCCTTCCTTCCGCCGACCATCGACAATGAAAGGGTTTGCAAGCGTTGCTATTCGTCGGACATCTGTATGCTCTATCGGAAAGTATGGACTTTACTTGTCGCATTTATTGGATGTTAACCCAACTTTTAGGCAGTCGAGAACGTTGTCGATAAAGATTCTCCCATTGCCGAGATGTACGATCTGAAAACCAGCCATATAACTCCCTCTCAGGCCGCTTTCTTCAAGCAATGGGAGGCATTGTTATCCTTCGAGGAACAGGATGCCGTGCGGTTCAAGAAAGAGCTCTGGACGATGGGTGCCTCGCAACGCGAAGCCAAGGGACGATGTTTCAGCTCTATGGCCTTGGACATCTCGTATTCCCCACCATCCACTTCGAAAACAAGCAAAATCCACAAGTTTACGTACAGTCTCTTCCGGGCCGCTACGTCTCCCTCCCTATTGAACGGGCATATCAACGTAGGAGACCCCATCACCGTCTCCGTCGAGCCCAATTTATTGGCCCTCGCCAGAGGGTTTGTTCTGGACCTTACACCTTTCTCTGTCGTCGTCGGGGTCGACCACGAGTTGTCCCTGCAGACGATAGCCACCCGCCTTTCGCGTTTCAGGCAGGCAGGTGTCGGCTTGACATCCAACCCCGTTTTCCGCGTTGACAAAGACGAGTTGTATGGAGGAATGGGGCGTATGCGCAACAACCTTGCGCACTTATTTTACGCAAACGGAGACGCGCGACGCCTGGAGCTCGTCGTAGACCTCAAAGCCCCGGTTTTCGCAGAGAACACGCCGCCTCCCCCTCCTCACTTGGCCCGCCTCTTCGAACATCTCAACGAAAACCAACGCGAAGCAATGCAAAAGGTGCTGGCTGCACAAGATTATGCGATGATTCTCGGCATGCCCGGTACTGGCAAGACCACAGTTATCGCTGCTATCATCAAGGTTCTTGTCGCGATGGGCAAGACCGTTTTGCTAACGTCGTACACGCACTCTGCAGTCGATACGATCTTGTTGAAGTTGAAGGAAAAGGCCGACTTTAGTATCCTGAGGATCGGAAACGTTGACAAGGTAATACTGTGCGATCGGTCCGATAACACTCGTTCTAATGGCAGTAGGTTCATCCAGAGATTCAGCAATTTACACTGGCTGCCCGAAGAACACCAACTACCGTCGAGCAGTTGGAGCACCAGATCATGTCTCCACCAGTAGTCGCCACAACGTGTCTATCTGTTGATCAGTGAGACCATTCTACATACTTGTATGGAGAGCAATGTCTAACCTGCGGACAGCGCCTTGTTTACACGTCGGAAGTTTGATTACTGCATCGTGGACGAGGCCTCGCAGATAACTCTGCCGACCTGCCTTGGTCCCCTGCGTTTTGCTGAAACATTCGTTCTCGTTGGAGACCATTACCAGCTCCCTCCCCTTGTACGGCGCTTTACTTTTGATTTGAGCCAGGCTAATGTCAACCGCAACTAGGTTCGAAACCACGAAGCCCGCAAAGGCGGGCTCGATGTTTCTCTTTTCCGCCGTCTCTCAGACGCCCATCCACAAGCCGTCGTCAACATGGCCCATCAGTATAGGATGAACGAGGACATCATGACGCTATCGAATAAGCTTATATATGGAAACCGACTGAGGTGCGGTTCGGAAGCGGTCGCAAAGCAGACTCTCGTACTGCCCGATCGCAAATTCTTGAATGGCTTGCACGCAGGGAAGCCCTGCCACTCCACTGGTTGTTGGCTCGATGTATTGATGTCAGAGAGGTAAGACGCTCACCTCACATCCGAAAAGATCGAGTCTCATTCGCTATCCAGTTGTAAAGCCGTTTTTGTTGACACGGATGCTGTCCCTGCTCAAGACTCCCGCGTTGGAGACCTCGTCCAAAACGAGATTGAAGCGAAACTGGTATACCAAGTCACCGAAGCACTTCTCCGTAGTGGTGTGCCTCCAGAACAAATCGGTCTCATTTCTGTGTATCGCCAGCAACTGAAGCTCTTGGGCCATCTTTTGGCCGACCGGAAGGGCATCGAGACTCTCACTGCTGACCGAAGTCAAGGGAGAGACAAAGACTGCATTATCATATCGATGGTGCGCTCAAATGATACCGGCTATGTAAGCTTGTCTTTCTTTGCCCCAGTCACTCCTCTTACTGTCGCAACAGATTGGGGATCTCATCAAGGATTGGAGGCGGATGAATGTGTCTTTCACCCGTGCACGTTCAAAGCTCATCATTTTCGGATCCCGGAAAACACTTCAAACGGCACCCCTGCTTCAAGAGTTCTTCGACCTCGTTGAGAGCAAGGGGTGGATCCTGCGTTTGCCTCCTAATGCGGACACTCTCCATCCCGCCCTTTCTGTTGGCGCTTCGAATGCTCCGAAACGCGGGGCCGAGGACATGGATCAGCCCCTTGCAGCCAAGGACAATCTGCCCACTGGGCGGCCCCAGAAGAAGCCAAAACTCAAGACGGTGGCGGAAGAGGGTATGCTTCGCAGCCGGCCAATCCTCAGGGATTTGATGAACGAGACAAGCTAAGAGAGACTTTGGAGCTGTACTTGTAGAAGGATGTAATATACAGTATGTGTAATTTTTGGATACGATTGTGCCGTTTCGGCCGAAATCCGACGCGCCCACGACTGTCGCACGTGACCGCGTGTTCATGTTCGACAACTTCACTTCAAGTGACCCACCAACCAGCCATGGCCTCTACACCTGCGGGAAAGCGCCCTACACCCTTCACCCCGCGCACAACGCGCTCTGCCACCACACATTCCACTGACCGCGACTTGTCGTCCAAACTGGCTCGCAACCCCGCGACAACGTCCCTTCTGACATCCACACACAAGAAATACAAGGCCCCGCTCTCAACTGAATCCCGGGCACGAAAGGGGTCCACCCTCCCTAGTGTACCTGGTAGTCCAACAAAGTCTCGGCCTACCTCTCGCGCAGGGTCCAGGATGGGGACCGCAAGTCCGGCCCTCACACCAATGTTCCCTCAGCACGACGTTGAAGAGTCTTTGGTCGACTTCCAGACTGTCGGAGTTGACCTAACCGGAGACGAGCACGGCGGCGATGTGGGCGTTCCTTTCGGAGAGGTTGCTGTGGACAAGGTCATGGTCTCGGTTCGGTGGGTTCTCTACATCTAGTCAACTATTACACCCTAATACTCTACCAGAGTGCGTCCACCGGCTGGTTCGACGCCTACAGCATGGACCACAATCCCTGGGGAAAACACGATCCATCTCTCCGGCGCGCTGGCGTCCGCCAATGCTCCCTCGCCTGCAAACAAATTCACATTCGACACCATCCATACCACGCACCCCACCGCTCCGCTTTACACGACTGCAGCGCGCCCACACGTGCACGCCTTCATGTCGGGTTATAATGCCGTCGTCTTCGCTTACGGGCAGACTGCCTCAGGCAAGACATATACCCTATCCGGCACACCCGAGGAGCCGGGAATTATCCCCCGCGCCTTGCGCGACGTTTTTGCATTCATCCGCGCGACACCCTCGCGCGAGTACCTCCTACGCTGCAGCTACCTCGAGATATACAACGAGACGATCCACGACTTGCTTGCGCCGGGCGGAGGGCAGTCCAAGGGCGTAGAGATCCAAGGCGGCGGCGCAGGCGGCGAGGTTATTCTCAGTGGCCTCCGAGAGGAAGTTGTAACTAGTTTGGCGAGCGTGCGGGAGGTGCTAAGACGCGGGGAGGGCAATCGTAGGACGGCGAGCACAGACTGGAACGAGCGGAGCAGTCGCAGTCACTCTGTGTTTCGCGTAGTGTGTGAGAGTCGGGAGAGGGGCGACCGCAGCGCAAGTGAGGAGGAGCGGTCGGCCACTCCAACGACGAACGGCAGACACACCCCCGGCTTCGGGGGTCGGCAGACTCCCGGGGCGGGAGGTCCGCGACTGCAGGCGAAGGGCGGAAGAAGTGTTCAGACTTCAGTCTTGGTGGGGTTTTTATTTTATTTTAGTATTGGGATTTGCTCTGACCCCGAACAGAGCTTGATCGATCTTGCCGGGTCTGAGAAGGCCACTTCGGACAAGGAGAGAACCAGGGAGGGAAGATACATAAATACCAGGTCCGTGCTCTATACTTCTTGTGGTATGCAATATAACTAACACACCTCGCAGTCTCCTCACGCTCGGGAGCGTCATCTCTACACTTGCGGAGAATTCCGCGAAGGGCAAGACGTTTGTTGCCTCTTGAATGTTTTATGTAAAAAAAAGTTGACGCCATGGCATTCACAGCGACCACGTCCCATATCGAAACTCAAAGCTCACGCGGATGCTGCAACCTTCACTGTCGGGTAACGCGCGCATCAGTGTCGTGTGCACCATTAATCCCGATGCGAGTGCTGTGAGCGAGAGCATGAGCACCCTTCAATTTGCGCGTCGCATCAAGGGCGTCCACGTATGTTTCACGCTTCGCTCCTCGCGCCATGATATAACCTTCTCTTTTCCAGCTGAACGCGCAGAAGAAGGAGATCGTTGACACGGACGCGCTGATTGAGCGCTACAGGAAGGAAATCGAAGACCTGAAACGGCGTTTGGAGGAACGCGAGCAGGAGGCGACGCGCGATGCGCCATCCGTGCGCTCCAGACGCTTATCGGCACGCGAGGTCAGCTTGCTTTCTTCCGGGGCGGGATTTGGTGCTGACCACAGTGCTTTACTAGCAAATCGACGAATCGAAGGCGATGACCGACTTGAACACGCGCATTAAGCAGCTCACGAAGCTGATCCTCACTAGTCAGAGCGTTGGCAATGGGGACGATTCACGGCCGGGCAGTCCTGTTAAGATTGATTTTGATATGTCGCCGTATCAGGTAATGAATGTCGATCTACTGTTGCGGCCGTTACCGACCGCACACCACAGCTGCAACAGGAACTGCTCGCGGCACGGCTGCAGCTCGAGTCCCAGTCGAATCAGATCCTGTCGCTGGAGGCGACATTGCTTACCCGGCCTGCGCTGCCTACTTCGGCGCCGGAGGATGAAAAAAACAAGCTGATTGCGGAGCAGGGGCGCACGATCCGGGAGCTCGAGATTGCGGTACGCGGGTACGAGGAAAATCTTGGGGAGCCGCTCAGGGCGGTCCGGAAGGATGTGGAGAAGGAATGGCAGGGAAAGCTCGAGGCAGAACGTAGGGTCGTTCAGGAGAAGGAGGCCTGGGCCGATGAACTTGTGCGTCAGCTCGAGAAGGAGAAGAAGGTACGAGCTGTGTTGTCCAGTATATCATGACCTACTAACCCACGAGTAGATGCGGGTACAACTGGAAGAGGAGCGCCGGGCGCTGGCCGCGTTTGTGAGCAAGTTTGACTCTCTGGGTCTTGGTCTTCTCTCCGCGGCGTCTTCCCCTGTCAAAGTAATGCCTAGCCCAGGAGGCGCTTCCGCCGCGTTCGCGGGTCGGCGGCAGCAACAGCAGCTCGCGATGCAGAATACGGGAGATACGTCGAGGGACGCTTCCCCGGTTCGCATGTCGATCGATTTGGTTGGCAGGCTCGGAGCACACCCGAGCCTGCTGGAGCAGATGCCCGAGGAGGATTGGAATGCGCTGGGCGAAGTGAGTTTCGAAACGGAGGCGGGGCAGGATGCTGCGTGGGGCAGCCGAGCGGGGAAGAGTTTGAACGGAAAAGCTGGCAGTCTGAATTCGCCCCGGGAGATTTTCGGTGTGAGCTCGAAGGAGAATCTGCCTGTGTGACGACCTTGTAACGACCATCTATGTATTGCTTTGAATATTCGTTTTCATGATCACTTTTGAGAATGTATGTTTGTGCTTGGATTGGGTGGCGTCGCCTTGGGCCATCGGCCGTGTGTTGCCGAGGCGGCTGACATTTCACTTTCTTGCAATAACCACCATGCTTTCTACTATCCTACGCCACCCGCCCACCTTTCCGGTTCCCGCTGTTCTCGTTCGCTCGTTGACTACAGAAACTTATTCCTCCACCCCCGACGTCCCCCCTCCTCCTCCGCCTAAACGCTCTTCGCCAAAGTCGCGGAGTCGTCTATATCCCCAGCCGCGTCCCGCGACCTCCCCGCAGTACCAGGCACTCCCGACGCTCCCTCCCAGTTTCGGCCGCAACCAGCTGCTCCCCGTCTCCAACTCCACCCGCGCATTGCTCGAATCCATCGTGGAGCAGTTCGACGCCCCCATACGCTACGCCTTCGCGTACGGCTCGGGGGTCTTCGAGCAGGACGGCTATCCCGTAAAGTCGTCCGCCGCGGACTCGCCGATGCTCGACTTTATGTTCGCCGTCACGCACCCCGCCCATTTCCACTCGATCAATATGCAGCAGCACCCGAGCCATTACACGCTGCATGCTCGTGTGCTTGGGTCGTCCTATGTTTCGAAGGTGCAGGAGTTTGGGCCCGGGGTGTGGTTCAACGCCTTCATCCCGATGGCTGGTGTTGTGAGTCTTTCCGTCTCTTTCCGCGGGGGCAAGGCATTTTAATTGATGCGTTCATACTAGAATATCAAATATGGCGTGACGACCGTAGACAACCTCTGCTCCGACCTCCTGAATTGGCGCTCGCTGTACCTCGCAGGGCGCATGCACAAGCCGCTCCGGATCATCAAGGACGATGCTCGTGTGCGCCTCACACAGCAGGTCAACCTGACCTCCGCCGTGCGCGCCGCCCTCCTCACGCTCCCCGCCGACTTTTCGGAAACCCAGCTGTTCGAGCGCATCGCAGGGATAAGCTATCTCGGCGACCCGCGCATGATGCTCCCCGCGGAGAACCGCGGGAAGGTGGGCAACATCGTACGGCAGCAGGCGCCGCAGTTCAAGGAGCTGTACCACCGGCTCGTCGTGGGGCTGCCCGGGGTGCACTGGCCCGCGCACTTGTCGACGATCCAGCAGGACACGACGCCGCACGCGCGCGCGGCGCACCTGAAGAAGCTGCCGTCGAACCTGCTGACTGGCGTCAAGAACAACTACGACCGCTCGTGCACGACGCCCTCGTACGAGGCTGACGAGAGCGCGTATTGGATTCGCCTGGCCGGTGACGAGAAGTTGCCCGCGGCACTTAGCCAGGGTATGTGCCCTTTTTCCCTATTCGATTCCGACAGGGTCTGACGGATGCGCGCAGAGCTGAGGAGGATCGTGCGGTACCCGGCGACAGTGCAGACTCTCAAGGGCATCACCAGCGCTGGTGTGGGCAAGAGCGTGCGGTATGGGGCGGCGAAGATTGGGAAGTGGTGGAGTGGATCAAGTGGCAGCGAGGCGCAATAAATGACAATGCGCAAGGGATTTAGATGGGGATTTAAACAACTGTATCAATTAATCGCACACACTACATAAGGCATTTGATGTACATTGTAACTAGTCCACTGCAGAATACTGTCCGCTCCCTACTTTCATTGTCTCGCAGAATTACGTAAAGGTGGCGAGTTCGGCTTGATGACGGATCAACACCAACCAGCCAACCACATCCAAAACAACTCCCCAACGATGGTCCGGACCCGCCAGATCTCCTACCCGGTGGAGGAAAGCGTTCAAGGTACTACAAACGCAGAGCTACCTGCTCGAGCCGGGATAGCCGAAATGCAAGACTTGATGGATAATGGCAGCATCACAAACTTCTATGACGTTACCACTGTCGTTCATCACAAGGCCGCCATAGGAGGCCCTGCGACCTCAACAGTCCACTTCAAAGCTGCTGCGGACGTACGCTCGAAGCGATTTCAAGACGCATACCCTTTCTAAAACCAACACTAGTTCACGGCAGCCGAGCTCCGGCGACTGCGTGCCGACGTTACAGCGCTGCAGGTGACCGTCGAGCAGCTTACCAAGGCCAACGCGAGGCTCGAACAAAGAAACGAAAATCTATCGCAGCGTCAAGAGAAGACCCGAGTCACAACTCAGCAGTGGCAGGTTCTAAACCTTGCCCTCGAAGGATAGTTTCACCATATTGGCCGCATACCCGTTTCTCAGTACAGATCATAGCTGTGGACGAATTTATATTTACCACCCAGCGGGTGAGGCGCCTCACAGCAGGTTCTTGGTCGGGTATGTATTGGTTTCTTTGCTATTGAATCAATACCATTAAATCTTAGCACCACTCCTACGCCTCGCGCTTTCGGACGTGGACGAAGCACGTCGAGAGAGCGCCCGTTACATTTATAGGACGACGCCGGCAGACCTCCGCAACGCCGCCATTTCGATTCGGGATCATAAATTAAGCCTTGACGACTCCAGGACCGACATCGCGCACCCGATGGTCTCGGTTACGGATCTTCATACCGTTGCCGCGCGATACCTCGAAATTGACGCAGTACTTGTGTTGAGGAAGATTTCGGACAGCCAAAGATTCACAACGAGAGGGGTTTATCGCCGGTTCCAGTTGTAGCTTTTTTAAAAATTATTAGAATTCTTAGGTGCATGGCCCACATGTGCACGAGCCGAAGATTAGCGTGGGCCCAGTCTCCGTTTTTTTTTGGCATTATTTGGACACTTGTTTTCGCTGCACAAATGGGTATCATGTTTCAGGATGGGAGATGTAACTGTCTGCTGATGGAGATGAGTACAAATTAAATAACAAGAGAAAATGCAACAAATCAGTAAAGGTTCCTTCTCCATTGTATTTATGGGGTTGCCATTGGGGTCTCGAGGTAGTGTTTCGCGTTGTATACTTCAGGTCCGAGACTCGGATGTTTTAAAATACCCTTACGCCCTCCGTTTTTATATCACCAAGTCAGCGTGACTTAAACTGGACCGGAGGTAATTATATGGCGATGAAAGATACTATAGGAGAATACGGTTACTGTTCTCCTCGAAAAACAGCTTTTTTGTCCGAATTGCCATATTGAGCGAAAGGCGGTAGTTTGTTCTTGTATTCCAAACGCCTTGACTCCTGCCTTGTTCACGAACCGCAACAGCTCGGATAGCGGCTCGTTGCGCACTTTCCACCCTTAACTCCATGTCTGCTGCGCGAAGATCCGGCCTGCAGAAAGAGGTCTTAAGTCTGTATAGACGGTTGTGCCCAGCTCTCAGCCGCGATGCTTTCAACTTATTCGAAGTTGCAGCGCCCTCCGAATACCGCGCACCAAGCCGCTGCCCACACGCCCAAAGTGGGACCTGATGATCCGCTACACCTTCCGCAAAAACGCGGCGAGCGCCTCTCCGCGGGCCGTCAGCGTCATTGAACATCTATTGCGCACAGGCAAGCGCCAAGTGAGCATGTACGAGGACAAGTCGGTCAAGGATTGTTGGGTGTCCGCGGAGATGCAGGAGTGGGAGCAGACACAAAGCCAGAGACGGACACAAATTAAATAATGCTACATTTATGCTAAATGCACCCGACGGGGTGAGGATTTTTGCGCGCCCCCGACTGGCTGCTGCTTGCGCTTCGCAGGGCGCTTCACAGGGGCCTGCTTGTGCTGCGCATTAGCCAGCTTCTGTGCCTTTGTCCACCGCGGTTTCTTTGCGGCCTCTGCCGCCGGCTCAGCCATGTTGGATTTGACGTTGGACTTCCTGGCCTGCACCTTCACCCCTGCCCGCGCAGTACGCGTCCTCGGCTTTACGACTTTTTTCCGCAGCTGTTTCGAGCGCTGCCTGTGTTGCTCCGTGGTCTCCGCGTTCACCTTGAACTTCAGCACCGCCGCGTCAGTCGCCGTCTCGCGCTCCTTCTCCGCGAGTGCAAGCGCGCCCTCGTACGCGAGCCGGCGCTCATTCATCACCGCCTTGATGCGCGCCATCGATTTGCGACACTATCAAGTGTCGTCAGCTGCGAAAAATATGAATGCAAGCCATGTGGGACTCACTTTCGTTATCAGCAAACGGGATGTAACGTGGCGATCAGGCATTAGGCCCAGCCGCCGCATCTCCTCACACTGCGTCGCGAGCAGATTCCGCTCGCGCAGGAGCACATACCAAAGGGTGTGCAGGTCCTTGAAGCTCTTCAGTCGCAGCTCAGAGGCCAACCACGCCCGCCCTAAACAGGGATAATTCATTACAGAGCTTGAGCGGCCAGGAAGCGCACTGACCAGAGTAGAATGCGGTGGGGTCCGCGAACGTCTCGTACTGGTCGTCGCCGCGAAGGTTGGGGTCCGCCCTGCGCCGGAAGAACCCGTATAAACCATGATCAGCTGAAAGCTGAGGAACAAATGGGGGCAGGACGTCTGCTGGTGTGTCGGTTTCTGGCGTGGTTGAACTCGAGCCTGTGGCCGAGCCTATGGCAAGGGGCGCAGAGTTGTACGAAGAATCTGACCGATGGTCTGCAGGGGCGCCGAGAAGAAGTGGCGCGGCGGGGTCGGTCGAGAACGCGGGGGATGTGGTCGAGAAATACAGGCAACGTGGAGATATACGCTTGCCAGCGCGTAAAGCGGAAGAGAGCATCATCGCGCGCCGTCGTAAAATTCAAGGTGGCTGTGTGCCTTTCTTTATCATCTACCTTGATCGCAAACACAGAAATAAAATAAAAGACCAAAAAAGACACTATTTATACTGGCGCTCTCCTGTGCCATTACAGCCTCCGTCGAGAGCTTGTCTCTCTCGAATCGTTAATTCATGAGATAGAAATTAGAAACCGATTGCCGTCGACGGGGAAAATGCGTCGCAATTACAGGGTCGTCATTCTAGACGAGTTTTAAAATCTCCCACTCAGAAATCGGCGTCGAAACTCACAATCCAGAATTTATGCAACGTCGTCCACATGGTTACACCTCTCGCATCGCAAGCCGCCTTCAGCTGCGGAATCTGCTGGAGCTTCGAATCTCCGATGAAGGTGAAAATGCGCAGGTGAGGCAGCGAGTTGACGGCCGCTATCACAGGCTGGAGATCGACGCTTGCCGTGTATGTCTGGATCAACAGCGCGAAATGTTCCAGGGAGGGCGGGAGCTCCGGCAGGGAAACAATCATAGGCACATTTAAAAGCACCAGTTCCAATAGATTGGTGCACTGCCGCAAAATCGCGGCAGTGTACGCGTTGTAGCGCATGAGACGGAGAGATTGGATATGGGGGCAGCACATCGCGAGGTCGTACTGCGTGTGCGCGCTGGGAAGATCACGCAGTTCGAGGATGCGGAGAGTAGTCCCCGATGCAGAAAGCAGCCATACGAGCACTTCTGATGACGGCGTACGGTGCAGGGTGAGCTCGTACAATCTCATCGCTGGCGTCCATGGTGGCGGAGAAGCCACGATCTCAACCGCGAGGGTCAAAAATTGCACTTGGGTAAAGAGCGCCAAGAGTTCGTAGAGGAGAGGGGATTGGACGCTGCACTCCATCATCCGCAGCGAGCGGATTGAGAGTGAAGCGGAGGCCATACGAGATACCGCTTCGGAATCCAGTGAAAAGAGACCGCGGGCACTGATGCTCAGCTCATATAGTTTAGGGCAATGCTCGAGGATCGAGACCAAAGTCGATACCGGACAGACCTTGGGTTCATCGTCGCTCGGCTTGAGAGGTTGGTTTGAGAGGGCGATGGCGACAGTTCGAACGTGCGAGAGGAGTGCGTAGTTGTGAGTGGTGGCTACAAATCGACCGAACGCATGGGCCGCTTCAATTGTAATGCGTCGAAACAAGAGGGTTTGGGCGGGGGTTTTCCAAAGGGAGTTCACCAGGGAGCACGCCAAGAGTGTGGGGTAGTCGGGCGTGCTGAATGGCGGGTTCCTATAGTAAAGGTTCCCGAGGATGAGACAGATTAATTCCTCCGGAAACTGCATGGTCGTGAGAAGGACGGTAACGGTGTGACTCGTCGTGTTTGTGACTTTCGATTACACCGCCTCCTCTTTACCCTTGACCGCGTTTTGACCGCGGTAAAGCTTTCCACCGTTCTCCAAGGACGCCATATGGCATCTTTAAATAAGCTGGCCATTCGTGGCATTCGCTCGTTCGACGACAAGCAGATTTCCGTCATCGAGTTCTTCTCCCCAGTCACGGTCATTGTGGGCCACAATGGCAGCGGAAAGACAACCATTATCGAATGCCTAAAGTATGCTACGACGGGAGACCAACCTCCAAACACTCGCGGTGGTGCTTTTATCCATGATCCCAAGATGGCCAACGAGAAGGAGGTAAAGGCGCAGGTCAAGCTTCGGTTTCATGCAGCCAACGGGGCGCGGATGCTGGCTGTGCGGAATCTGAGTGTTACGGTTAAAAAGACGTCGGGCCTGACGATGAAAACTCTTGAAAGCATCCTCGCTCTCGCTGACAATAATTCTGACAAGGGTGGCAAGGTCCGTCTTTTCCAATTGTCTACAAGTTTTCTGCGCTTACATTGGTTTTAATTCCAGCGAGGTGTGATTTCAACCAAGTGTGCCGAAATGGATGCAGAAATTCCCCAACTCCTCGGTGTATCCAAGGCTGTTCTTGAGAACGTCATTTTCTGCCACCAAGAAGACTCCTATTGGCCTCTCGCCGAGCCAGCAGCTCTGAAGAAAAAGTTCGACGACATTTTTGAGGCAACAAAGTGCGTATTGGTTAGTTGGCACCTGTTTCGACTCATCAGACGTCTTTCAGGTACACCAAGGCTCTCGACTCAATCAAGGCCCTCCGCAAAGACCGCGTAGCGGAGCTGAAAGCTGAAAAGGAACGTCTAGATGGGCTCTCTCGCGAGAAAACGCATTCGGATAAACTCAAAGCTCGTATCGCCGACCTCAACCAGGCAATCGCAGCCAAAGAGGTCGAGCACGACGAGACCAAGAAAGCTTATGATGAACTCGTGATCTCGAACCAGAAGTTTTACGAATATGCAACTCATTTCCGCGAGGTTTACCTAAGAGTAAAAAATTTCAACGCGAACAAGGACAGGATACAACAGGATTTAGACGAGGCCAGAGTAACTCTGCAGGAAATGCCCGGTCAGTTATCTACGTGATACCCGAGCCATTTCTTGAGATTTTACAGGCACTCTCGCCGAGCTTGAGGCCAAGTTGAACAATTCCGACGGGGACCTTCTTGCCCACCGACAGAAACTTGCGACGGCAAAGAACAAGGTCGAGGCAATCGAAGAGGAGCTAGTCACCGCTCGCAAACAACACACAGAACTCGCAAAGCAGCAAGGGACTTTCAAGGCCGAATTCGAAGTGGGTCAATGTACTCGACGTAGAACGCCACTCTATTTACAGCGTTCTCCAGGCCCAACAGGAACGGATAACCGAGCGGGAGAACCTTATTCAAAGAACCAGCGAGAAACTCAAGATCAAGGGCTTCAATTCTTCGGGCCTTGAAGCAGAGAAAATCGTCGAGTTCATTTCGAAGATTGGAGACTTGCATCGGAAGCAAAAGGCAGCGGTCGAAAACCTCCAGGTACGCTCGGCATCGGTTGTCTGTGCGCTTGACTCACATGTCGCAGCGTGAAAGTCAAGCTGAAAGCGAAACTTTCACTCGCAAATCCACAGAGTTGAACAATGCTCTGCAGGCATTCAAGGCGCAGCGCACTTCGCTCCAGAACCAGCTTGTATGAAGCGACGTTATTGCCTTTTGCTTACTTATCATTCCCATATTAGAGCAAACACCAATCTTCGATAACGCTTGCTGAGCGAGAACTTGAAGCTACTCAAGGTCTCCCGTCGGAGCTGCGTCATCTGACAGGCGATATTGAGGAAAAGCAAAACAGGTTGGAGAAGGTTCAATCTGAAATCGCGGCTGCCAAATACGACGAGCGCCTGGATGAAAAAACCGCGAGCACCAAAGTGTTGGAAGAGCGGCGAGATGTTTTGAATTCCGAGTTCAAGTCACTCAATATGCAATCGGATTCGCGGGCCAAGCTGGAACTCCACAGGAATGATGCGAAGGCCAAGTCTGCAGAAATCACAACCACGTTGGCAGCCTTAATTCCCGAGCGTGCGGTCTTTTAATTTATTTCCATCCAGGATTTCGACTGCAAATAGCAGTTTTCGCCGCTTAGTAGGTGCTGAGCCGCAACCCGAGACGATGGAGCGGGAAGTGGAGCGCGTGCTTCTGTGTGTAAACTGGCCGATCTCCTACGATGTGGCTTACGATGTCCTCTAGTGAGAAGGAGCAAGAACTTGTCGAGCTGGAAGGGGAAGCCTCTAGTGCCAACGGTGCATTGCAGCAAGCGCAGAACCAACTGAGTAGCCTAAAGACACAACTCAAGGCGAAGAAAGAAGAGCTCAAAAGTCTGGCATGCTAGATGGTCATTATTTCCAAGGCTAATGCTATGTTCTGTAGCCCTCGACAAGAAGCTGAAGACGGAAGTTGAACACCCGAGTCTAGAGGCCGCGCTGGAAGAGGCCACCAAGGAGGTTGACCATAGGAAAACGTTTGACTCGTTTATACCGGACCCTACCTCGCGCTAACGGTCCTGGATAGTGTTGCGAGTACCACAACTGGTACCAGTTCCGTTTATGAATCCCTGCTGCGAGTAGGAAAGCAAAAGAAAGTATGCACCGCGTGCAATCGGCATATGGACGCGCACGAATTGGTAGTATTTGAAAAATATGTAAGTTGCTCCACTCGCACCCCTGCCATTATTGAGCACGTCGTTTTAGTTGAAGGACCAGATGAAGAAATCGTCTCCCGAGTCTGTGGCTGCTCTTCAGGAAGAACTGAAGGAGTGGGAGGGGGAAATGTCCAGGCTGCAGGACTTGCGGCCTGTCTTAAGCTCAAGGGACCGCCTGAAGGATACCGAAATTCCTGAGCTGGAAGCCAAGATCAAAGAGCAAGATGCCAAGATCCCTGGCGCCACTACCGCCGCTGAATCAGTACGCATGTTCCATTCTCTTTCGTGGATGTGCCCATGTATTTGCATTAGATTTCGGAGAAGATCGAAGATGTCAAACGGGATTTACGAGATGTTAGGACTCTCAAGACCCACGCGCAGACTGTTACCCGGTTGCAGCGAGATTTGAAGCGAGCCAACGAGAACGTCACAGCCCTAGAGAAGCAGCTCTCTGCCACAGGTTCCACGAAGACTGTAGACGACGTTCAGAACGAACTCGACGAACTCCTGGCTGAAATGTGAGATCGTGACTTGTTGTCCAGGGTTTTTCTCATTCCTCGGGAATAGCCGGAAGAACGAAAAGCAAAGGGACACTCTCATCAAAGAAAAAGAGAGCAGGAATTCTTCAATCAGAGCATACGAGAACCAGATACATACGATGGAGATGGAAGCAGTGGACCTGAAGACCAAGATTCGTGCGAAGCAGGCGCTGGAGGCAAGTATCGAGAAGATGAAGAAGGAGATCCAAACGTTCAATGCCGGGATCAAGGTACTCCCCGTCTCTAACTCCTTTTCTGAAAAAGACGAACCTTTCGCAGGAAGAGGACGCCAAAATACTGGAAGCTCAGGCGCCCATAGATGCTCTCGAGCTCGAGCACTCTCGACTCCAGAAGGAGCTGAGTGCCGACATTTCCAGCGCGCAGTCCGTGTACCAAGAGCTGAGCACGAGCGTTGACCGGCTGTCTCAGGCAAACAAAGGCGTCGAGACGTAAGTGCTTGCTTACATAAGCCATGGTGACTTTCTTATCGGTTTTTAGCTACGTTCGTAACAGACGCGACCAGAAACGACAGGAATGTGCGGATAGGTCAGAGGAAGTCGAGGCTGAAATTTTAGAGCTCGAACGCAATCTTGAGTCTGCGCGGTTGGTTCAAAAAGGTATCGACAAAGAAATCAACGAAAGCGGGTCCTCTATGTCGACTCTCCGGGAGAATATCCGTGTGAGGAAGTTGGTCCAAGAGATCAAGGACATCCAGACCTCAATCGACTCTGAAGACATCGAAGGGGCTGGCAAAGCGAGACGGAATTTCGAAGAAAAGTATGGTATATCCAAGGATGAGGAGACCAAGCTTCAGACTTCGGTTCGTTTTCAATCATCTGAATGTCCTTGTTTTTCTCACGTTTTATCCAGTATGCTCATCTGGCTGGCGAACTTAGTTCAAGCAGGAGTCAGCTCAAAAGTCTGGAGAGTGACCTGAAGGACTTTAAAGACATCAACAAGAAGTACACTGATCAGCTAATCAAAGTCAAGGTATTCATCTGCGCGACTCAGATGCCATGCCGTGTATTCACAGTTTGTAGATGTCGGATATGGCCAATAGTGATCTGGAGAAGTATGGCAAGGCTCTAGACAAGTTGGTGGTCCCATCTGCTACTCTGTCGTCGGCCGCTGACCGGTTTTCAGCGCTATTATGAAATACCATGGTCTCAAGATGGAGGAAGTCAACGATACCATGAAACACCTGTGGAATAAGACATATCAGGGAACTGGTACCAGCCATTGCTCCCTATTTCCCCTCAGTGTGCTTATCATTTCCAGACATTGACGGAATCAAAATACGGTCGGACGTCGAAGGCGGCGCATCCAAGCGCTCGTACAATTATCGAGTACGTTCCAAGCTTGACATCCCATTCACTCGGTCGCTGATCGTCCATAGGTGGTCATGACCAAGGACCAGGTGGAAATGGACATGCGAGGACGGTGCTCCGCCGGGCAAAAGATGCTCGCGTCAATTATCATCCGCTTGGCCTTGTCGGATTCATTCGGCCAAAACTGTGGCATTCTAGCTCTGGACGAGCCCACCAACGCTCTGGACACGGAGAATATAGATGCCCTCGCGGACAGTCTCGTCGAGTGCGTCTACTTCCATACTAATCAGGTGGTGCTCGGTACTTATGTGCGTTATATAGTATCATTAAGGAGCGGAGAAACCACTCCAACTTCCAACTCATCATCATCACGCACGACGAGAACTTCTTGAAAAAACTCGGGCAGAGCGACGTGATGGAGTATTACTGGTGAGTGGAGAATACGCCCGAAACCCCCATATGCTAATTCATTTTTTTCAGGCGTGTGTCCCGAGATTCGAGACAGAAGTCAGTCATCGAACGCCAGCGCTTCCGATAGTCTTTTTCGGCCCGTCTCGTCATGATCAGCATTGTATCACCATTCCATTCTGACGCAACTCGATGTACTAATACCTGCTTCAATCTTGCTCTCTTTTGTCTGAGCTTTTTAAGCTCTGCTTCTCCGCTTCGGATTTGAGTCCATTCATGACAGTCCTTGTTGTCTAAGCACACTTCCTTTTTCAAAATTGAATCCAAAGTCTTCGTGGCGACCGCGTAGTGGAACTGAGAGCTAAAAATGACATACACAAGCACCGTCGCGAGTAGTAGACGCGCGGGGCATAACGCTAAACGTCCGCCCATAAACGCGGGGAATAGAAGTCAAAAGACCGTCGCGCCCGACGGTAGTACCGCCGAGGCTACTAATTCTTTATCTCCCTGAGACTCCGAAAGCATTAGTACAGATCCCGGGCGGGGAATGCTCGCTCAATCGTCATCCCCTTGGCCTATTCCAAAACTGTCGCTTCTTGCTCTGGGCGCTTCGGATGCGGGGAATGTCGACGCGCTCGCTGACAGCTTCCTCGCGTCTAATCCTAATTTAAGTTTGGCCAGGACGGAGAAACCCCTCACGCATGATGAAACCTTGCGTCAGATTCCAGAGAGCGGTATTAATGGAGGGATGTCGGGCTCGCTTCACACGTGGTCCATGTCCCGAGACCCGAGATGGCGATGCGTTTCATCACAATTCTATATGTTGCAGCGGCTTCGAGCTAATACATGCGCATTGAAGTGTTTTAAAATGTGTGCTGCACCAATCGTCGCTGCGGCCTCTATGTACGGGGAAATCTCGACAACCATCTAAACAATCGTTAAGGGAAGACCGTTGTCGCCCAACAAGGATTCCTCCGGGCCCAGTACGCGAGGGCCGCCGCCCACGCGGGTGTGGATGAGGCCCTTGACCGCACCAGCCTCCCATGTCTTGGCGACACTTTCATTGAAACCCGGTACAAGTGTTCCCGAAACACCTCCGGTTCCAAACAAGGCAAATGGGTCCTTGAACGCGTCCTGGGTCGGGAAGTAGTGCAGAATCATGCTGATGATCTCTTTCATGTTGGCGGACGGGGCATAGATGACCGCGTTGGGGCCAGCATCGTACGTGTACGCCGCCTTGCGTTTCCCGCCGTTCTCGGGGAGCAGCGCGACGCGATTGTATTCCTCGATCACAGCGATGATGGCGCGGCTGACATCGTTCATGTAGAAGATCGGGGGCGACGTGTCGAGCGCCACGGCGTGGAACTGGTTAGAGTCGGCCATGGTGATCTCCGCGAAGCGGTCGAAATCGCGATCGAGGATCGCGGCGGAGATGTCGGCCATGCGCTGCGGGACGACGTGCTTGATGCGGTGCTGCAACAACGGGGACGTTTCGACTGTGCGCTGCATCCCGCTGGTCGAGCTAGTTCCCTTTTTGGTGTCGCTGACGACACAGATGAGGGCATGGATGTCCGGCCAGTGGCTTTCGGGGGCAACTTGGACCGCGTGCGAGTCGAGGCCGGAGGCCTGAGTACCTGCTTCCCAGGCGACGAAGCCTCCAAAGAGGGATCGGCAGGCGGACCCAGAACCCTGGCGGGCAATCAGGGAGAGGGTCGTGGGCGGGCAGGGAAGGGCGTAGAGTGCGGCAAGAGAAGCGGTGAGGGCAGCGAATCCTGATGCGGATGAGGCAAGACCAGCGGCCGTAGGGAAGTTGTTGTAAGACGCGATATGCACGGAGAAGGTGGAGAGCTAACGAGAAAATATCAGAGAATTCAGCAATAAATCATCGGGAGGCGTACTGCGGGAGCAGAAGCATCGACGTCTTCCACCAGTTCTTTTCGCAGACGCTTCATCTCAGATATGCAGGTCGCCATGCGCCCGCTGCCCTTGATGTCCTCCTCAACGCCATTGAGCCAGAGGCGGTCTTTCTTGAAAGATGGGTCTGCGCGCGATGTGGTTGTCGAACGCAGGTGATCCTGGTCAAGAGTGACGGAAAGAGACGAATTTGTGGGCAGGATCAGCTTGGTATCGCGTTTACCCCAGTATCTAGGTTGCCGTGAGTAAGGTCGCAATTTTTTAAAAAAGGCCGATGAGACTGACTTGATACATGCGATGTTTACCGGCGCGGATGTGGTTGCAAGGTAGAGGGCCATTGGGGAAATCGATTGAATTGGGCGAATTAAAAGTTGCGAACAAGTTGCTAATAAGTATCGTACTATAGTTGGTATAAATATGCCCCAGCGGCTGGCCGCTGGTCCCGCACTATCAAGAGCCCTCTGCGGCCGCTGATCAATGATATTGATGGGACTGTTACTCAATAGGTGGGGTATGCTGCAAAAAACAAACGGCGCATACTCCTTCGACGTGCAAGCTTAACTCAACTTCAACGCAGCATTTTTAGGGGTCACCTCCGCTTGGGGAATTATTCTCGGCATCGCGGCATACGGCTTTCACTTTCAAGCTCCGCTGATGGCGGTTGAACTGCAAATCCCCTCGTTCCATGTTCTTTCCATTCTACACTTCTACTCTTTACATTACATGTCCCTCGTAGCTTGGCTTGAGTCTGATTCATGACCCTCGAGAGCTTAGGACCAATTTGCTTTTTGATTCGCTCCCTTCTCTCCAGTTCTCTCTTTTCTCGAATCCTGCGACAAAGCTAGTGTCAAATGAGGGTCATCTGTCCATCTGCAAAATTTAAAGAAGACAAAAAAAAAACCCTTCGCGTCCTTTGACGCCCGCACGAAATGTCTGCGCGCCTTCACGTGCAGCTTTTGTTCGAGATGCCGACTAATGCCGGAACTGTGGTGGAATTGGACTCCCGACGCCTTTCCGACGCACATTCAATTCCGATGCTTGAAACTTGAACCACATTCTCATGATTTCGCTGCTCAGGAATATTCGCTTTGGCCAAAGATAAGATAGCAGGCACACAGCTAGGCACACAATGTGAGATGAATCTCACGTTGGTGGTAGGATCTCTCTCACTTGCTCTCAGCAGTCGAACTACAGTAACAGTCAGTTTCCCTGGAAAAATGTGCGTTTACCCATGTATACGCGGCAGCTGCAAACTAACAAAGGACAGCACCCATAGTGAAACTCCAGGTTTTGCGTATAGCAGATTCGTCGTCCATCAGACTCATGTTCGCAGGCACACGTTTAATATCATGGGACCTCAATTGGCGAATGGTCCATTTTCAATTGCGCTAACTTCTTCTGCGTTTAGGCATCGCAGGGCCTATCAATAAGAAGCACAGAGTGCTTGGCGATCCTCCCAGGAGTTACATTTTCACTCCCAGGTGGCCGCTTAACAACGCGGCGTCTGAACGTCGGACTCGCGTTTAGCGTTTATGCCTCTAATCCATCCCTTATGAATAATTCCGTGCGTCTATTTTACTTTATTGATTCGCTTCGCTGGCTGCCACTCTTCTCCATAATTCTCCGTTGGTTCACCGCTGGCAGGTCCGCTGGCCCTCAGCGGCTTTTCCGCGGGACGTCATCCGACCTTCTTTTTATCCTCTATCCACATGATCTTGTTTCGGAGGAATCACCGCGCTTCCGCAACAAGTTCTCTGCCAAAGACATTTGGGTGCAATTGGCCCACCTGTACTGGACCATGACATTCCGTAAACTTCGATGCTAAACTTACATAGATGCTAAGCATTGCCTTTCTCCATTCGAAGACGTGGGAGGTCCATTTCCTCTCCGGTTATTCATCACCTACATCCGCGACGGATGTATCCCAGTACGAACGAGGGGTGGCATCAACATGTATTAGTATCATGCGGACGGCGTGTGCCAACTTAAAAGCCCACTCATTGTGGTGATGTTCCCAGCAATTTCGCCAGGATGGAGGCAAGACCTGCCCTTCAAGCTGCTGCCCTCACTGCAGTCGACCAACTGCGTTTTTCCCAATTTGGCTGCGGTCCTACCGTCGTTCCTCCATTTCAATGCGTGCATCATGCATTCCAATCCCATGCTGCCAACCATCCACACGCCACCGCTGTCCAGGACGCGTCGGACACGATCACATTCGCTGAACTCGACCGCCAATCTGACTGCTTGGCGTCTCGTCTCCGTAAATCAGACGTAGGCCCGGGTTCCCGGGTCTGCTTGCTCGTCGAGCGCTCCATCTCGATGGTCGTCGGAATACTAGCCATCCTGAAAACGGGGGCCTGCTACGTACCTCTCGACGGCAAGGTGGCGTCCGACATCTCTCTGGAACACATTCTGAGAGATTCAGAATCCAAAGTCGTACTCACACTTGGGAAATTCTCTCATCGAGTTTCGGGCGTACCGGTCATCTTGCTCGATGATGCGCCATGCGAATGCTCTCAAAGCAATCGTTGTCCTAAACCAGAGGATCGGTCGCTGCCGCAGGACAGTGTGTATGTTATATATACCAGTGGTGCGTTCAAGCGTTCTGTTTTCCAGCAAGCCGTCTAATTTTGATGGAATAACGCAGGAACTACTGGTGTTCCGAAGGGGGTAAGACCCAGCTCCTTCAATTTGCTTTCGTGCAGTTTTGACCCCCCGCAACAGGTAGACGTGCAACACCGAAATGTAACGAATCGTAAGGGTGTCATAACCACCGTTGATATTTGTGCTGACCTTTGATCAGTGGTGTGTTTGGCTCCTGGAAATCTCGGGATGAGACCAGGCGCCAGGGTATCGCAGTTGATGAACATCTCCTTCGATATGGCAGCATGGGTGAGTGAGGTCAATACCGTAACTTCTATATTAGTAATTTACCCTTTTTTAGGAAATTCTTGGAAGTCTGTGCAACGGCGCCACTCTGGTTCTCCGGGGACAAACCTCTATAGAATGGCGTGCTGCCATGAAGACCGTTGATATCGTCATCGGCACTCCTTCCATGCTGGTGCCACACAATCCGGCCGATTACCCCAACATAAAAACAGTTGCCGTTGCTGGAGAGCCCTGTCCTCGGGGTATTTATCGCGCTTACAACGTGGATTTTAGTTTTAAAAATGGATTCTGTTTTAGCTCTCGCAGATTCTTGGGCCCAACACACCCAGTTTTATAATTGCTGTGGGCCCACAGAGGTCAGCATGAATATTCCGCTTCGTATAGACCAGAAGCTGATTTGAATTCTAGGTTACGATAGTGAACACCATGCAGCTCCATGTCGCCGGCCGCAGTTTGGGGATAGGCAAACCTACTCCGAACAACAACGTGTATATTCTTGATGACTGCATGAATGTCGGTAGTTTAGTGGAGTTTTCCTCCGAGGTTTACGCTAATACATACTTCTACCAGCCTACCCCGATTGGCGTCCCGGGAATGATGTGGGCTGGGGGTGCTTGCGTTACTCGGGGATACCTCAATTTACCGGAAAAGACAAACGAGCGGTACAGAGAGGACCCATTTGTCAACGACGGGTACGGCGCACATTTCTTGTTCGTGTTCTTCTCAAGGAACAAATTCTATAGGTCTTGCATGTTCAACACCGGAGATCTGTCGTACGTGCATAGGAGTGCTCGATGTTACCTTCCTTCTCAAATACGTCTAGGTCATGGCGTGCAGACGGGACTCTCGAGCATCTCGGCAGGATAGATGATCAAGTCAAGATCAAGGTCTCCTTTATCCCCGCGAGCATGAAGTGGCAGAAAAGTTGATTGAATTCGTAGGGATTTCGTGTGGAGCTCGATGGTGTGGCAGTCGCGATGGAGGTACGTCCACGAGCCTTCTTACGAGATCCAAATCTGACGAACTCGCAAAGACCACGAGTGGGGTCAAGGCTGCTACCGCACTTTTAATTGACGGAGAGCTCTGGGGTTTCGTCACTCCAGGGACCGCTAGTGTAGATGAAGTCAAGATAGCAACAGCCAAGATCCAGCCTTATTACGCAATTCCCACCCATATAATCGCCTTGAATTCATTCCCTAGAACTAGGTAAGACGAAGATGCTACTTGGATCTGCACATTCTCACCAGAGTTGTAGCAACGACAAGACGGACAAAAGGGCTCTCCGTCAGTTGGCGATGGACTCAAAGACTCTGAAACCTCTCGTCACCTCAAGAATTGCCAACGGCGCCATCGTCCGCTTGAACACAAGTTCATCTACCACAAGCTCGGTCACCATAACTCAGACAGCCGAGGAGTCCAAGACTGATAACCACACGACCAGACCCGTTTTCCTCGTTCGCCAGCCTTCTATTGTCGGCGAGAAGCTTGCCATCAAAGCCTCGGAGACCCCTATTTCAACGGGTTCGGCTTCTTCCGTGGAACTCAAAGAGGGCGTTCGGGAGGTCTGGGAAGGTTACGAGAAGGACGAACTCCCCAGAAAATCACAATGGAAGATCGTGAGGAACCTGCGGCACCAGATTTTCACTCTTTATCGCCGCCTTTTCGGTGTTATTTTCGTGGTCAATATGGGGATATTCATCACAATGCTGGTTCGAGGGGGAGCCAATGCACAGCGGCTCGGGATGATCACTTTGGCTAATCTTTTCTGTGCAATGTGCGTGTTTTCCACCCTCGCAGCCACCCACTGCTCACCTTCGGCCCTGTAGTCTGATGAGGCAAGATTATGTAATCAACGTATTTTTCAACGTCCTCTGCGCTGTTCCCACTTCGTAAGCTATTTCAAAACTAGACACGTAACTATAACTCATGAAGCTGAACAGCTGGCCCCTTGCCATCCGCCGGGTTTGTGCTCGGTAACAACATTATTTTCCTCTTTGAAGATCTGTACATTTAATCATCGGCCAGCGTATACCACATTGGAGGTCTGCACAGCGGATGTGCAACGTCGGGTGTTTTGTGGTTATTTCTACTCACCGGGCAAGCGACAAAGGAGGCAGTTGAAGGTGGAGACTTTCCTCACGTGAGTAAAAGCAGAATATCGGTCGATTGATCCTAACCACTCGGGTATGCAGGCGACCATACCCACCGTGGCTATCTCGTATGCGATTCTTCTCCTGCTCGTCGGCATCGTGGTGTTCGCGCACCCTTCGATGCGATCCAAACGACACGATCATTTTGAACGCGTCCATCGGTTTTGCGGTTGGACCAGCATTATACTCGTATGGTGCCAGGTGGATATTTCTTTGCCATGCGAAAACGTCACGTCCTGATCCAATGGCGGAAGGTTGTTCTTCTTATCAACGACTATCGCGGAGACAAACCGCTTGGTCACGCCTTGGTCCACGCTGCGCCCTTCTGGATGCTCCTTGTCATGACAGGTTACTGATAAAATATCGACTTGATCTCGCGTTTTGCTGAACCTTTCGCGTGTAGGATCCATCATTTTGCCTTGGCTGCGGCTCCGAAAGGTCCCCGTGAAGAGCGAGGTCTTGTCGAAACACGCCGGTTAGTTTCTGCCTGCTATGGTTCGCATTGCGGTGTCTAATTATCCGCCCTTCAGTGCGGCTTTATTTCTCTTATTGTAAGTTGCCTGTTTTCCGAACTGATTCTGGACTCACCACCGCCAAGCCACGCCCAAGCCAGGCAGTTTCGTGCGGCTGGCAGTACATCCACTCAAAGACTGGCATGGCTTTGCTACTATCCCCGTCCCAAACGAAAAGGGCTTTTCTCTCGTTGTTTCGAAGGCCGGGGACTGGACCAACAGTAGAATCATAGACCCTCCGTCTACCATATGGGTACGTGGGGCACCTTGCTTCGGCGTCCTCCGTATTGTTCCGCTCTTCCGACGTGTTGTCTTTGTCGCCACCGGTAAGATCTACAGCGACTGTATCTTATACTCGCTCACCCGTGGAACAGGAAGTGGAATCGGGCCCTGTGCGCCATGCATTCTAGAGCAACGGGTACCAATTCGTCTCCTTTGGACTTCCCCGAACGTTCGAGAGACCTTCGGCAATAAACTTGTTGATGAGATTCTGGGCGCTTCCCCGGATGCAGTGATCTATGGTAAGAAGATGGAGTTCTACATGGCGTTTGCTGACCCACCATCTCCGGCAGATACGAGACGTCACGGGAAACCCGACATGGTGAAGTTGACGCTTCGTCTTGTTGCTGAATTCAATGCGGAGGCGGTCTGTGTCATATCGAACCAGAAATTAACACAGAAAATTGTTTATGGTATGCGATGGTGTTTTCATCTCATTGAACGTGGTCGTTGACTTTACTGTCCAGGTATGATCTCGAGGGGCGTGCCCGCTTTTGGCGCTATATTTGATTCGTAGCCCTGTCGTGAAGCAGAAAAAGCACATCAACGCGGAAATGTAAGACTCGTGAAGCAATATATATCTGGGACATAAAGGGAACCCATTAGGGACGAAGTTTGTATTTTTCACTAGTACACACCCACGCACTATGCATGTATCAGTGTACTTAAAAACTAATATCAATAACATCGGCGACGAGGAGAGAGGAAAGGCCGAAGTGCTAAATCGCCAAATCAGCGGAGTTTTTATCGGAGTTTGAATTGAAACTTGAACTCGAATGTCATGGAGCTGCTAGAATGCGTTCGACTCGAACCCCACATCGGGTCCGGCAGATCCCAAGCCGTAGCTACGAGGCACCTATCCGCGGGCTCTCTGATTCTGACCTGTGAGGCACTCAGTACCGTTCTTCTTCCCGTAGAAAAGGGCCAAAGATGCGATACTTGCCACAGAAATACGCCCCAGCTTCAGAAATGCAGTGGATGTGCGGCATACTTCTACTGCGGTGCAGCCTGTCAGACCCTCCAGTGGAAGTCCCACCACAAAAAGATTTGCAAGTACGTCCGAGCATCCCATCCTGTTCATCGTTCGTGCGACAAACAGAAACTACCAGACGGTTTAATAAACACACATCGTCTCTGAACTTCCAGGCGCTTGCTCCACACGAAAAATTAGATGCCTTGCTTTTATCACATCTCATTGCTCAGCTGGACGGTGCAGATGGTGTCCTTTCCGATATCACCTCCCTATTAGCGGGGCCTGTTGAAGCGCCTTTGCCGCCGATTGTATACTCCTCCCCTCGTATCTCTGGGTCGCTTGTGAGAGATATATACTCCCGGTTCGGAAACAACAACTTCGTAATTCACTCGCACTTGACTACTTTCGGGCATGGAATATTCCCTCTCGCAAGCAGGCTGTTCAACCATTCGTGCCTGCCTAACGCCGCTGCCAAGTACACATTGTCGCCTTCCAATCCGCCAAAGATGGAAGTCGTTGCCCTGCGTGATATCTGTCCAGGGGAAGAGGTAGGTGCCGAGATAATTTTGTGAGCTACGGCTTACAGCTTGTATGCAGATCTGTCTGCCGTATCTAGATCCTGCCCTTATCCAGTCGCGTCAACAAATATTCCAATTGTCATATGGATTCGAGTGCAGATGCAATTCATGCATCTTCTTCGAGAAAGTGGGACCAATTCCAGATCCCCCCAATGATGCAGCCCAACGAGACGATTTAGCCCACAAATTTGTGCAATTCACAAAGGCCATTGACCCTCCTTACGATGGTTTAACCCTCACGACAAGTTCTACGCCGTTCCCCACCGGTCTGCTTCCCGTTTTTCACGAATCATTTATCACGTATGTCGCCGAGACGTTTAGGAACGCGTCGCACGATGGGTCGTACGCGGAAGCGTTCCAATCAGGACAGACACTTTTGGCGTTGTATCGCCTCATATATCCGCCAAACTACCCGCAAATTGGTGAGTCCAGTTCGATGCTGTTTATTAATCTCTTCGTGACATTTTTCAAGGGATTCATCTGCTCGAATTGGCTAAAACTTACTGGAACAGCATCGCCTCGAACGATATGGATGAGAGTGTGAGGCGGCAGAGTTGGGCCTTTCTTATCGAAGCAAAGGCAATTCTTCAGATACTTGGCCCAGAAGGGGACGAGGATGGACCCCTCGTAGAGATTGATACTCTGGAAGCATTGCTTCGGGAAGCTTGACGATGTTTCGCCCGCCTGAGCGCGATTGAGAATTTTGTAGATAGGGGCAATTACCTATGTAATATCTCGTAATCACAGTAAAGCCGATCGCCACGTTCTCTCTTCCGTGCTCTTATTCCACAATGCCCGTCGGTGTCGAAGCATGGGTTGCGCAAATACCTCCCATTACTAGAGGATGGCTTGCCCTGTCTATTCTCACCAGCCTAGCAGTGGCAAGTTCATCAATCTCTCCAATTCACAATTCTCACCAGTGTTGCAGCAATGCCAACTAGTCACTCCGCTTCAGCTCTACTTTAGCCCCAAAAGCTTTCTCAACGGACAGGTCGGTCCCAATCAATCCCTTCTCTTTCTCACCTGATTGTGATTTGTGCCAGCCATGGCGTGCGGGAACGACTTTCTTTTTCTTTGGGCCGATTTCCTTGGATTTCGTGTTCCATCTCTTCTTCTTGTGCGCCGTTTCTCGTAGCCTATGTGAGCTCGCCTCTTGACCGTTGCATCTAGCATGAGATATAGCCGGATGCTCGAGGAATCCTCGTTCCCGAACCGGAGGGCCGATTATTTCTGGCTCCTTCTCTTGTCGTCGATGATGCTCCTGGTACGCCTTCCAGTCGTTTCTACCTTCTGAGCTGGACCTAAATCCCCATGTTCCAGGCGCTCTCACCCTTGTTCAACCTGCCGTTTTTGTCATCATCTCTGGCGTTCGTACCGATATATCTCTGGTCCAGGCGCCACCCGTCTACCCCGATATCCCTGTTCGGCATGTTCACCATCACGGCGCCCTACCTCCCCGTTGCGCTCGTGGCGTTCTCGTGGATCCTCAACGGCACATGGAAAGCGGCCGCAGGCGATCTCGTGGGGTGTGCAGTCGGCCACGTCGGTTGGTTTTTGCGGGACGTTTGGACCAGGGAAATGGTTGGAGGCCCGTCCGTGTTCAGCGACGCTCCAATTAGACTGTGAGTTGCACCTTGCCTCAACCCTCTTCAGAGACGCTTACAGATTTGTGGCAGGAAACGCCTGTTTGGAGACGTATAAGTTATCCTGATGGATGTAAGATCAATTGTACACTACCCATGACGCTCTTCCTCCCTCAAGTGTATTTTATTCGGGCAAGTCTCATAATAAGTATTCGAAGCGATGTAGTCTTGAGAGGGACAATCAATGATCGACGCTCCGGCTATGGACCGAAATCGGCGCATTGTAAGTTAGTTCAGTGAACGCATCCTCCCGACGTGCCCACCAGGAGGTCGATGTGTATCTGGAGGGCGCGCAGGGCCTGCATCGGCGTCTTCCAAAACAAGATGCCCATGGTCGCGAAAGTGTGGTGGAGTTTCTTGCCGGCGAGATTCAAGGACTCTTTCCAACGTCGTATTGACCAAAACACATGCGCGATCCTCAAACTCCCTTAAGGTCGATTTCATCCAGAGGAGTATATAGGCATGATATACGTCTCAATTCCACATCACATTTCTATTGTTTAATCCAGCCCCGCCAAGCCAATCGTATTGCAGTACTTCCAAAACATCGAAAAACCTTGTGCAAAAGAGAGAGAGAGAGAGAAGAAAGGTAAGAAGTTTAATGTGCATTTAGTTGACGCGCGCAAAAGGTGGGTAAGCCTCTTGCACGGTACTAAGCCCGGGGCCCGCGGCAAGGGAGCACAAGGATGGAGCCGAAGCTCACACCCGCCCCCGGGAATAAGTCGGCACGCATCCACGCGCTGCCTATCCACCTCTCCGTGGTTCGCCAAAGTCTCCGTGCTCGTTCGGTCTCGACACTGCCACATCTCCGTGGCCTCACACATGCCGCCTCGACAGAGAGAAAGAAGCGGGAACCTACCGGCGTCCGCGCGTCTTGAAGTCTGCCTTGAGATCTTGAAGTCTTGGTGCCTTGAGATCTTGAAGTCTTGATGAGATCTTGAAATCTTGAATTCTTGAGTCTTGCTGCCATCCGCGCGCCTTGAGGTCTTGAGATCCTGAAGTCTTGTATCTTGCGCAGTATCCCACTGAGGTCTTCCGGGCGTTTCGGGACCCTGTCTTGAGTTCTTGAGCAGGGTCTTCGGGCGTGGGCTCTGTCTTGAAGCTTGAAATCGTGAGGTCTTGCATGCCGTCCCAAGACTCCCAGCAAGGTCTTGAAATCTTGAAGTCTTGAGGGTCTTGAAGCTTGAAGTCTTGAGGGCTTGAACGCCGTCCCAGGACTCCCAGGTACCGGCGAGGTCTTGACGTCTTGAGGGACTTGAGGGGTTTGAAGCTTGAAGGCTTGAGGTCTTGAAGTCTTGAGCAGTCTCCCAGTTGACGTCTTGAGGGTGTCGAGTCTTGAAGTCTTGAGGAGTGTCCCACTGAGGTCTTCGGGGCGTTCGGGTCCTGTTAAGATCTTGAAGTCTCGAGGGTCTTGAAGCTTAAAGTCTTGAGGTCTTGAACGCCATACCAGCGAGGTCCTGAAATCTTGAAGTCTTGAGGTCTTGAACGCCGTCACAGGATTCCCAGCGAGATCTTGAAGTCTTGAGGGACTTGAAGCTTGAAGTCTTGACGAAGTCGGACTTGAGGTCTTGAACGCCGTACCAGCGAGGTCTTGAGGGTCTTGAAGCTTGAAGGTTTGAGGTGTTGGAGTCTTGATGGTCTCGAGGTCTTGAATACCGTCCCAGCCAGCGAGATCTTGAACGGCCTACCGGCGAGGTCTTGACGTCTTGAGGGTCTTGGAGCTTGAAGCCTCGAGGTCTTGAACAGTCTCCCACTGAGGTCTTGAACACCGTCCAGTGAGGTCTTGAACAGCGTCCAAGCGAGGTCTTGAGTAGTCCAGAGAAGGATCCCCAACAGTATTCAGTGTTGAGGTGTTGAGGGTCTTGAAGTGTTGATTACTACCTTGAGTCTTGAGTGGTCTTGAAGTATTGAAGTCTCGAGTCGTCTTGGGCAGTATCCCACTGAGGTCTTCGGGCGTCTTGAGGACTTGCGGCTTGAGGACTTGAAGCTTGAAGTCTTGAGGGTGTTAAACGACGTCCAGCGAGGTCTTGAACGACGCCCGGCGAGGTCTTGACGTCTTGAGACCCAGGGTCTTGAAGCTCGACGTCTCGAAACTTTGAAGTTCGAAGTCTTGAGGGTCTTGAAGTCTTGAAGCTTGAAGTCTTGAGGTCTTGAGGGTCATGAATGACGTCCAGCGAGATCTTGCACGACATCCAGCGAGATCTTGCACGCCGTCCCAGCGAGGTCTTGATGAGTCTTGAACGCCCTCGCGGCCGTGCTGTGACGCGGATTCGTCCCAGGCGGGGTGGACAACGTGCTAAGATACTCTGTGTAACGTTTCAGCATGCCCAGAACAGAACAGTGAACACATACCAGTACCAAGTGCGAACGCCGTATGAGCCTTGTCAATTCCTCGCGTGTGGTGGACGGAAACTGGGGAGATGTGGAGGAAACTGGGGAGATGGTGGAAGGAAGGAAGAGAGAGATGATGAAGGTGGCTGACAAGTCTGAGGCTGCTAAATCCCTGCGTCGGATTCCGAATTCACGCCGCGTCGGAGGCCGAATTCTTGACACCTTTGGCGTTGTTTGCGCCCGAGATAGCCGCTCACGTGGGCGCGAATTGATCTCGTCTGCATAATTCAAGCTTTCAAATTTTCAAAGCTCAAGCGCTCAAGGCTTGAAGCACATTTTACGGACGGACACATATGCATAGGTAACCACACCGTCCAAATCTCGACTGCTCTCCATCCAAAATGATACAGACAACGTCGTCGACATTCGTGTGTCAGAAAACACGCTTTGATACAAAAAGCACGCAGGCTCGACAACCTAGGATCCTATGCAAAGTAGATATCGACAACCAACCAGAGAGATATACATAGAAGATAAAAACACATATGTGAGTAAATTCAAGCAGTGCAATGCAAGCATAATTAAGCGCGGCGCGTTCTCAGAACAGCCAGCGTGTTTTCAAAACAGCCACGCACCCAATCCCATCCCATCCCAATCCATCCGCCCGCCGATAGTACCCTCCCATCATAAGTATGTGTATTCAAAAAACAGCTGGCGCCCGGCCTCAAAACGCAACACGCCTTAGAACGTGGGGACAGGTCTTGGGCGCGGGTTCTTGCGCGCAGCCGCTGCCGCCGCCGCGGCGTTCTCCATCTCCTGCTTCGCCGCGCGCAGCGCCGCGCTGCGGTTCGTGCGCGGGGCGATCGCCGGGCTCGAGATGCTGCTCGGGCGCGGCTTGGGCCGCGCGGCGGGGGGGCCGTTGCTGGTGGTGGTGGGCGAGGGCTCCGCGGACCCGTTGCGTGTCGTCAAGGTCGGCTTACCATTGGACGTGGGGGGGAGGATGGAGGGGCGCGGGGCGGCGGTGCGAACGGAGACGCTGGAGGGGCGGGGGCGCGCGGCGGCAGGGCGCGATGCGGGCGTGGATACCGACGCTGCCGACGCGGGGCGAGATGGGGGCTTGGTTTGTTGCAGCGAGCTGGTCGAGTTGCTCCGCGAGAGACCGGGCAGCTTCGGGGCTGATGGTGCACGGACTGTAAATGGCAATTAATTGATTATTATTTCAGTGCAAGGTTATCGAGCGCTTACACATGAAGGACGACGGCGGGCCCTGGTCCTTGGACGCCCGCAACGTCGCGCTCTTGTTTAGCCGCGGCGCGAGGGTTGGCGCCTGGACGGACGCGACGGAGATGGTTTCGCGGCGTTTGTGCCCCGGCACGCCGTCAAACGAGACGTCCGTCGTCCCACCGGTTTGACGCCGGACAGGCGCAGGCGGGGGGAGGCCGAGGCGCAGCGCGGTCGCGCGGGTCATGCGGGGCGCGATGGTCGGGGCGGCGGTCGACGCCACGGCTATACTCTCCGCGCGCTTGTGCCCCGGGACGTTCGCGAACGTCTTGGCCAATTGCTCCTTGGTGAGGGGCGCACGCGGGGCGGACGGACCGGCCTTCTCGAAGACGACGCCTGCCCGCAGAGCGGCGGCGCGCGTCGTGCGGGGAACGATGTCGGGGTTGGCGTGCGTCGTGGGGAGGGCGCGCGCGCGGAATAGAGGCTTGCCGTTGGGCGCGAGGGCGGCCTTGCCGGTGGTGGAAGGGTTGGAGGGTGCGTAGCCCTCGTCTGAGGTGTTTTGGCGTAGGGCTTCGAGCACGGACGAGGATATGGAGCGCATAGAGGCATATCGGCCATCCACGTCGGGGAGTTCCGAGGACGGGAACGGAGGGGAGGATGCAAAGAGCGATTCGATCTGTATCTCGGCGGTCTGGGTATCGGAGGAGCCCATGAGGCCGTTCTGCTTCCGGACGGTGCCGTAGAGCGCTCGCAGCGAATTCGGGGCCTCCTGGCGTGCGACCTCGGGATCGCTGTCGCCCATGAGGGTGAGCCACACCTCCACTGCTCGTCGGCGTTCGAGGACGTAGACCCAGACCGGGCCCCTGCAGGTGGTCTCAGTTTATTTGCGAATAGCGACCCCGAAATGCACTCACTCGCCCAACGATTCCGCGTCCTCTCCAAACAGCTCGTAAAGGGTCTCCGGGTCGGTCTCGACGTCAAACTCCATCTGTCGTTCTTTCACGATCTGGGATGGCAAGTGAGGTTCGTTTCGACGGCAGGAAAGCGAGACAAACCTCGAAGCTGGCCTCCTGGATGCGGCGCTCAATATCAAAGCGGTGTCCCAGGGCATGGTTCTTGATGATAGCCACGGTGCGGGTGGATGCGTTGGGGTTGGAGGGCGGGATAGCAGCGTCGGGTTCAGCGTACACATTGGGGGATAGGGGCGGAGAGTTGGACATAACGATAAGATAGGCTAGATAACAGAGAACGACAGATGCCCAAGGGACAAGCGGAAAAGCAGAGCGACGTCGAGCACTGAGCGGAGAAAAAGACGAGTACAAAGTAAAAGTTAAGTAAAGGAGTTGAATCCAGATGTTGATCAAAGTCGATCTGAACGTGACTGTCCACGTTGCTATGCCCACAGACACGGGGTCAGGGAAATAAATGGACATTACAGTATGCTTGGTCAAAAAATCATAGTTATTTAACGAGAGAGAGAAAAAAAAAGAGGACAGGCGAGAGGATGTCCAAGTTCTCTCAGTCAAGGAGCACACAAGCCTTGCGCCGTTCTGAACGTTAAACCAATTCTCTTTCTACACACTGCATACATGCACTCCTTCCATTTTGAACCTACTCGCGTCGCCACATAATTCTAGCTGCCAAACCCGGTGCGATTTGGCACTTGGTAACATCAAAAAAAGATCAGGAGGACGGTCAAAAAGATTGGACTCACTGGTACGAGCCAGCGGTGGGCGGGCGTTCCCTTTAGTGCTGTGATAGCCACCAGGCTCGTCTTAGACGAGCACAGCCCCCCAGACATGAGCAAACTTCCGGTCCGAGTTCCACACGCGTCTGGGGCGTGTCAGAGGAAACAAATATCGAATACTATTACGCTGAATTGCCGGTTCAAAATTTTCACCTCTCAACGAAACACCAAACTAAGATGGCAAACAACATCCGAATGTTGCTCAAAAATTAGTTAGCAGGGTCTTGAAGCGAATGAAGACTGCGGCATCATCTATCTCTTTGTAAAATTAGCGTGTCTGTCTGGGAAGCCTATATCATAAGGATATATTAACGGCTCCCTGTGACAGGTTCAGCATAACATCAACCAAATCAAAAAGCGCTTGTTTATATTCGCATAAATCATTTCACAGTCCAATCGTGGGGCTTTGGTGTCACTCAAATTGTACAACAAAGACGGACGAACCTCAATCCATGATAGGTCAACGACGCTTGTTAATCTTCGTTAATCTTCGGAGCATAAATGATTGTTGATATTATGTCCACCGCTCTTTGACCAAGTCCGTCCCCCGTTCTGCGACCACATACGTTGCTGCCTGGGTGTGAGCACTTGGAATGAAAGGCTTCGATGTGGTCAGTTTTTATGAGGACGGGAAATAGTGATTTTTCGCCTACCATGATGGAAGCATCGATGATGCTAAGCCCACTTGCGCCCTTCACGAGTAGGTCGGGATTGACCTGTACCACATGAGGACAAAGAACAGGTGAGCTCTTCGGACAGATCCAGAGTAGACTGAGACTTGCCACTCCATATGATGCATCTTTTGCCGACATCGCTGCGGTCGAAACAATGTGTCCAGAAGAGCTACCGGTGTTTCGTATAAATTCGTCCAGTGCGTCCGTCGTCATATTCAACAAATCAATAGTGGGCGCAATAATGTAGTCCTTCCACACTGGCGCTTCAACGAATCGATAGGCCTTTTTGATTGATTCTCGAGCGGTGAACAGATCGAAATCAGTGACCAAGAGTCCTGGATCAATAAGTGGAGGGTCGAAGGGATTATTGCTCTGGAGGGTGATAGAACCACCTGAGTTTCGATATATCAAAAGTACGACTGGCATAGTTGGAATTTGGGAGAACGTACGGCTAGTCGGTGTGAGCATGATCATCCCAAAACTCATGAAGTTCCCAGTCGGCCCGGCCCCAAATCCACCCGTCTAATAAAGCATATTAGCCGACAGCGGAGGCACATAAGCTCCTTCAACGTACTCCGACGAATATCTCGATATGAGGCGTTTTAGGTCCCGCGGATGGATCCGTGACGTTCTCAAAAATAGGCGAGTTTGCATCCAAGCGCGTCCAAGCAATGTGCGTCACCGGGACATTAGTAAACGGGCCAGTGTGAGTTGCATTCCATTGTGCATACGCCTCGTTGAACAGTGTCACATTTTGTTCTATGGAATCGATGGTTTGCGTCGAGTTCACGGACCACGCGGCGAAGACCATTGGTTGGTCGGTGGCATTTTGACCGACGCTGGGGAGGTCCAAGACGGAAGGAATACCCAGGGCTGTTAGCGTGTTTTTATCCCCGATTCCAGAGTTCATCAGGATGGCTGGCGTCCCGATCGGCCCCGCCGAAAGGATTATCTCGTTGGCGGCTTTGGCGGTGAATAGAGATCTGCCTGAAGAGAGGTGAGCTGAGCACGCGCTTGAGAACAGGATGCACGTACCTTGCGAAAATTCCACCCCTTCGAAAGATACAACGCCTTTGGTGGTCTGCGGACCCACGAGCCTCAACACTTGTGCATGCAGCAGAACATGCAAATTCTCTCGCTGTATGAATTTTGGTGCCAAGTATGATGTTGCGGAAGAGCTGCGCTCTCCGCCACCAATAGTAGATTGAAACCAACCTTGTGCCCTATCAATTCAAAAGAAACGAGGTAAGGATTCGGAAACCTACCGACGCCCAGCGGTTCCCCGGAGTTGTAATCCAAATTGAAGGGGAATTCTTCAGGGATCTCGCGGGTGGTTTGAATGACCTGATTCTCGAAAATGGGCCACCGAGAACCGCTGAGGCTGACAGAGTTGATCCCGTGTGTACTGTGCACAGCAGGATTGAATTCACCACGCGTGTCATGGTTGTCCGCGGGCGGCGTCCATTTTTCGTTCTACGATCGGTGAGTTTGGTGAGCAAAGGTGAAGAATTCTTGCACACTTTGAAGAAGTACGGGAGCAGGTTATCCCAGGACCATCCAGAATCTCCGGTTACAGCAGCCCAGCGATCGTAGTCCTCGGCAGAGCCGCGGGTGTAAACCATGCCATCTAGCGTCACATACTCAATATAACGAAGAACGTAGGAGATGGGCGAGAGCTCACTGTGTGAGGTACAACCGCCCAGGATATGTGCTTATGGGAGAGAATTAATATTTCTCTTAACGCACTAGGTACAACCAAGTCTTACCTCTCGGATATGGAATTGACCGGTTATTCAATCCAACTTGCAGCGTCGTGGTGTAATTCCATTCGTAGATGTTGGGTCCACTAAGCAAATTATTCACGAAGAAGGGGACGATGGAGTCTATCACTCCTTCGTTGCTACACGAATCAATCGCACTCGCTGAAGGAATAGGTTTTCAGGGACTCACGAGACTCCTGCTTCGAGTACAAGCACAGAGAAGTTCCGGTTCTCAGTCAATCTATTGGCGACAACATTGCCCGCGGCTCCGGCTAGTTTTCATCGGGAGTTAGCATTCGCATCTCCTCGCGGAAAAACGGGGTCGTACCTCCGACGATGACGAAGTCATAAACGAGGCCAGGGAGATCGGAAACGTCTTCGTATATCTTGGCGAAACTTTCCCCAGCGAGGCCGAGCAGAAACAAGGAGATGAGCATCTTCTGCGTGCCGTTGCAAACCCAGACCAGTAGCACATATATATTAGCGTTAGAAGGCTCCAACCGGTCAGAGCGGATGGTCACGTAACGAGGAATAGGTACGGAGGCTTTATTTCTCAGCGCGGCGATTCGCGGCAAAGATGTTTGATAGTGGCGCTTCTGCCGCGAAGTGTTGAATTTTCTTGCGGAGCAATACGTGAGGCGAGGTTGGACCAGTCCGGCCAGATAATATTTGGAGTGGGTTGGCTAGTGTATAAGGCATTTCCTCAGGAGTGGAAACACTCAATTTCCTCATGGAGGTCCTCCGGCCCTCCATACGTGGTTGTAAGAGGCTAACAAAGTTAGTTGTCTTGCCTCCGTTTCGTACCATCAAAAAAAAAAAAAAAAAAGAGATGTAGAAGAAACGCATCGTCGGTGCCGGCCGCTCGCCGTCGAATGTTCTCATCTCGTCGTCAGATTTGTTTGGGGATCGTGGAAATGGGAGCGGTGATAACGAGTGCAGAGACGTCGACATCAGAGAAAGAAAAGCCATAAGGAGCGAGTAATTGGGCCATTGCAGTAATAAGTCCGGGCACAGTTCCATAAACGACGGCATATTTATCAGGTCAAGAGATGCACTGTGCCGTCACGATGGAAAGTACAGTTCGCCAGAATCACCACAGATGTCGAGCGACGCGGATTGGATCGCTTCATAAGTATATGGCTGGTCGTTCCGTCTTTAGTCAGTCGCTTTTAGTCCCTTATTGCTGCCACCAAAGGGTTCGAGCGTCCCAGTGGCCGTGGCGGAAAAAACATGAAGAGAAGGGAGAGAGCACAGCCACCAAACATTACACTCTCCAAATATCACGTGTCTGGAGCGGGTTTTGGGAGGCCCCCGGCATACGCGGTTGTATGTCCGATCCGAAATCCCAGATTTCGGGCGTTTCCGCCCGTGGCTTTTTGCGCCAATTCCATACGCATTGTGATTAGGTAGACTATTTTTCGTCGACTTCAGTGCGCATTCCTGATCGGACATTCTACCGCGAGAGGCACCCTTTGAGCATCTTGGGAGAGAACTTTCAAAATTTTCGTCGGGAGGGCCTGCGATACCCCGCCGGGGCCGTACCTTCAAATTCTCGTCGCTGGAGTTGGGCTGGGGTGTGCGCATAAGGATCGGACCTCAGGGTGTGTTCTGTCCCTACTTTGGATCGGACATGCGGTGGTTTTTTCGCTCCTTCGTCCGCACTTTGATGAGACATAGAGGCCATTTTTGACCCAAATCTGTCAGCGCCCGGATCGGACATACAACCGTATATGCCGGGGGCCTTTTGGGGGTCATGGATGCGGTTCTCGACGAGAGGACCATCGAGGGTGGGTGGTGTGGCCATGATGAAGGTGGGAGTTAGATGTTAAGCTCCAGAGTGATAAAGATACCTGATGGTGTGAGGTTCGCCGATGACTGGAGGTAAAGACCCTGCAAGAAAGCTTGCAAGAATCGTCCAGAAGGCAAGTAGTCATGCAAATGAGTGGGTGAATCTGTTCATTGTATTTTAGTGCCTTGTACCTCGTATACCAACGCTCTCCGGGCACACCTGGATCCTCCGGGTATGGGCCAGCGATCCGAGTTTGTCCTGAATATTGATTCGGTCTTGTTGTAACTTGTTGATCACTACACGCAACATAAAATTTGGTGAAATACAATTCGGGGGCTGCTCGCGAAGCAAGACAGAACATCGGCAAATTTTGAATTTTCAGGCAACGAAATCGAGCGGAATCGGCTATGCACTGTCTTTGTCGTCGTCGCACTCATTCGGACAGAGGAAGCGTGATACGCAAATTGGCCGTTCCCCCCGCGTCTCCCTGCGCCCTAAAAATCTAGAAATATTGGAGCAGGTACATAGGAGGGTGCCGAACCGTCTGAGAATAATCCGCCGGCAGAAAATAAGGATCTGATCCCGGGAAAAAGGGGCAAAAAGAGTGGACTCACTGGGAATTGAACCCAGCACCTCCCGCAGCGTCATGTGGTTATCACGTGAATAACACCGTTGCGAAGCGGGCGCGATAACCAACTACACTATAAGCCCGATGGAGAAGGGAGGTAAAGATGTCATGATGAGGAGCAGGGAGGATTCGGCAACAGACGAGCAGCAGAGGGCCGAAAAAGTTGAAATCCGAAAGGGATTTTGCAAGCCGATCATTGAGTGACGCGTGACTTCGAGTTGCTCTCATGCTCTCACTCCGCGCCGCGCGCCGTTACTTGTCTGGCGTCAGAGCGAGGCCATATTCTACGGTACCCGAAGCACCAACGGACCCAGCAAAGTACTGCCGGGAGCTGGTCCGCAAGCACGACTACGAGTCCTTTCTGATCAGCAAGTTCTGGCCCGCGGGACTGCAAGATGGGTACTTTGCTGTAAAAGCATTCTCTGTGCGTTCCTCGCTTTAAATACAAGCGTATCTCAATTCACCTCGACGCAGACAGAGCTGGCAATGGTGCAGGACAATGTGAGCGTGGCAACGATCGGCGCGGTGCGGATGCAGTTCTGGCGGGACGCGGTGCGGGATATCTATGCTGTGCGTAGGTGGACGCGTCTCGGTCTGCGCGCTGGCGACTGACAAGTTATGGGCAGAACAGGCCGCCGCGGCACCCCGTCGCGCTCGCGCTGCACCGGGCGACGCAGACCGCTAACCTGCCGGCATACTACCTGAAGCGGATCGTCGACGCGCGGGTGAGTGATACTTGACGGACTCGGGCATGAGACGCGGCTCACGCGGCAGCACGCAGGACGAGGAGCTGCGGACGGGGTCGTACCCGACGAGCGACGCGCTGGTGGCGCACGCGGAAGGCGTGTCGTCGAGCGTGCTGTACCTCCTCCTCGCGCTGCGGGGACTCGGTGCGTCCGAGTCGCTCGCGCACGCGGCCTCGCATCTGGGAACTGCGCAGACGCTGGCGACGCTGCTGTGGTCGCTGCCGCACCACGTCGGACATCGGCGGCTTCCGATTCCGCTGGATGTTTGTGCACGGCATGGGGTGAAACAGGAGGAAGTGTTCCGGCAGGGCGGGGGCGCGGCGGGGGTGGATGCGGCGGTGTATGATTTCGCAGTGCTGGCGAACGACCACCTGCTCACGGCGCGGGAGGTGTTCAAGGAGTCTGGGGGGCGGGTGCCTGCTGCTGCGATGCCGATATTTTTAGCGGGGGTGCCGGTTGCGAGCTTCCTGGAGCAGCTGGAACGGGTAAACTTTGATGGGTTTGCACGGTCGCTGGCGATGCGGGATTGGCGGCTGTCATGGAGGATATGGCGCGGGTACTATCGGAGGTTGTTTTAAGGTCTTGTTTTTCTAAAAGTTCAGAATCCATGGACAATTGCAAGCAACATGAAAGTTTTGAAACGCAAAAGTGTTTCGTGAAAGTTTTAAAATATTTCTGCATGTTTGAAGGGGTATCAGAAATGAATGGCAACAGACCCAGGAACCCCGATTAGGACGCTATGACGGATCGCGGGCCGAATGCAATATATTGGGTTACCACGTCTCTGCCACCACCATGGCACTCGTCTCCTTTCCTCCAGAAGTCCTCCAGCTCATCTTCTTCGACCTCCCCGACCCTGGCTCCTTCTCCGCCTCATCTCGCCACCTCCATACCTTTGCACAGGATCCTTATGTGCGTGCCCACTACTTCCTCGCCCGCTACGGCCACCTCCAGGCCATCTACTTTGCCCTCTCCCGCGGAAAGCTCATTACCCCCCGTGTCCTCGATGTATGTTGCCCTTGTTCTTCCATCTCCCCTCTCCTCACTCTCCCAGATCCTCATTGCGAGCGGGGCACACCTATCGCGCTACCTCGTCCAAGTCGCTTTCCACCACTTTTTCCACTCCCAGTCCCACTTCATCAAGCCCTCTGTCCCCTGGGTCCGCAACGTTCCCCTCGCCACGTTTTCCTACTTTCTCAATCTCGCCGCCGACAAGTATGGCGATATCCCCCGCGGCAAGGTCCGTGCCTCTGCTTTCACTCAATACAAAGAACCTGATTCGCCTCCAGAACGAGGACGACGGTGCGCTTTTTGCTACCTTTATAAAGGAGGCAAAATTCTCCCCCGAGAACCAGCGCGTGTCATGGGAGGTCATCCGCGATATCTTTGAGAAATACCATGTGCGTTCCTCTCGTATGTCCAATTCAAGTACCGATCCAACTCTTCCAGTTCATGCCCTTCTGCACCCGGGACCCACTCATGGCCCAATTCCCCCTCGCGCTCGCCATTGAGCCGCGCCTGCTGCCGTACGCAGTCGCCAACGGTTTTAGCATGGACGCCAAGGTACGCCGTCCGCTTCTCGTGCGCATGTATTTTGACCCTCACTCTGCTCTCAGTACCGCGACTTTGTCTTCCGTAAAATGTTTGAGCGCACGGCAGGGCCTGCCGCCGCTCACGCGGACGAAATTGTCGCGAATGTGCGCGAGCTATGTCGCCTCGACCCTGAGTGCGTGTTCGGCCCGTGAGAGTCAATTCGCTAATCCCTTATGCGCGCGCAGCATGTTCGTCACGCGTACTGTAGCGGCGGAAGTCTGCCTCGAGGCAAAGACAAACGAGGCCGCGTATAGCGCGTTGAAGCAGCTCGACCGTGCGGGGGATTTGCCATTTTCATTCAAGTGCGTAGCCTGACTCGCGTTTAATTTAAAGCTAATTTCGCTTCTCAGAGAGCTCGTGCAGGACGTCATCAAGGTAGCATATATCCGTTTGCCGCAGATCAACGCACCCGACTAACTGTCTACCTTCAGCTCTTCCTCAAGGCCCGCGCGATCACGATGGCGTCAATGACGCAGATCCTCACGCAGCTGTACACCGACTTTCTCGCACCGCCGCCGGTGCCCATCGCTTTTACCTCCACCTCTCGTAACAACTCGCGTCCCGCACACAATCAACCCGCCCCCATCGACCCGACCGTCCGTCGTGCCATGCTGCTCACCGTCTTCGCCGCTGAACCCCCCATCCCCGCAAGCGCGATGCCCGCACGCCTCGCGCCCTTGCGTCTCGGCCCGTTAAGTCTCAGCGATGCGGCAGATATATTGCTCAGTGCTTTCGTCGAAAAGCAGACTCCAATAGTGGAGTATCTGCGCCGGGAGGGCGTAGCGGGCGAGTCGCGGAGGGCCTCGGAAGGTACAACCGGAAGTGGGGAAAGCAAAGTGAGCCAGGGCACCCGGAAAGTCACGTCGGCAGAGCTGCGCGTGCTCGCAGAGGATGTCGCAGTGCGTTGTCTGACACGCGAGGCGAAGGGGAAGACGCTGAAGCGGTTGTGCGAGGCGTATCCCACTGTGAAGGGCCGGATTGTGCAGGCGGTGCTGGGGGAACATGAGGTGAATGTGGACGCGCTGGGAGAGTCGGCTCCGCGTCCGTGGCATGCACGCCTGGCGCGGCACATGGGCGGGATCGTAGTGGGCGAGGGCGAAGGGAACGAGAGCGAGTGGGAACACGACGTGGAAGACGAAGACGACGATGATGACGACACCGAGATGGAGGATGCGTGGAGCGTGAGCGAGGAGAGCGATCATGAGCCGTGGGGCGGGCATGGGGAGGAGAGCCAGGGACGCGATTTGGGTGCTATTGGGCTCGAGCCGCTGACCACGATGATCCGGCGGGATGAGATGCAGGGCGCACGCGGGCGGAGGCGCTATTATCCCATGACCTACGGCGCGGCGGCCACCACAAGTTCGAGGCTTCCGCTGGGTAAGATTGCGCCCTGTCCTTTTTCTGTTATTCGCGGTCTAATCGCGCCTAGATGCCTTATCGGTAAGCAAGTGGATCAAGTCCGAATTTGGCTCGTTCAGCAGCATCACGGCGACTTTTCTCACGCACGCGGTTATCAATGGGAACAACTCGGTGCGTCGGCGCACGTCCGTTAGCGTGGAGCCTATTTCCTGATTCGGCGGATCTAGATGATTAACGCGTACCTACATCCCGTCCCCGTGGGCGAGGGGCCCGTCCCCATCACACTCAAGCACTTCCAGGTCATGGCTCAGCTCGGGAGGGCGACGGCGGTGCGTAGCACGTGAGGTCCACTCGTGTGCGCATGTGCTGACCACCCGGATGCGTTGTGCAGGATTTCTACCTGTACGAACGCATCAAGCAGGGCGCGCCGTTCTACGCGACCGAGGACGACTACCTCACCGGCGCGGACTCGGCGCGGCATCTGCTGAAGAAGCTCAGCAAGGGCAAGGGCAAAGAGGCGCAGCCGGGGTCGCCCACGCGCGTCAAGATGGAGCCCGTCGAGGCCGTCGCAGGGTCGCCGCGCGGGAAGAAGCGGCCGCGGCGCTCGGCGGCGGCGGCGGTCAACTCGTATGCGGTGCCCGACTCGGACGATGAGGCGATCGCAGCCGAGGAGGACCGCGACGACGAGTTTGCCGAGTTCCGCATGGGCGGGGGCGCACGGAAGAAGGCGGTCAAGGTGGAGACCCATTTGGAGCGCTGGATCAAGGCGCTTGGGGAGCTGCTCAAGGAGGAGCAGCGCAAGGTGCGTGGCGTCGTCGTGGGCTGCTGGCAAGAGCTAACGTGTATGTATGCTCAGTACCGGGAGAAAAAGAAGCGCGTGGAGAAGGACAAGGCCGCGGAGCTTGGGCCTGGGGCCAAGATACGTGTATCCAAGGTGTGTGCGTGCGCATTGCGGGGGTGCGTGGCTGACGGACTGTTTGTGGGCAGAGCGATTTCTTCCGGTCTCTGACGTCGAATATGCGCATCCTGCGCGAGCTCGACACGGAGAAGCGCATGTCACGCGTGGCGGGGGAGCCCGTCGACAGCGACGCGGAGGACGACGAGTATGTGCAGCAGAAGGCGCCGCGGGCGAAGAAGCGCAAGACGACGACTGCTTGAGCTTGACGAAGACACGGCTCGAGCTTCACGAAGACACGGCTATGGTTTGAACCAACCAACGAACGAACGAACGAACGACACTCGCATTTTTCTTTTCCCTTTTCTTCTTGATCGAACAGGGTATCATTAATTCCTCGCACCATCGCATCGATAGCATCACGCAACTGTCTCGGTTTGCACATTCTCGTCTTTTATGCACTCAGCATCCACAGCATCATCACATTAGAGTCACCTCGCATTATACTACGCCGTAATGATAATAATATTAATAACTGGATTGAGCTCTGAAGAGCAAATCGACTGGTGAGGTTTTGTGACCGGTACTTCCAGCCGGGGCGTCCCGGCGAGTCGGAGTCGACAGCGTGCGGATTGGTCTAGATCCTGACTGCTGGAATTGGCTACTGCACATACCTAATATGCATTTTTTTAGTTGCTCCGTCAACAAGGTCTAAATGCGCCATAAGTATCGGTGAGATCCGTTGTCGACTCGAAGTCTCGAACTCCGAGTCGACGAACAGCACGAATTTTAAATGCCCTGTTCGAAGCGCCCGTCCAGATCGACGGTAATATTTTGGGGCGGATACTACGCATATCTCTCTCTTACTGAGGAGGAACTTGAACGCAGGTCAGAAATCACATGCGAGTAATGTCAGATGTACCGCCACTGATGGGACATCAGCCGAAGGCACATTTCCAGATGTGGATACTTACTATCGGAGGTCCTGGAAGCGAGATGTAGAAGCGGACCTGAGTGCATCAAACCCATATTGTACAACTTGAAGTTGAATGCGATAATAGTAAGCGTGCATGTGCTAAAAAACGAGAACGGCTGAGCCGCTAAGATTCTTCATATGTACCTTGAAGTTCTGACTCGAGGCAATTCATTCGAAGACGCTGGAATTTCAAAATCAGTATCTAGTAAAGGCAACGTCTGAAGCGAAATATTAGTTTAGCGGAATAGAGCGGAATATTCAAGCGATCCTTTCTACATGCATTATATACCCCCATGCGGTCGTGATGCAATCACCGGGTCAACTCGCTACACACCCTGATCTACCCGTTCCATTTTGAACCTGCATTAATTCAGCTGCCCGCATTCCAAAGCGCATCGAAAATAAATCACCAGATCACCCAAGAAACGGAGACTTGGGGACTCGAACCCCGGGCTCACGCCCAGGCTAATCCTCGGCTCGTGCTCAGGTGGGCCAGACCGTCGCCGCACTGGTTGCTTCTGGCGTCGTGTGTGTTACCGCTACACCAAGCCTCCACTGCGGACAAACCAATCCACATCAATTTCATGGCCGAGCACCACAGTCAATCCAGACGTCGGCATCCACTTAGAAACTGGTCAGATCACTGCACCTGCGTATTGAGACTATGCATAAAGAAGTACTCAAGAATTCTTTGTGCATAGTCTCAATATTTTTAAAAAAGTTACAACTGAAAGCGTCTGTAAACCCCTCTCGTTGTAAATCTTTGGCTATCCGAAATCTTCCGCAACACAACTGCGTCGATTTCAAGGTATCGCGCGGCGACGATGCGAAACCACGGATGCGAAACGTCCTAGCCTCGTCCAGCTATAATTTACTGACCCGTATCGGACTGGCGGCCTTGCGGAGGTCTGGCGGCGCTGTCATATGTATAAATATAACGCTCGCTTTGTTGACGCGCTTCGTCCGCGTCCGCAAATGCCAAATGTAATTGTGATGCTAAGATTTATTGGTGTTGATTCAACAGGCAAAGGAACCAACAATACTGGCCAAAACCTGCGATGC